>CM057458.1:340022500-340622500 GCA_016271365.2 Neoceratodus forsteri
TCTGCCAAAGATCTCAAGCTTTGGATGATCCTAGAGGATTTGTAGCTCTTGAGTCTAAGGGCCAGGAGTCTGCCAGACTTCTATCCCTGGTCCAAATATAACGCACCAGTCTTCACTATGGCATACTCTGCCTTCTCTCTTAAGAGTGTGTTATACTGGTCTCTGAGGCCCATGAGTCTCTGCCTGGTTTCTTCTGAGGAGCTTGGGGATAGACCATGCTACAAGGTTCGGATCTGGGAGAGCAAGTCAGTAATCTTCTCCTGGTTCTTTCACCTCCAAAAAGAGGACAGATGTATTAGTTCTCCCCTGAGCACACTTTTTAACCCCTCCATTCCATGTCAGTCCTCCCTGTGGAGCCCAGATTACTGTCGATATATTGATCTATTACTCCCGAGAGGTGCAAGACAATGCATTCCTCTTTAAGGAGCTGATTATTTGTTTTCCAGATGGATTCCTTGGGAGATCCATGGAGAAGCTGTATTTGGCATTGAATGGCCAAGTGGTTCGATAAGACCATGTGCTCAATTTGGCTGTCTGTAAGCCCAGAGAGGAGCAGATGACTGATCAGAAAGTAATGTATTCTCAACTGGGAGTTATGGGCTGCTGAATGGAAGGTGTATTCTCTGGAATCAGGGTGCAGGGTTCTCCACAGGTCACAAAGTCTGAGGGTGTCAGTCATCACCTGGATTGCTCTTTGAGCTGGGGATAGCCCCTTGTGCCTCCTCTCTGACTTGTCAAGTTCAGGGTAAAAGGGCAAATTCCAGTCCCCCCTAAGGATACATGGAAGCTCAGTGAAGGTAGCCAGAGAGGACATAAGGGACTTAAAAAAGGCTGGGGAGTCAACATTAGGCACAGAGACACTGCCTAGGAGCACAGGAGTTCTGACTAACAGACCCTTGAGAAATATAAAACGGCCATCGGGATCTTTAATACACTACTCATACACAAAACGGACCCTCCTCAAAACAATAATGGTCAGTCCCTACTTTGGGTGCTATTTCCAGCAGCAAAACTGCCCCACCTGACTGTCTCTGGAGTAGTTGGCTTCCTGATCCAGCAAGTGCCTCCTGTAGAAAGGAGATGTCACCCTCAGATTATTAATATGCTTAAGAATTTGGTATTGCTTTATCTTGGCCGAGCTCCTTTAATGTTCCATGAAATACAGGCCCAGATACTAGCTATAGCATAACACACAGCCTTGCTCATGAGCTGCCCTTCCATATCCGCTACTAGGATGTAAACCAATCCCACCAAGGTGACCCAAATTGGGAACCTGAGGTGTCTGAAGTACAATGTAAGCCCAGCCATGGCATTCTCCTTGTCCCCTTCCCCCAAATCCCAAAAACAACCCAAACAAAGCAATACATCCTCCCATCCCATCCAAAAAGTACTGTTAACTCTCCAATGATCATATACACCCATATCCCTACCCTTCTCTGAATAGTATTTGATGTATGATGTATCCCATCCCGCAATAGAGCCAACTGGCTCCTCCCCCTTCCCCCTCAAAGGGTTGGCACCCTTCCAGCTCCCCAGCTCGTGATTGTAAAATAACCAACTCTAGCCAGGAGCAAGGGAGCCTCAAGGGCACCACTATGTACTGACTTGAGTTACCCCTCTCTGCACTTAGGGCAGGACTAAAACATACCCTAAGCCCCATCAAAGGCAGACAAAACAGACATTTTTACTCCCACTATGCTAAGGGGCACATTAGAACATAAATACAGAACCCAACACTAATTTGAGAAAGCTGATCCTTCTCAGAAATAGCCTTCTTCTAAACAGGAAAGACACAATTTGGAGAGATTATAAGTACAGTCAGCCCAAAAGAGGCTGTTTGGGTAGACCAGGTGGTATAGCTCAGTCCATAGTTCTGATAACAGTCTCCACATCTTCAATACAAAGCAACACAGTCCGGGTCCCCACGGGACGGAGTTCAAAATATTAGAATAACATGGCTGAGCATCTAGCAGTAGAGACCCACTTTCTTTGAAAGCTACCCAATACCCCCCCTCCAAGTAGTAAGACCAGTTTTTATGTGCCCCATAACAGTTTAAATCATCCCCATCAGGCATACCACTAAAACAGCAGACTAGAGGGAAATCCAACATAACAGTACAGGGCCTGCTTCAGCCACAAACCCCAGTCTCAAATAAGAAGCTTTATTATTTCTGCCCATACCAGATCCCAGGGCAAATTAGAGTCTTGAATCCACTGTATCAGACTCCAGTGAACACATACCAGGTCAAAACTGAAGGACCTTCCACCTCAGCGATTGCAAAATAAATCCATCATCGACTCCTTCAGTGCTTCCTCTGCCATCTTAAGGTCTTCGTAGGTGTGCCAAGTATCTGCAGTCTTAACCTGAAGCCTCACAGGGTAGAGCATTTTAAATCCAATGCTGGCCTGGATCCATTTGGTGACCAGTGGATGAAATTTGGCTTGCCATTGCTTCACAGAATAGGGGAGATCCTGGACCTCTCGCAGCTTAGCGCCCTCCCAGGTAACCTCTTGCAGCTTGCATATCTTCACCAGAAAATGCTGCTTCTCAAGGTGATTTAGGAACTGCAAGATCAGGGTTCTGGGCGGTGCACCGATTGGTGGCACGGGGCACAGGGCCTGGTGAGAGCACTCTATTGTATAGGTTTGGCCGAATGGTGAAGGCCCTGCGAGTTTGGCAACCAACTTCTGCATAAACAACAGACAATCCGCACCTTCAGCCTTCTCCGGTAAGCCAGCGATAACCACATTTTTGTGCCTGCTTTTTCCCTCTAGGTCTTTGACCTTTGCCTCCAGTTTTACTATGTGTTGTCTGCTAGAAACAGCATCCAGATCCACCTTAGTAAGCTTTTTCAGTGGAGGAGAGTCAAACTTCGACATCGTTGGTCCTTCTGGTGACGGCTTCCAGGGCCTCTGACATAGTTTTGAGTTCAGCCATTATACCCCTGATTTTCTAGCAGAATGGCTAGAACTCCTCAAGGAAAGGTTCCAGAGTAAGGGCCAACTGCTCAGGGTGGGTCTGGAGGGCCTTGGCCATGGGAGAGGCCTGGGTTTTGTCCTTTTTGGTGATCTTTTCTAGCATCGATGGTGGACTATGCCAGGGCAGCACTTGCCGCATCTCCACCTTCATGGAGCTGCCGAGTTCAACTTTGAGCCGCACTGAGAGAATACTGAACCTTCCCAAAGCGGAATATAGTTGGAGGTAAGGGAGATCGCTCAAATTAGTAGCTTTTAGATAAAAAATTAGTGAGAGGTTTTGAGGAGTGAGTGCCTGAGCTCCTACTCAGTTGGGTGCATCATGTGACTCCCCGTGGAGATGCATCTTGAGTAGGCACACCACCACTCATCCATGTCTCAAACTGCTGCGGAGTTGTGCAGCACATCTACCAAAGAGGCACACATGCTACACAGGGTTCAAAGTGAAATTTATGTCAATCTGCATGTTAAACTACTTGGCAAAAAAAAAATGTAAGTTTCAACTTCAACTTTAAAAAAAAATAACACCATATACCTGTAAAGAAACCATAGGGGAACCTTTTAACAGGCACATCACTTTATTAAGCATCAAAAAAGAAAAACATTTAAACCAAGTTTTTTGGCGCTGGCACCGTGTGTCCTTTTGAGGCTCTGAAAATCTAGCCCCACATCTCAGGAAGGACATAGACAGAGTGGAGGCGGTCCAGAAGCGGGCAACTAACATGATGCAGGTTCTGCATCAAAAGTCTTATGGGTAGAGACTATAGAAACACAATGTGTATTCCATGAAGAAGAAGAAAGAAAAGGATGGAATAAGCCGGCCCAGTTATGTGGAGGACAGAGGCGCTGGGCCCCTTACCTCCTGCCATGTTAGGGACCTGTATTTGGGAACAAACACAGGTTGCCGGGTGCTGTCCAGGGGAGGGAGGATAGAGCATCCAGTGGACAGCACTCCTCCCTCAGGGAGGAGGGATTTATGGTCTGTTGCTCTACCACCACTTGGAGGAATCCAGGTGGAGGTGAATGCGGCTGCACAATGTGGGTGACCCTGCGTCCATGGCACCTGGGGTATCTCCCTGGAGGCAGAGCTCAAACAATGTGCCCATTGCACATTTGTGGCTGGTTGAGAAAAAACAGGAGGAAAATCAGTGAGGACAGGCTTAATGATGCCCTATCCATCCTGCCATCAGTCTGCTCTGCAACTCTGAATCTGGGGCAAGTCTATATGTGTCTCCGAGTGGGGGGGTAGACCTTCCTTCCTGGCCCTGTCATGGGGGGGACCCACGGAGGACACTGCCCCTAATAAGCTGGCTAAGGCAGCAGTGCAGAAGGGAGGGACATGCATGCATAGGGGAATGGGGGAGACACGTGGGTAGATGAACACCTGTATGCAAGGGACAGGCTGCATATAAATGATGGGGGGGCTATACTGCTAAGGGGAAAGCTGCAGGGGTATATAGATGAAATCCTGGGGAATGATTTAAACTAAGGTGGGGAGGGAGTACAAAGCTAGGGGAGGACTAGAAAGAGTAGCTAGTGGAACTTGCCTAACTCACACTCCCCCACATAAGGGGACACTAGAAGGAAGGAGAACAGAAGAGGAGGGGGTAGATGGAAGGATCTACTGACAAATGCTAGGAGCCAGGGGAATAAGATGGGACACCTGGAGGCAGTAGTGGGAACAGATGACCTAGATCTCATAGCAGTAACTGACACATGGTGGATGGAAAACCACAGTTAGGAAGTGGAAATACTGGGGTATAGTCTCTATAGGAAGGACAGGAGAGAAAAAAGGGTGTGGGGTAGCCCTATACATAAGGGATGGAATAACAGCAATGGTGAGTAGGGAAAATCAGGGCTCAACACAGATCATCTAGGTTACAATAACTAAAGAGACAGGGGAGGCAGTACAGGTAGGGGTGGTCTACAGATCACCAAGTCAGGGGGAGGAGGTGGATAGGGAGATGGCTAGTGAAACACAAAGGATGGCTGGCAGAGGAGAAATACTGGTGGTAGGGGATCTTAATCTCCCTGATGTGAACTGGGAGATTCAAACAGCAACATCAGAGAGGAGTAGGGAGCTGATGGAGTCCATGCAGGAGGCAATTCTTCAACAGCTGGTCAGGGAACCAACTAGGAGAGAGGCAATACTGGACCTGGTAATGACAAATGGGGACAGTGTTGAGGATGTGGAGGTTGCAGAATGTCTGGGGGATAGTGACAACAGAATGATCAGGTTTAGTCTGGATGGGGCAGGGAAAAGAACAGGACCACCACTAGGGTACTGGACTTTTGGAAAGCATATTTTAGGAAAATGAAAGACATTTTCAAGGAGGAACTAGAAGGGAAAGAGAACCTAAAGGACGTTGAGGAGATATGGGGGGGAACAATAAAGAGGGGAATTCTGCTGGTAACAGAACAATGCATCAGGAGGGTGAGGAAGCACAAACAAGGGAGGAAACCACTTTGGTTTACAAAAGAGATTGGAAGAGCAGTCAGGGAAAAAAGTAAGCGTTCAGAGCCTACACATCTTCACAGTGAATGGCAGTAAAGGAAGCTTTCAGGGAGAAGCTAAAGGAAGCATGGAAAATAGTCAGGAGTGCTAAGACAGATACAGAGGAGAAAACAGAGAGGGAGGCCAAAAGGGGAGACAAGAAATGTTTCCGGTATATAAGTGAGAGAAGAAAAAGCAGGCAGGTGAATGCGAAAACTCAGAGGGGAGGGAGGAACTCTGATGGAGGGGGTGAGGCAAAGGCTAATCTACTGAACGAATACTTTACCTCAGTCTTCATGGTTGAGGAAGAAAGGAAGGGGCCAGAGCTATGAAGCTCATGAGGAGTGGGTAGGGAGATGGACACAAGACCCTTCTAAAAGGGTAGAGTATTAGAGGAATTAGGGAAACTGCGGACAGACAAGGCAATGGGCTCCAATTCAATCAACCCCAGGGTGCTCAAGGAGTTTAGAGAGGAACTTGCAGCACCATTCACAAAGTTATTTAATCTTCCCTAGACAAGAGGAAGGTCCTGGGGGATTGGAAAAGGGCTGATGTGGTGCCATTGCATAAAGGGGAGGGAAGGAGGAGCCAGGCAACTATCATCCAGTCAGCTTTACCTCTGTGGTGGGTAAGCTGATGGAGGCACTTATAAAAGAAAGGCTGGTACACTATCTGGAGTGGGGGTGGCTCACAGATGACACCCAGCATGGGTTCACAGGTGGAAGGTCATGTCAGACCAACCTGATTGAATTCTTTGATGGAGTAATGGACATATGTGATCTGGGAGGGGTGGTGAACGTGGCCTATCTGGACTTCAGGAAGGCCTTCAACACCATCCCTCACAGGAGACTAATAAGCAAGTTGAGCAGTTAAGGGGTAGGGAGCAAACTAACAAAATGGGTGCAGAATTGACTGGTAGATAGAACTCAGAGGGTGGTGGTAAATGGAGTGCACTCCAAGGAAGGCGGTGATCAGTGGGGTTCCCCGGGGGTCTGTGTTGGATCCCATACTGTTTAACATATACATTGGGGATATTTCAGAAAGCCTGAATGGAAAGGTGTGTCTATCTGCAGATGCTATGAAGATCTGTAACAGGGTGGACACACCGGGGGGGATGAGGGAGGATCTTTCTGGAGGAGTGGTCACGGAAGTGGCAACTGCAATTCAACACAAAAAAATGCAAAATTATGCACATAGGGCATGAGAACCCAGGGGCAAAATACTGGCTAGGTGGGGGAGGAACTTGAGGAAACAGAGCAGGAAAGGGACCTGGGGATCATCATTTCAGATAACCTGAAGGTTGGGAACCAATGCAACAAGGCGGTGGAAAAAGCAAGCAGCATGTTGACATGCATAGGGAGGGGCATTACAGGTATGAGGAAGGAGGTGATCGTGTCACTATATAAAACTATGGTCAGACCACATATGGAATACGGGGGGGGACAGTCTGGATGCCACATTTACAGGGTGGAGAGGGTCCAGAGAAGGGCAACCAAGATGGTTCA
The DNA here is from genome assembly GCA_016271365.2 of Neoceratodus forsteri. Taxonomy (NCBI): domain Eukaryota; kingdom Metazoa; phylum Chordata; order Ceratodontiformes; family Ceratodontidae; genus Neoceratodus; species Neoceratodus forsteri. The sequence continues at coordinate 340,029,476 of CM057458.1, forward strand.
AGGACTACTCAGGAGGTCTTACGAAGAACGACTGGAAGAACTAAACTTGTACAAGCTGGAGAAGAGGAGGGAGAGGGGGGATATGGTAGAAACCTTCAAATATCTGAAGGGAATAAACAAGGTGAGGGAATGAAGCATATTTAGGATGAGTAAAAACAAAACAACTAGAGGACATGAATTCAAGCTGGATGGGATCATATTTAGAGGAATTATGAGGGGCAGTTCTTCACTGAGAGAGTGGTGGGTCCTTGGAATAGACTACCAAAATGGGTGGGGGGTGGATTTGATGAGCAAACTCAAGAAGGCTTGGGACAGCTACATGGGGCTAAATAGAAGCAACAATGACATAAAACAGAGCGTAAGATAAACCAGACAGGGAGGGGGTAATGGGCAGACTGGATGGGCAAACGAGTCCTTTTCAGCCAGTAAAACTTCTATGTTTCTACATCGGAGGTGGCAGAAGCCAGCGGCAGCGGATAGGGAACAGGGTGCTGAAGCAACACTCGTACTGCCCTGGAGGTGGAAAAATCTATTAAAAAAAGAGTGGCATATGATAAATAGCTATATTGGGAAACAGTAAGCAAGTGATGATTGGGATAATTTTGACTAATGTGTTAGTCAGGAGTTCTGTTGTTTAGCAAGTATTGTGTATTACGTGTTCCATACTAAGAATCATGTGTATACATTAGGCATTGTTGTAGATATATGTTTAGTCTAGGTGCTGGAGTGACAAACCTTTGCAGCCTGTGGCTGAGGGCAGTCATTTCTTCAGTCAGGGAGAATGTTACCCCATTCCCCCATAGTAAGGGGATTATCTGGATGCTGCACCAAGCCCTCAGGACTCCTGTTGTGCAGCAGGGATAGATAGCAGGAAGGGAGTTCCTAAAAACAATTGCACATTGGATAAACGTTTTTGGACTCAGTCAGCCAGTTACATGGTTGGCTGAGGCATTCAGTACCACGCCACCTACCACATTGGTGACCCAGGTGTAGGAATGGATGCTGGTCACTCATGCTAGCCAGGGGAGGGAGGATTAAGCATCCCAAGGACAGCTCTTCTCCCTTGGGGAGGGGGTACAGATGTTCCACTCAGTGACTGATACCTAGATGAATCTGGGTGGCAGTGTAGCTGGATGTAAGGGAAAGGGATCCCACTCATAGGGTGCCTGGGGCATCTCAGTAGAGGCAGAGTATGCACAATGTGTTTATGCATGCGCTGTGAACCCTAGGGGAGAACATTATGGACCCCCCCGACCATGCCTGAATGCCAGTCTGGTCTTCTACAGGGCCATGCTGGTAACTTAGCACCTCTAAACATTCTGTGTCAAAGGACAGACACGAGCATGAAGGTAAGGCCCAGTGATATTGGGTGATGGGGCTGGGGGGACCAGTCCAAATCGGAGCAGGTCAGGCAAAACAGAAGATAAGCTACTAATTGAAAACAAAAGATTTTTGGACTTCACTGGTGCTACCATAGAAACATAGAAGTTGATGGCAGATAAGGACTGCAAGGCCCATCCAGTCTGCCCCTTTTTTCTACCATACGAATGTGCCATAGGCGTTTACTCTGTCAATGGCCTATGTATTCATACTCATCTGTATTGATCCCTTATGCCTGTCCCATGCCTGTTTGAAGCCCTGCACTGTATTCACTTCCACCACTTCCTGAGGTAGGCCGTTCCATGCATCCATCACCCTTTCTGTGAAAAAGAACTTCCTCACATTGCCCCTTAATCAGCCTCCCTCTAATCTCATGCTGTGTCCTCTTGTCCTGCTGTTTTTCTTATATTGAAACATGTTAAACTCTTTCACCTTGTTAATGCCCTTAAGATGTTTGAATGTTTCGATCTTATCACCTCTCTCCCTCCTTTGCTCTAGGGTATACATATTGAGCTCCATTAATCTGTCCTCACATTTTTTTCCGATGCAGTCCCTGCACCATTTTGGTTGCCCTTCTCTGGACTGCCTCCATTTTGTTACTGTGCCATCTTGTGACCTGTTTACCTCTGGAATAACCAAGAGTTCTGTTTTGCAGCTCCCCTGCTAGTTTAAGGCCCATTCATGATTTCCCTGGCTGATTCAGCTTAAGGAATCTGCCAGCACATTCTCTGCCTGGCAGATGCAGTGCAAATTTGTTTGCTTCTAAGGAATATGCCAGGTCTCAGACCCTCATTGCCTCTGTTCAGTTTTGAGAATCTCATTCCTGCCTGTTTGTTTATGTAATACATTGTTGTGGTGTTGTCTGTCCTGATTTGGACAGTCTGACCATGTAGTTAGGAGGAGAAATATTGCAAAGCTAGCAGTACTGCTCTGAGCTCCAGATGGTTTGTATGTTCTAGTGACTCCTATGGACTCCATGTGCCACTCATTGTGAGATTCTACAGGTGGGTGCCCTACCACAGGAGTGAGTAAGTAAGTAAGTAATTTTATTTTTAAGTGCTTTTCAAAGCCAAAGCACTGTACAATTAAGCAAACATTAGAATTTACAAACTATGACAAAATAACAATACTAACAATAAAATCACAATAAAATTCACAGTAAAACCACAATAAAATTAATCTCCATATGCTTTTCGGAATAAATACGTTTGAGGCATCCATTGTCAGAAAAATTGTTGCTGATTGCTGAAAAAAGGGAATGTCCTCTCTGCGGTTGCTTTCTTCCTCCCACCACTGTAATGACTCCACTAGTGATTTTGTCACTGGCACTAGCTTTGAAAGTGAATCCCATCTTTGGGACCAGGTGTCCCTTAAGTGGTACTATGTATCTTTCATTTGAAACCTGGCCCATGGAACCACAGCTGTGGATGTGGCCACGTGCCCTAGTAACTGTAGGAAGTCTCTTGCAGGTCTTGGCTGATCTACTGTTGCTATTAAAACTGTAACTCTCGCCTGCAAGAGGAAAGCTTTCCCCGCAGGGTGTTTAGCTCCATTCCTACAAAGTTCAGTGTTTGAGCAGGCTCTAGCCAGAATTTCTGCAGGTTTATCAAGAATCCCATGTTCTCCTAGGTGGTTTTGGACATCTGAACTGAGCACCTTGCCTCTTGTTCTGTTTTCCCTAAGACTGGCCAGTCCACCAAGTAGAGTAAAACCACTCCACCTTGTTTTCTCAGATGTGTTGCCACCACAACCAGGCACTTTGTGAAAACCCTTGGAGCTGAGTTAAGACCAAATGAGAGAGCTGTGAACTGGCATTGGCAGTTCCCCAGCTTGCATCTGAAGCATTTTCTGTGAGAGTATCTGACTGGGATACGAAAATATGCATCTTTCAGACGCAGGTACCCCAGCCAATAACCTTTCGGCAAAGATGGTATCACTGTTCTTAGTGTGACTATCTTGAATTTTTCTCTTTTCATATGTTTGTTCAAAAACCTAGGACCCAATATTGGAAAATGGGCAAAAGCGGAGCATAAAGATTTGTGCTCCACTTGCCCTTGTCCATAACTCTAAGGACACGATATTCAATAGGATAGTGCACCAGTGCTATCTGACAGAATATAGGGCCATGTCAGAGCAGTGCAATGTTAATTTGTGCTGTCCCAGCATGGATCTGGGCTGTATGCAGCCCATACAAAGTGCACAGAACTGGTGCGTCCACAGACATGTTAGTCCTGGCAGCCCCGGCACGATATTCAGCCGCCAACATGCAAATGAGCCCACTAGGCATGTAAGGCACTAAGGGGCATGTGTATGCCCATTATTTGCTCATATGCATAACAAGTGGTGGCAGGTTTGTGCTCCTGTGACCGGCACCCCAATCTGATCTCTGCTCCAGTTAAGTAAACATCATTTCCTGGTGCCCAGTGGTACCCCCCATCCTCCAATCCCCATCCCCATCAAGCAAAAATCATCCCCTGGTGTCTAGTGGTATCCCTACCCTCCAATTGGCATCCCCATTAAGCAAAACTAATTTCCTGTGTCCAGTGGCACCCCCGTCCCCTGATCCTCAGCCCTGTATTATATTAAATATTCTCTGGTGTCTACTGGCACCCCCCCTAACCTCTGAACACTGTTCCCTGTAACACTGTAATATTCCCTGGCGTCCAGTGACACCCCTTACGCACCGATCCCCATCCCATGCAAGCAGAAGCAGTCCATGGCATCTAGCAGGCCCAACTGCACCACTGAGCAAAGCACCCTGCCACCCCCCCTTACTGTGTTTGTCAGTGCCGTGGCTCCAATATGGTGAATGGCATAGCCCTCATCGCACCACCTCAGCCAGCTGTTGTATGGACTGACAGGGAGCATGCATCCTCTGTCCTTTAAAGAGAGCGTACATATGCGCACTCCCTTTCGAGCTCTCTGTCAGTCCATATGATGGCTGACTGAGGTGGTGTAAGGAGGGCTGTTCCAATTGCTGTTCTAGATCCACAGCACTGGTGCACATGGTAAGAGGGTGGCTGGGTGGTTTGCTTGGTGCCAGTGGTGGTGGAGTGCCTGCTAGACACCAGCGACTGTTTCCACTTGTATGGGGATGGAAGTCAGTGGGTAGGGGGTTCCACAAGACACCAGGGAATATTTATTTAAGCCCCCTCCATGAGAGGGGCTTATGTTCACCATTAGGGGCCCCACTTTTTGTGCCTTCCCCTCCAGTTTATGGGTGTTTTAAATTTTTGGGGAAGGCACCTTCTGGGTTATACTGTGAGGCTGCCACTAGGGACAGGTTCCTTTAACCCTTAAAAGCTGGAAACGCGGGCAGCCTGGGGGGGGGAATGGGAGGCTGGCTGGGAGATGACAGGACAGGCAGGCAGGAAGGAGCTCATTGGTCCAGGTTCAGGGCCATATTCTGGGGGGGACTCCCTCCCAGCGAGTCCAAGGTAGTGCTGGGAACAAGGCAACATTGTGCCGGTAATGGGAGGTGCATGGTAAGGGCATTAATTAGCATGCCAGCATCGTATGCAGCAGATGGGGCTCCAGGGAATAAGAGGGTGGTGAGAGTGCCCTAGGCGATAGCTTGGTGGGGGGTCCAGACCTGTGGGAAGTAGGTCTGGACCACCAGGGCTGGAGGTTTTGTGGCAGAATTCTTCCAGGGAAGGGGTGGTGGCAGCTCCCCTCCCAGCTGCCGGTGTGGCAGGGTGTTCCAGGCCTGGTCAAGGGGGTGCCAGAGTCTTCTCACCCACTATGGGTCCTGCTTGGAGGAGTAGGCCTCGGGGCACCGATCACAAGCTGTTTGGGTGTGCCACAGGTCATTTTGGGACAGGCCTTGGGAAGCGCTCCGGACCCAGTAGCTTAAAGCAAGCACTGGATGAAAGGTGTGTGGGGACACAGGCCAGAAGTAATTTCAAGCCCCCTCCCCCAGCTCTGTATGTGGACAGGAGAGTGGGTGCGGCTTCGGCCACGGTTTAAGGGGATTCTGGCACCCTTGAGGATTTGGAAGGGCTTGTCAGGGAAGGAAAAGGCCTGCATTCCTTGGCATGGGACCAGGTGGGAGAAGCAGCTTGATTTTTCAATGGGTGTGAGACTTATCAGGGAAATATGTTAAAAAAAAGTAAAAATCAGAGATCCACTTACCAGTGACAGAGGGTAGGTTGGGCTCTAAGGTGTGGTGAAAGTCAGAGGGAGGCCTCGGGTAGTAGAAGGTTCTAAAGTTTTGTTCAGCTGCCTGGAGTACATCTGTTCTCTCACTTAATGCCCCCTCAGTATTTTATATAGTTAGTGCTCCATGGAGCCGGATGGCTGAAAAGTTTTAAGCAAGCAAAGAGAACCCCTAGTTTGGCTGAAATCTTTGGGACCCCAGATGTAATAAATTGGTTTGTTGCTTATTCCTGAGTGCATGAGAGTGTTTTTAAAAATGACTAAATAGATGAATTCCAGAGAACTTATTGAATTCCTAACCAGATTTCTTTGGGGGGAGTTTAAAGTTTGCAGCCCCTGTGATATTTGGTGCTTCCTAGGGTGGAATGCTGGTGGGAGACTCCAAAGAAGAAAAGGAAAAGAGAAAGTCTCCGGATCCATTAGGCATTATCTAGAGGAGTAGTGAGGGGTAGCAGTTTCCATTATGCTGCAGTAGGATCCACGCTGTGATAAGACATCATCATTTTATTTTCGATGGTAGTGTAATGTTCTGGTCCGGGTCTGTTTGAAACATCAGGAGCCCCTAGGCAAATGAGAAGGTGGGGAGGCTACATGTGGGGGTTTGTCCGGGATGTTTTTGGGAACCCCTCGCACCCCCAGTACCCTGTGTCCCAGAGCGGATGGCTGGATAGGTCATGTGGCACACTTCAATTTCCATCCTGTGTGTGGTGGTCTGAGTGGAAAGCCACAGTCAGGCTCTCATGTGCAAGCTCGCGTGATTTGCCAGTCATGTGATCCCAGCCTGTTGTCTGATTGGCTGGAGGGTGAGCTGAGGAGAAAAACAGTGAAGAAGGTATCACCATTTTGGAGAGTGAGCAGAAGCAAGTAGAACAAGGAGGACTGAGCTGAGACATCTAAGCATAGGGGAGGTTTGGATTTGAATACTGTCTGAACCCACTGACCCTGGAAGGTTTCTTGAGCCTGGCAGATATGGACACATTGTCATGAATGCCTGGATGGGGGATTGGAGCTGAAGGTGTGCCTCCTTCTGGGGAACCCATGTTCATGCTTCCCTCATCACTACTGTCCTGATTGTGGAACATTTCAGGAAAAGGGCAGGTGGAGGAGAGATGTGTTGGATGTGGCTACAAAGGAGAGGGAATAGCTCATCTACCAGTGTGCAGCTTGTGCTTGAGCTCAGCCCCTGGAGGCATATTTGACTGGGCCCCTACAATTTTTTGTTGGGCATACCCCCTTAGCATGTCAGAAGGCCCATCCTTGGTATGGTCACAAGGAAGCCTGGAACCTGGTGCTGTGGAATGGCTTTCATTAGAGGAGCGGTCCCCAGAGCAGGTGAAGAAGGCAGCGTCAGTGAGAGGGCCCTCCCCCGATGTGATTATTGAAGCTGAGGAGGTACAGGGAGAGGGTGCAGCTGCAGCAGAAGACAAGAATGGTGAGGAGGGACACAGTCATCTGCCCAGTTCCTCCTTGATGGCTGCCTCTACTCCTCGTGGCAGAGGGAGGGGCAAGGGCCTTAGATCATTGGCGAGCAAATCCTCAGAGCGCAGGGGAACGCCACCAAGGCCTCTGTCTGGAGGTAGTCTTCCAGCTTCAAGGTCACAGTCAGCTTCTCCAGAGCAAGTGTGACCTAAAACTGCTGCTGCTGGTCTGGGGTCACCAGATAAGAAGGAGAGAAAGCCTGGTAAATGGTTGTTTGATGACAATGAGAACTTTGATAAAGGCAAGTTTCTTGGCAAAAAGTTTAAATTTAACTATTATGACATCTATCAGACCATACCTAAGCTTTTTCACCACCCGATGATTACAGCTAATGATAGAACCCCCACATCCCAGAGTGCTCGCATGCCCTACAGAACAGGATGGATGGACTCAATAAGGAGGACCCCCTAAATGCTGAGTACAGGAAAGGAGTATGGCTGGAAACAGGAAAAGCCCACAGGACTGGTATGAGGGATCTGCTGGAATGGAGTCAGGAAGAAGGATGGGTGCAGCGCAGATTGAGAATGGAGTATGAGAGCCTAGACTACCCTTACCTGTCAGAGAGGTAGTGGGACATTGTGGAGGAAACGAAAAAAGACTGGATCTACCATGAACAGCTAGAGAGGATCAAAAATCATCCTGGAAGTAGTGGTCGCCCATCCCAGGAACTGTTCCAAAAGGCCAGAGCAATGTGCCACACCACCTCCTGGACTCAGTTAACTTTATTCAAACATTTTGCCCTGGTGCAAGACTTGGCTGGATGTCATACAAAGTACTTTATAATTGCTAAAGCCTTTTTTGGAGACCTTACTACTAAGCCAGACCCTGAATTTTATTTTTCACCAACAGGAGGACTCGTACTTAAAGCGCCCTTTAAAGAACTCTGACTGGGCCAGGTGTTGCTCCTTGGGGCAGGTTACCGATCCCTCAGGATTAAATTGCACTTAAAAGAACTGACAATGGACTAGAATGATGTTTCTGCCTCAAAAGATTGTACCTTTTGAACAATAGTTTGCTATACTAACATACTAACATACTATTTGCCAGCAGATTAGGCCTTATGGTCTATCAAGTCTGCTCGAACCTAGATCCTTAGTTGGGTGCCGAGACCCTCCCATCCCTTGTGCTCCAGAAACCCCTATCATACATCCCCACCCCCCCGGGACAGGCCATCATCTGATACATCCACTTTCTGTGTCTGTCCCACCCTCTCTTAAAGCTCTCCACTGTGGATCTCTGAACCAGCTCACCAGGCAGAGCATTCCAAGGGTCCACCACCCTCTCAGTGAAAAACCTCCTCCTCTTTCCCCTCACCCTTCCACCTTCCAACTTCAAACCATGCCCTCTGGTGATGCCTCCTGCTTTAGTCTAAAGATCCCTCCATGTTTACCCTATTTATTCCCTTGAGGTACTTGAAGACCTCAATCATGCCCCCCTGTCTCTCCTCTCCTCCAATGAAAACAGGCAGAGCTCCTCAAGTCTGTCCTCATAAGTCAAATCCCCTAGCCCTCGTATCATCTTTGTTGCCCTCCTCTGTACCCTCTCCAGGAGCTGTATGTCCCTCTTCAAGTGTGGTCTCCAGTACTGTACACAGTACTCAAGGTGTAGTCTAACCAGTCCATTGTACAGTGGCAGAATCACTTCCTTGCTCCTAGAGGTGATCCCCTTACTGATGCATCCCAACATCCTGTTTGCCTTGCTAGCCTCTCCTGCACTGCTCAGTGTTATTCATACATGTATCCACCATGACCCCTAGGTCTTTTTCCCTGTTGAGGCTTCCAGCACCTCCCTCCCAGGGTGTACCTGTGTTTAGGGTTTCCCGACCAAGATGCAACACCTTGCACTTGGTGATATTGAAATTAATTTCCATGTGTGAGCCCAGCTTTCCAGGGTGTCCAGGTCCTTGCAGGCCAACCTCTTCTCCTCAACTACTGCTCCCATCTTGGAGTCATCCAAGAGACTCATTTCACACCCTATACCATCCCTGATGTCTGATATGTATGCATTAAACAGGATTGGACCCAGGACCGAGCCCTGTGGTACCCCACTACCAACCTCTGTAGGGTTGAGAGCTCCCCACAGACCACTACTCTCTGAGTGCGTCCAGCTATCCAGTTTTCAATCCATCTGACCATCAAAGGCCTACTCCTAACCCCATCAGTTTCTCCACCAGACCATTGTGGGGACAGAGTCAAACGCCTTGCTGAAGTCCAAAATAATACATCCACAGGCTTACCCTATCCAGTTCTGATGTTACCATTCATAGAACTCCACAAGGTTGGTTTGACATGATCTACCTGGCACAAACCCATGCTGCCGACTATCCAGACCTCCCACCTCCTCCAAGTAAACCCCAATCGTTCCTTTAGTATACTCTCCATTAATTTTCCCACCACCGAGGTTAAACTGATGGGTCTATAGTTTCCTGGTACTTCCTTCGCCCCCTTTATGGATTGGTACCACATGTGCCTCTCGCCAATCCCTAGGTACCCTCCCTGTCTCAAGTGACCTGTTGAAAAGCTCCGCCAGGAGGTGCAGCCAGTATGTCCATGATTCCCATAGTACTCTCGGATGAATGCCATCCGCCAGAGATTTGTCTTTCTTTAGGGCCTTGAGGGCAAACACACACCCTTTTTGGTGGGGATGGCATCATCGCCCTCCACCTTACTGGTCTTTTTATCCTTATCCAGATGTGACACCCTGGGTACCTTTCCCTCCCTTTTGCTCCATTTCTGCTCCCTGATCCCACTCCCTGCCGCTTCTATCCCTTTGTGCCTTGCTTTGTAGATATCCCATCCCCTCCCTAGTGAACACAGAGGCAAAGTACTCGTTAAATACCTCTGCCTGGTCCTCGCCTCTTCCACCCACCCTCCTTCTGATCTCAATCTGCTGAGATGGCCTTAGTTTTCTCCGCTCCCCAATGTACGGAAGAACCCCTTTTCCCCTCCATGTATCCCTGTGCCAGCTCGATGCTCTTTACTGGACTTTGCTCCCTCACCATACGGGTGACTTTTCTAGATGCAAGCTGGTGCATTTCCTTATCCCTATCCCTCTTGTTGTTTTATATTTTTGTAAGCGCCTTCTTTTCTCTGACTGCTACCTGGACCTCACTGGACCACCAGCATGGTTTATGTGACCTTGCTCCCTTACGTTTCAACTTAGCGCAGATCCTGACTGCCTCATGAAGTCCCTTTTATGACCTCCCATCTCCTTTCCACACTTGTTGTTGAGGTAATCCCCTTCAAGTGATCCTTGAGAATATTTCCCATGCCCATAAAGTCTCCCCCTGAAGTCCACTGCCAGTGTCCTAGATCTCACCCCACTCCCTCAATGCTTATTTGAAACCAGACAGTATTGTGGTCACTCCCAGTCAGGGTCCTGTACAACCATGTCCCTTACCAGATCCCCATCTGCCAGAACCACATCCAGGACATGCCCCTTCCTTGTGGGCTCCATCACATGCTGTGTTAAGAACACATCCTGGAAGCCATCAGCAGCCTCTGCTCCTTGGCCACCTTAGGAGACATGGTTCCCCAGTTAGTACCTGGCATATTCAGGTCCCCATCAACACCACTCCTTCCCCTTTTGGACCACACTGGGCAATGATGTTGTCAGCAAACCATCCTCTAGAACTTCACTCATCCGGGGGCCTATATGCACACCCAGCTTGACCTTATCTCCTGCTGGGGATCGTGGGTGACCCATAAGGCCTCCACGTTTCCCTCTGCCTCTTCTACCATAGCAATTTCTATGTCATCTCTAATGAACATAGCCACTCCACCCCTCTTGCCCTCCTTTCTATCCTTCCTAAGCATAGTGTACCCCATGCATTTAGGTCCCAGTCATGGTTTTTGTTGTGCCACGTTCCGACTGCCGCCACACCACCCCTCGAACAGCATGGCCTGGAACTCTGGCAACTTGTTTCCCAAACTCCTGGCATTTACTAACACTAACCCCACCCCTTATCCCTGATCCTTTGTCAGACCCCACCCAGATTCCTTATACTTCCATCCTCCCCTGCTCCTCCTGAAACCTCCACCTCCAGTCTGTTTCCCCCTCCCCTTGGGCTTGAAGGTTACTCCCTCATCTGGAGGGAGGCTTCTGGTCAGCCCTTCCCTTATCCCTTCCCCCCCTTACAAGTTTAAACCCCACCTTTCTTGTATGTAGTCAGCCATCCCCTATATTTTGAAATGTTTTTGCAGATAACAAAATTATTAATCATTAAAGTGCGTGCATGAGTGAGTGGGCGTGTAACTGGCTCTGTGAGTGGGTAGAATGATTATGGTTTGAAACATTCATATAAATGTTTATCTATTTGGTGATTATGGTTATTTTAGGAAATTGGCTTTTTATTTGGAGGCATCTGATTGACTGGTACCCACTCTGCAGTGGTACATTAACTTTCAATAGATGCCCACTAAATAAAAAGTCCAAGACCAAACCTGCCTAATGCCCAGCCACGTATCTTTGTGCCGAGCCTGCTTCATCATTGGCTGAAGCACTGGGCACACAAATTCAAACAGCTGCCATTTGTTTTGCTTGGTAAGCAAGAGTGAGCGAGAAGCCCCACTCCCCTTCACTCCTTGAACCAGTGTACACAAACAAAAGCAGTCGCATCTTCAAAAAAACCCTCTTACTACTTTTGTCCCCAAAAAACCCCACAGCTGACAAAGTCAGTCAAACAAGTCCTGATCCACTCTGCCCACTCTCACAAGCGCCGCGACCCAGCAGTGCAACTCTGTCTGTGGGAGCCACTTCAAACAGCTCTGCTTCTACGTTTCCTGGCCAGGTTTCTAACCCAAAAATAGCGGACTTGTTTTACAGTGGACCCGATTCTTACAACCAGAGACAGACCGGTAGGCCAAAAAAAAAAGCAAGACCTTGTTTCAGTTGCTTTCCCACTGCCACAGCGGTTGACTTCCCTGGATATGCAGCTCCTGATCTTCCATTGTGGGTCCCGTCCCACTGGCAATAGAACCACTGGCCACATCGTTCTGCAGTAACAGTTAATAGAAAAGTAAACATATTAAAAAATACTATTGCACGACGGTTAAGAGTTGAAAGAATTTGTCTGGGATGTACATGTGTGTGGGGAGTACAACAGAATGGCTTTCTGACCTTGGGGGGGCAGTAGGAGACAGAACAGAACAGCACAGAGGAACTACTTTACCAACAAAACACACTTAATTTCTCTCTAGTCATTTTTTAAATATTTTGTTTTCTCTTTTCTCTAGTGCACAGGAAAATGTCATGTAGTCCATTTTCTAAGTGCAATAATACCCTCCAGGATGGGTGGTATGGGCAATACCATACCTTCTAGGGTCTATAAGGCCCTCCGCCTATGGTGTTGGGCCTCATTACGCCCCTGGGCAGTCCGGTATTGCCCAATACTGCCCACCTTGTTGGGTATTATTGCTTACATAATCAATCTTAGAGTCCTATCAATGACAAGTTAACCCAGTAAAGAGTGATTTATATTATGCTGTTATTGTTCTTATTTCTTAGGCAGTGTCTAAAATTTTGATCCCCCTGGCACAGAAAAAAAAGGTTCCTCTTTTGGGGTATGGCAGCAGGTAGGCAGGGATCCCCCCCCCACACACACACTTTCCCTTTTTCTTTGAAGGGGGGGCCCACCATAGGTGACATCGGCTGGCACTGGCTTCCCCTGGGAGTGCGCATACCGGGGGGGTGGTAGTGGGTCGGAGGAACAAGTGAGGTCTTTGCCCTCATTCCCCTGGGGGAATGATTCCCTTGGGTGGGGGAAGAGTGTAAGCTCCCTCCATGAGAGGTGCCTACGTTCACCATATGGGGCCCCACTTTTTGCACCTTCCCTCCAGTTCATGGGTTTTGTAGGTTTTTGGGGAAGGCACCTTCTGGGCTATGCTGTGAGGCTGCCACTAGGGGCAGGCTCCTTTAGCCCTTAAAAGCTGGGAGTGCAGGTAGCCTAGGGGGAAATAGGAGGCTGGCTGGGAGATGGCAGGACAGGCAGGCAGGAAGGAGCTCATTGGTCCAGGTTTGGGGCCATATTCTGGGGGTGACCCCCCCAGTGAGTCCAAAGTTGTGCTGGGAACAAGGCAACGGGGTGCTAGTAATGGGAGGTGCAGAGTAAGGGCATTAGTTAGCCTGCCAGTGTTGTATGGGGCAGATGGGGATTCAGGGAGAAAGGGGTAGTAAGAGTGCCATAGGAGGTAGCTTAGTGGAATTCCAGGCCTGTGAGAAGTAAGCCTGGACCTCCAGAGCTGGAAGTTTCATGGGAGGATTCCTCAAGAAGACGGGTGGTGGCAGCTCCCCTCCCAGCTGCCGGTGAGGCACAGTGGTCCAGGCCTGGTCCAGGAGGTGAAAGAGGCTTCTCACCCACTATGGGGCCTGCTTGGAGGGGCAGGCCTCAGGGCACCGATCACAAGCTGTTCAGGTGGGCCACAGGTCACTTTGGGACAGGCCTTGGGAAGCCCTCCAGACCCGGTAGCTTAAAGCAACCACAGGATGAAAGGTGTGTGGGGACTCAAGCCAAAAGTAATTTGAAGGCCTTCTCCCCCATTCTGTATGTGGACAGGAGATTGGGTGTGACTTCGGCCATGGTTTATGGGAACTCTGGCACCCTTGAAGATTTGGAAGGACTGATCAGGGAAGGAAAAGTCCTGCATTCTTGGGCACGGGACCAGTTGGGAGAAGCAGCTCAATTCTCCGAAAGGTGGGAGACTGACCAGGGAAATATGGTAAAAACAAGTAAAATCAGAGATCCACTTACAGTGCCAGAGGCCGCAAGTTGGGCTCCTAGGGTCAGTGAAAGGTCTGAGGAGGCCTGTACTAGCAGCAAGTTCTAAGTTTCGTCTCAGCTGCCAGAGTATAATGCTTGCCTACATCTGTTCTCTCAACCGTTATCCCCCAGTATTATAAATAGTTAATGCTCCATGGAGCCAGATGGCTGATAAGTTTTAAGTAAGCAAAGAGAATTCCTGGGTCCTGGCAGAAATCTTTGAGACCCCAGAAGTAATAAATTGGTTTGTTGCTTATTCCTGAGTACGTGAGAGTGTTTATAAAAATGACTAAATAGATGAATTCCAGAGAACTTAATGAATTCCTAACCAGATTTCTTTGGGTGGGGGAGTTTGAAGCCCATGTGATGTTTGGTGCTTCCTGTGCCAGGATGCTGGTAGGAGACTCTGAAGAAGAAAGAGAAAAGAGAAGGTCTCTGGATCCATTAGGTAGTATCCAGAGGAGTGGTGAGGGGTAGCAGTTTCTATTATGCTGCAGTATGACCTGGGCTGTGGTAAGATGACACCATTTTATTCTCCATGGTAGTGTAATGTTCTCGTTTGGGTCTCTTTGAGTAGGCCCCCTTTCCTTTCTTGTAACATCAGGAGCCCCTAGACAAATGGGAAGGAGGGGTAACTACATTTAATATAATACGAGGCTAGGGATCGGAGGAGGGGGTGCCACTTGATGCCAAGGAAATTATGTCTGCTTAATGAGAATGGGGATCAGAGGGCAGGGGTAGCACAGGACACCAGGGAATGTTGTTTGCTGAATGAAGACAGGGATCAGAGGACAGTGGGTGCCACTAGACACCAGAGAATGGTGTTTACTTAACTGGGATGGGAATCGGAGGGAGGGGGTACCACTGGACAGGAGGGAATGTGTGCTTTGTTACAGGGCTGGTGATTGGAGGGTGGGGTGTGCCACTAGACACCAGGGAATCACTTCTGAAGGAAAGAATTGTTGAGTACCTAGAGGCCAGTGGGGCACAGGACCCAAGGCAGCATGGGTTCACAATGGGAAGGTCATGTCAGATAAATCTAATTGATTTCTTTGACTGGGTGACCAAAGTAGTAGACCAGGAAGGGGCTGTGGACATGGCCTACCTAGACTTTAGCAAGGCATTTGACACAGTGCCACACAAAAGATTAATAAACAAATTAACCAGCTTGGAGTGGGTCCCAGGGTGGTAGCCTGGGTAAAACATTGTCTGGACAACAGGACACAGACGGTAATTGTAAACGGAGTCCACTCTGAAGAAAGGGGGGTTACTAGTGGGGTACCGCAGGGTTCAGTACTGGGTCCAATCCTTTTAAATGTCTTTATAAGTGATGTTGCAGAGGAACTGGAAGGAAAAGTATACCTCTTTGCAGATGACACGAAGATCTGCAACAGGGTTCATACACATGGAGGCATGGAAAGGATGAGAAGGGACTTGGCAAGGTTGGAGGAATGGTCATAAGTATGGCAGCTTGGATTCAATGCAAAGAAGTGCAAAATAATGCACCTGGGAAACAAAAACCCAGGGGAAGATTACACAATGGGGGGAGGTAGTAACAACAACAAAAATGGAAAGGGACCTGGGGGTAATCATAGCAGATGACCTTAAGGTTGGCAAGCAATGTGAGAAGGCAGTAGGGAGGGCTGGGGGGATACTGGGATGTATAGGGAGAGGCATCACCAGCAGAAAACAGGAAGTTGTTATCCCCCCATACAGACAGTTGGTAAGACCCCATCTGGAGTACTGCATCCAGTTCTGAAGACCCCATTTCCACAAGGACATAGACAGGATGGAGGCAGTTCAGAGGAGGGCAACTAAAATGGTACTGGGTCTGCAAGAGAAGCCATACAAGGAGAGACTAAAGGAACTTAATATGTATACCCTTGAAGAAAGGAGGGAGAGGGGGGACATGATAGAAATGTTTAAGTACCTCAGTGGAATCAACAAAGTCCAAGAGGGTAGCATCTTTCATAAAAAGAGATGTGCAAGAACAAGGGGACACAATTTGAAGATAGAGGAGGGATGGCTCATGGGCAATGTGAGGAAGTATTTTTCACAGAGAGGGTGGTGGACACATGGAAGAGCCTTCCTGAGGAGGTTGTGGGGTCTAAATTTGTGGGAGAATTCAGAATGCATGAGACAGACATAAGGCAATTCTTCTGGGGTGTAGGAAGAAATAGGGCTGTTGGTTAACTAGGATCTGCAGCTTATCCTGTAGGTAGGGAAATGGGAAGACTAGGTGGGCCAAGCAGTCTTTATCTGCCGTCAAAGTCTGTGTTTCTATGTGCTGTTATGGGAATGGGGTTCAGAGGGTGTGGGATGCCACTAGACAAGGAGGCAGGTGTGCTCCCCCAACCGTCATCTTGGCCATTGACTGCTGTGTCACTAGGGTTGCCTGCCATAAGTCAGCCTTTTTTTGGTGGTACTTGCACTGCACAAAGTGACCAGTGCTATTTCTTTTGCTCTGCGCTAATGAGCTGAATATTGTGCTGCACCCATATTCATGTCACCGCCTCCCCTTTTGTGCACCTATCCTTGCACGTTCGCTGTCTCATTTAGTGCATGCTCCTGACCCCTTTGAATATTGCACATGGATGCAAACCCCAGGCAAACAGTAAGGAATCACTTTACCCACTGGCGAAATCTTTGAATATTGGGCCCCAGAGGTCTAAAATGGGTCACCACTCCCCACTGTTTTTGTAGATCAGGAAGTATCTTGAGAACAGGCCCTTGCCCCTCTGGAGTCAGGGACATTTTCTATAACTTTTGATATTAACACTGTTTTTTTTTTAATTCCAGTTCCAACAGACATTTTTACATTTGAAACTGAGCTGGAAAAATTCTGTGTTTCTACAGGTTTGGAAACTGTTGGAACCAAACCCTCGCAACTGTCCCGATTCCCTGTCCTGATATCCCGATTGCCCTCTGAAAATTCATAAATTTGAACACCAGCAGTGTGCTTGGCATTCTCTCCAGTGGCTGCAGACTCCAGCTTCCTTGTTGAATATGCCAGTCGATGTTGGACATCATGTGCGCACACTTGCAGACAATTGGGTATGCCACACCAAAGTTGTCGTACCAACTTTTAAAAAAAATGCTGTTGGTAAACTAGGATCTGAAGCTTATCCATTAGGTAAGGAAATGGGCAGACTATGTGGGCCAAGCAGTCCTTATCTGCTGTCGAAATCTATGTTTCTTTTTTTTTATCCCCTCCACTCACCCCCCCTTCAGGCCAATTTCCCGTAAGACCTGCACCCCTCTTGTCTCGCCACCTGACCGCATATTGCTGCCACCATAGAGTACCCCAATGTAACCCTTTGTTGGGTGGGTCCTCCTCTTCTGAGGAGAAAGGGTCTGGTGGCCTAGGTATTGGGTCTGGGTGCTGCTGCAGGTCATTGCGGAGTCTGAGGAACCACTTGGTGCAGGGCGGCCGTCAGCCTGGAGGGTGGAGATGCCATGTTTTTCTGTTTCCTCCTGCTTTCCCCAGCTTGCGTTACCTCTGTGCTTCCCCCGGTCTCCACTGGGAGTCATACAGAGCGACGCCTTTCCCCAGCCCACCCCAGGAGAGGAGAGCCATTCTCCGGACGCACAATCCAGCTCCTACCCCTGCCGACCCATCAGTGCCCAAGTCTGTTTCCAAACCTGGGTTGCTGGTGTGATGAGAGGTAAGGTGCCAGCATCTCAACCATCTGCGCTGCTGGGCATTTCTATGTTTCTATCACTAAAATGATCCAGGGTTTGGAGGGGAAATCCTACAAGGAAAGTTAGAACATGTATAACATGTATTCCCTGGAGGAAAGAAGGTATAGGGGAGATATGATTGAGACCTTTAAGTACTGTACCTGAAGGGGATAAACAACACTAATACAGGAGAGATATTCCAGATCAGAAGAGGGAGGGATACAAGAGGGCATCAACTGAGATTGAAGGGGGGGAAATCAGGAGACATTTATTTACCTGAATGGCTGGTAGGAAAGTGGAACACTCTACCTGAGGAGGTGGTTTCCTGTAGGACAGTGGGCTGTTTCAAGAGGGGATGAGACAGAGTGAGGGGGGATGACTGTGAGGGGGGAGGAAAGGGTGGGGCAGCTGCAAGTTGAGGGACTAGCTGCACAATCGAGCAGACTCGATAGACCGTGAGGCCTGTTTCTGCTGGCATTTTCTTATGTTTGTATGGTATATCTTAGTAGGATTTTTCCTATCAGGTGTCTCAATCTCATAGATAACTGTGCCAGTACATCCAAGAACCTCATAAGGCCTTTGCCACTTCATTAACAGTTTATTTTCTGTAGTGGGTAACAGTAACAAGACCTTTTCACCTGGCTCAAAAACGTTTCCTTTTACCCCATGGTCATAATACACCTTCTGCTGGTTTTGGGCCTCTTCCTGATTACTATGGGTGATTTCAACATATTTTGCTAGCTTCTTTCTCAGGGCACATATATAAGATGTAATAGATTGCTTCTGATGGGGTAAGTATTTTTTCACAGAGAGGGTGGTGGACACATGGAACCGCCTTCCTGAGGAGGTTGTGAGGTCTAAAATGGTGGGAGAATTCAAGAATGCATGGGACAGACATAAGGCAATTCTTGTGGTGGGTAGGAAGAAATAGACTGTTGGTTAATTAGGATCTGCAGCTTATCCAGTAGGTAGGTTGAATTAGGCAGACTAGGTGAGCCAAGAGGTCCTTATCTGCCGTCAAAGTCTATGTTTCTTAATCTTCCCATGTTTCTTTTATTACATCTAGTGGCCCTCTAGGTTGTCTACCATACAGCATTTCAAATGGTGAAAAACCTGTAGATGCCTGTGGCACTTCTCTGTAAGCAAAAAGCAGGTAAGACAAGTAATGGTCCCAGTCTCCCCCCTTTTTTTTTCAATTTAGAATTCTTTATTAGATTTTTAGATTTTTTAATGTAACAAAAATCAGTGTAATGGTACGTGTCATACTGCAACAGCTTCCCCCTATACAGCATCAAATCTATCCATTCCAGGATGGAGAGTCATGAACAATCATCAAAAATACCTTGTAAAGCACTGTATTGAGTCCACTAATGGTTAAGTCTTATCGTATCCACTTAACTACATCTTAACCTTGTGCCCCCTTACCCCTCCCATCTCTCCCCTCCCAGAGCCCCTACATAAAGTATAAATGTAATGGTTAACCCAGAAAATGCCTGGATATTTACCAGGCACACAAAGATTACAGCCACGTCTCTGCCCTTAGGACCGTTAAGAGATTGTGTAAGGGGTGATCACCGATCCCCCCCGTGCACTTGGGGTCGTAGGAGTGCAATGTAGGGATGGTAACAGGGCCATCAGAGGGCCCCACCTCCTGTTGAATGCCTCCAGTTGGTTCTGCTGGGAAGCAATGTTACATTGTAACTCAAGAGCTTGAAGAATTTCTGAATGCCATTCTCCCAAGGTGGGAGTAGTTTGGTCTAACCAGTGTCATGTTATAGCAAGTTTAGCCACCACTGAGATTAAGGACATAAAAGTTCTGTGACAGTCTAACATGTCCCTGGAAAAGTGGCCCACCAGACAAGTCTATTGAGTAAAGTTCAAGTCCAGGCCCAACAGAGGATCTAGAGTACCCCAAATTGCTTGCCAGAAGGGGGTCACCAGGGCACAGTCCCAGAGTTTATATGTTAATGTACCATTTGATTGCCTACATCTAGTACATAGGGGGTTGCCAATCTACCCATCCTGTATAATCTGGCAGGAGAGTAGTACAAGTTATGAAGGATGCGAAATTGTAGGAATCGTAAGCGATCCTGTTTCACATACTTATATAGGTGTTTCCAAATTTGTTGCCATTCCTCATCATTTAAGTGAAGGTTTAGCTCCTGCTTCCAGTAGAAGCAGTCTCCTCATGGACTGTTGGGATCATGGAGTTGTAAGACGGTATAAAACCTAGAAACTGGGTGGGGTTGAATGGCTGTATCTATAAGTGCCTACAGAATGGGATTGGGGGGTCTTGCCAAGGGGACCCAGGAAAGAGGAGATTGCACCCTGTAACTGCAGATGTTTGAAGAAGTGGTAGGTGGGTATAGAACATTTTCTCTAAAGCACATCTGCAGGGCTACGTTTACCATTCATAATCAAAGAAGATATAGAGGTCTTACCAAAGGCTGGGCAAAAACTTGAGGGGATAGGACAGTTGGCAATTCTAACATGTGGGTTGCAAAATAAGGGTTGAGACAGATTTTTGTGCAGTGGCAAGTTCAGGGGGAGCAGATCCGATGGAAGGCTTTGAGAGACCACCAAATTGGAGAATTTTGCAGGGAGTTAAGGAGTTCTGAGATTTTTACATAAATTAGACAGCCCAATTCGATACCCCTGGAGCGGCATAAATGCTGTTCCAGAGATAGCCATTGAGGAACTAGTCATTCAGTGAACCAACCATGTTGGCGCCCCACCTAAATATTTTACAATAATGTATTGCACAGTAATATACTGTAAATATAAGTTGGGGAGTCGCAGACCACCCAGCTCTTTCTGATGAATCAATTTGGAACACGTCCTTCTAACTGCCTTCCCTTGCCATAGGAAATCTGTGAGAGTGGCTTGTAACCAAAGAAACCAGCATTTGGTGAGGAATGGACTTATCATACTCAGTGGATAAAGCACTCTTGGCAGAATATTCATCTTTATCACACTCACATGCCCCTATAGTGAGAGTGGAAGAGAGTTCCACCTCTAAAGGTTTGTTTGAATGTTGTGACAGATTGGGGAAAGACTGAGTTTAGTTAAGGCAGGGAGAGAGCAAGAGATTTTGATTCCTAGGTATGTGAGAACTTTGGGTTCCCACACAAGGCCCAGATCCTCAATCCCCTGTTTTTGGACATGTATATTTAGGGGCATGACTTTGGACTTATCCAGGTTTAGTTTATATCCTTCCACTTCAGAGAATTTGTCAATAATGCCCAAGGCTGCTGATATAGAAGTATGAGGATTTTCTAGGTGTAGCAGAAGATCATCTGCATAGGCTGACAGTTTACACTTATTATTGCCTACTTGGATGCCTATGACTTCTTGACTATTCTAAAGGGATCAAATGAGAGATTCCAAGTAGAGATTAAAAAGAAAAGGTGAGAGAGGGCAACCTTGCCTAGTACCCCAGGCCAGCGAAAAAGGATTGGAGAAAACTGCATTACAGCAGACCCTAGCCATAGGACAGTGATAGATGACCTTGAGCCATTCACAGAACTGAGCAGGAAAGCCATATCATTGCAGTATGGCAAATATGAAAGACCAGGAGACATGATCAAAGGCCTTCTCCACGTCGAGAGAGACTAAGACCGATGGGGTTTTCTGTTCACCAGCAACCGAGATAAGGTGAAGGACCTTATGCATGTGGTCCTCAGACAACTATCCTTCTACAAATCCCACTTGGGTCAGGCTAAGGAGGCCTTGCCATACATGTAGGAGATGGTTGTCCAGAACTTTGGTGAGAATTTTCAAATCAAAAATTAAGAAGTGAAATAGCACGATAAGTACCCGGAACTAAAGGCTACTTACCTGGTTTAGGTATAACAGTGATCCAAGTCTGGGTAAACGAGCAATCCAATAACCCAGAGGAATGTAGGTAGTTAAATAACCTTGTAAGGAATGGTGCCAAGTCTTCAATAAAGGTGGCATAAAAGGCATTATTAAACCCATCTGGACCTAGAGCCTTCTCTTTAGGAAGTTGCTCTATCACTCGTTTCACTTCATGTAGGGAAATAGGGGTTCATAAAAACTCCTGTTGGGGTTCAGTGAGGGAGGGCAGAGGCACTGGGTCCAGATATTGTATTAATATAGCCTAATCCAGGGTCTCCTCTTCTGGGGCATATAAGGTTTCATAAAATTGATGGAAGGCCTCGGCTATGTCTCAAGGGTGGGTTAGAACCTCCCACCGGGGTTGGTTGGAGAGTCTGAATCATTCCTTGGGAGTCTAATTGTTTGAGCTGCAAGGCTAGGAGCTTGCCTGCTCTTTCACCTGCTTCCAGGTACCAAAATTGAACTCTCTGCAAGGCTAGGTTGGCTTGTTCTGCTAAGAGCCCATGGTATTGGGCCCTGGGGGCGTGTAACCAAGTCTACATTTCTTGGTCTGCCAAGGCTGAGAGGTGATGTTACAGCTCTCAGATCTGGGCTAGTAATTATCGTGTCTTTTCTGCCCTCTGTTTTTTGATCTTAGAGGAAAGCCTAATGCATTCTCCTCTCACTGCACATTTTGCTGCTCCCCATAGCACATCCATACAGCCCACGGTACCCTTGTTCTCCCTAAAGAAGGTTTGTATAAAATCTGTGATGATTTTAACAAAATGGGTGTCTCTTAAGTGTATGGAATTAAAGTGCCACGCTCTGTCCCTGTCCTCCAGCCCCCTTAGCGAATGCTCCATAGAGATCGGTGCATGGTCTTAAATAACTGTCGGTAAGATATTGCAGGCTAGAAGGCCAGGGAGACTCGAGGTAGTGTTCAAAAAGTAATCAATGCATGAGTACGACTTGAGCGGCGGAGAAAAAAATGTGTTTTGTCTATCCTTGGGGTTTAGAATTCGCCAGGGATCTCCCAAGCCCAGTGAGTCAATAACTTCTCTCAGGCCCCGTTGGGACAGTGAAAGACCTTTACAGTGCAGACCAGACCTGTCCAGATCTGGGTGACAAACTAAGTTCCAATCCCCACTGAGGATGATGGAGATGTGTGAGCAAGCTAGCAGTTGGGCTAGAAGACTGGAAAAAAGCTCTGGTGAGTCAGTTTGGGCCATAGATCCCCCCTTAGAAGCAACTCTATGAGCCCCAGATGTCCTTGCAATAGGAGGTAACGTCCCTCTGTGTCACTGCACTACTTGATTAGTTGGAAAGGGGTCCCTCTACGAATTAAGATCCCCACTCCTCCTCTTTTATTACTGGTTCCTGTCCTGAAAGCCTGACTGACCCATTCCCTATGGAAATATTGTATATCCTTGTGTTTAAGGTGAGTTTCTTCAAGAAAAAACACCGGTATTTCTTAAGATGGCTTAAAATCATGTATCTTTTATGTTTATCATTCGCCCATTTTATGTTCCATGAGATAAATTTATATGCGGTCCCAATGATTCTCCTTTAAGAATTGTGTGGCCCAAATCTCCATCTGACTGTTACCTAGAATGTGGGGTGCTCCCAGCCCTCCTCCATCCCCCCAATCCCCCTTCCCTCCTAACCTCCCTTTCTCCTCCCCCCTGGATCTTTGTAGCTGAGATTGTGACCATTGCTCGCACATGTGGATATGATCCTTCCCCGTCCCTCCTCCTCCTCCCTCCCTCTTCCCAACCCACCACCCAAATAACAGCTTCCCAGTAATCTTATCACATTCACTATACCTATACCAAAAATTCTGCCCCTGGCCCCGCAGGCTGAAACATCAACATTCCTCTGCCCGTGATGAATAAACACCACCAGAATGGGCCCCTTCCCCCAGCTCAGGTTATCGTAGGTAAACAATAGATCTGCATTAACATTTGTTTAACCCCCTTAGAATAAGCAAACAGGAAAAAAAAATAAGAAAGACAGAACATAGTTATGAACAGATATCCAACATCTCCCCCCCCCCAGCATAGAGCAAAATCTGTATCAAACTGCATAATCTTGAGTGAAATCCTTCTGTGCTGCACCAGGAGTAACATGTTCAGTGTGTGAGCCTCATGCACAGAGACCACAGGGAGAAATAGTACTCTATTATAGCGTTTCCCCTCCCACCAGTGTGCTGAAGCAAGGCAAGATCTATAGATCATGTTCATACAAGGTGAGGGCTGACAGTAGGCACTCCAGCACAGCCCTCTCCATGCATCCCTCCAGGAGCCTATGAGCAATCTGCCCCAGGTGCTGCCTAACCAGGGCCACTAACATGATGTTCCACCTACCAGGTGGTCCAGAGAGGATTGCACCACTGACCCCATCGCAGAAGGAGGATGTACTTCAGGGCTTGAGGGTGCCACAGCATTAAAGGCTTATTACTCTCTCTCAGATCGGCACAGTGCCCCCCTAGCCCATTACCATACCATCCTGGCATACACTTGGGTCGACTGAGCCGTACTGTGGGGGGAGGCAGGAGTAACCAACCACCCATCCCTTCACCCTGTTCATAGCCCGGCTAACAACCAGGATCTCTGCAATCAGGGGCTCAGGGTGCTACCCCTCCTGACCACCGCAGCAGGCTGTATAGT
Source organism: Neoceratodus forsteri (assembly GCA_016271365.2). Classification (NCBI taxonomy): domain Eukaryota; kingdom Metazoa; phylum Chordata; order Ceratodontiformes; family Ceratodontidae; genus Neoceratodus; species Neoceratodus forsteri. The sequence goes on from CM057458.1 coordinate 340,053,431, forward strand.
ATCTGACCATCACGATCCCTGTATAAATTGACTGTGCTCTGTCACTTTGTTGCTGATGGGGTCAACCTAGCAACCCTGGACAGTAGATGGTTAACCCACTGGTACCGTTGGTGGAAGTGCCCCTAGTCCCAAAGGGGACGACCAGAGGGAGCCCTACTATATATCCCCACTTTCACCCCCCTGTTCCAGCAACAAACAAGGCAGCAGACCTACCCCGATCCTTCCACCAAAGAGACGATAATTCGAAGGGTACAGTGGTCTAGGTCTCCTTCTCCAATCTCCATGCAAAGTGCACTTCACTCCCATGTTCCTATCCAGCACCTCATCCCTCTGTTCTCGGGTTGAAAAAGTCCTGGGTTGGTTTTCACATCCGCCATTCGGAAAGTAAGGTTCCAGAAAGGACCTAGGTACTTTTCATCTCAGTAGACCTAGGGCCCCATTTGTTGTGGATGCCTGTGGCATTCTGGCTTAGTCTACATCACAGCTTACACAAATAGTCCAGTCCCCGGAGTGTTGTTAAAGGAAAAAAGAAAAATCCCAGAACAATAGATGTGTGTACCCATTTTAGAGATTAATCAACACAACACTCTAATTCTTTAGTACTCTCCAGATAACCTGTAACATTTCCACCTTGGCAAAATAAATAGTCATTTTGGTGCTTGAAAGAGATCTGGAAACATATTAGGCAGTTCTTGCATGGGCTGATCTTCCAATTCAAAGGCTTTTGTTGACCCTCGATGATTAACTTGCAATTTTGCTGGGTATAACATTTTGAAGCGGATCCCCACAGCCATCAATTTAGAAGCTATAGGGTAAATCCTGGGTCATTATGATCTTATTACCCTCCCATAATAGTTCCCTTGTATCTCTTAATATGGCCAAAATGTGGACTTTGTCCAGAAAATTCAGCAGCTTGAATATCATGAGTCGGAGTGGGGAGTTCGGTGGAGGAGTGGGCCTCAGCGCTCTGTGAACCTGCTCAATAATGTAGCCAGGTCTGTTGGGTGATGGATCTGCTATTTTTTCACAGAATTTCTGCATAAACAAAATTGGATTCTGACCTTCTGATCCCTGACAGACAGACCAATTAAGAGGAGATTTTTGCATCTGCTATGTCCCTCTAAATCTTCTATCTTTTCTTCTAGTCTGGAGACTTTCCTGCGTATGGCTACATAATCAGTTTCCTGGAGAGCCCTCAAGTCCTGCAGAAAGCTGGTTCCTTTCCTTCCCCTTTTACAAACCTTTTTAACATGCATTTTATGGTTTGATTAAAACACCCAACAAGACCATCTGTCTGAGGGTGATAAGGGGAGGTTCTTATGGCAGATACCTAGTAGTCGATACATCTCCTTCAGTAATGCAGCACCAGAATTATTACCCTGATTAGTAATCTATTTTGGTATGCCCACCCTGCTGAAAATTTTGGCAAGCTCTGCTGCAACTTTTGGAGCTGTGACAGTATGCATATGAACAGCCTATATGTATCAAGTAGCATAGTCACGTACTACCCAAATTAATCTATTTCCCTTCTCACTTATGTCTAAGGGGCCAACCACATCCATTGCAATTCTCTCAAAAGCCACATCTGTCAAGGGAAGGGGCACCGTGTCTTTTTTAGTCACTGGGGTTACTTTCTGACACTCAACACAAGAACTGCAATAGGTAGCAACATCTTCATGAATTCCAGGCCAGTAAAATCTGTACAGCAATCTGGCAAGGGTGCGAACCCTCCCCGAGTGACCAGCCATAGGACTATCATGTGCTATCTGTAACAACTCAGATCTATACTTTTGTGATATAACCAATTGTTTTATCTGGTCCTGTGTCTGAGGTTTAACCCAAACTCTGTACAGTAGCCCTATACATTTTTTAAACTTACAGTAGGTTCACCCTGTTTTGCTTTCACCCCCAGCTGCTTAAAATAACCTTGGAGAGAAACATTGTTACCTTGTTCTGAAAGAAAATCAGAATCAGTGATCAGTTTAGTTTCAGCATTTTCATATGTTAACCCATTATGTCCATCAGTCTTTTGTTGCCACTGTTGTTTCAGGCATCTTCTTTCTTTCCTGGACTTCCAGATCTTGGAGCTGGGCTCAAACAAGTCCGAATCAAAGTCACCAAAAGAAAAAGTGTCCCCACCATCTGAGATTTTCATTGCCTGAGCTGTTGTTACCACTGCTGCTGAAACATCAGGAGTTACATAGAAACATAGAATTATAGACTTTGATGGCAGATAAGGACTGCTTGGCCCACCTAGTCTGCCATTTTCCCTACCTATTGGATAAGCTGCAGATCCTAGTTAACCAACAGCCTACTTCTTCCTACCCCCACTAGAATTGCCTTATGTCTGTCCCATGCATTCTTGAATACCCCACTCTTGTTGACCCCACGACCTCCTCAGGAAGGCTGTTCCATGCATCCACCACCCTCTTTGTGAAAAAATACTTTCTCACATTGCCACTGAGCCATCCCCCTCTATCTTCAAATTGTGTCCCCTTGTTCTTGCACATCTCTTTCTGAAAGATGCTACCCTCTTGGACGTTGTTGATTCCCTTGAGTCCTGGCTCTGACTGGTGACCAGTAACAAAGAAGTTAACATCCCCTCCTACTCTTTGTTCAGAGCCGACAGGCAAACCAGAGGTGGTGGGTTAGCTATTTACATCAAGGATAAATTCCCTGCCTCCATAATTGACTCAACCACTGTCCCAAAAGAATTCAAAAGCTTGACATTAAAGACTGAAATTGCCACCGGTGTCTCATTATGTATACTAGGATGCTACAGACCCCCATCAGCTGGACTACAGTTGTTAAAACATCTCAAAAACAACCTGGGTTCAGCATCTTCAGAGTGTATCATACTAGGGGACTTCAGCTTAGACTGGCTCTCCAGTGCATCCACCCCACTTAAAATGTTCTGTGATTCCCTTGGGTTGTCACAGCTAGTAAATGAATCTACTCGTCTTAACAAACTCAACCCTAATAACAGTACTCTCTTGGATATCATTTTAGTTAACAAACCCCATTTATTCTCCCATGCTGGTGTCTTTTTCTCTGATATTAGCAACCATTGCTTCATCACGTGTGTAAGATCCACTCTTAAATCCACAACTGTACCAAAATTCTCCTTTAAAAGGTACATATGCAACTTTGATCTCCATGAGTATATATCAGACCTAAGAGACTCCATGCGATGGCAGGACTTCTATCTAGCCAAGTCCATGACTACGGCTTATGATATTTTCTCAGAAATTGTGCTAGGGGCTCTCAACAAGTATGCTCCCATAGTAAAAGTTAGTGCCAGAAACAAATCCTGTCTGTGGTTTACAGAAGACCTGAAAGATGCTTTGCAGAGTAGGGATGTACTCTGGAGAACTGCTAGGAAAACTAATTTAATAAATGACTGGAATTCTTTCCGGAGGGTGAGGAACCTCTGCACCAAAATGGTCAGAGAAACCAAAGCTCATTTGTACCGCTCTCAACTGGAGAGCTCCTCAAGAAATGCCTCCAAATTCTGGAAGACTATCAAAGACATTGAAGGTCACACCACTGTAAATTCCCTACCTACTAAATTATTGATCGACAATACCATCATCTCTGACAGACCGTCTATCCTCAATGCTCTCAATAATCATTTTGCCACTGCAGGGCTAGCCTTTGACTCCTCTCCCTCGAATATCCTCCTCCAACAACTCAGATTGCATACACAAGAAAAACTCATCCCCAGTCCATCCTTCTCTTTGCAGCCTACCTCCCTGAAAGAAGTCAAAGATCTTCTCCTTCAGCTGGACACTAGGAAAAGTGCTGGGACCGATCTCATTGACCTGCACTTCTTAAAGGTCAGCTACCATGTCCTCACAGTCCCAATTGCTCATCTCTTCAACTTATCCTTGTCCCAGGGTGACCTACCGCCCATTTGGAAAAATGCACTTGTGGTCTCTTTGTTTAAGTCAGGAGATCCTAGTGACCTCAATGACTACAGGCCAATCTCCCTACTTCCAATCCTGTCAAAGATGCTGGAGGAAATAGTGAACTCCCAGCTCCGGAAGTACCTGGAATCAGAAAAATTGCTCAACCCATTACAATCCGGTATTAGAGCACAGCACAGTACAACCTCTGCTCTAGCCAAGGTGACAAATGACTGGCAGCTTGAATTAGACAAAAAAAACTTTGCGCAGTTTTCTTGGACCTAAGCAAGGCGTTCGATACCATTGATCACAGACTGCTTCTGTCATCCCTCCAGAACATTGGTTTGGATTCCCTATCCCTTAAATCATTCTCCAACTACCTCTCAGGATGACTTCAACAAGTAAAGGCAGAAGGGGAAGTTTCTCCACCCAAACCCCTATTGAGGGGTGTACCGCAAGGTTCCATTCTTGGTCCCTTGCTCTTCACCATTTATATTAACAACATAGATGCCCCCATGAAAGAAGCACAAATACACCTATTTGCGGATGATACAGTACTCTATGCTAGTAGCCCCACACCAGATGTGGCCTGTAAAGCCCTTCAAAATGAATTTAATCTGCTGCAACATCATCTTATAAACCAGAAACTGCTCTTAAATGCAAAAAAAAAAAACAAAGCAATGTTCCTCTCGCCCCTTCAAAATGCAATAAATCCTGCAATTGCTGGGACACTCCCGCAGATCACTACCATTCTAGGTGAGCAGTTGGACTGCATACCAAAGTTCAGGTACCTGGGGGTCTGGTTAGACCATAAACTTACTTTCACAGATCACTTAGAAGAACTGGCAAAGAAACTTAGACAAAGACTTGGTCTGTTCTTTAGGATTAATAATCTCCTCCCAAGAGACGCTAAACTGAAACTGGTTCAAACTACCTTTCTTTCCCTATTGGATTATGCTGACTTTCTATATAGTCAGGGACCTGCAGGTACCCTAGCCAAACTCAATACGCTTTATCACAGAGCCAAAAGATTTATCACGGGTCTTCCATACTCAATCCACCACTGTGCATTGTACACGGCAGTGGGATGGTCATCCCTTGCTTACAGATGGCAAAAAAATGCTGCTGTTTGGGCATACAAAGCTATCTCAAATAAACTGCCCCAGAATATCTTTGTCTGTTTACCTTTGTGCACTCTGGGGAAGTATGCCCTGAGAAGCACCTCAAATATCTACCTTTATGTTTACAAAGCAAAATCCCGCATTGGCAGAGCAGCCATCAGCTTTATGCTCCCTCAACTGTGGAACAAGCTGCAAAAACCTTTTAAATTAACTCACCCCATTAGCCCAGCAGCTTTTAAATCTCTATATCTACATCATAATCAGGAGTCATGTGCCTGTCTACCCTAAATAGTGACTCCTATAAGTCCAAGCATGCTCTAATTACTACTGTTAAAAGACTGATCACATCTATAATCAACTCTTCCCTCTCCCCTTTTTTCTACCCCATATCTGTCCCTTCCACATTCCTTTGACCCTGGTTCCAGCTCTAAATGCTCCATACCGTATCACTATACATCTTTTTATATTAGGTTTTATTTGTGTTTGGTGCACCTGATATGTATATTTCTTTACTTTTATGAAAAAATGTGTCCTACCCAAAACTAGCTGTATCTTCTGTTCCAAACATTTACTACTGTCAATGCTACCTGCTAATACCTTGTATATACTGTATTATTGTATCTCACTTTATTTGTATTATTACTATTTTCTTGTGTGTTGCATCCCATGTATATTGTTCCTTGTTAACAAACTCGGGTCCACCTCGAAAATGAGCTTGCTCAATGGTGATCGTCTGGTTAAATAAAGACTTTGATTGATTGGTTGATTGATTGATTGACTTGGAAGTTTCTATCATGTACCCCCCCAAAGTTATACATATTAAGCTCCTTTAGTCTCTCTTCATATGACTTCTGTTGCAGACCCTGCACCATTTTAGTTGCCCTCCTCAGAACTGGCTACATCCTGTCTATGTTTACTCCCTCTTTAGTTAACTCACTAAATCCTGGAAAGTTTTTTCAAATGATCACAGGTACAGATTGTGACACTCAGACAGCTGGTTCTGATTAATCTATGATTTTTGTAATATAAAAATGTGTTATTGAATGTCTCTCATGAGAGATGCTGACAGCCTGTGGAATGACACCACCCTCCTCCGAGGTTTTAGCTACAGTGTGTTACCTGGAAGGCCAATAGATAATTACAGGCTAGAAGAGGTCTAAATTAAGCATCTCCTGTTTATCTAGCTAATTGCAGCTTGCCAGCTGCTAAGATGGGAAACCATAAACTTTCATAATGTTTAGAGGAAGAAGAGCAGGTTATGATGCTTTAGTGTGAAGTCATAAAAGATTGTTTGATGTCCTGGAAAGGGGAAGCTGCTCATAAGATCAAAGAAAGTCATTTCAAAAAAAAAAAAGAGTTTTGCTGAGGTCACAGAATTTTAATTTACCTTCTGAATAAGACAGCCTGTTGGTATGATTTTTTTATATTCTGACAGGGAGGAGCTAGGTGACCCCACGCAAAGAAGTTGGCAAAGCCAGTTTTTAAACAGTATTCTGTTTTACATTTACACACAAATGTTTGGACTCTGAAAAAGCAACATCAGGCACTGTTAGAAGAATATACCTTAGAAGAGACAATTCTAAGAGTACTGTGGTAGGAGATTTAGTCTGTACTTTTAAACCTGTTTTGTTTAAGTGATTTGTATGTTTTGTGTTATATGGTTCTGTATTTACATTTTACATTTTTTATCTATTTTGAAGTAAACCTCTACTTTAGAGACTACTTGGTCTGCCTTTGAAATTCTTTTTCTTGACAAGGGAAGCATACATGGTTAAAGCTGACACTGTACAAAGCTTACTGGTTTTACCAACCTGGGAAAGGTAAGAATTTATTCTGAGGTCTTTAATAGAGTTTTAAGGGTTCATTTTGTATGCCTGGTTAGGTGCCCGTAGGTGAACGATATCTGCCCCCCCCGAAGAGCAGATTTATCTGTGCCTGTACATTGGGTATGCTAGCAAGAGGTTCACAGTTTGAATCCCTCCAAGACTTGAAACCAAAGGTTGTTTTGAACCCACAAAATGGACAGGAGGGTTACCCTGTTTCTGTTTCTTGTTCACAAGACTGCGCTCGGAGGTTAGCACTGTGGGAGCAGAGGGCCTGACCTGCTGACTGGGTTTGTGACAGATTGGTTGGCAGCGGTGCGATAAATTTTGGTATTACAAGCTTTTATTGTTCAGTGTGTCAGCTTGAGACTATCAGCTTACTTGCAAAGAAAGAAAAAGGCAGTGATTTATTTTTAAAAAAGGAGACAGAACTATATCACTTGGCATACAGTCAAGTTCCTACCTGTTTTATTTTTTTCTAAAGTGCAAGTCAGAGTAGCCATAGTTAGGGAAGAAGATGACTTTCAACTACAGCAGACACACAGTCGACTACTTAAAGCAGTTGTGTTGGAACAGAGGAGTCCCGTTCAAGGTGAAAGCCACCAAGCAGAACCTCATGGATGCCCTGATGGTAGCAGATACCAAGAGCATCGAGTCACAGACAGTGACTGAAAAGGATCGAACCTTGAGTGTGGCAGGGCTAGCGGCCAGTGCAGTGTCCAGATCCAATGAGAAGGGCAACAGGGCCACTGTCAGCAAAGGGCCACAGCAGCAGGGGAAGGTCACCAGTATCCTGGATTCAGAAGTACTCAGGCTAAAAATTGAGTTGCGCAGACTGGAGCTGGAGTTCCAGAGGGAGAGGGACCATGAACAGTGAGAGGCAGACCATGAGGCAGAGTGAGAACACTGACAGGTAGACAATGAGGAGCATGAGCACCAGAGGTAACATGAACTGGAGAAGCTACAACTCCAATCACCGGCACCAGAGCATGTATGTGTCTTGGGTTTAACTGGGACTACAGGACTGGGTTACAAATTTAATTCCAAATTGATAGCCGAATTTAATGAGGGGGAGGATATGGATGCCTTTTTAAATTCTTTTGAAAAAGTTTGTATTCAGGCTAAAATTCCTAGGGCGTCCTGGAGCTTCCAGCTATCCCTGCTACTTACTGGGAAAGCTCAGGATGCATTGGGTTAAATGGACAATGAGGACAGTGATGATTGCAGCAAAGTTAAAGCTGCGCTATTAAAGAAATTTGAATTAACTGTTGAATCATACAGTGCTAAATTCCATAAGCTCAGAAGTTGCCCTGACATGAGCTACGAGGAGCTAGCCATGAAACAATGTCAGTTTTTAAAACGTTGATGGGAAGGAATTGAAGCAAACTCTGTTGACAAAATTGAAAATGTGATTCTGTTAGAACAGTTTTATTGGGCATGCCCAGCTGAGCTAAAAACCTGGCTGGAGGACTGAGATCCCAAAACAGTGCAAAAGGCTGCTGAACTCTCAGACCACTATGCCAAGACCAGACCTGCTCTGAGAGTTAATGGGTGGGCATGGCAGCGCAGAAAGGGAATAACGCATCTTCAGGGCAGCTAAAACCCTCACTGCCTCTACCAAAACCAGTTAGCCCCAGATTTCAGAGAAAAGATTTCTCTGAGAGAAGAAATGAATGTTGGTTGTGTAAAGAAACTGGGCATATTGCCAGACAGTGTCCCAAAAAGGCAAGCAATACACAACAGGGTGCTAGGAAACAAGTGGGTTGTTTGTGTGTCCCTGGAAGCATGCCTGTGAACATGAGGGAACACAAGCACCCAATCATGGTAAATGGTGTACAGACACAAGGGTTAAGGGACACAGAGGCATCCCTGACATTGGTAAAGGGGGATGTAGTGGAGCCGAGTCAGCTTATACCCAATAAATATGTCACTGCACAGCACTTTACTGGTGAGGCAAAAACATTGCCCCTGGCTATTGTTCTCCTAGACTGGGGTGAAACAGGGGGAACTGTGCAACAGGTGGCTGTAGCCAAAACCTTAGCAATGGATGCGATCCTGGGCAACAATTTCAAACAAGGGATGGTGTGTGCAGTTACCCATAGCCAAGCGGCAAGGAAAAATTGTAGTTCCCTGAACCCCAGAGAAGCCATAGTGGAAACCACTGAGAGGCTGGTTCCCCAGCCTGTGTATCCAGATAGGGAGACTGATGAAAAGGGGGTAGAAATTTCCCCAATAGCAAGTAACCACACAGCTACAGAGGGTTACTCCAAAGAGGGAGGGATGACCCATTGTCAGAGGGTTGGGATTGACAGTGATCCTGAGTGCCCTGATGCTAGTGCTAGGGACCCTAGTTTAGTGACTGAAGGGGACCTGTCCCATGCCTTGGGAATGTGTGAGGGGTTTGCAGGTGCTCAGAGAAGTGACCCTAGTTCAGAGAAGCTGAGGGCTTGGGCAGACTCTAACAGGGCACAGGGAGGTGACAGTAGACATAAGGTTTGTTGGGAAAATGGACATATGTATACTTAGGCTGTGCAGACAGAGGGAGGGGTGCTAGGCAGGCAGCTTGTCATTCCCAAGGGGTATTGTGAGCAGCTGCTCAAGATTGCACATGATATTCCCTTGTGTCTGGTCATTTGGGAATCACGTGCACTATGCAGCAGTTGGTCCAGAATTTCTACTGACCTAACTTCACCCGGCAGGTGAAGGAGTATTGCAGGTCTTGTCACCAGTGCCAAGAAATAGGGAAGGCGAGCAAGAAAACCCAAGCTGCCCTGATTCCATTGCCCATAGTGGAGGAGCCATTCCAGAGGGTGGGAATGGATATTATGGGGCCTTTAAATACCCCCAGTTCCTCAGGGAAGAGATTCATCCTGACTGTGGTGGATTATGCCACCCGGTACCCAGAGGCAGTCGCCCTATCCTCTGAGGACAGACAAAGTGGCAGATGCCTTACTTGGGATTTTCTCCCGTGTTGGGTTTCTGCAGGAGGTTATCCCCAATCAAGGGGGTTCCTTCATGTCGGACCTGATGAAGTGTTTATGGGAGAAGTGTGGGGTGGTGCAGAGATGCACAACACCGTAACACCCACAAGTCAATGGACTTGTGGAAAGATTCAATGGTACCCTGAAGTCAATGTTCTGGGCATTTGCTGAACAGCATGGGAGGGACTGGGAGAAATACCTTCCCCACCTGTAGTTTGCATACAGGGAGGTGCCCCAAGAGTCAAAGGGATTTTCCCCATTTGATCTCTTATATGGACGCTGGGTAAGTGAGCCCCTAGACTTGATACGGGAGGACTGGGAAGGCAAGCATGCCAACCAGGAAACTCACATAGTGGATTACATCCCTAAGTTTAGGGAAAGGCTGATGGAGCTTATGGGAACAGCCCAGAGCAACCTGGCAGCTGCCCAACAGAAAAAGGTGTGGTATGACCACAGAGCCAGAGCTCACTCATACATGGTGGGTCAGGAAGTCATGGTCCTTATTCCGGTTTGGAAAGACAAGCTGCAGGCTGAGTGGGCAGGACTGTACAAAGTGGTTAGGAAGGTAAATGATGTGAACTATATTATACAGTTACCTGACAGAAGACAGACAGAAAGGATGTTCCATGTCAACATGATGAAGCCATATGCAAATAGGGCTGACATGGTGTTTGCAGTGTGTAGTCCTGGGGAGGGGATGGATGAAGGAGACCTCTTCTGGACTTGCTGGAAGAAAGCAAGTGGGAGTCCTCTGTGGAGGCAGTAAAATTGTCTCCCCAGCTGGCCCAGGACCAGATCCAGAAAGTAAGGGAGGTTTTAGCAGACTTTGCCCCATTGTTTAGCGTCAGGCCTGGACTAACCCCCTTAGCTACTCATGATTTGGAGACAGGGACACAGACGCCCATACAGCAGACAGCATATCAGGTCTCAGAGGCTATCCAAAAGGATATTAGGAGGGAAGTGGAGGAGATGCTGGATTTAGGGGTAATCCAGAGATCTCACAGCCCCTGGGCCTCACCCGTAGTCCTTGTGCCCAAGCCTGATGGCTCTACTCGTTTCTGTGTGGACCATTGTAGACTGAATGCAGTCACAAAGTCAGATGTCCACCCGATGCCCCAGATGGATGAACTACTGGACAAGTTGGGAGGGGCGACCTACCTTACGACGATTGATCTGACCAAGGGGTATTGGCAGGTAGGGTTGAAGGACAGAGCTAGAGAGAGGTCAGCCTTCATCACCCCGATAGGGTTATTTGAATTTAAAGTAATGCCTTCCGGAATGAAGAATGCCCCGGCCACTTTCCAAAGGTTGGTAAACCAGGTGTTAAATGGTGCTGAGGAGTACGCCGTGGCATACCTGGATGACATTGCCATCTTAGGTACCAGCTGGGAGGAACACCTGTCCCACCTTAGGGAAGTGCTGGGCAGAATACAGTGGGCTGGGCTCACTGTCAAAGCCGGGAAGTGCCAGGTGGCCATGGGAGAAGTGGCATACCTCAGGCATGTGGTAGGCTGAGGATAGCTCCATCCTAACCAAATAAAAATAGAGGTAATTCAGGCTTGGCCCAGACCAGAAATGCAGAAGCAGGTCAGGAGTTTCCACGGGACAGCAGGGTACTATAGAAAATTTGTACCCAATTACAGTGCCCTGGCTGATCCCCTATCTGACCTGGTAAAGAAAAGGATGCCAAAGAAAATTACCTGGGACCCGGCCTGTGAGAAAGCCTTTACCAGATTGAAGGAGGCACTGTGCAGTGCTCCCGTTTTGACAAGTCCTGACTATAGCAAGCCCTTTATAGTTCAGACTGATGCCTCAGATGTGGGTATTGGGGCAGTACTGAGTCAGACATCCAGCCAGGGAGAGATCACCCAATAGCATACTTGAGTAAAAAGTTACTTCCCAGGGAGCAGGCATACTCCACGGTGGAAAAGAAGTGTCTTGCCATAGTGTGGGCCCTAAAGAAATTAGAGCCATACTTGTATGGGCAGCATTTTGTGGTACAGACTGACCACAACCCCCTGGTTTGGCTGTCACAGATGGGAAAAAACAATGGTAGATTGCTAAGATGGAGTATTGCTTTGCAAGGGTATGATATGACAATATCACATAGGGCTGGAGCCAAAAATCAGAACTCCGATGGGCTGTCTCGTGTCTACGAGGAGTGAACTGATTTGGGAAACTCATCCCATGCAGGGGCTAGAGCCCCCAAATTCAGTCTAGGTGGGGAGGAATTGTGACACTCAGACAGTTGGTTCTGATTAATCTGTGATTTTTGTAATATAAAATTGTGTTATTGAATGTCTCTCATGAGAGATGCTGACAGCTTAATGGAAAGACACCCCCTTCCCAGGTTTTAGCTACAACGTGTTACCTGGAAGGCCAGTAGATAATTATAGGCTAGAAGAGGCCTACATTAAGCATCTCCTGTTTATCTAGCTAATTGCAGCTTGCCAGCTGCTACGATGGGAAATCATAAACTTTTATAACATTTAGAGGAAGAAGAGCAGGTTATGACACTTTAGTGCGAAGTCATAAAAGATTGTTTGATGTCCTGGAAAGGGGAAGCTGTTCATAAGATCAAAGAAAGTCAATTGAAAAAAATTGAGTTCTGATGAGGTCACAGAATTTTAATTTACCTTCTGAATAAGACAGCCTGTTGGTATGATTTTTTTATATTCTGACAGGGAGGAGCAAGGTGATCTCACGCAAAGAGGTTGGCAAAGCCAATTTTAAACAGTATTCTGTTTTTCATTTACACACAAATGTTTGGACTCTGAAAAAGCAACATCAGGCACTATTAGAAGAATATACCTTAGAAGAGACAATTCTAAGAGTACTGTGGTAGGAGATTTAGTCTGCACTTTTAAACCTGTTTTGTTTAAGTGATTTGTATGTTTTATGATATATGGTTCTGTATTTACATTTTTTTATCTATTTTGAAGTAAACCTCTACTTTAGAGACTACTTGGTGTGCCTTTGAAATTCTTTTTCTTGACAAGGGAAGCATACATGGTTAAAGCTGACTTGTACAAAGCTTACTTTTTTACCAAACTGGGAAAAGGTAAGAATTTATTCTGAGGTCTTTAATAGAGTTTTAAGTGTTCATTTTGTATTCCTGGTTAGGTGCCCGTAGGTGAAAGATATCTGGCCCCCCGCAAAGAGCAGAATTATCTGAGCTTGTACATTCGGTACACTAGAAAGAGGTTCACAGTTTGAATCCCTCCAAGACTCGAGACCAAAGGTTGATTCGAACCCACAAAACAGACAGGAGGGTTACCCTGTTTCTATTTCCTGTTCACAAGACTGCGCTCAGAGGTTGGCACTGTGGAAGCAGAGGGCCTGACCTGCTGAGTGGGTTTGTGACACAGGTAACTTAGGTACTACCCCCACTTTCATTTGGTGTGACACCCCATTAATAGTCAATGTCACCTGGCTGGTGGGATAGTATCCAATGCCCCAATGGATGCGGATGACACCAGTACCAGGTCTTTTTGGACATTGTTTTCCCAGCACTTCAATATGCACTGGTGTCTGTCTGCTTCCCGAATCTAAAACTCCTTTCACAGTCTCATCTCCCACATTCACATCAAGTCCTTGCCCCAATTTGTGAAGTACACATCTGCTCCAGAGTCACTCTTCTTACTTCAGCAATTTCTTGCAATACAACCTGGCTTATTACAGGTATTGCAAACAAAGTCTTTGAGTGCAGATTTGTTACCCCAGCCAGTGTTCTTATCAGACTTGGAGTTTAAATGGGAAAAAGTGTGTCTTACTTGTTTGTTACCTTACTGCTGTGGCGTCCTTCTGGCCATTTGGTAATCTTCAGCCAAAGAAACAGCCTTTTCCCCATTTTCTGGTCGGGTTCGGTGTTCTTTTACCCAAAGCTGCACGTCTATTGGTAGGATGTTGATGAACTGCTCCATTACAAATGTTTCGATGATCTGTGGGAGTGTTTTGCCCTCTGATTGGATCCATTTAATAAGGAGTTCTCTGAGTCAGGTGAAGGCTTCTTGAGGATTGTCGACTGAGTTGTACTTCAGAGACCGAAATCTCTGCCTGTAGGTCTCTCCTGAGATGTCACATCTTTTAAGGACCTCTCTTTTCACCAGGTCATAGTTTTCAGACTGTGCAGTGTCCATATTGCTGTAGGCAAGTTGGGCTTTCCCTGTCAGGTAAAGAACTAGTCTGATTGCCCATTGCTGCTTTGGTCACTGGCAGGCTGTGGCAATCCTTTCAAAAATCATCAGGTATGCTTTGACATCATCCGAGGGACACAACTTTGTAAATTTAAGGGTTTTTAAGTTATTGGTGTTTTGTTGCTCTGCTTGACCTGTGTCAGAACCTCCAGCTTTGATAACTTGCAAGGCATCCAGCCATCGCTGCTGTAGTTGCTTCATCTCTTCTTTTCTCTGCTGCTCCTGTCACTGCATCTCTTCTTTTTTCTGCTGCTACTGTCACTGCATTTCTTCTTTTCTCTGCTTCTCCATCTCTTGTTGTTGTATAGCCCACCATTTGAAAAAGCCAGTCAGGCTTTCAGGTTCTGCTACTGCTTGCTCTTTTTTTCCATGACTGGTGCTGGCTGTTCAGTCTCAGTTTGGAATTTTGTTTCTGCTTCTACTTTGGCTGCCATTCTTCTGGTAATCACTCCTGGACTTGCTGCTGCAGAATCCATGCCTTTCTTCTATGCTTCCCTGGTGCCAGGTCTAGTACCATGCACAAACCGCCTGGCTTAGAGTATGCACGGCATAAATCCCACTTAGGCTGACACCATCTGTCATCGAGGCACAGGTCAGAAGCATAGGAAAACCAGGAGCAGTTTCAAAATTCTCAAATAGCATTTTATTTTTCTCAATAACAGCAAGATAAAAATGTGTGCAGTATAACTATTTACAAAGGTAGTACAGAGAAAACAGTCCTCCTTCTGAGTGCTTCTTCTTGGTTTCAAATCTCAGTCTCTCTCGCTTGCAAAACATTGCTGCTCTTTTTATAACAAGTCTTTGCAGGGAGCTCATTAAGAAGACTGTGTTTTCACAGAATGTCTTGCCAGTTTCCAATGTTCTTGCAGGTGCAGCAAAAAGAACATAATGACTCAGAACTGACCTCTTGTTGACAGCTTTGTAAAGTTTGCACACCAGCATCTAGGTGTATCCCTTGAGTTCCAAATAGCTTTGCAATCATTTCAACATTATAACTATATACAGTTTTAAACAAAGGGATCCCAGTTTCACATAGAGTTTTACACAGAGATTCACATATATTTTTTATAACTGCAGATATGCAAGAGAAAAGAAAAAATGGAACAGCAAGGGAAGGCAGAGAGATAGCAAGAGGCAGAGAATTGTGAAACAGTAGGAGTGATCAGAGCCTAGGTCTCACAAGAAAATTTGGTTGTGCACCAGACATAGAAGAGACAGAAAAGGAGAGGATAGAACAGACCCTTCCATTTAAACTCTTTCTGCATAACAAATGGGGCAGGACCTTATTCAACCCTGTCACACTTATCCCATGCATTCTTGAACCCTACCACTGTTTTTGCCCCCAACACCTCCACTGGAAGGCTGTTCAAGGAATCCACCCATTTTACTGGGAAGAAGTACTTCCTCACATCTCTCCTGAGTCTATCCCCCTGCAGCGTCATAGCATATCTCCTTGTTCTTGAGCTCCTTTTCTTCTAAAAAATACTCCCCTCCTGTACCTTTTTTACCCCATGAGGTTTTTAAAGGTCTCTATCATATCTCCCCTGCCCCTGCTCTGTCCCAGTGTGTACATATTGAGGTCCTTCAGTCTCTCCTTATAGGGCTCTTGATGCAAACATGCACCATTTTAATTGCCCTCCTCTGGACTGCCTCCACTCTGTCTATGTCCTCCCAGAGATGTGATCTCCAGAACTGGACACAACACTCTGGGTGGGATCTTACCAATGATCTATACAGGGGCAACACCACCTCCCTCTCTCTGATGGTGATACCCCTCCCTTTGTACCCCAACATTCCACTTGCCCTCCCTACTGCCTTTTCACACTGTCTGATCACCTTTAGTTCATCCAATATGATTACCCTCAGGTCTCTTTCTTGCTTGGTGGTCATTAATACCACTCCACCCATTTTGTATTCCACCTCTTCTGTGCTCTAAGCACATACTTTTGCACTTTTTTCACACTGAAATCCAGCTGCCATACCCTTCACTACTCCTCTAGTTTCTCAGGTCTCTGTTCATCCTTTCCACCACCACACCCCCAGAGTGTCCACCCTATTGCAGAGTTTGGTGTCATCCGCCAAGAGGCAGATCTTCTCTTCTAGCTCCTCTGCAATGTCACTTATAAAGACATTAAAGAGAACTGGTCCCAGCACTGATCCCTGAGGCACCCCACTGATCACCCTCCCATCCTTAGAGTGAACTCCATTTACCACCACCCCCCTCTGTCGCCTATCCCCTAACCAATTTCTTATGCAGTTTACCACCTTTGGAACAACTCCCAAGCTACCCAGCTTGATTACTAGTTTCCTATGTGGAACAGTGTTGAAAGCCTTACTGAAATCTAGGTAGGTAGGCTGTGTCCACCACTCCACGCTGATCCAGTTCCTTGGTCACCCAGTCAAAGAAATCTATCAGATTCATTTCACATGACCTCCCCTTTGTGAAACCACGCTGCCTTGGGTCTTGTAACCCCCTGGATTCAAGATATTCCACAATCCTTTCCTTCAGCAGTGATTCCATTAACTTTGTCACCACCAATGTCAGGCTGACTGGCATATAACTGCCAGCCTCCTCCCTGCTACCACTTTTGTGTAGTGGGACTACATCTGCCCTCCTCCAGTTCTCCAGAACCACACCTGTTTCTACTGAGTTGTTAAATAGAACTGTCAGAGGTGCAGTCAGTATTTCCCTGAGCTCCCTCAATACTATTGGATGCACCCCATCTGGCCCTATTGCTTTGCCCACCTTCATATTAGCATGTCCCTTCAGGATGCTGTCCTCCAAAAAAGGACTAATGTCCACCTCCTTCCCTACACAGGTTTTCTTACTTTTTTGCGGCCCCTACCCTTCTCCTTTCTCTGTGAACACTCAGCAAAAGTATTTGTTCAAGATGTCTACCTTTTCCTGATCCCCTTTTGCACAGATCCCCCCACCTTCCCTTTTCAACATTACAATCCCACCTCTGGTCTTCCTCTTTTCACATACATATCTGAAAAATGTCTTCTCCTCTTTTATTACCTCCTGGGCTATTCTCTCTTCAGTTTTTGCCTTTGTACTCCTTACTGCTTTCCCTGCTTCCCTCTGTTTCCCCCAATACACCTCCCTATCCTCCTCCCTCTGTGTCTCTTTATATCTTCTGAATGCTACACTTTTAGCTTTTACCTTTTCAGACATCTCTTTCGAGAACCATAGCAGTCTCTTTTTCCTCTTACTTTTGCTCACTTGTTGTACACAGAGGTCTGTTGCCTTTACTATGCTCCCTTTTATCTTTGCCCACTGTTCATCTACCCCACCCAGGTCACCCACCCCTACTAGGTCATCTCTGAGGCATTCACCCATCTTTTTAAAATCTGCCCTCCTGAAGTTCAAGACCCTCACCTATGTTTAGTTAAATTCAGCAGCCATTCTCATATTGAAACAGACTGCACAGAGTTCACTGGTCCCTAACCTGCCTCCCACCTTGACATCTGCAACATTGCCCTGTTAGTGAGTACCAGGTCCAGTATTACCCATCATGAGTGGGTTCACTGACTAGTTGTCTGAGGAATGTCCCCTGCAGACATTCCAGTATATCCCTGTTTCTAGCTGAAGCCTTTGCTGGAAGGTTCCAATCCACATCTAGCAGGTTGAAGTCCCCCATCAGCAGCACCTCCCCCTTTTTTGACATCTTGTCAATAGCTTCCACCAGTACCTTATCTAATTCTTCCCTCTGTGTTGGAGGTCTGCATATCACTCCAGTGCAAATAGTGGCTTCAGTTCCCATCTCCAGGGGAACCCACATTAAGAGGGAGTGTTGGGCAGATGGAACTGAAGAGAAAGTGGAGGTACTTAAGAAGTACTTCTGCTCCATCTTCACTATAGAGAAGGATGGACTAGTGCTGCAAGGGAGAGAGGGGTGCAAACAGCAAAGGGAGATGTCACAGATGGGGTAATACAAGTGGACAGGGTGCATAAGAGCCTAAGGGCCCTGAAGGTAGATAAATCCCTGGGGCTAGATGATGTACACCCAAGTGTCCTAAGAGAATGATAGAGATACTGGAAGCCCCCTGGTAGATCTGTGTAACACTTCTCTGGAGATTGGGAGTGCGCCCTGGGGGACTGCACATGTAATGCATCTCCATAAAAGTGGCCCAAGAGGTGAACCAAGGAACTACAGGCCAGTCAGTCTGACCTCAGTAGTAGAAGGCTGATGGAGAATATCATGAAGGAAAGACTGGTGAGTTTTCTGGAGGAAATCAGGCTACAGGATAAAAGAGGCAATATGGGTTTGTGGCAGAGAGGTCTTGCTAGACTAACCTAATTGACTTTTTCGACTGGGTGACCAGGACAGTGGACAAGAGTCAAGCAGTTGATGTCCTGTATCTGGACTTCAGCAAGGCCTTTGACTCTGTGCCTCATATGAGACTGGAAGCTTGAAGACCTAAGGGTGGGGGCCAAGCTTGCTGGATGGGTCATAAGCTGGTTGCAGAAAAGAAGCCAAAAGGTGGAGGGGAGGATTCTCAGAAACCAGGCCAGTGACCAGTCACAGTGTTCGGTCTGGTGTTGTTTAATATCTTTATCAATGACATAGTGGATGGGATCAATGGTAAAATTTGCCTGTTTCTAGATGACACAAAGCTCTGTGGGAGGGTGGATATGGAGGAAGAGACAGGAGCTCAAGGAGGTCCTGAATAGGTCAGAGAAGTGATCAGACATTTGGAAACTGGGATTCAATGTAAACAAGTGTAAAGTTATGCACTTGGGGGCGAGGAACTCAGAGGCCAAATGCTGATTGGCTGGAGTGCAGGTAACCAAGTCAGAGGAAGACAAGGACCTGGGGTAATCATCAAGAGTGACCTGAAGGACTCTGCACGTGCAGGAGAACAGTAGCAAAAGCAAACTGGATACAGGGCTGCATAGCCAGGGGATTACCAGTAGGAAGGCTAATGTCATACTGCTGCTGTACAGGGATCCAGGGTTGCCTAGCCAGGGGATTACCAGCAGGAAGACTGAGGTCATACTGCTGTTGTACAGGGATGCGGGGCTGCACAACCAGGGGATTACCAGTAGGAAGGCAGTGGTCATACTGCTGCTGTATGGGGATGTGGGGATGTATAGCCAAGGGATTACCAGTAAGAAGGCTGAGGTTGCACTACTGCTGTACAGGGATGCAGGGATGTACAGCCAGGGGAATATCAGTAGGAAGGCTGAGGTCATACTGCTGCTGTACAGAGATGCGGGTTGCATAGCCTGGGGATTACCAGTAGGAAGGCTGAGGTCATACTGCTGCTGTATAGGGATGCTGGGCTGAATATTTATTTATTTTATTTATGACCTTATCCACCATACAGTGGCACAGAGTTACAAATCAGCAGTGCATAAGACTGTCGATAGACAATAAGACATGATACAAATAATGTACAGTTTACAATAAACAAGTAACAATGGTACACTAGAATACAGGGTAGTTTAAGGGTGGAGTTCCACAAAGGTACAAGATTTGTAATACATAGATCTACTAAGCTTATACCTGTACTAGT
The DNA here is from genome assembly GCA_016271365.2 of Neoceratodus forsteri. Lineage (NCBI taxonomy): Eukaryota > Metazoa > Chordata > Ceratodontiformes > Ceratodontidae > Neoceratodus > Neoceratodus forsteri. The sequence continues at coordinate 340,072,977 of CM057458.1, forward strand.
AGAAAAACAAAATGTATAAATATTTACATGCGATATACAGCAGTATATGGACTATCCAGGGAAGCAATGGCACTCGGAGTTTACCATGAGCCACTCTTTGAGGTGAGATTTGAAGTGGTTGTGGGTGCTGGTGGAGTGGAGTTCGACAGGTAGTTGATTCCATAACATTGGGGCAGCTACCAACAAAGCTCTACCACCCATATTTGTGAATACCCTGGGAAAATACAGAGAGGGGATACTGTGAGAGCATAGGTGAAGATGAACTGTACGAACCGAGAGGATGGCTGCAAGAGGGGACTCCTGGCCAGTCCGGATGGCGGAGTCAACCAAGCTGCCAAGGGCAAGGGAGAGGCGGCCTTGCAGTGGGAGCCATCCTAGCATATTGTAGAGGACACAGTGGTGAGTAGCAAATGGGGCTAGCAGAGCAAAATGACCTGCACTGTTGTAGGCAGAAGAGAGTTGGATATCAGGGTTGAGGACGTCCTAGCATGGATGGGGGAGCAGTAGTCCAGGATTGGTAGTAGATTACCCTGAACGATGGCCAGTCTGGCTTCCATGGTGAGGTATTACCAAAATCTGTAGGCTGCACCTAATTTTTGGTGGAATCTTAGAACCAGAGAGTTGATGTGGTCTGCAAAAGAAAGGGAGGGGTCAAGTAGAACACTGAGATATTTAAAGATATCAACTTCTTCCAGGGGTTGGCCATTTGGGGAGATGATATTGAGAGCAGGGAGAGTTTTGGATTTGGCTAGAAATGGCTTGGATCTGATCAGCATGGATTTTGTTTTTTTAGCATTAACCAGGAGGAGGTTTTCTGCAAATCAGTAGTGGGCAGCAGCATAGTTATGATTATGAACAGAGGAGATGAGGGTGGGGGATTTGTCACTGTAGTAAAGTACAAGGTCATCAGCATAGAGGAGGGAGTGGCATTTCAGTCTGTCCAAGGGTAGGGAGTTGATAAATAAAGAGAACAGAAGGGAGCCCAGGATGGAGCCCTGGGGCGCACCTGTTGAGACAGGCAGGGTGGGGAAGCTGGCGGGTCTGATACACACAAATTGGGTGCGACTGGAGAGGTAGCTCAGGAACCAGTTCATAACCTCTTGAGAGCAGCCAAGACATCATAGTTTGTAGAGGAGGAGGGCATGATTGACCATGTCAAAGGCTTTTGAGAGGTCAACGAAGACTGCGCCGGTGGCATTACCATGGTCCATTTTTATTAGTATGTTGTCAGTCAGTAGTGTGAGGGTGGTGGTGATGGAATGGTTCTTGCAGAAGCCATGCTTTTGGCTACTCAGGAGGTTGCATTTCCCATGTACTCAGCAAGCTGGTGGTGGATGGCCTTCCCTAGTAGTTTACTAAGGTGGTGGAGGATGGAGATGGGATGATAGTTGTCCGTGGATAGAGCATCACCTGCTTTGAAGATGGGAATAACCTTGGCAATCTTCCAGAGGTTGGGCATAGAGGAGGAGGAGGAGAGGGAGAGGTTAAAGATAAAGGTAAGAGGCTCTATGATGGCAGGAGAGACAATCCTGAGGAAAACTGGGGAAAGACCATCAGCCACAGGAGACCCATGATTTGGGAGGCTTTTGAGGAGTATAGCAGTGTCAGCAGTTGAGACGGCTTTGAAATATAAAGGTGAACTGTGATGATGGGTGGTAGGCCCGGCAGGAGTCGACAAAGGGTTAGGAAGGGGGACCAAGCTATTTGGCAGGTCATTTGGAAGTTTACTTAGATACATGGTTAAGTCTGTAAACTTGTCATTGAAAGCCCTGGACAATTCCAATGGGTAGGGAATGGGATTGTCTGGGGAGTTTAGTTGCAGAGGTACCTTGCTGTACTAGGGGTTAAGGTGGGAGCCGATGGATGGCCAGACTTTCCTAGGGTTACCAAGGTTAGACTGTTGGAGGTGATGGAAATGATTCTGCTTGAGGGACTTGGCCAGGTGTTTACATAGATTCCTCCAGCACCTATAGGCATCACAGAGAGCAGGGAAGGGGGAGGCCTTGTAGGTGGACCAAGCATGATCCCTATCTTTCATCAGCTTAAGGAGGTCCTTTGTTACCCAGTGTGAGCAGTTGCCTCTAACCCTTCTTGTAGTGACAGGAAAGTGCCTGTCCTGGAGGGTTGTAAGTGTCTGTGTCAATAGGATTACTGCCACTGTCATGTCAGTAGCCAGGGGATTACCAGCAGGAAGGCAGAGGTCATACTGCTGCTGTACAGGGATGCAAGGCTGCATAGACAGGGGATTACCAGTAGGAAGGTTGAGGTCACACTGCTGTTGTACAGGATGCAGGGCTGCATAGCCAGGGGATTACCAACAGGAAGGTAGAGATCATACTACTGCTGTACAAGGATGTGGGGCTGCATAGACAGAGGATTGCCAATAGGAAGACTGAGGTCATACCGCTGCTGTACAGGGATGCAGGGCCACATAGACAGGGGATTACCAGCAGGAAGCCTATGGTCATAATAATGCTGCTGTACAGGGATGTGGGGATGCATAGCCAGGTGATTACCAGTAGGAAGGCTGAGGTCATACTGCTCCTGCACAGGGATGCAGGGATGCATAGCCAGGGGATTACCAGTAGGAAGGTTGAGGTCACACTGCTGCTGTTCAGGATGTGGGGATGCATAGACAGAGGATTGCCAATAGGAAGACTGAGGTCATACCGCTGCTGTACAGGGATGCAGGGCCACCTAGACAGGGGATTACCAGCAGGAAGCCTATGGTCATAATACTTCTGCTGTACAGGGATGTGGGGCTGCAAAGCCAGGGTATTACCAGTAGGAAGGCTGAGGTTATATTGCTGCTGTACAGGGATGCTGGGCTGCATAACCAGGGGATTACCAGCAAGAAGGCAGAGGTCATACCGTGTCTGTACTGGTCACTAGTGAGAAGACACATGGAGTACAGTGTGTAGTATTGGTGCCCTTATCTTAAGAAAGATGTCAACTTGCTGGACGCAATCCAGAGTAGGGCAACCAAGATGATCCAGGGCCAACAGGGCAACACCAGCAAAAAGATGCTCAGGGGGTTCAACTTGTATTCTCTTGAGGACAAAAGGGAGATGGCGGAATGATCATGACCTTCAAGTACCTTAAAGGTATTAATGGAGTGAACATGGAGGGCCTCTTCAGCCTTAATGGGAACAAGTCCACTTGGGGCCATAGCCTCAGACTGGTAGGGGAAGATCAGGATAGAGATGAGGAGGCACTTTTTCACTGACAGAGGTGTGGCCAAGTGGAACAAGATGCTGGAGGAGGTGGTCTCCCTGAAAACGGTGGATAGATTCAAGAGAGGATGAACCAGTGTTAAGGGGAAAGTTGTTGGTGGAGGATGGGAGGGGATACTCAGGGTCATGGGGGAATTGGGGAGGGGTGCAGGTCCTTCTGTAAACACAGGAGGAACCTGCACACTCGAGCAGATTAGATAAGCCTTTATAAGATAAGATATCTAAGATTTTTTAGATAAGATAGGCCTTTATCTGCTGGCATATTCATATGTTCTTATGTTTGTATGCACATCAGCATATGGAATGAAACACATAGAAACATAGAATTTGATGGCAGATAAGGACCGCATGGCCCACCTAGTCTGCCCATTTTCCTACCTAACAGATAAGCTGCAGATCCTAGTTAACCAACAGCTTACTTCCTCCTACCCCCAACTAGGACTTCCTTATGTCTGTCCCATGCATTCTTAAATTCCCCCACTGTTCTTGACTCCACGACCTCCTCAGGGAGGCTGTTCCATGCATCCACAGCCCTCTCTGTGAAAAAATACTTCCTCACATTACCTCTGAGCCATCCCCCCTCTATCTTCAAATTGTGCCTCCTTGTTCTTGCACATCTCTTTTTCTGAAAGATGCCACCCTCTTGGACTTTGTTGATTCCCTTGAGGTACTTGAAAGTTTCTATCATGTCCCCTCTCTCCCTCCTTTCCTCAAGGGTATACATATTAAGCTCCTTTAGTCTTTCTTCATTTCTTCATAAAACAGGGTCTTCTGGTGCAGACCCTGCACCATTTTGGTTGTCCTCCTCTGGACAGCCTCCATTGTATGTCTTTGTGGAGATGGGGTCTCCAGAACTGCGCACAGTACTCCAGATGGGGTCTCACCAACTGTCTGTACAGAGGGCTAACAACTTCTTGTTTTCTACTATTGATGCCTCTCCCTATGCATCCCAGTATCCCCCCAGCCTTCTTTACTGCCTTCTCACATTGCTTGCCCACCTTTAGGTCATCTGATATAATTACCCCGAGGTCCCTTTCCATTTTTACTGTTGTCAGTATCTCACCCCCCATTGTGTACTCTTCCCCTGGGTTTTTGTTTCCCAGGTGCATTACCTTGCACTTCTTTGCATTGAATCTGTGCTGCTGAGCTATGGAAGGATGCAATGGGCAGGCTCAAAATATGCAATTTATCTTCAATTGTGAGGGGGAAGGATGATAACTCATGAGTGGGAGAGATGTGGTTGAGTTATGCAAGTCCTGACAACTCACAACTGATGATAAATTGCTGATTTTGAGTCAGAATGTTTATAATTTAAGCAATAATGTATGACAGGGTGTGTGTCATGCTAGTATAAAGTCACACCTTGCGTGGTTGGGCAAAAGGCCACAGGCCAAGTGCATTTAGCACCCAAGAATGACATTATCCTGGAATGACACACACTCTGAAGTGCATTATTGCTGTTTTAATTAATGGTCCTCATTTTTTATCCACAGATAACCTTGTTTTTTTTGAGTTCCAACCTCCCATGTGATATTTTTGGTCACAACATGGGAGGCTGTATCACCCTCTGCCACTCAAAGAACAGCTTTGCAAATCATTGGCTGCAACTCTGTCTGGGCCAATCATCTCTAAAAAAAAACATGGTGGCTCCATTGCTCGGTAATTGAACTCCAGAACCCCGGTCTCGAACTTCTCCTTTGTGTCCCATTTCATGCCCGGTAATTTTTTCCATATATTTTTCAATATTTATCTGGTTGATCCCACCTTCAAACTGAAAACAACATGTCTGGTTGATTCTGATGTACCTACCCTTGAGAGCGGAGCTCTGCACCGCCACTGGATCTCTCAAACGCAAAACAACTGATGAGAGGTGAGAGAGACAAAAGGTGTGTGTGTGTGTGTGTGTGTGTGCGTGTGCGTGTGTAAAACTTAAAAAAAAAAATGAGGACCAATAATTAACTAAAATAATACATGGGTGAGAGTGTGTGTAAAACCAGAATTTTACACACACACTTGGTGTGGAATGCTTTTATAAACTCCTCGGGCTTCACCCTTAGGGTTTATGTAGCATCCCACACCTCAGGCATGTGTAAAATTCTGGTTACACACACCGATCCATATATTATTCTGTATATTTATAAAATGGGCATCCAAAATAAAGAAATCTCATTGGTCAAAATATATCATGTGACCGCGCAAGAAATCTGTTTAATGCACGGTCCATCTTGGCCCTGAACCACATCATACAATGAGCAAATCAGGCCTCCTACAACCAGAACTGATCTTCCATCACAAACATGGCTGCTACCTTTACACTGTAAAAAACCTTCAGCAGGACCCTAAAATAAAATTATCTTAAATAAAAAATAAACCAAATTATGGTAATTAAATGTTGTTCCCTGATCATCCGCTTTCCTTACACACAAACAAATTAGAAGCATGAATTATTGCTTATAGTTTTCATTACAACAGTTTCTTTGCTGACAATGAAAAATCCCCCTTCTATCTTTACCTGCTCATCAGGGAAATCTCTTCTGCTTGCCCAAGCAATGAGATGTGTGTGTGTGTGTGTGTGTGTGTGTGTGTGTACAGTATGTTAGGAGAGGAACACTCTGACAGTGGAACAGAGCAGAATTTAGAATCCATATATTCCATGGTAAACATTCTGTGATAAACATTCCATATCTTGAATCTAGATGCGTGCAAAGGACAAACTTTGTCCATCAGTAATACAATGACATCAATAATGACATCATTTGCAGTGGGCAGAAAGACTATTTTATCATAAATGCACATAAGTAAATCTATTGTTTCTACATATAAACATGTTTTTCCCAACTGTAAAACGTTAAAAAAGGAGTCCATTTTATAAGCGCAATAAGACACATTGGGAGTGTGCATGGAACAGATTTTACTGTACTTCCAGGGACTGAAGGCACTCAGCCCATGGCCTCATGCCTCACTAAACCCCGGGCATGTGGTAAAATCTGTTCCACGCACACCCTGTCATGTCTTATTGCTTACATACAATGGCTCATTTTTAAACAGAAAAATAAAAATACGAAAAATACATTTTTACAATAGTTTTTGTTTGATTTTTGAGTATAGAAGCCTATTTTGTGTTTCTCCAGTAGGTGGTATTTTTATGTAGTGGGTTTCTGTCACTGAATCTCTGCTTCCCCACCCTCTTCAAGCTACCATCCTCTCTCTTCTGTTTGTCTGTCTAGCCCCATTCCCCCCTTGCTGTTCAGCTTTTATTTTCTCTGTTCAGTTCATCTGTCTCACTCCCCCATCCCCACTTGCCTTATTTAGGTCTGCAGCTGTGACCAAAACTTTTTCCTTTTTTAAGTGCAGTTCCAAGTCATGCCAACACCCTCACCCCCCCACACCCACACACACATTTTATGCCTGTTGCTGGTTCATTCTCTCAGAACAGTCACCTGGGCTTAAAGTTGGTAATGGGAGACTATCCTGAAAGTGTGTTCATGTCGCAAACTGAGTCCAAATGTAAAGCCATCAGCCTGCTGTTTGGAAAGTGCAGCTTGCTCTGTGTTTTAAATGAGCATATGCTGTTTACAGTCACACTGCCAAGAGACCAGAAGATTCCTGGCATCGTGAGAGGGACCAGAGAAAAGGGATTAACTGAATGCCACTGCCAGTGAGTTGCAAAGGTGCAGGATGGAAATCAGAGGATGTGTGTATAGTCAAGAGTTGTAGTTGTGCACTGCTGTTGATAGTTTAAATATGCATTTGTGGTCTTTGTTCAGTGAAGCCCCTCAGTGCAGCGGCTTGTTGTATGTGTCACAGAAATAATTTTGGTGTAATATTTTGGGGGGACACAACTCATCAACCATAACCATGTCCCCTCCCCCCAACACCATTCCAGCCAGGCAGACCACACAGCCCATCAAATGAACTGTGTAGCCTGGCCAATGTGGCACCAAGAGAGTGGGGACAGGCAGCCAGTACACCCCTGTCAGTACAAAAAAATGTAGTCTATGTAGATGGATGAATCATGTGTGGGCCAATGTGAGAACAAACTGCAGGAGCAGCCAGTGATGGTATACCCCTGCTAATCAAAAATGCAATTCATGCAACAGCTGCTCTGCACTACCCGAACCTGGAAGAAAACCCCTTAGCAGCAATTAATGTGCTTAGTGCTTTATTATTGGGGTAGGAGCACCACCGAGGAATGCAAGAAACAGTGAAACCAATGTGCCCTTCAAGGGGGGAAAAAAAAGCAGGACAATGTACCTTTCTAGCCCGGCCCAAGCTCCAGCCACTGGATACCCATGGCTGACCACCTACGTAGGTTCATGAACTTCATCCTCCTACAGTATATATAAAGTTTGCCACAACAGTCCAGAAACCAGAGCCAAAATCCAGACCAGAGAGGCACAACATCCCAATCCCCCTCAAAAAAGCCACCAATAATAAAGCATTAAGCACAATTTACATACAGTAGTATAAGTTTTTTATATTGACAAAAATACGCTGACTACCTCCTCCCTAACACCATGCTAGTTAGACCACACAGCAACGCAGTGTGCCCTTGCTGGCCCCCAAATGAGGGGGGGCATAGAAACAGAGAAACATAGAATTTGACGGCAGATAACGACTGCTTGGTCCACCTAGTCTGCCCATTTTCCTACCTAATGGATAAGCTGCAGATCCTTGTTAACCAACAGCCTATTTCCTCCTACCCCTACCCCACTAGAATTGTCTGTCTGTCCCATGCATTCTTGAATTCCCCCACTGTTTTTGACTTCACTGTCTCCTAAGGAAGGCTGTTCCATGTAATCACAACCCTCTCCGTGAAAAAATACTTCCTCACATTACCTCTGAGCCATCCACACCCCCCCCCCATCTTCAAATTGTGCCCCCTTGATCTTGCACATCTCTTTTTCTGAAAGATGCTACTCTTTTGGACTTTGTTGATTCCCTTAAGGTACTTGAAAGTTTCTATCATGTCCCTCCTCTCCTCGAGGGAATACATATTAAGGTCCTTTAATCTCTCTTCATATGTCTTCTGCTGTAGACCCTGCACCATTTTAGTTGCCCTCCTCCGAACTGCCTCCATCTTGTCTATGTCCTTGCAGAGATGGGGTTTCCAGAACTGCACGCAGTACTCCAGTTGGGGTCTCGCCAACTGAATGTACAGAGGGATAACAACTTCCTGTTTTCTACTGGTGATGCCTCTCCCTATGCATCCCAGTATCCCACCAGCCCTTCTTACTGTCTTCTCACATTGTTTGCCCACCTTAAGGTCATCTGATATGATTACCTCCAGGTCCTTTTTCATTTTTGTTGTTGATAGTATCTCACCCCCATTGTGTACTCTTCCCCTGGGTTTTTGTTTCCCAAGTGCATTACTTTGCACTTCTTTGCATTGACTTTAAGCTGCCATACATTTGACCATTCCTCCAACCTTGCCAAGTCCCTTTGCATCCTTTCCACACCACCGTCTGTATTGACCCTGTTGCAGATCCTTGTGTTGTCTGCAAAGAGACATACTTTTCCTTCCAGTCCGTCTGCAATGTCACTTATAAAGACATCAAAGAGGATTGGTCCCAGTACTAACCCTGCGATACCCCGCTAGTAACCCCCTTTCTTCAGAGTGGACTCCATTTATTATTTCCCTCTGCATCCTGTTGTCCAGCCAATTTTTACCCAGGCTACCACCTTGGGGCCCACTCCAAGGCTGGCTAACTTGTATATTAATCTTTTGTATGGGACTTTGTCAAATGCCTTGCTAAAGTCTAGGTAGGCCATGTCCACAGCCCCTCCTTGGTCTACTGCTTTGGTCACTCAGTCACAGAAATCTATTAGATTCATCTGACATGACCTTCCTGCTGTGAATCCATACTGCCATGGGTCCTGTGCCCCACTAGCCTCTAGGAACTCAACAATTCTTTCCTTCAGAAGTGATTCCTTCATTTTCTCTACCACTGAGGTCAAACTTACAGGTCTGTAGTTTCCTGTCCCTGTCTTAATCCCACTTCTGTGAAGGGGAATCACATCTGCCCTCCTCCAGTCCTCAGGTACCACACCATCCTTCCATGATTTATTAAAGAGAGTAGTTAGTGGTGCCACTAGTTCTCCCCTTAGTTCTTTTAGAATTCTTGGGTGAATCCCACCAGGCCCCATTGCTTTGTCCACCTTCAGTTTTAAAAGTTATTTCAGAACCCTTTCTACTGTGAATGTACTGGTATCAACCTCCCTATCCAGAGTGCTTCTATTCTTTTTTTTTTTTTTAGGTACCTTCCCTTCCTCTTCTTTTGTAAATACTGAGCAGAAGTATTTGTTCAGTATCCCTGCTTTTTCACTATCACCCTCTGCCCACCCTCCCTTCTCTTTATTAAGCCTCACTATCCCTCCCTTGGTCTTTCTTAGATCCATAATGTACCTATAACAGATTTTATCTCCCTTCTTAACTAAGTTGGCTATCTTTTCCTCAGTTTGGGCCTTTGTAATTCTGACTGCCTTCCCCACTTCCTTCTGCTTTAACTGGTACAGTTCTCTGTCCTGCTCCTTCTATGTTTCCTTATACTTCCTGGATGCTACATTTTCTCCTTAACCATCCCTGCCACCTCTTTTGAGAACTATAGTGTTTTTTTCCTTTGTCTTGTTTTGTTGATTTGCTTCACTCAAAGGCTTGTTGCCTCTGTGATGGCTGTTTTGATTTTTCCCCATTGTTCTTCCACCCCTCCTTCTTGTCCATTTGCTAGTGCTTTTCTGAGGCATTCTTCCATTTCCCCAAAGTCAACCATCCTAAAGTTCAGTACTCTTGTTTTTGTATGGCTGGCCTCTATGGCTGTGTTTATCGTGAACCACACTGTTTGGTGGTCGCGTGTCCCCAGATTGCTACCCACTTCTAAATCTAAGATCCTTTCTCCATCCCCGTTTGACAGTCAGCATGCTTTTGTTAAAAAAAAAAAACTATGTATGGATGAACTCTGTGTAGCTTGGTGTGATATTGGAAAGATGTGGCAGTCAGTGAGTCAGTGATGGTACATTTGTTAATAGATTAAAAATGCCATCTGTGCCATGGCTGCTCCATCACTAATCTTTGAAAAGAAGCCCCATAGCAGAAAATTAATTTGCTTAGTACTTTATTATGGAGGGGGGAGAGTGCCGCTGGAGAACTGAAGAAGTAATGAAATGAATGTACCTCTCAATTTGGAAAAAAAGCAGGACAATGCACCTCTGTAACCCAGCTCAAGCTCAAGGCTCCAGACTCCCACAGTTGACCCCCTTTGTAAATGGGTGAACTTCATTCATCTACATGAAAAGTCTGCCTGAAAAATCCAGACGCCAAACACAAATCAGACTAAAGAGGTGTACCATCCTGTGCCTCTTCCCACCAAAAAATAAAACAGTTTCACTGCCCCTCCAGCTCTCCGGCAGCAGCATCCTCATCCCACAATAAGGCACTAAAGCACAATCTAAGTCAACATACAGTAGTTTAAGTTGTTTTATATTAACAGAAATATGACCGCCCCCTCCCTCTTTCAATCCAATGTCAGCCAGTCTACACAGTTCATCCACCTACAAAAGCCTGGCCATAAAAATGAATAAGGTAAAACAAAACCAGACAGAAGATACATAATTCTGAAATTTTCCCACTTAATTTCAATGGGTTACTTCTGTTTTTCAATCCCCACCACCACCACCACCAAGAACTAGCAAGATATACAGAAGGGTCTAGGGTTTTTTTCTAGCAACTCAAAACATGTTAAATTTAGACTGAAGGTAAAGTAAACTTTTATAAAATTAAAATGGGCAATATTAGGAGTCAAGACATTGCAGACATTTACAAAACAAGTTACATTACCTTATTTAAAAGATAAGGAACTCAGAGGAGTCAGAAAAGTGGAGTCAAAATTGGGAGAAAACGAGCCAGAGGACTGGAATGTTAAGTTAAAGAATCCAGAGACAATGCAGCAGCAATTTGTAAACAAAATGCATTGATATCACTGTCCCAGTCAGTAGCTGGCAGCAGCAGGGAAAAATCTTTCATTGGTCGCTAGGTTGCACTAATAAAAAGAAGTAGGCCACCTTGAGTGCAGTTCCTTTTTATCCTGCCTTGAGATACCAGCTGGTGCTAGAGGTTGTGTTTAAAAGGGCAGTTAGCTTTGGGCCTTGTTTAGTAATATGGTTATACACCATGGGTCCCTTAACATCACTAACAGCTTCTACTGCATAACATCCATCCAATCAGCTAGATGGTGCCCCCCTCGCCACCCCTCCATCACAAGCACTCTTGTTGAAATAAGAACCAGAGGCTCGGAGCAAAAAACAAAAGAGCCACCTTTCATTTCTTTTTAATTTTTTATACTTGTAAGCTGGATGAGCAGAACTGCCCTCTTTCACCAACGACAAGTTAAAACAATAACGAGACAAAAACAGCAAATACAACATGCAATAATACCAAAAATGCAAAATACAAATATACAGTAAATACTAGACACAGTAAGATTAAGAAAAACATGTGCAAACATCTTTATGCATCAACCATTGCTTTAACCTAGATTTAAAAGACCAGACTGTTTTACGTTCAATGATTTCATGGGGCAAAGTATTAAAAAGTAGGGGGGCCCTATATAATATGGATCTCTGACCATGAACTGTTACAGAGGAAGTTTAAAAGTAAACTTGAACTGAGACCTAGTGCCACGTGAATTGAGAAATCTGGGGAACAAAACTGAAACTGCAGGAGAAATAAGGCTTTACGTAACCTTATATAGCAGGGAACCCAATTTGAGAGATATTCTATTCTTAAGGGACGAACTAGAAAACAAAGAACAGTGATGAGTTCAGAAAGGGGCAGCAGGCATAAAATGAAGAATTGAATGATAAGTAACCCTTAATCTGTCAAATAGTTTTCCCATGATGGCAGAATATATCACCAAACCATAATCCATAGCACTCAACAAGAAACTGTGAGCAAGTAGATGCTCGGATTCCTTGGTCAGGAATTGCCTGACCCTATAAAGTGAGCAAACCCAGTCTCTGATGTACAGACTTTCTTAGCTTGGTGATATGAGGTTCAAAGGATAACACAGGGTCAAATGTAATCCCCAGATAGCTGAAACTGTTAGCGAGTTTAATAGTATTCCCATCCTGGGCAGCAACAGTGAGAAGATTTTCATGTGAAATATCTTTTTTAGAAAAAAGCATAACTTTGTTTTTTTTAGAATTAAGAACCACGTGATTAGATAACAGCCAATTCTGGAACAAGTCAAAATCATATTGTATCCCTTCTAAAGCTTCATTTAATAATGAACCAGTGGTATAAATAACTGCATCAGCAGCATATAATATCATGGTGGATCGAGAACAAACAGAAGGAGCAGTATTCATATATAATGAGAAAATAAGAGGCCCAAAGATCGACCCTTGGGGTACTCCACACTTGATGGGGCTCAGGAGGGAAACACTGTTGCCAATTCTGGTGCAATGAGACCTGTTAGTAAGATAGTCATGAAACCAATTAATGGTACTACCAGAAAAATAAAAACTGGAAAGAACACCATCAAGCAGATAGTGTTCAGCCAAGTCAAAGGCCTTGGTGAGGTCCACAAATAGCACTGCAACAGTTTGCTCTTTATCAAGGGCACCCTGAACAGCACCTGTGAAACCCACCAAGGCAGTTTCAGTATTACGAAGTGGCTTAAATCCATGTTGACAATCCGTGAGCAAAGAGTTTTTTCTAAATATTCAAGGGTTTGGTCCATTACAATTCTCTCCAAAATATGGAGAGGGGTGACAAAAAAAGAAACTGGGTGATAATTATAACGCAAAGAAGGATTACCAGATGTAAGGACATGACTATTAATAGCTAACTTCCAATAACTAGGGAAACCACCAGATGACAAAGAAAAATTAAAGATTACCGAGAGAGGGTAAGAAAAGGAATTAATACCTAGCTTAATAAACTGGAAATCAATTCCATCATGAGAAGTAAAGGGCCAAGGATCATATTTAAAACATATTTTTTAATATTATCAGGAGAAATTTGTTTAAGGAAAAATTTAGGAAATACATTATCATTAACCTATAAGATGACCCTAGAAGGACAACCCTGAAAAGATTTCTTATAACTGTCCAGGTCACTGAAAAACTTACTAAAAGTTTCGGAGACCAAATGGGTGTTACTAATTAGTTGATCTCCAACCTGCACAGAAAAAGTAGAATCTTTTTTTCCATGTCCACTTAAGTTATTAAGGGTCTCCCAAGTTCTCTTGGGGTTACCAAAAGCCTTATTTTGTTCAGAGAGGCAATATTTTTAATTTTAGCCTTTCAAATTTCAGATTTGCATTGATTTCTTAAAGCCTTATAATTCTGAAGTGAACTAGACTCAAGAAGAGTTTAATACTGTTTCCAGCTTTTGTCACAGATTCTCATTAAATTCAATAACTTGGAAGATAACCGTTTTTGCTTATTGGTCCTAATCCTCATTTTCCTTAAATGGGCAAGTTTATTAATTATAGTATTGTAGTAAAAAATAAAAGTTTCTAACATTGTATCCAGATTGTTAATTGAGTCAAGATTAGTCCAATCAATTTCAGCACAGACCTTCTCAACCAGTTCTGGGGTTAAATGCTTAACATTTCTAAATTCAATATACTTGGGGGGGATGCTTAACAACCCTAATCAACCACTCACCGAAGACTGGACAGTGGTCACTCAAGACATCTGAAAGCACTCCCAAGTTGACAGTCCCATCAGGATGGGTGACCACTGCCAAGTCAAGTAGGGTCCCAATACCAGACTTAAAACTGGACCTGGTTACCTCAATAATTAGTTGGTATAAGCCCAAATCCAACAGGGTGTCTCTTGCAGCAAGGTTGGTATCAGCAAACCAACTGCAATTAAAATCTGCTAGCAATAACCACTCTCTATGAATAGGTAAAACATTTTTTACCTTAGCAATAAGTTTCAGATCAGATTCAAACCTTCCCGGGGGTACATATATAGAACTAACAGTGACACGCTTATCCAGGCTAAATAATAAATCCACAGAAGTTAAATTACAAGTGGTATTGTGGGGTGGGAGATCACTAATACTAAAATTAAAACAATTTTTAACGTACATCAGGGTCTCCCCCCCCCCCCGCCTGCCCATCCTATAATTTCTGCAATGGTTATAATCCACCAGAGATATTTCAATGTCCTTAATTTTATTGTTCAGCCAAGATTCAGACAGGGTAATAATGTCAAAATTATGAAAATCAACCCGAGTAACAAACTGAGTCCATTTCGCTGGTAAACTCTGATACAATATGGCTTTGCTGCGGTGACCTGTGGCACCTTAGAATCTCCTGCTAATCCTCACCTACCCATCCCTTGGTCCCCCATTTCCCCAACCCCTTCATCCACCTAGTCCTCTTGACCCTCCATCCCCCCACCTCCACACCCACCTAGCCCCCTTGACCCTTAAGCTATCACCCACCATTGTGCTCTCCCCTCACCCATCTAGCCTGTAGCCTACTCTCCCTTAATGGCTGTACTTGTTGGTGGTCACATTAATTGCTCCCTCCGGGAACCTAGCTAAGCTCTATAGCTGCATTCTGGGAATTCTCATACTTTGTACATAGTTGGAATCTTCACTTTAGTCACCTAATCTGTTATGGGACAATTTTCCTCTGTATTCTGTAATTAAGTGATGGCTTTTGCAATGTATTCCGTCTCTCCCCATCCTTCTATTTGTAATGCTGCTTAGCCTTTTTAATGATGTGTAACGGACAATGCCTTCTAGCTGCTTCTGTTTTTCTCCACTATCCATGTACTTGATGTTCCCCCACCCTCTGTTCAATGAAGATCCTTTGTAAATGAGCTTTTAGCTCAAGGTTATAATTCCAAGTTTACAATAAATAAAACAAATATTTAGATGTACAATGTTTAAAGTTGGGACAGTCTGAGAAGAAACATTAGTGAAAGTGGGAGCAGGGGCAAAGTCAAAAATACCTGAAGAAACAGGACCAGGGTGAGGATGGACAGTACCAGAAATCAAAACAATAGGTCTAAAAGCCTACGTAGTCTAATTTTATTCTCAAGAAATCCCTCTCTTTTTGAACTACACTTAAAAGATTTAACACTAACATGAGAAAAATAGGTGTTAGCACAAGGAGGGGTTAAAAATAAAAGGGGAAACCAGGCCATACAGAGGACGAGACATATATCATCCCTCTAAGGACTCTCTGTCAAGGGTGGGAGATCTGCTGAGGTTAAAATTAGCTTTAACCTGATAAACCTATTCACCCAGCTCAGAAACAGAATTAACAGAGAAATTTTGGGGTAGGATAAAAAAAAAAAAGAATTAACCAGAGCATTATGACTGGGAGAATTACAATTATAGCAAATAAACCCAGTCGCAATCCCACCCCTGAACCCAGAAAGTAAGCTAACAAGGTTAGTAAAAAAGCTGATTACCTACAAAAGCCTAAAAAGAAAATCACCTACTATGTTATTTGGGATCTAAGTTATAACAGCGAAAGCCTAAAGGCGATCGCCGTTATCCAGAAGTCAGGAGTGCTGAAAATTTATTTTGCAACTCTGACACCCCAGCACACAGCAAAACGGTACTGGGAACTTAGGTTTTTAATGTTGTATGCAGGGGACTGCACCACCCCCATACCCCTTTACCCAAGGATTCTCAACTCCAGGGGGGTGCATGTCAGGCAGGTGAAAACATTTAAAAGAAAAGGTTTGGGCCGGGCGCAACAAAAACAAACCAGCGTCCAGACCCGAACCCAGTACCCTGCTGACCAACACTGCCAACCCACCCACCACGCCACGGAGTCAGCTCAGTAGCCCACTGCGGCACCACCCCTCACATTCCCTCCCGCCCCTTGCTGTGTGTGCTCACTCCCCCCACACGTGTGTATATATAGCGACATCCTGTCACTATATTCACTGATCCCTCCCCATCAGGGTGCCCTACCCTACAGTAGCCCTCGACACATGCGCTGAGGATTGGGTCGCCATTATTGCAGGTGCCCAATCCCTAGTGCTATTATATTGTGCTACCGTTATTTGTTAATTTAGCCAAAGACCTAAACACCCTCAAAGGGCTAAGGCACCCTACACAAACTAACTGAATGAGATTAAATGCACAAACACTAAAAATCTATAGTTAAGATACCACCCAGTTTAAAAATTAAAATACCTTACTTTGGATTATTGTTAAGCCCTCAACCTACAGTTATCAATGCTCATAAAAACTATCATTCTCACTCAATTAAAAGTTATTGTACTGAGCACTTAGATATTACACAGACTTACCCTTGCAGAGTTCAAATAAAACAATCAAATCCCCCCCACAAATACAAGCCAAATAACAAAGTAGATTTTCTGGTAGGAGGAGACCTGCGCTACCACTACTGCTCATGCGAAGGAAATGTGCATAGGGATTTAAGCAACAGAACCCTCCTTAGAGGGACCTTCAGCAGCCAATCCCCGAGCCCCCTGCTTGCTGAGATAAAAAACACTGTTACTGAAGGAAGGAAACAGTCTCTCACCTAGTCCTTCATTCTCAAGATGCATAGCTTCAGGCAGATTTCAGCAGCAGTAGGCAGGGGTATTAGCAGCAGGGAATAGTAGGCTGAGCAGATGAGTAAAGCAGCATTCACACAGTGGCGAGCAGTGCTTACCCTTCCTGAACGTTGTGTTCTCCGCTCACACCCTGACCTTTGACCCACTGGCTGGCTTTACTGATGACTGCAGTGCTATGCTAGTTACCTCTCCACACCCCCATCCGCTAGGTTGCTAACTGACTGTGGTTCTGGTAGCATAACAAAACAATAGGCTTCCAAATGAAAAGTAGTTAAAAGCAAAAGCCAACTTCAACTTGCCACTTTATGTGCCGGCGACGCTGGACCGCTCCCCCTTACCTGACTCAGGTAGTGGCACACACACTTGTAAATTATACAAGTGGCATTTGAGTGCAGTGACATCTTGTTGTTTCTTCTGGTGGCTGCTGACGGACACTGGTAACTAATGGCATGGTGGTCATTCATTACAGTAACAGCCAAGGCACTAAATGTTGGGGGGACAACAGCGAAGATGCTGCACTGCTGTGAATGTTGGGGGGGTCTGTCCTCCCCTATAATTGCACCCTTTGTTTGTGTTGTTACAGGGCACTGAGAGGTTAAGAAAACATTTCTGGCACAGTGGAAGTGAGGGATTAGGGTTTTTTCTGGGTGGGCATTGCAGTGGCATAAAAGTAGAGATCCCAAGTGAAATTCAATGAGGAAAGACAATGTGATTTTTGGGTGTGTGTGCCTGAACTTGGTACAGTGATGTTATGCTCAGATAATATCACTCTTCCAGGCACACACTTACCAATTAGAGAACAAGAAATGTTTTTGTCATTGTATAATGTAATTTAAACACTTTAAGTGTAGATTACTCTTCATTCAGATGATGGGCGATGGATGTGGTGAACACAGGAATTAACAACTAATCAAGGTAACATTGAACACAAAGATAGAAATAGGTTTCTTCTACCTAGCTTTCACTATTACATGTGGTTAAGCTTCCAGAAATCCTTTATGGGTTTCAGATGGAAACCTGACCCATATTGCCAAGACAGCACACAATAGTAGGACCTTGTGATTTCATTTTCCGGGTTTATGCCAAACCCAGTACATGAACTTCCTGTATGTCATATAGCGTAACAATCTAAAAATAAAAAAGGAAAGAAAAAATTAACGAAAATATGTACTTAATTTTTTTTGATATCATTATCTCAGCTATCTCTGGCTTGCCTCAATCAGCTTTGTTGGCCCATATCCACCACACAGATCTCCAACAGAAATTAATACACCTACTCGTTACACTACAGATTTTTCACTCTGGCATGGCCAGGGTCTCTCCAAATACCAGCGCTGAATAAATCATGTTAGGAGTATGTACATGAATAGACATGTGTGACCTGCAACTGGCATGTGTTATCCAGCCTGTCTGGGTTTCACCAGTGTTTACATCCCATGATGCTGTCAGCTTTGGGTGCGCATGGACACTTTCAGCCATGCACGCTGCAGTCTGCCAACAGATGACATCTTCACAAACAATTCATATCAGCTGCAATTGATTTAATATTGCAACAAAATATAACAGCATTCATTCCTATAGTCATAAACTGATATATCTGGCAGGCATCAGTGCAGATATGGGGGGGGGGGTGGATCACAAATGGTCCATCGTTAAGGAAGGAATAATGGCTGCCACAGAGGAGTGTATTAGGCTAAGGAGGAAGAACTCAAGGACCAAAGCACCCAGCTGGTTCAGTTCTGAGGTTGCCCAGGCGGTAAGGGATAAAAGTTCAGCCTATAGGAGATGGAGAAGGACTAAGGGGGGGGATAGGGAAACTTACCTAAGGTGAGCCAGTGTGGCAACCAAGATAGTCCAGAGGGCTAAGGCACAAAAGGAACTGCAGATAGCTGAGGGAATTAAGAAGGGGAAGAAGGCCTCCTTTCACTGTATAAGCAAGAAAAGGGACAAGAAAGATGGAACTGTTAGACTTCGAAGAGGGAATGAGTGGGTAGAGGAAAACAGGGGGAAAGCAGAGCTACTGAATTAACACTTCTGCTCAGTATTCACTAGAGAAAAAGGACAGACCAGTGACTACGGGGGGGGGGGAGAAGGGAAGCAGAGGGGAAGGGGAGCATGGATGTGGCGATAGAGGAGGGGAGAGTGAGGGACGGGTAGCTGGCATTAAAGTTGAAAAAATCAAAAGGCCTGAACAGCATACACCTCAGGGTACTGAGGGAGCTGGCAGGGAATCTTGCAGGGCTGCTGGCAGGCCTGTTCAATAGTTCACTGGAGTCTGGCGAGATACCACAGGACTGGAGAATGGTACATGTGGTGCTCCTCCATAAGAGTGGTCCCAAGGATGACCCAGGGAATTACAGACCTGTCAGTCTGACCTCAATCAAGTGCAAGCTCATGGAGACCATACTTAAGGAAAGGTTGGTAGGGTATCTAGAGGCGAATGGTCTCCAAGATGTGAGGCAGCACAGATTTATGGGAGGAAGGTCATGTCAAAGGAACCTGATTGACTTCTTTGACTGGGTTACTAAGACAGAAGACAGAGGCCAAGTTGTGGATATCCTCTATCTGGACTTCAGCAAGGCCTTTGACTCTGTACCCAACAAGGGGGTGATCTCAGGGTTGGGGAGAAAAGGGGAAATTGTTTAACCAGAAAAGGCACACTAAGCCGAAACATGTTTCCAGGTGTGATCTGGGAACACAAGGAAGTTAAGTGACTTGCTCAAGGCCACACAATATGCAAGTGGGGGCTGTGGGATTCAAACTCAGGTCTCCAGGTTTGCAGCTCAGTGCCCTGAACCACTACGCTATACTGCCTCAAGATGACCACATGGGGAGAAAGTTGACTGAGGGACAAGACTGAGAGGGATGTGGTTGGGGGGAGAGTTGCCCAGCACCAGGAAAGTCACCATTGGGGTCCCACAGGGCTCAGTGCTGGGTCCAATACTGTTCAATGTATTCATCAATGACATTAGGGGCAGCATTAAGGGCAAAATGTGCTTATTCACGGATGGCACCAAACTCTGTGAGAGGGTGGACACAGTACTTGGAGGATTATCTGAGAAAGCTTGAGAAGTGGTCCGAGATTTGGCAGCTTGGCT
The DNA here is from genome assembly GCA_016271365.2 of Neoceratodus forsteri. NCBI lineage: Eukaryota > Metazoa > Chordata > Ceratodontiformes > Ceratodontidae > Neoceratodus > Neoceratodus forsteri. The sequence continues at coordinate 340,092,865 of CM057458.1, forward strand.
TCAATGCAAAGAAATGCAAAGTCACATTGGAGCGAGGAATCCAAAGATGGAGTTCTACCTGGGAGGGTTCCAGCTAACAGCAACAGAGGAGAAGGATCTTGAGGTGATAATCATTAGTGACTTGAAGCAGTCTACAGAGTGCAAAACAGCAGCTTCAAGGACAAGCAAGATGCTGGGATGTATTGCCAGAGGAATCAGCAGTAGGTGAGAGGAGGTGATACTGCCCTTGTACAGGTCACTGGTGAGGCCACACCTGCAGTATGAAGTGAGGTCCTGGTGCCCACACCTTAAGAAGGACATCAGACTGCTGGAGAAGGTCCGGAGGAGGGCAACAAAGATGACTGCAGGCCAGCAGGGTATGACATATAAGAAGAGGTTACAGGCCCTGAACATGTACTCCCTGGAGGAGAGGAGGGAGAGAGGGGACATGATAAAGACCTTCAAATACCTGAATGGAATAAATAGGGTGGATAAGGAGGGTCTCTTTAAGCCACATGGCAATTAAAATATGATGGGACACAGACTTAAGCTGGAAGGGGGGGGTTCAGGAGAGAGGTCCGGAGGCACTTCTTCATGGAGAGGGTAGTGATCAGTTGGAATGCGCTGCCAGAAGAGGTGGTCTCAATGAAGACCGCTGGCAGCTTCAAGAGAGACTGGGCTAGACATAAGGGGAAAGTAAGGGTCATGGGAGGGACAGTTGGAAAGAATGGGAGAACTGGGGAGGGGGGGCAACGTCAGTAGCATAAGCTGAGGACTCTGTAATATGAGCAGGCTAAATAGACCAGACAGCCATATGCTGCTGGCTTTTTCATATGTTCGTACCTATTCAAAATTCTTATACATTCTAATTCTGTCAGTAGTCTAAGGAGGAAATGTTACAAGTTTAAAAGACAGATAGACCATCAGTCAGACAACCAGCTAGACAGACAGACAGACAGACAGATAGAATATTTATTTTTATACAGGCAAAAATTATTAGGACAATTATTCTTATCCGCAAAGTCATCTTGTGCTGTACAACAATTGCACATATACACAATACACAGGACATATTTCATTTCACATTAAAAACATTTATGACTGAAGTAATGAACATTTTCATAAAGACACTAACATTTTTTGCATTTCTAATGTCATGGGACAAACTTCCAACTTTGGGCAGCACTGTATCTGAAAGTCAGGTCCCAAAAGATTCATATTCTCCCTCAGGAATCTGTCTAGTCCTGCTTTGAAACCTAAACAGTGCTATTGTAGATTCCTCAGCCTCACCAGGTAGGTTATTCCACCTGTTCACACCATCTGTATGAAGTAATGTTTTCTAATGCTCTTCTTATCCTACCCACCCCCGGTCTGACTTAATTTCCTCTGGTTCTGCTTGCATCCCAGCTCTGTGTATGCTCTACACTTCAGGGGCAGGAACCCTATGAAGAAGACCACTCGATGTCCTTGTGTCTTCACGGGGGAACCTGAGGGAAGAGAATGGCTGTGAAGACTTGATTTGCTGAATGGCTATAGTCAGCCATATTAAAAGTAGCAGGCTATCACCAGGTAAAGTCTGAGGGCATTAAACTAGTGACAGGCCTGGATTCATCAGTTTCATACCAGAACTGGAATCATAACTAGAAACTAACAAAGGTTTCAGTACTCAAACTGATACTGGAACTGGGAAAGGAAGAGGGCATGGCCTTTGGAAGGGACTGACACTGGCTCTAGGGAAATGTAAGAACTGTTTGGATCTGTGTCACCTACACCACAACTAAATATAGACTTTGACGGCAGATAAGGACCGCTTGGCCCACCTAGTCTGCCCATTTCCCTACCTACAGGATAAGCTGCAGATCCTATTTAACCAACAGCGTATTTCTTCCTACCCCTCACAAAAATTGCCTTATATCTGTCCCATGCATTCTTGAATTCTCCCACAGTTTTAGACCCCACAACCTCTTCAGAAAGGCTGTTTCATGCATCCACTACCCTCTCTGTGAAAAAATACTTCCGCACATTTCCCCTGAGCCGTCCCCCCTCTATCTTCAAATTGTGTCCCCTTGTTCTTGCACATCTCTTTTTCTGAAAGATGCTACCCTCTTGGACTTTGTTGAGTCCACTGAGGTACTTAAAAGTTTCTATCATGTCCCCCCTCTCCCTCCTTTCCTCAAGGGTATACATATTAAGCTCCTTTACTCTCTCTCCGTTTGGCTTCTCTTGCAGACCCAGCACCATTTTAGTTGCCCTCCTCTGGACTTCCACCATCCTGTCTATGTCCTTGCTGAGATGGGGTCTCCAGAACTGGATGCAGTACTCCAGATGGGGTCTCACCAACTGTCTGTACAGGGGGATAAAGACTTCCTGTTTTCTGCTGGTGATGCCTCTCCCAATACATCCCATTATCCCCCCAGCCCTCCCTACTGCCTTCTCACATTGCTTACAAACTTTAAGGTCATATAATGTGATTACCCCCAGGTCCCTTTCCATTCTTGTTGTTGTTACTACCTCCCCCCCTCATTGTGTAATCTTCCCCTGGGTTTTTTTTCCCCAGGTGCATTATTTTGCACTTCTTTGCATTGAATCCAAGCTGCCATACTTCTGACCATTCCTCCAACCTTGCCAAGTCCTTTTTCATCCTTTCCACTCCTCCTTGTGTATCAATCCTGTTGCAGATCTTTGTGTCATCTGCAAAGAGGCATACTTTTCCTTCCAGTCCCTCTGCAACGTCACTTATAAAGACATCAAAAAGGACTGAACCCAGTACTGAACCCTGTGGTACTCCACTAGTGACCCCTCTTTCTTCAGAATGGACTCCATTTATAATTACCTTCTGTGTCCTGTTGTCCAGCCAATGTTTTACCCAGACTGGTTAATTTGACTATTAATCTTTTGTGTGGGACTGTGTCAAATGCCTTGCTAAAGTCTAGGTAGACCAAGTCCACAGCCCCAACCCGGTCTACTACTTTGGTCACCCAGTCAAAGAAATCAATTAGATTCATCTGACATGACCTTCCTGCTGTGAACCCATGCAGCCTTGGGTCCTGTGCCCCACTGGCCTCTAGGTACTCAACAATTCTTTCCTTCATAAGTGATTCCATCACTTTCCCTACCACAGAGGTCAAACTGACAGGTCTGTAGTTTCCTGTCCCGGTCTTGCTCCCACTTTTGTGAAGGGGAATCACATCCGCCTTCCTCCAGTCCTTAGGTACCACACCATCTTCCCATGATTTGTTAAAAAGGGTAGTCAGTGGTGTCACTAGTTCTCTCCTTAATTCTTCTAGAATTCTGGTGTGAATTCCATCAGGCCTCATTGCTCTGTCCACCTTCAGTTTTAGGAGTTCTTTCAGAACCCTTTCTTCTGTGAAAGGACTGGGATAGACCCCCCTATCCAGGCTGCTTCTGATAATTGGATTAGGCACCTCCTAGGGGAATTCAGGGAACTGAAGAACTAATCTAGTCGCCATGCACTGATGTTAGATTCGTACTCAGGATTGTTTAGCATCAGCAGCCAGGGAGGACTGGGACCTGAAACATTACACAATGCTACAATGGTCCCAGTGCCTGTACTTCTCTCCAGAGCCAGAGTAATGGTGCTTACCACCCAACCTAAAGTCTGAGGGAGGCAAGTTTTTTTAAGGGGTGCAGTGTTGATGCTTGGCCAGTGAATCAAAGGAATTAGGCTGACACTCCACAGTACTGAGGTTAAAGGACCAGCACCAGAGCTGGGGACAGTAGATTTACTTGAGGGAGACTCTAACTTTATTTACTTTTGGCCAGGACTTCTTACTCATTGCACAGCTATTCAAATTCTTATTGCATTACTTGCAGTATATAATATTCCATCAAGTGTATCATCTTTTAACTAGTCAAAATCCAATGTAACATTTATATTTTTCAAAGAAAAGAAGCCAGCACAAGCGCCCCCTCCCCCCAAGCCACCACTGTTATCAGCATCCTGGAGACTACAGCAGTTCATTTCAAACTCCTTAGGGCTAAGATTCAGAGGCAAGCATTTTATGAGCTCAAATAAGGGTCAGTTAAAAGTCATCATAATCACTAGAGGAAGAAAATTGCTTGCCATTTGTCTCTGTAGGAAAAGCTAAGAGAAACAGGTATACACATAATTCATTTGAAGCTGCCATACTTGTTTAGAGGTGGTTTAAGGAAACAGTGCAATGTAATATTTTTATGTTTACTTGCACGCATGTGAAAGAAACATAGTGCCATCATCCAAGTTTTCGGAGGTGTGGCAGCCCTCTTCCAATTCAGTCAGTGAGTTTGCAAACGCGGCCGTGGTTCTCCAATGGCTGCTGGAGCTGTCTATGACAGCAGTTGAAAATGCAGTGGAGTACAGTTGAAAGGGGAAGCTACACTTCAGCGAGCAGAGATAAGATATCTCCTGCTCATGCGTGCTCCCCCTATACACACCAACGCATGCAGCGTGCTCGCACCCCCCATGCACACACTTTATAGCCGACGGGGGTGCCCAATCCCCTGTCAGCTGTGCTGTGCTCCCTCCCCAAACAGAGTTCCACATGCCACGCTGGGTGCCCACCCCAGCGTGGCTACACATCGTATAGCCGACAGGGGTGCCCAATCCACCGTCGGCTCCACTGTCCTCCCCCCCCAGAGAGTACAGGGTGCCACGCTGGAAGCCCACCCCAGCATGGCAACAGATGCTATCACCAACAGGGGTGCCCAATCCCTCATCGGCTCCATGTCCCCCCAAACAGTTGCCCCAGCAGTGCTAGAGCCCACCCTGCTGCGGGTAAATATCCCGTGATCGTCATTCCTTTTTTTTTAAAACCCTGAAACACAAAACAGTCCTCGCTGTCTCTGCGCCCACCCACTGCACACCGCCTCCCACACACAATTCCCCACCCATACTTTGGCCTCCGGATTCTGGCACGACAATCTCGTGGACCGGGAACACGCCTGCATTTTCATTCTCCACTTTTAAACAATAATATTAATAAACCTATGTTCATAGTATCTGGGATATGACTGAGACATTCGTAGTATACCTAGACTAATTCCGTCCCCAAGTGGTGTCCCAAATGTGTATATATTTCATTTGGCAATCCATCTTCTCCCAGTGCTCTCCCTGTGGTAATTACAGTTTCTATTTCCCGACCTATAATAGGAGCAGTTAATGAAAGAAAATATTGTTCTGGAACTGGTGGGAGACTAACATCTCTCAACCAGTCTTCCAGGTGTTCCCCCTGTACCACCGGATCTGCTGTAAACTTAGCTGAAATATAACATTCTGTTTCCTGCATAAGATCCTTATTATTTGTTAGAATAGTCCCATCTTCCTTTTTTATTTGTTTTATCTCTTTCTGTTGTCTCGGAGCATTACAACTATCGAAGGGGTTAATAAAAGCTTGTTTCCCTTGAGTCCAAAATCTTTGTGTTCTCTCTAGTGATTTCATTCTATCATACTGGAGTTGTGTCAGTTCTGAGTTAAGGGTTGCTGTTTGGTCTTGATAATAACCAACACCTGTCATCTGTAACGTCTGATGATGCCAAAGTGGTTCCTTTAAATCCCGATATCTATCATTACATTGTTTCCCCATTAGTTTCCCTATTTTTTGAAAATATTCCCTTATATCTTTCTTACTGTCTTTCCACCAAGTACAAAAAGGGCCATATAAAAAGAAAACTGATCTCCTAGCTTCCAGAATGAAAATGAACCTCTCCAGAATTTCTGAGCTGTCAAGTAAGGATAGATTCAGTTTCCAGTAACCTGGACCTTTTGTAGTGTCATGAAAATTAGATACACTATAGTCATTAATAAACCATGATCCGAGGTGGCTACAATTTGAACCTTTTACATAGATACATAGATACATAGACAGTGTCGGCAGATAAGGGCCTATGGCCCACCTAGTCTGCCCATTTGAGCTTGTAAGTTCAGTTTGTTTTCCTAGAAGTCTGTTTCCCCTTACCCCTGCCCTCTAGAATTCCTTTATGTCTATCCCATGCATTCTTAAATCCCGTGATTGTTTCAGCCCCCACCACTTCCTCTGGCAGGGTGTTCCACTTGTCCACCACCGTTCTGTGAAGAAATTCTTTCTCATGTTTCCTCTGAATTGTCCTCCCTCCAACTTCATCCCATGCCCTCTAGTCCTGAAACATCTTTTTCGCTTAAAATAGTGTTTCCTGCACCCTGTTCCTCCCTGTAAGATACTTGTATGTCTCTATCATATCCCTTCTCTCTCCTCCTCTCCTCCAGGAGTACATGTTCAGTTCCTTCAACCTGTCTTCATAGGACTTGTGATGCAACCCATGCACCATCTTTGTTGCCCTCCTCTGAACCTTCTCTACCCTGTCTATGTCCTTACGTAGGTATGGTCTCCAGAACTGTACACTGTACTCCAGGTGGGGCCTCACTAGTGTCTTGTATAGCGGAATTATGACCTCCCTTTTCCTGCTGGTGATGCCCCTGCCTATACATCCCAGCATCCTATTTGCTTTACCTGATGCCTTGTCACACTGTTTCCCTACCTTGAGGTCATCAGAGATGACAACCCCAAGATTTTGGTGTTTTAAAAATCAAAGTTGGAGTGATAAAAAAATAATCTATCCGTGTAGCCTTTTTGCCCTGAAAAAAAGTCCTGGAACTATCCTGTGACTCTTTACTAAATACATCCTGAAGCCCAGTTTGTGTTAGTAAAGCATTCAAAAATCCTGTATCACAAAACATTTTCTCTGTTTTACCTGTTTTATCAGAGGAAAATCTACTGATATTAAAATCTCCCCCAAATACAACATTCTTACTTGTATATAAGAAAGGTTAATCAGTTTCAATAAATCAATACGTAAAGTTTTGCCCTGTGGGGCATATATATTAATGAGTCTAAAATCCACTCCCTATACTTGAATATCTAACAACATAGCCCTTCCTGGAGCAATATCAACAAAATGTGTAACAGTGAACTCTGAAAATGAAAAACAGATGCCAACACCACACCACAAATCCTCCCGCCAACCAAAAACATGGGCCCCATACCCACGCAGCTGAAGCAGTTTCAAAATCATGCACGTCGTACAGCCTGGTATCCTGCAGGAAAACAATATTGGTCTTACAATCTGCAAATAAAGCAAAAGTGGCTAAACATTTTCTCTCTGTACGAATACTATTCACATTAAGGCTGGCAAATTTCAGATCATATGACCTTAAATCTGGAAGCAAAGTGTCAAGTCATAATTTTTTTTTTTTCGAGAACTTTTTCTTAAGCCTATCCTGGGACCCATACGATTTTTTTTTTTGCTTGGAGCTTGCACAGGGTCCACTGAAGAGTTCAGATCTGACAAGACATCGCTCTTTGAAGAAGTGTGGAATGTTGTGTCAGAGTCCATCTCCTCCTCCATCTCCAACACCTCAGAAGGGTTGAACAAAGAAAGATGTTCCTGTGCATCTGCATGGGCTATCGGAGGAGGTTTCTTGCCTTTGTATGGGAGTGTTTGAAAATCCATAGGAGGTACAGGTGGAGGTGGCATAGAGGTGGAAGCTTCAGACTCTTTTGGAGGAACCTCTTCTTCTCCAGGAACTAGCTCTGCCACTGTTCCTGTAGCCATTTTTGTCTGGCCATGCTCAAGATCAACCAAATGTCCAAATATTTGGGATGATCCACCCTTAGCAACCTCTGCATATGTTTGCCTCAAAGAAGAGAAGCTTCTAGGGTGAGTCTGTGGTGGGACTTGAGTGTGACACCTAGTAGTTGCTGTTCTGGTAGCTTTGGCTAAATAATAATCTTGAACTCCACAATTGGCATTATCTGTATTATGGGATGCCTTTGGACAGTCAGTGAAAATATGACCTTTTTAATTGCAGAGGGTACATTTTGAGTATTGTCACAATGGAAACCAGGGTGACCTGTTTCCCCTCAATATGTATACAGAAGAACAGTACATGAGGTGCTAATATGTCTTGCAGACCCACAGCGGTAGCATCTGCGTGGTTGACCAGGATAAAAAATGAAGCCCTTGTCCCTGCCAATGAATAGACAGTTTGGGAAATCCATTCCTTCCTGAAATAGCTTGATGTTCACCCTCCAACCTCCATTCCAGAAACCCTCATTATTCAAAATGGGGTCTGGTGTACCCAGTATTACACATTGTTGTTCCAGCCAGAATAGCACATCCATAATATTGACCCCTTCACTTTGAAAAAGTATAGTAATAACTCAAAATGCCTGTTTGGTGAGGTAAGTGACTTGGAAGGGGTCCATAACAGATTTGTTTTCAATAAAGCATACTTAGCCCAGAAACACTCCAACAAATCCAGTGTGCAGAAGCTAATGTCAAATGTATGTTCCCCAGAAATATGTATGAAAGCATAAATATCATCTGGAGTAAACCCCAGGGATTGCTTGATTAGAACATGCCCCACATATTGTCTGTCAGGGTGATCTGTCATCCCTGTCAGATACCTCAGTCGGATGGCATGCCTCCACTTTGCCAAGTCAATTCATTTTCGTGCCTGCCCTGGAAAAAACTGTCTAGGTCTCTGAGCTGGAGGGGAGGCCTGAGGGGGAACCTCCCTCTCCTGCTGACCCTCTTCCTCTTGCCCCTGACCTTCTTTCTGCAAAAATCCCTGGTCAGCCTCACCCTGTTGAGCATCATAAAACAGTTCTATTTGTGACCCAAATGGTGAAAAATTCACATTACCTGAGTCTCCCAAAGGCACTGATACCTGAAAGGGAGGAACCAGGGTAACAGGGATTGTATATATGACCTTCTCTGGTTGGTTTGGTAGTTTTGAGGAAACCTGAACCGGATTATCTGAAATAACTGGCCATGTCATCGCAGGCTGCCTGCCCCAAGGTACACCATCTGCTGTCTTGCACTGCTCACTCAGGAGATCTGCTATCCATGCCCCGGTATGCGATCTGGTCCAGCCTGCTTTTTCCAGAGCTCCTTCAGGCATCCATTCTGGGTTGTCTACACCCTGAGATACTGGCTCCATACTTCCATCTGCTGAATGAGCCTATTCTGACTTGGAGTCCCCATTCATATGCCCAAAAACAAAAATCTTAGCATTGGTTGAAATGGACTTACTTGGTGAGTGTTCTAATACCAGTTTCCTTTTTCCTTGTTCCTCCTGTCATTTTCCTTCGTAAGTTGCATTTCCAAGTTCCATAGCTCCGATTGTAGAATCTCTTTTTTTTTTCTTCCAGTGAAAGCACCGACCCAGAATCCAAAACCGGAACCCTCAGATGGGCTCGCTGATTGAAACACCCAACCGTTCTGCATTTGCTGCCATTTTGGCATCTCCAGCACCTAGCTCTCACAGCACAGAACCATCAACCTCCTTTTCCTGACTCACACTGGCCTTCTCCATCTCCCACACTGGCTGATACACAGACAGAGAGCAAGAAAGCAGCTAGAGCTTCCTTAAATCAAGGAGGTTATTTTCTAGACTACACTGAACTGAATTATGACTTTTTGGACCTGTGTAAGTAACTAGTATTGATTCTGTTTTTGGGGTTGACTTGTCCTAGTTTTAACTTTAGTTTGCCAGGGAGGAACTGTAGCTGGGAGATATTTGCAATCATTTGTGACTAGACCTGTTACTTAACCTCTGTGAAATAGGTGTCTGAAAGGAAGGAAGGCACTCCCAGGGGTGGAGGGTCAGAGTTGTAATGGATTGTTTCTGGATGGCACAGGTTTACTCCTCCCTCCCACCCTTCCCTCCCCTGCCTCAAGCACAAACTTCCTTTCTAGCAGGGGTTCTGACATCACTTCCCCAAAACTGCTAACAACATACACCTGTTCATATCCTAAAGACACAGCACACTGAATAGGGGGGTAGAGACACTCACAAGGTTGTGCACACTAAAACAAGAACAAAAAAAACAACAAAAGAAAAGCATCTGTAACAGGAAGGAACACAGATATGTGGGGAGTGGTGCAATCCATTGGCTGTGGAGCAGCAGTCTTCTGGGAGACATTCTGGAAACTGTGTTGCTGCCCTATTTTCAGGCACCTCTCTGGTCTGAGGGAGGAGGTTGCTTGTTTCCATGTTGACCTGGCAATGATTCAGAAAACCTGCTCCCCCACTCAGGGACCACCACTACCTCAGAGGTTGCCAAGAAAGAGGAATGGTTGGACCACAGTTGGCTCAGGGTGGGTGAGGGTGGGAAACAGAGGCACATCCCTCCAGTTGTGCATCTCCACAGTTCATTCACCACTCTGGTGGAGCATGGTTCCTCTATGAAGGCACCTGCAGTGCAGACCAAGGAGGATGCTGGGAATCTCTGCAATGGAGACCCACAGGAGGGTGGCACAGGACCCCACAGGGGAAGAAAACAACTCCTGGTAGGGACTCAATTGTTAGGGGTAGAACTGGGGGAGGGAGGGGAAAGGGCAGTAAGGTACCTGCCTGGCACCATGGCTTGGAGGGACAGGAAACAAATCCTCAGGATCATGGGAGCAGCTGCAAGGGGGAGTGAGCTGGATGTCATTATCCACCTAGGAAAGAATGACCTGGCTGAGAATGGGATCAGAGCTGTGCAACAGGAGTTTGTGGAGCTGGGGAGGGGCCTTAAACAAGTAGCACACACGGTAACTTTCTCGGAAGTGCTACCTGTCTATGGCATGGATGAGGCTAGGGTACTCTGCACAATGGGATTCAATGACTGGTTGAAAAACTGGTGCAGAGCTCAGGGATTTGGCTTCATTGGGGAATGTGGCTCCAGCTGGAAGGATGCAGGCCTATACAGGTGTGATGGTCTGCATCTATCCATGAGGGGAACCAGGATCCCCTAGGTGAAAGGTTTAAAAGCTTCATTGGCAAGCATTTAAACTAGCCGGGGCACTGAAAAGAAGAAGGTAAATCCTAGCCCCTCCCCCAAAAATCAGGGTAGTTAGTGAAGTAAGCACCAAGATACAGCAGCTGATAGGGATTAGGGCAGGGGTAAATGGAGAAAAAGACAAAGGCAGTAAGGACAGGGATGGGACAAAAAGAAATAAAGCCATAAAAAATGGAGGATTATGAGTACCAATGCCCATAGTCTATGTAAAAAGCTCCTCAAGATGGTGGCCTTGATGGAAGAGGGATGCCTGGATATCATGGTAGTCACAGAAACATGGTACACAGAGAACCATAACTGGGATGTCAACATACCAGGGTACACAGTCTACAGGAGGGACAGGGAGGGAAGAAGAGGAGGAGGAGTAGCTCTCTATGTAAGGGAAGGGATCAAAGCAACAGAACTAAAGGGTAAACAGGGAGGAGAGGAAGCACTGTGGGTCACCCTGGAGACTGGAAATGGTTTCATAATCCGCACAGGGGTTGTATATAGACCCCCATCTCAGGGGGAGGAAATAGACAAGGAAATGATAGAAGGCATCCTTGGGATGGCAGAGAAAGGGGAGGTATTGCTGATGGGGGACCTGAATATGCCAGATGTTAACTGGAGCACCTTTGCTGCAGCTACATCCAAGAGCAGGGCCATTCTCAATGCCCTACAGGGGGCAAGCCTCAGACAGCTAGTTTTGAAACCCACTTGGGAGGGAGCAATCTTGGACCTGGTACTCTCAAATGGGGACAGAGAGAGGATCTCTGATCTTGAAGTGGGTAGCCAGCTGGGAACAAGCGACCACCAAACAGTGTGGTTCATGATAAACTTAGCTGTAGAGTCCACCCACACAAAAGTGAAGGTACTGGACTTCAGGAGGGCTGATTTTGTCAAAATGGGATAGTGCCTCAGAAAAGCACTACAAACAGCAAGAAGGTGGGGTGGAGCAACAATGGGGAAACATTAAAACCGCCATCACAGAGGCAACAAGCCTTTGTGTGAAGCAAATAAACAAATCAAAATGAAAAAAGAAACCTCTATGGTTCTCAAAAGAAGTGGCAGGGAAGGTAAGGGAGAAAGAGATAGCATTCAGGAAGTATAAGGACACACAGAAGAAGCAGGACAGAGAACTGTACCAGTTAAAGCAGAAGGAAGCAGGGAAAGCAGTCAGAATAGCAAAGGCCCAAATCAAGGAAAAGATAGCCAACTCGGTTAAGAAGGGGGATAAAACCTTTTATAGGTAAATTAGGAAGCAAAGAAAGACTAAGGCAGGGATACTGAGGCTGAATAAAGAGGAAGGTGGTTGGGCAGAGAGCGACAGTGAAAAAGCAGGGATACTGAACAAATACTTCTGTTCAGTATTCACAATGGAAAAGCAGGAGAATATACCTAATCCAGTCAGTAGAAGTACTCTGGATAGGGGGGTTGATATTAGTCCTTTCACAGAAGAGACGGTTCTGAAAGAACTCTTAAAACTGAAAGTAGATAAAGCAATGGGGCCTGAAGGGATTCACCCAGAATTCTAAAAGAACTAAGGGAAGAACTAGTAACACCACTGACTACCCTTTTTAATAAATCATGGGATGATGGTGTGGTACCTGAGGACTGGAGGAGGGTGGATGTGATTCCCCTTCACAAAAGTGGGAGCAAGACAGAGGCAGGAAACTACAGTGGTAGGGAAAATCATGGAATCACTGCTGAAGGAAAGAATTGTTGAGTACCAAGAGGCCAGTGGGGCACAGGACCCAAGGCAGCATGGATTCCCAGCAGGAAGGTCATGTCAGACAAATCTAATTGATTTCTTTGACTGGGTGACCAAAGTAGTAGACCGGGAAGGGGCTGTGGACATGGCCCACCTAGACTTTAGCAAGGCATTTGACACAGTCCCGCACAAAAGATTAATAGACAAATTAGCCAACCTGGGAGTGGGTCCCAGGGTGGTAGCCTGGGTAAAACACTGACTGGATAACAGGACACAGTGGGTAATAGTAAATGGAGTCCATAGTGAAGAAAGGAGGGTTACTAGTGGGGTATCGCAGGGTTCAGTACTGGGGGCCAGTCCTTTTCAATGTCTTTATAAGTGATATTACCAATGGACTAGAAGGAAAGCTATGTCTCTTTGCAGATGACACAAAGATCTGTAACAGTCTTGATACGCAAGGTGGGGTGGAAAGGATGAAAAGGGACTTGGCAAGGTTGGAGGAATAATCAAATGTATGGCAGCTTAGATTCAATGCAAAGAAGTGCAAAGTAATGCACCTGGGAAATAAAAACCCAGGGGAAGAGTACACAATGGGGGGTGAGATATTGACAACAACAAAAATGGAGAGAGACCTGGGGGTAGTCATCTCAGATGACCTAAAGGTGGGCCAGCAATGTGAGAAGGCAGTAAGGAGTGCTGGGGGGATACTGGGATGCATAGGGGAGAGGCATCACCAGTAGAAAACAGGAAGTTGTTGGCCCTCTGTACAGACAGTTGGTAAGACCACATCTGGAGTACTATGTACAGTTCTGGAGACCCCATCTCCGCAAAGACATCGACAGGATGGAGGCTGTCCAGAGGAGGGCAACCAAAATGGTGCAGGGTCTGCACCAGATGACATATGAAGAAATACTAAAGGAGCTTAAGATGTATAGCCTTGAGGAAAGGAGGAAGGGGGGGACATGATAGAAACTTTCAAATACCTCAAGGGAATCAACAAAGTCCAAGAGGGTAGCATCTTTCAGAAAAAGATGTGCAAGAACAAGGGGGCACAATTTGAAGATAGAGGGGTGATGGCTCAGAGGTAACGTGAGGAAGTATTTCTTCACAGAGAGGGTTGTAGATGCATGGAACAGCCTTTCTGAGGAGGTCATAGAGTCAAAAACAGTGGGGGAATTCAAGAATGCATGGGACAGACATAAGGCAGTTCTAGTCGGGGGTAGGAGGAAGTAAGCTGTTGGTTAACTAGGATCTGCAGCTTATCCATTAGGTAGGAAAATGGGCAGACTAGGTGGGCCATACGGTCCTTATGTAATCCCCTATAAATGGGGGTTTCCAAAAAGTCTTCCTTGAGCTTGCCTAAATGCTCACTGCCAGGCTGTTGTCCTGCGTTTTAGCAGTTTAAATGTGATTACCAGAGCTTGTATAGCCTCTGTGTACTGTCCCTTTAAGAGCTGCCTAATTGCAGTTTAAGTAATCTGAGAGGGAGCTCTGTTGAAAGTTGTAACTATTTACTGAAAATCATTTAGAGTGATAATGATAATGTAGTTTGTCTAACCTGCTTTCTTTGTAGCAAGGACTGTTTTGTTTGTCTCCACTCTCTTGGTCCTGGACTGCAAATTGGACCAAACAGTACTAGTGGGACCTAAAATGTAGCCGGACTACAGGAGCTGTCTGAATTCAAAATCTGTAGGAACTTTAGTTTGGAGGTTTTTTTAGCGCCTTTTTTGTAACTGAAGGGGGAGCTCTTGCTTTGACTGACAGCCAAATCAGCCAATCAAATCTTTTGGATCTTGGGGAAGTCCCGGGCTGCTTGCAGTTTTCAGTTAGAACTAAGCTGGAAGCTGAGCAAGAATGAGCTGAAGTGTTTCTGAGAGCAATCCTGAGTGGATTCGCATGGGAGAACTATGAAAAGGCTGAGAGTTTGGCCTCCATGTCTGCCTGCTGCTCCTGAGAGGGAGAGAGGAGAATTATTTTGGACTAGATCCAAGTTTGTGTGACTAAAGTAAGCTACTGAAGTGGGCCAGGCTCAACCTGAAGACGACCAAATATTTTTGCTGAATGCGATCGGCCTGTCAGGAGTTCCAGCTACGCCCAAGCTCCTGGTGTGTGCAGAGACTTTGCGATTGTGCCCGGGGAGCTCTTTGCCTTGTACAGTAGAATTCCCGTACATGTAAATGTGCTATGAGCTGCTAGTGGGTTGTGAGTTAATTCCCCACTGTGTGAACTGTGTTCTGCTTGCTGGCAGCTGTGTCCAGCCAAAATGGACTGCTTCCGAACTTGTTCCTATGCGGTCTGGGCTTTGCCAGTCTGGCCCAGCCAGACTGCCCACTGCACAGAGATGCCATCGACGAGAGACCTGCCTGGGGATCAGCCCCCTGCTCCATGCTTGAACAGGAACGACACCTCTGCGACTTGTGTGGGCCCTGCTTCTCCTGGCATTCCAGATCAACCACCTGCAGTCTCAATTTTCGTCTAGCCTGTGTCCAGTCTTGGGTATCGTGAGTAAATACCTGGGTAGCTCCCTACAACAACAGCTTAATCTGAGTGTGTCATCTGATTATCTTGTTTCATTTCCTTTTCGAACTGAGCCTTCTTGCTCCGGATTACAAATATCATGTACTGTACATGTTGTGTTTTCCATCACAGGGCCCCAACCAGCTGCAACCCCGAGCAACGGTCCCTGCTAGCTCATCTCTTCTCTACTTGGGTACCCAGAGGTGGACTGTGTGGGGGGACTCAAAGCGTTTGCATAACTGCTTGATTGATATAACCTTTAAGCTAATTAACCTGATTTTGCCCCTCCCTTGTTCAAGTCCCCTGAATAAATCAGATCTAACTTTTTCTGCATGTAATCTGACTGTGGTTCCAGTTTGTACTCAAAGTACTGTACTGTTGCTATTTGCTGTGTTTAACCTTGTTTTAAAGGGGGTCCCCAGGGTCAAGCCACAGGAACCAGCCCTGGTGATAAGTGCAAACAGTGTGGGTACTTGTGTGGTGTACCAGGGGTATTGTGAAAGTGATTACTGTACAGTGTTCAGGCCACTAGAGGCGAAAGGGGGGGTTACAGTGTCCCAGAGGGCTGCGCCCAGGTCAGCTTGACCACTACCAACCCTGACTTCCGGGTGGAGGCACCTGTTTCAGAACTCAGGCCCTTTAACCTGCTACTAGCCAAGCAGGCAGGTGTAGTAGCCCTTGGGATAGCGCCACTTTGGGGTTACACTTATCTGCCTCCCAATTCTATGTTTCTAAGTAGGAATCAGTGCCAATGCATAGCTGTGTACTTAACAGTGGCTATGAGGAACTCTTCAGTTAGGTACCCAACTTCATTCACAGTCATGCATGTACCCCAGGCAAGTCCCCTTTAACTATGCCATGAGGGTCAAATCATGGGGAACAAAGCAAGTCCCATAGATGGGGGGTGACTTAGCTGGGAAGGGCCATCCAAATGGGGGTTGGCAGGAGTAAGCTGGAAAAACAGTACATGGTGGGGGGAAAAAAGTCTGTATACACACGGATTGCAATTTATTTATTCAATTTTTGTTAACCAGGCAAGTGCACTAGACAAATACATTTTCAGGCATGACCCCGGAGTTTACATCGGATTCAAGTCAAGAAGGAGCAAGTACAATACAAAAGGCATATAAAAAAAGATGACAGTAAACAAAATACATACACAGAATACATGACAAGTTATAGTTCACACTAAACATATGATTAGAACTCATGACATTAATAACTTGACTAACAAGGCACTAAACGGAAGTTTCACAGAGTGGTAACCATGTTCACATTGTGCCACTGTTCTAACTTGCACCCCTTTGTCCTATACACAAAGCCGTCGCAAGCCTTTCCTTGTGCCATCACAATTGCCAATCCTCTGTCACAGAGAAAGGGGAGTTCTTCTGTGCATGTGTGCCAGTCATTTTCTCCTCCTACACCATGTCTTGATGAGTAACATTGAGTTTGAGCCACGAAAATGCATTACACCCTCTAGCTCATTCATTTTTCCTGGTTACTCTCCGCATATTGGCCTGTGTGCAAGTGAGAAGAATTACATCGCTATGACATCTCTTTCCCCTAAAGATCTCCCCTACATATTCTCCTCCCCTGCTCTGCTTTTATTCCCTTGTTCCCCTGCAGCTGTTTCTTGCCCTTGGTGATCCCCTAGATCAGCCCTATCCTCTAGTTATATAGCTACAACTACCCTGTCCATTCTCCTTGCCAGTACCCCCATTTCAGCTTGGCAGAGGTGTAGCCCATCTTGGGCATACATACTTGCCTTGCCCCATGAAGCCTTCCAGTTGGTTGGAAAAAGAAGCCCCTCCTTACACAAAACACTTAATAAAGCACTGGCCTGTCTAGTGATCCACAGCTGCTGCTTCTCACTTGGCCCCAGGACTTGAAAGAACTCAAAAAAGACTAACAGGTCCCTCCACATGGAAGGGCAACCAGTCAGGGTTTTAGAAGTACCCAGGCATGTGGCTGATATGCAGGGAGGTCTCCTGGGATCGGCTTAGCATTTCTTAACCAGAATAAACCCAGTGTCCACACCCAGCTTTAGAGTCAAGCAGTAACAGGAATATGAAATCTCACACCTCCTGTTCCAACATTTCGGTTTCATTCCAGTGCCTTCTGAACTATCAGAGTTAATCAAGCTACTAAAAGACCTCTCACTCAAGCCTCATGGTACCACCATGATTTGTTCCCTCCTCCTTGACAGGTGTTCCCCCGTCCCACTGGAGGGTTCTAGGATTTGGGAAGCCCGGTTGCCAAATTTTAACTGGGAACATATCTGGAGGGATCTCTATAGATACACCACCCAAGACCGGCTTTGGCTTACCCAATTTCATATTTTAAACAATATGTGTTACACCCTTGTCAAGCTGGTTAAGATGGGACATAACAGTTCCTCTACTTGTACAAGATGTGGTAAGAAGGAAGGTATAATATTACATATTTTCTGGTCCTGTGAGAAGGTTACCCCGCTATGGGCCTTGTTTGAATCCCGTGCTGATGATCTGCTGGGTTTGGAGGGTCTTTTCTCCCCAGAGATTTGTATCATAGGAGACTACAGTCAAACTGTAGTCAAAGATCAGAGATACCATATGGCCCTAATCTCTCTAGCTGTGAAGAAGCTGGTTCTTAGACATTGGCTGGACTAGTTCTCTTCTTCATATCAAGAGTGGCTACACGAGTTATCCTTCTGTCTCAGGATGGAACGCTTGATTGCCAGTCACCGTCACAGACTGACTCTCTTTACCAAAAAGTGGGGCAAGCTTTATGATTTATATCTGAGCTGAGCATCATTTTGATCTCTCCTGCTCTCCCCTATGCTGTTGACTTTGTGGTTTCTTTCTCTATTACTTAGTTTAACACATCTAATTCAGGCACACTCCGTGAAGGGGGTCTAGGGGTGGGTGACTGGGGTTTGGAAAGGGGGGGTGGAGGGAGGTGGATGAGGGGTTTCTTGGCTTGTGCCATTTCAAGTTCTAATCTTATTGTATCATATTGTAAACTCAATAAAATTACTTAAAAAAAAGGAATATGAAATCTCCTTCATTTTGAGGGGCACATACATAGGGTTCCTATATTAGGGCACATACCTTACACATCACTAGTTCCCCTCACCATTACATAACAGCACATTAGCAGAACATAAATAGGGTAATACTGTGATATATTTACAGCTACCCCTCCCTCTGTACTCCAAACACAGAGGCTTCTCTGCTCCCCTTACCCAGGGGACATTATGTTTCTTTACAAAATCTTGACCAGGTTCCTAATGTATTCTACCTTCAGTTCCAGTTACCAGGTTAGCAAACTTTCTTGGGCATCCCTTAGTACCAAAAACATACCTGACCAGAAGAGCTCAGCACATGTGACCTTCCCTGGAGCATATGGCATCAACAGATATGGGAGAATGTCTGCTTAACTCCCCTCGCATGGTCTTACATCAGTATAGGACATCTCCTCTTTCCTACATGAACATGGAGTGGACCCACAATGGCCTTGAAAAGCTCCCTTAGGAGGAACTTCTCATTTCTCCAATCTCTTCCTCCTACAGATATGTTGGACTCTAAGGATCCCTGTGATCTCTCTTACCATTCTTCAGGTTAAGGCCTACTCCACTGGAGAAGCAGCACTCCTCCCTGCCCTGAAGCATTGGGAGAGCCGAGTTTTTTTCTCTTCTGATCTCTGTCCGGCACTGACTCTGAAACTAGAACCAGATCTAACTGCTATGCTCTCTACCATACCCCTTTATAAGCAATGATAGTGGCAGGCAACATCTATTCTCAGTATTCTCACTGGCATCTACACAGACACAGGGGCCTGTCTCTCAACTGACTTAGCAGTCTTCTGCAGACATACTGGAGCCTGGAAGCCCTCCACTCAGGTTTTTTCTCTTAGGAACTCCTTTAACTCTATAGGGACAGACTTGAACCTGAGCAAGGAGTAAGAAGCTAGTTACATACTCCTTCCCTTGAAACCTTGCAGTCAGTGATAAAAGTAAGCAGGAGCGCACAGGAACTAAGTTACTGTACCTTTTTTGCAGCAGGAACTGAGTTCCTGTACTTCTTCCCACTGACACTGAAACTGAAATTCTTAAACCAGCAACATAGTGACAGTTTCTGGATCTTTGATCTGCTAACATGGTTTCCATAACACCATTTGACTTGTACAACAATGCTATTTTCCTAGAAATACTTAACTGAATCTACTAGCATCAAATTAGATAGTTGTGCCTTGAAACCGCTATCCTTTAGATTGAAGATCTTCATTTTGTATTTCATAATTGCCAGTGTCTGAGTTCCTGTACTTCTTGTCTACCACTTGCACCACTGCTTGTAGTACCTCACAAGAAACTATACTATCAGACTTCTGCTAGGGAATAAGTGCCAGGAACTTCCTGTGCACTGGCCAGCACCAATGGGAGCACTCAGGAGCAAGTCCTCTGGAATTCAACAGTTCCACAATTGCAGAATTTTCTGCTGAACTTGCAACATTCTGCAGAATATATGTACTTCTGTGGAATTCCATGCTCTTGGTGATTTTTTGGTCAAATATATAGCTTCCCATAGTTCCTGGGTCCTGTCACCTCCTTGTTTATCCTGAAATCCCTCTTCTGCGCTCAGCACGTGACGTCATTGATGACATCATATAGCTTTTCAACCAATAGCAAGATTGTGTTCTGCCACAAAAATGAATAACTTATACTGCAAAAATTAAAGGGATACATTCATATACAGTGGCAGACATAGTTTAAAAGCCCATGAAAAGTTCTTTTAATTGCGGTATTGGGCATACCTGTAGCTGGAAGCAGTCCAGAGATATAGATGACCAAGTCTGTGCAATATAAATCCTACATCAGAGTCATTCTGAGAACCTTGTGATGTCAGTGATGATCAAGCTGTGCCTAACTCAATGCAGTTAGGCACTGCTTAGAAACACAGAATTTGATGGTAGATAAGGACCGCTTGGCCCACCTAGTCTGCCCATTTCCCTACCTAATGGATAAGCTGCAAATCCTAGTTAACCGACAGCCTACTTTCTCCTACCCCCACTAGAATTGCTTTATGTCTGTCCCATGCATTCTAATCTTCTCCCACTGTTTTTGACTCCACTACCTCCTCACGAAGGCTGTTCCATGTATCCACAACCTTTCCGTGAAAAAATACTTTCTCACATTATCTCTGAGCCGTCCCCCCTCTATCTTCAGATTGTGCCACCTTGTTCTTTCATCATCTTCTCCTCCTGCAATAAAATATGAAGACAACTCTCACATTTGACTCTAAATTTTGCTTTATGTTTAAAAATCTAATGGTATTTTTTTAATTCTTTGGTAATTGGGTAAGTCCCACTAGGCATAACTGTTTGTTTTCAGGGGCAACCTGGGAGCACTGGAGTGGTTAAATGACTTGCTTAGAGTCACATAGTATGCAAGTGGACATTGTGGGAATAAAACCCAGGTCTGCTAGATGTGCCAAGCTTATTCACAACTTGTTGCATTAACTTCTAGACTATACTGCCAGCCCCAAACTAGCAAGGTATTTCTAGACAATGGACGTCTCTTCCATACTGCCTTTCAGCCATAGGCTTCTTTCCCTAAGTACATGTACCCTGCTCTAAATATGTATAAAAATATTCTGTGATAGACAGGCGTACTGCACCAGTCAGAGGATATCTTCATTATCCAAACAAACTTCATCAAAATTGGCCCTCCTCTCATCCAGATGGCCCTCACCAAACATGGCCTAGCCTCATCAGAAGGAACTCTAGATGGATCCCTGGAGTCTGGGACCAGAAACTGGTTCCACTCCCACTGAGGGAGTAGAATTAAGAGCAGCTGGATTGATTGGTTCAGTAGGACCAACTGAGATTCAAAACTCCTTCCATTCATGGGGAGTAAGATCAGATGCTGGACCAGAAATACAATAGCTCCTACAAATTGTGAACACATCACAGCTAACTTATATACACTAAACTTGCAGCAACAATCATCCTTAAAATCTCCAAAAAAGGGTAAGCATGGCAACATAAGGTTATGGAATCATACAGTATTTTGCCTGAAAAACTGTAACACATACCGTACTGCAGTTTACATCTGGGCCCTCCATTATGCAGCCCCTCAATGGATTTCAGGTAAAACAGTTCCAAATACAAGCTTCTCATTGTGGATCTCATTTTTCACCCAAGTCCCTGTTGAGGTGCCATTTTGTAATTGATCCCCCAGACGCCAGGTATTATGGACTCTTCACATAGATAGGGAACTGTCCAGAATTTTAGAAAATATCTGGGAACTTGGGTGATAGGAAAGGAGGTCTCCATGTGTTCTACTTTTCACTTAACATTTCTTAATTAAAACAAAATCATTGTCCACACTCAACTTCTTAGTCAAGTAGTAGCAGGAATTTTACTTGAATATCCTTTCATCTTCTTCTTATTATTATTGTTGAATTTTGTTGATCCAGTAAGCCCACTGAAACTAGAAGTCCTTCTTTCAGGGGCGACTGGGGGAAGGGGGGATACAGATGGTAACCAACTGAAATTGAACCAGATTAAGCTGTTGGTGGTGTATTTTTAGTGATTGGGGAAAATTTGACCAGGACACTGGGAAAATTCCCCTACTCATCCAGTAGGGGGAACCTTTGGCCATCGAAGGATGGCCAACTCAGTAACTGAGCAAACGACGATGGAGAAGGACGTGCAGGTTGTCATGCAGCAGGTCTTCTCCATGGAAATGGATGTTTCAGAGACCAAAGAATTTTTTGAGGCAGCTGATTTAGCCAATATGCAGACAGAAATACCTCTTGCAGAGAATGAATCCACTGGGAATCCCTCACGGACCATATTTTTAGAAATAAACACCAGGAACAAGACGACGGATGATGCACAGGGTACGAGCAAGCAATCCCCAGAGCAGCTGCAACTTCTTTTAGCTGTTGAAGAAAATACATTTCTAAATACCAAACAAAAGCTTTCAGAGGCACTGGCTACAGCATTACGAGGTACTGTTTTTTCTTCTACACTGGATCAAACTGCTGCCACAGTATTTTCTTTTGCAGCAAGCGCTGAGAAGCGCAGAATAGTATCATTGTCTAAGCAAAGGGACTGACCAAAACAAACTTTGGCAGAGCAGGTCAAGCAGGCGGAAACACCATGGTCAGTTGACGATTCATTAAGGTCTGCAGAGTGGGTGAAAACCATAGACACAAATAAGTCGATATCTGGCTTTTGCCCCATCAAAATCCCTGGGGTGAAATTCCAGTCAAACTTTTCCTCCTACAGAACCTAGCCAGAATCAAACCAAGCAATGTAATACAACGGGAGTTGCACAGTCGGGCTTGGTTCCTGACTTAAACAACACTGGGGACACAAGTGACAAACCTCTGGAACTTTCATCTGAATTTAACCTCACACAGAACCCTATACTAAACTTGCTCCATAATAAGACACTGCCAAATGGAGAGCCTGAAACCAAGGCTCCTACTAGTGAGGAACCATTCTCATCTGAACATCTGAAAGAAGCAGCTCCCCAAGCACACCAAGAGGGTCCGCCACCATCTCAAACTCCCTTATCAGAACCTGGTCAAAATCCCCATACTTATGCATCCTTTTTTCAATCTCCTACATATGCAGCCAAACAGCATAATGTGGTCAGATTGATTGACAGGAGTGGTATGGAGCAATTTACAGACAGTCAATATGCAGCACGAACTTTGTTAAAAAACAATTTACTTTTCAATTCATTAGAAATGTATGCCTTAATTCATGTTTCTGGAGAGCCTAACTTTGATGTTAGTTTCAAATTCACTAGTGGTCTTGAGAAATTTTCAAATAAGTATAATAAAGTGAAAAGGCACCCCTTATGGTCCCCCTTTGAGGTCATTCCCCTGACGAAACCAGCCCACTAGACTATCACAGTCCTTTTTAGAAATGAGGCGGCCAGTGTTACCAATTTAATCTATTGGTTAAAACAAAGGTGCACTGTCTTAGGCCATGCAGAAGCAATATTTGATGGTGAAGACATATGGACAGGGGGATGGAGAATCAAAGTAATTTTAAAATCTTCTGAGACAGGGTTGCAACACTTGCCTATGTGTTCTTAGGTAGAGACAGAGGTGTCTTATTTTATGCTGGGCAACCTAAGATGTGATACAAGTGTGGGAGATCAGGTCATATCAGCAGCATCTGTGATCGACTATGCTGCACACTATGTAATGAACTGGGTCATGCAAGTGGTCAATGCAGAATCACTGTGATATGTAGCCTAGCACAGCTGAGCATTCCTACTCTACCTGCCCAGAGGTGGCACATAGACAGAATACAACTGCTGACTCAGTGAAGCACAGACTACTTATTTACATAGCGCAGAGATCCCATACTACCAAATCAGTCTCATGACCCCTTGTCCCAGACACTCCACTGAATGACTGTTGGGACTCGTGATTGACATGGCCCAGAGTGAAGGAAAAGTGTATGAAGAACCTATAATGGATGTTGATGTAAATCCAACTCTCCCTCCTGAACCCATGGATTCAGTAACAATGCCCCCCATCCCCAGATGGGAAAGGGAAACAGCCAGAAGAGAAAATGGTTACTAGATGTAGACAAACAGGGAGACAGCCTGCCCCCAAGGTTCCAAAAATATCTGCGATCCCAACATCCAACAGATATCAGGCATTACAACCATCCCCAGAAGTCTCCGATGCAGAGTCAGAAAGCTCACGACCAGGGTCAGAACACCCTGAGGGGGTATCGGGTTCAGAATCAGAAGGTGGACCTTCCCCCATACACCCCAAACAGCATACTTCAAAAAAGAAAGGGACAAGTAAGCGCAGACCACCATAGGATATAAGTCCCCCTTTTTCGACTTCCATTTGATGGACACTTCCCTGACTTGTTGTTCCATCAATGTAAAGAGTATTAAGAATAAATTAAAACAGGGAGCAGTGTTCTCCCACCTACATACAAACAGTCCTCTTCCATAATATTACTGTGAAGGTTTTAAAAGTGATAGATCTCATTACGGGCCGCGTTTTGATCCTGGACTTTTTGTACAAGGATGTATGCTCTAGATTAATTAATATATATGCCCCCCCAGATGAAAGCCAACAGAGTAGGAATGTTTAAAAATGTGCAACCCTATCTTCATACCTCTAAATATGTGGTCTGGGGAGGGGATTTTAATTCTGTCCCAACAGTAACAGATAGAGGTAGGGGAGTCACGACATGTAAAATATTTTGTGACATGGCGTGCCTACAAAGTGTTTTGCAGACAGCAAATTTGGTTGATGCCTACTGCCACATCCATTCAAAATCTGACCCCACTTTTTTAGAGGGTTACATACAACCCGCATACACTTTTTTTTTAATAAGTAAAACCTTACCTTTAATTTCAGCCCAAGTGAGCCCAGTGGAATATTCTGATCATGGGGAACTTTATGTTAGATTAGACACATACACCTCCCAACCTTATGACTGAGGCTCCTGGAAACTGAACGCCTCCCTTTTATTAGAGGAGGAGGTTTTGCAACAATTGACATATTTAATTATTATTCACAAATCTGGCTGGGATATGTATGAGGATCCCTTACAGTGGTGGATGAATATGAAGCAAGATTTGATGCACCTCTTGAAATCCCTTAGTAAATGTCTCCAGGAAAGAGACTACTACAATTACCTCTTGAGCAGAAAACAACTACAACATTTGATTTCATTAGCTCACACTACGAAACATAATTTCTCTACACAAATCACAGCTGTTAGGACACAAATGCAGCATTATCATTACAAGAACATGAATAATTTAAAAAAAACGGAATTTGGTACTCAAGGAAAAATTGCCTCTATCTGCCCCTTCATAAATTGTAAAGACACAGTTCAGTAAAACGTTTTTGAATCAGTTGTACTGTAGGTCAGGACATACTCATCAAAATGTCACAACAAGATATAAAGACTGAAGTTACTGATTACATGCAGTCATTATTCTGGGAAAACAAATAATGGAAGGAGCCCATGATACATTTCTTACAACAACTAGAAGTATCAGACTGTCTGACCTCAGCGTTGATGGGTCTAATAAAGCCCATATCCTCAGTGGAAGTAGAATCAGCGATAGCAACATTTAACACAGGGAAAGCCCCTGGTAGGGATGGACTGCTGTCAGAGCTTTTTAAAATTCTGAGTCCTGACATTTCTGCAGAACTTGCTGAAATGCATCATTTCCTGCTGAATAAGTCAGGTTTTCCTTTGAAAATGGTGGGAGGGACTTTGGTATTTCTTCATAAAAAGGGAGTTAAGCGGGAGCTATCAAACTGGAGGCCAATCAATCTCCTTAATGTAGATATCAAAATATTAACTAAAATATTGAATAAACACTTACTCTTGGTAGCTCAACACCTTATTTCACCTGCACAGTCTTGTGCTATTGTGGGTAGGGCCATTACGGATCAACTGATTCTGCTGAGAGAACTCTTCTAGAAAGATCAGAAGTAGATATTGAATGGGTATGTTCTCTCTTTAGACCAGAAATGTGCCTTTGATTCAGTAAATCACACCTTTCTATGGATAACACTGGAGAAATATCACATATTAGGCATTTTCATTGGTTGGTTGGTTACAGAAACTTTACAAGCACACAACTGTATTACCCTTATTCGATGGTCATATGGGATCTCTTATTTCAATTTAAAAAGGTGTCAAGCAAGGCTGCCTCCTCAGTCTGTTATTATATATCTTTAGCATTGATCCGCTGTTACGAATGTTAAACATGAAAATTCCCAGGATCTCTGTAGCCAGGTATTTTATCCCTTTTTCAGCAATGGCATATGTGGATGACATCTGCATTCTTGCCCCCTAATCAGCAAGAAGAAACTCAGGCAATACAGATTTGCAAAGTGTATGAAAGGATCTCAGGTACATCTTTAAATACACAGAAGTGCAAAAGTTGGGAATTGGGGCAGGGCCCCTACTTAGTTACAGATACTGCTGACATCACATTAACAAGAGAACCAATAGGGATTCTTGGAATAGAATTTGGTGCTCCAGATCCTGATTTGAATAATTGGGACAAAAAAAAAATCAGCATGGGGAAAGCCATGGTAGCGAATTGGAACAGGTGGCAGTTAAGCAAAGCTAAAAGGGTTTACCTGGTAAACACTTATTTATTACCTTTTTTTTTTATTCCTTAGCAGTATTTTTTCCCCCACCTAAGCAACATGAAGCAACCTTGTTAAGCATTTTTTTCAGGCCATATGGGGCAGTTGCCTCAATCCTATTAAAAGGAGTACTCTCTATTTACCAACAAAATTGAGGGGGTTAAACATGACAAATCCTACTTTATTTCTTTATTGTCAATTTCTTTTTACAAACATACACCCATTACTGGGAAATATTTTGAAGCTGTGGTCAGACTTTTTATATCTGTCCATACAGCCCTGGTTTTCCACATGGAAGGCAGGAACATTGAATGTTCTAAAAAAAAAAAATTCACAGGCACCTCCCTACCTCAGAGAAGTATTTGTTAAATTAAAGGTTTGGAAAATAACATATACACAATTGCTCACACTATCAAAGAAGGGTATATACCATGGAATACAGCAGACATTTTTCAGTACCAAGCATTTTCCCTAAATGTCCTGACCTCTACCTACAGAGTCTACAACAATTAGTGATAGAAAAAAGAATTCCTCCCCAATTGAAGGATGTGCACTGGTTGTATTGCAATGAACGGCTAAACGTAAAGAGCAACCAAAAGCACAAACAGCTGAATGAAAGGTTTTGCTCAAGGGCCTGATGTGTGCAGCAACTTGAAACCTTGGAATACTTATTCCTCACATGTTCTTCTGCGAAACCCTTTTGGTCATTTTTATCTAACACATGGATCAAAGCTGCTTTTTTGACTGTAACGTATGAATTGTTGATGCACGGAGTGTACTCCCCCCAATGAAGGAAATGGAAAAAAAGCACTTTAAATATATTATTTGCAGTAGTGAAATGGTGTGTTTGGAATAGTAGGAGTCTTTATACCCTACAACAAAAGCAAATTTCACAAATAGAAATTTTACATAACATTACAAATGAATTTCGAAACATTTATAATAATGAAGCAAAAATATGGGATGGGGGACTTTATTACAAAATTGGAGGAATTTAACGTCGATTAGAGCTAAAGATGCAACTGTTACTTGAATGAATGATGTGCTTTTTTCCCTATGGTCTAAAAGCTGTAATAATTCACATGATATTGTTGTTTTTGTCATATTTTGTGGTTATACAAGATGTACTTTAAGTTATTTTCCTGATACTGTATGATTTTCATAAATAAACAAATTCCCCTACTCTTTTGAGAAGTTCCATGGAATCTTTAATGTCCACCTGAACAACCACCAGAACAAGCAGACGGGAATTCGGTTTAACGTCTCATCCTAAAGATGGCACCTCTTCTGCATAGGATCTTTTCGCTCCTGGGGGCACATACATGGGGTCCCTATATTAGTGCACTCACTTTATACATCACTAGTCCCCTTCACACAATCTAACAGAAAAAAAGACAAACAGAACATAAACAGGTGGGCATTATAGTATATATTTACAGTGACAGTGCCCTTCATCTGTACTGTGTACTCAGAGACCTATCTGCTGCCTTGACTGAGGCATGATTTTACATTAACAAATTCAGGCTAGCTTCCCAATGCATTTCATCCATAGTCCCAGCTCACAGCAGGGCAAACATTCTTGACTATCCTTGAGTAACAGAAATATACTTGACCAGGAGATCTCTTCACACATGTGTTGCCTCCCTGGAGCATATGACATCAACAGAAATGGGAAGATGTTTCTTTGACACCTCCCCTGATCAGTCTTATATTTCTATAGGACACCACCTTCATCTTCCATGGAACATGGAATGGACCTGCAAGGGCCTTGATCAGCTTTCTTGAGGGGAATTCCTCACTTCTCCAGTCACTTCTTCCTCTGGGTGTGTGGGACCATAATGACCCCATCAATCTCTCAGTAGTATGCACTCACAGTTCAGCCACACAGTGCTGGTTTGCAAAAAAAATACACCCACCACAGGATGAGTGTGAGAATAACCAATTTATTAGTGAAAAAACAACAAACGCTACCACAGCAGCAGCAGCCAAGCAGCTTGACATTTCATGACAATTCCTTACACTTTTTCAGAGGCTAGCATCATGAGTAAGCTGCACGTATAAATGTGTAACATTTAAAGAGACACAAATAGTGGTGAAATTCCACATACTTATAAATTCATAATTTCAAGAAAGCAACCTATAAAAAAATACCCTAATGTGTTCTCAAATATTTATATATGTTAATACAAATGTACAAAATACAAAAATGCAATATTTTGCTAGTGGCTAGTTAAACAGTTAATGAAAACAACAACAAAAAAATACTGCATTACAAGACAAGGCAAAAATCCACTACAAAGGCAAGTTGCTGAATAAAAGTGATATTTTATTAGTGAGCGGTTGGCATAGTGACTGGCAAAGAACTCCCCGGTGCTTTAAACCCAACCCAATGGTTCCTTCTCAAGGGGTGAGGTCTAATTATGACCACCATGCTTATCAATACAGATCTTGAAGACACAGACCTCATTTTTGGTGCAGTCATTCAATAACTATGCTTACAGAAAGCCCCACATTGTGCAAGCTATACACCCCAACCTTTAAAGAGTGACAAAACTAAATACAATAGTGGAACCCAGTGACAAGAATAAAATATAATGGAACGTCATTATGAAGCATAGTTTCAATCCTAAAGAACAGGGCTAGGAGAAAAAGACAAAAATAAAAAAACAAAGGAATAGATGGGGGTGTAAAAAAAGATAGAAACAGAACACAAGAGGATAAAGAGATAAAACAAAAAAGCGGGACGGGGAAGGATAAGGGAGAGAAAAGAAAAAAAAAAGAAAAGAAAATGGTCCAAGGAAGTTCCAACACATTTCCATGTGATATAACTGTAATATGGTCCAATATTACAAAAAGCTTTTTTTATGAAAAGGTTTTTATAAATAATAATAGTTATAGGAGGCACAGGCACATCATAACCTGAAATGGCATACGAGTCTGATAACAGCTGGCTAATAGGACCTAAAAATGAAAAGATATAAAACTCTTATAAGATCAACTATTCCCTAACAATGTAAAATACCTAAACATATTGCATATATCAGAAACTTAATAAATCAGATGAAAATAAACTTAATGCATGATTAAACAAAAAAGGACCCGAATCCCACCTATCAGTTAAGCCGTCTGGGGACAATGCACCCATGATGTGAATTAATCTATTTTCTCTTTTAAGTAACTCTTTCAAACAGACACCACGTCTAACATTAACAGCAGCATGACCAATTCCAATTACTCTGAGGCACCTTAAATCCCCCTGGTGAACCGTATGCCAATGTTATTCCACTGGGGTGTCACATTTACCTGACATAATTGAGTGTATGTTCTCCAGTACTCTGTCTTTCATAGGACAGTCCATCCTACCTATATGTAGGGAAGGACATGTACACCATAATGCATACACATAGAGAATACTGGATGGGCAACTATGCACAACCAGTGTGTTCTGCCACAGAGGGGTTCTGATTCCCTCTGACCTCGAGAGCGAAGCTCAAGGGGTCCATGGGAATCAGTACCCCAAGGTGACAGAACACACAGGTTGTGCATAAAGTTGCTAATCCTGTATTTTTTATAGTGTATAGTAGTACTATGTGAAATGCGTGCTTTGTGTTTTTTTTCTCTCTTTTTCATAATGAAACTGACTTGAAAAGTCTCTAGAGGTTGTAGAATACTGTCACCACAGAATTAAATAGAGTAAAGCAACAATGTGCCAGGATTCCAAGTGGTTCTGCTGCAGTAGTGACATCACTACTGTAGGAGAACAACATAATGACATCACTACTGCAGCAGAACAAGCATATTCCAGACATGGAATTTCATACATAACAGCATTCCACTATACACTATATTGTTTTCTGTGCAACATGCATTGAGTTGGCAGAACTCATGTGTCAATAATTTCATAGTGCTAGAAAAAGATTTTCCTTGAATAGTTTAAGGGCAAACAAGACAATTGCCACACCAGTGACATCCCAAAGGGTGGGCTAAGAAACCAAGGGGAGTCTTTTTATCAGTCTTTGTTTGGAAATGGCTCCTAAAAAAATTGATCTTTTTAGTTTTTATTCCTCCTATATACTATTCTCAGTTTTGTGTCTGTACTATCCTTTAACATGGGGTCAGCAGTGAGAACATTCCAATGTTTATTTTCAGGATTTCCCCTATCTGTGGTGCCACAATATTGAAATCAGTAATGAAACTGATTGTAACCAAATCAAATTTGGAATTCTTAGGTTTAGGAACTAGTAAATCCTTTCATTGGGTCATAAATGCTCTAGTTCAAGCAGCATTCAAAGTACATAAATCATAGCCCCCGCTCCTCAAATCTCTTAAACAGTTCTGATTGTTTTGTAGAAGAGCTTTCATTAGAACAGTTCCTTCTAAGCCAAAGAAACTGTTTGTATGGTTCAGCTTTAATGAGATGTGTAGGGTGTGAACTATTTGTATGTAGCAGTGTTACTCGATGCTGGCTTTCTTTATGTTTCAGTACTAATCACATTACCGTGTGTTCCATGTAGTTGTAAATCCAAAAAATCAATGGTTGCTTTATTTCATGTTCCTGTGAATTTTAGACCCCAACTGTTATTGTTGATGTAATCCAAAAATATTTTAGCTTCAGTTCTGAACCCTTCCAAATGACAATATCATCATCAATAAAGCATCCCCAATATAAAATATGGACACAGAAAGGATAAGCCATGGGGTCATAAATGGCAACCTCCTCCCACCAACCCAGAAAAAGGTTGGCATAGGGGGGTGCCATTGATGACCCCATGGCAGTACCACAAACCTACAGTACAAGAATCAATTTTTATCAAACACAAAATAAGGGGAAGGGGAAATTGTTTAACCAGGAAACACACTAAGCCAGAGTTTGTTTCCAGGTATGACCTGGGAGTACAGGGAAGTTAAGTGACTTGCTTAGGGTTACACAGTATGCAAGTGGGAGCTGACAGGATTCAAACCCAGGTCTCTAGGTTTGCAGCTCAGTGCCCTTAACCACTATGCTATACTGCCTTCTTGTTTATATTCAAGATAAGATCTAAACATAGGGGTGCAAACTGATGATCTAGAATATGAGAAGTATCAAGTTTCTTCAAAAAGAATCACTGCATTTAACCCCATACTTATAAACGTACTTATAAATTCATAATTTCAAGGATGCAACCTATAAAAAAACTAGTGTATTCTTAAATATTTATATATGTTGATAGAAACGTAAAATGCAATGGTTTGCTAGCAGCTAGTGAAACAGTTACATTAGCTAGTTGCCAATTTTTTTTTCTTAAATACTATTACATGTACCGTTTGAGTGACCCTGATGCCACATTACAGAGCTAAATATAAATAGTCAGGCTCTCAAAGAAACATGCTAAAACATATTGCATAGCTAGTTTATATATAAGACATTATATATGTAGAATACCATCAGTAGTTCTAGTCATGAAAATGGTAGTAAGAATGAAAAAAAAATAATCACTATGGGTTACCATGGATACTTACCAAAGCAGGAGAATTTATATTGGGGTTTACTATAGGGCATTGAACACAAACTCCAATTACGACTATGATATACATCAAGATATAGCACTTTTGGCTGAAAAAAGGGGATGCGGTTATACTGGGAGATTTTAATTATCCTAATATTAATTTGACTACACAGATATACAGTATATTTAGAAGTAAACTTCTTCAATTGGAGGCTGAGTTTGTACCAAGCAGATGTATGCATAATTCAAAAGGTAAATTACCTATGTGGTGCACCAAACGAGTTATCAAACAATGTAATAAGAAGAAAAAGACATTCAACAATATGAAAAGAAACAAGCACGGGCATTCCATTACAACCTATAAAACAGAGCTTAAAAAATTAAAAAGAATAATTAGATCAGAAAGAAGGAAATTGGAATTTACTATATTACACAGAAATGATTGTGGAAAGATCTTTTATGCTTATGTTAATTACCAGAGGGGAAATGGTACCCAGGTAGGACCAATATGTATGGATGATGAAGAAATAAAAACTCCGGATGCCCTACCTGTCTGCTTTAATACTTATTTTTGTTCAGTGTTCAACCAAAGCGTAGTGAATAATACAGATGTAATACATAATGAATATTCTGATTTGTCAAGTGCTGTTAGCCCTCCAGATGTTTTGAATCCCTTGTCAAAACTAAAAATAAATCATCAGGGCCAGATATGCTCCACCCAAGATTAAAGAAGTGACACATCATATAATGGCCCCACTAACATTTCTTTACAATGCATCCTTCAGTTCAGGAGTGATTCTCCAAGACTGGACAAAAGCGATAGTTGTCCCCTTATTCAAAAAAGGAGACAAATCAGTATTATCCAACTATAGACCAATTAGCTTAACCCCTGCTGTATGCAAAATAGCTGAAAGCTTACTGAAATTTAAACTAGAAGAAAATCTAAAAATTAATAATTAAAAGGATATAAAACAGCACGGGGTTCCCACAAAACTGGACATGTATTACTAATCAATTGTGTTTTTACGTAAAAGTAAACAGGAGTATTAACAACAGTGCATCAGTGGATGTTTGTTTGATTAAAATGTATTTTTATACAGGATGCAAATTGGTTAGGGTGTAACCCCCATTTGCAACAATGTCCTGTGTTTTATAAAATACAGTCAAATATAGAATTGCATAACACTGGACTAACAAACAAGCAGTTACAACACAAACTTAACAATATGCACTTATTAAGATTATTTGTAACATTTAAAAGTAGATGTTAAATACTTTTCCAAAGTAGTCTTAAAAATTGAGAAACTTACCAAAGAACTTAGTTCTTGTAGTAATTCATTCCAGTGGGTTGCTAAACAATTTTGTAGTATGGAGTCTCCTAGTCTGTTCTGGGATCTTACCGATGGTATTTTGAATCTCCTTAATTTAGTTGTTCTTTTATTGGGAGGATCAACAATAATATGGTCAACTAGTGGTCGTGTTCCATTTGCATGAATCAACTTGTGATACCAAATTAGCCACAAGCAGATTCTTTTTGTCTCTGGATCTAGCCAATTCAAATCACTATAGATGTCACAGTGGTGAGAGCCATATACACTTTTTGTTATAAATTTACCAAGTCTATAATAGGTTTGATTTATTTTATTCAGTGATTTCTTAGTTGAATTCATATAGAGCAGTACACCATATTCTAGTACTGGAATCAGCAGTTGCTCCACCACTCTCTTCCTTACTTCTATTTCCAGACACCCTGATACCCTTCTCAGGGCCCCCATCCTCTGATTAACTCTCTTGACTTGCTGGTTAATATGATCAGTGTAAATCAGCCTTTGATCAACCAGGACTCCTAAATATTTATAATTTGTAACATTTTTATAGGAGTTCCATCCACTAGCCTAAGTCGCAATTCAAGATTCTTTACAGGGTTCCAAAGAAAATAGCATGCATTGTTTTTTTTTTTACTGTTTAATAAAAGACCTGAAGCTCTAAACCAGTTCCCCATATTCACAATGTCCTTCTGAAGTTTGTGTTCTAATGAAGTATGACTATCTGCTGATGCCAGTGGAATTGTATCATCAGCATATTGTCTAACCTCACTATGTTTTATGACTGTTGGTAAACTATTAACATAAATGTTAAACATCAAAGGGCCTAGAATCGAGCCCTGTGGGACTCCTCTATTTACCTTAGTCAATTCTGAATCAATAGATCCAATTGAAACACACTGCTTTCTATTCAAAAGATATCATTAAAAGGATGTGTTGTATTTGGGCTTTCAAAAGGCTTTCAATAAGGTGTCACATAGCATATTGATCAATATATTAAAAAAAATACAAATAGATGTAGGGCTAGTTGCCTGGATCAAAAATTGGTTAAATAGAAAGCAAAGAGTCAGAGTTAGGGGTCCTATTCCATTGATGTAGATGTGACTAGTGGAGTGCCCCAGGGCTCTGTCTTGGGCCTTGTATTATTTACAACATTCATAAGCAATCTGCATCAAAATATTGACAGCTGCATTGTTAAATTTTCTGATGATGTCAAGCTGAGTGGACCTGTTGATTCACCTAGTAACATAGCAAAGTTAACAGGGGATTTGGATACAGTGGAATGATGGGCTCAGGCTAATGGTATGCTGTTTAGCATTGATAAGTGCTCTATTCTGCACTTAGGGAAGAACAATAAAAATCAGGAATACTGTCTAAATGCAGTTAAAATCAAAAAAGTTGAAACACAAAAAGATTTTGGTATTTTTATCGATCAAAATTTGAGTTTTAATGTTCAATGTACTAAACTGATTCAGAGGGCTAACTAATTAACATTGAAAGAGCCATTTTAAGCAGGACAGCAACCTGTATCTTGCCCTCATATAAAGATTTCATTAGACCACATCGTGATTATGGTTCCCCTTTGTGGAGTCCTTATTTAAGGAGGGGGTTGGATTGAGTGGAGAAAGTGCAGCATAGGGTGACAAGAAAATGATTTGAGGATGGAGGGAATGCCATATGATGATGGGTTGGACTGTTTGGGGTTGTACAGCTTGGAGCAGAGATGGGTAAGAGGTGATCTCTTAATAGTGTATAAAGTCTTGAAGGAGCCAGAATTAATGACAGAATTGGGTATCCAAATCAAAAATAAACCAGAAGGTCTGAGATCTCATAAGTTCCAGATCAAACTAGATACAGTTGTTAGGGGAGATTTAATACCTTTTTACATCATACAGGTAGGGTCTGGAATGAACTACCAAGTGATATCTCAGGGAGCGAAAGTTTAAATGCATTTAAAGGTAAACTTGATGGTTATCTTATTAATGGAAGGTTTAGCTGGACCCACTAATGCGAGTGGATAGATATAATGGCCAATTTTGCCTTCTCCTGTCCTAAATCCAGTATAAACACCCAGTATAAACATGACAGATTAAAAAGACATATCGGTGAAATTCAACACTCTAAATATGTTATACTAATAGTGCAACCTCCTGCCTGTACCACAATACATTCACAGAACTGTGCACATGTGTAAAAAAAAAAAGAACAATTATTGTCTAACAAAATAGTTTGGTAGACTAGTTTCT
Source organism: Neoceratodus forsteri (assembly GCA_016271365.2). Taxonomy (NCBI): domain Eukaryota; kingdom Metazoa; phylum Chordata; order Ceratodontiformes; family Ceratodontidae; genus Neoceratodus; species Neoceratodus forsteri. The sequence continues at coordinate 340,128,075 of CM057458.1, forward strand.
AATAATGAATGATATTGTGCTAGATATAATTGTCCAATAACATAATATGAGATTGTTAATAGAAGCAGCTCATGAAACCCTGTACTGAATCCTAAAGAACTTGTACACTTCATGGCTAGTACCTTTTGACAGACAGCAAAGTGCCACAAAAGTTTAAAACAATACAACCTGACCCCTAAAGTTCAGAAGTACAATTAAACAGAATCATGGCACATATCCATTTTGTACAGTTGCATAGTCGGTGAATCCATACTGATGTATCTGAGAGTATATTAGATATTAAGAGAGTCATGAGAAATTTAAACTTGAAAGCATTTGTCACAGAAAATCAAAATATGGGATAATCCAACAAACCAGATGTCATTAGTAGTGACATCACACCTGACGTCAGTCTCAATGCAACTGCAGAAATTATGGACTCAGACTTACAAGAACAAGGAAGTATCTTAAAAAATAGATCTACATTTCTATCAACCAACAATGTAATGGTCCAGGAATTTGAAAAAGCTTGCAAATATCGAACTGAGGAACTCTTTCAAAATTACAAGGCTCTGAGATACAAAAATTGCTCCAGAGAAAAAAGAAAAGGGGCACCACCGTCATCATGAACTGGGCAAAGTATGAGCAGGAGATCACTAAACAATTAGAAGATAGAACTTTTTACAATAAACTATCATATGCCCCCACTGACTGGTTAAAGCAAAGCAAATTTTATTTATAAAATGCCATTCCAAAAGACCATGGCATTGTACATGAACATAATTAAAATACACACATCATAAAAATGTATACTTAAAATCAATTATAAAATTAGCAGGAATTAAACCTCAAGGAAGGCAAAATCAAAAAGGTAGGTCTTCAAGGCAGATTTAAAGGCCTCAATGGACGGGTACTCTTTAATCCGACAAGGCAGAGAGCTCAACAGGGTCGGTACTACAAGAGAAAAAGATCTAGCTCCAGACGTAGTCAGGCAGACCCTGGGAATCTCTAGCACTCCTTCATTGGTGGAGCAGAGTGGACAAAGGCAGGGTAGGGGCACAGGATGTCTTGCAGATAGCGAAGTCTCTGTCCATGTAGGGCATTATAGGTCAGCAAACCAACCTTGAAGGTGATCCTCCACCACACCAACTGCCAGTGCAGTCCACGAAGCACAGGTGTGACATGGCAAGATCTTTACAAGCCAGTCAGCAACACAGCAGCCACATTCTGCACTGGATGCAGGTGGCAAAGGTCCACCCCTGGCAGCCCTAGGCATAGAGCATCACCGTAATCAAGCCAAGAGGTCACAAAGGCGTGGACCAAGGTTGGAAGATCATCAGGCGGGACTAGGTGCTTTACCCGAGTGATATTTCTGAGATGGTAAAAAGAGGTCTTGACGACGGCCAACACCTGAAACTTAAGTGTCAGTTCATCGTCAAGCACAACACCCAGATTCTGCACTCGGTCAGAGGTCAACAGCTGGTTACCTCCAAGCCAAAGCCCAGAGGGTTGCCCAACCAATGACCCCTCTACCAGATGACCTGGGTCCACAACCAACACTTCAGTCTTATCCAGATTTAACCTGAGCCAATTGGCACTCATCCCCTCTTGAATCTCAGAGAGACAGTTATTATAGACCAAGACAGCATCATTTTGTTTGGGTTAAAGGACATGTACAGCCAAGTATCATCTGCATAGCAGTGAAAACTCAGCCTGTACCACCTTATAATGTCTCCCAACAGCAGCATATACACCACAAACAACATGGGCAAAAGCACAGAACCCTGTGGTACTCCACATGGCAGGGCATGAGGGGCCAATGAAAGAATCCCGGACTCCACTCTGTGCATCCTGCCAGTGAGAAAAAATCAAAACTATCTGAGTACTGTACCAGACAGTCCACAGAGTAATCGCAGGTTCTTGAGCAACACCTCATGGTCCACAGTGTTAAATGCTGCAGTGAGATCAAGGATGACTAAGATGGAATGAGTCCTCCAATCTCTCAGTATCCGAAGATCATTAAGTACTCGAATCAACGCCGTCTCAGTACAATGTCTCTTCCTGAAACCAGACTTGGAAAATTGCAGATATCATGGGTGGTAAGATGCTCCTCGAGCTGTAATGCGACTGCCCTCTCAATAACCTTGCCTACTAAAGGCAGGTTAGAGACAGGCCTATAGTTGGCGAGACAGTCGGGGTCGAGTGAAGATTTCTTCAGAAGGGGGCATACCACTGCCTCCTTCAGGGTGTCTGGAAACACACCGATCTCTAACCAACATCCAACAATCTCAGCCAGGACTGGTCTGATGACCTCTATGCACCCCACCAGGAGGCATGTTTGACCTGGGTCCAAACTACAGTAAGTCAGTCGCAAGCCCTGGATCATCTTCACAACAGCCGTGGTTGCCAACTGGTCAAAGTCAGACCAGACAGACTGGATGACACTAATCTCCCACCAATCATGGCTCTGCCCTTTGAGCGAGCTGTACCGATCTCCGATCTGATGTTGCCAACCTTATCTGTGAAAAATCAAGCAAACTCATCACACTTTTCTTGTGAAAAGGCTCCCCAGTTCTGGAGACAGACTGGATTACACAGCCTGTCCACAGTACAGAAGAGCAGAGCTGGTCAATTTCACACAGCCACAATCTGCTGGATAGGAACTCTGCCTTCATACAGGAGACCACAGATTGATAGTCCATGTAATGGGACATCAATCTGAGTTTGTCATCAATCAGGCTGGATTTCCACCAGCGTCTCTCCAACCTTCTCCCTACTCTCCTCAACTCCCTCAAGGTCCCATCGAACCAAGGGGCCTGAGGGTGAAGAGTGTGGGAGCAAACTCAGACAGGAGCTATGGAATCCAGAGCAGTCACCATAGCCTTATTATAGGCTAACAGTAGCCCCTCTGGATCCCAGCTAACACTCAGACTCCCCGATAGGTCCAAGACCGCCATAAGACCATCAGGGGTCAAAACCCGTAAAGGGTGGCATCAGACCGTCTCCGTAGGGACAGGCCTATTGGGGGGGGGCTACGAAACTGAAACCAAAAGTGTAGTGATCCAACCATCCAACGGGTTCCACCACCACGTTGGAAATCTCCATCCCCAGCAGAAACACCAGATCCAACTAATGGTCTTGTGAGTGGGTCACAGAGGTAATCACCTGTGTAAAGCCCAATGATTTCATCAATTTGAGGAAGTCCTGTCCAAAGTGCAAGAGTTAATCATTGACCCAGGCATTGAAGTCCTCCAGGATCAACCACCTGCATGCCTCCAACACCATCTCGATGATGAAGTCCAAGACTTCCTGTAGGGAATCCTTCTTGCTCCCGGGTGAACGGTATACAAGAAGTATCCTATAGTCCACACCTTCACCAATGATACATTTAAAGAATCGAGTGGCTCCAACTGGCACATCTACAAGGCCCAGTTCTGACTTAAAACATATAGCTACCTCCCCAACCCTACAATCAAACCTCGGGTACTGTATCACCGAGTACCCGGTAGGAAAAACTGACTTCAGAATGGGACCCGCATTCTTGTCCAGCCAAGTCTCAGTGACATTGATTGCTATTAGACAAAGAATCTTGGTGCGTAAACACTGAGGCAAGAGTTACACCCAAAGGACATTGGCCGGGAAGCCTAGTTTCAAAGAAATACACAATCAACATACCCCCATAATGCAACGCATCATGGGCTGTTTATGCAAATGACCACAAAATGTTACGCTGGTTCAATTTTAAGCAGGAATACAAGGTGCCGAAGTGCCTTTCACACAGCCTGCACCCTTTGCAGACTGTGTGAGAGGCCTTTCGGCACCATGCATTCCTGCTTAAATATGAACCAGCATAACATTTTGTGGTAATTTGCATATACAGCCCATGATGCTTTGCATTATGGGGGTATGTGTGATTGTGTATTTCTTTGACTGTTGTTACCTTTATGAGCCATTTGCTTCTAATGCTATTTCTAAGGATAGAAATTAATACCTTATTGTTAACTACCCCCTCAAGTCTATACTATATTGTCTCCCAAATATCCACAAAGATCTATGGAATCCACCAGGCTGGCCAATCGTGGCCAGCATTGGCCCCCTCAAAGAGCCACTAGTGAAATTTGTAGATGAAAACACCAAATAGGTTGCCAGTTATTTCTCTACTTAGATAAAGGATAGGGGAGATATTCTATCTATCCTGCAGGACCTGCACATTCAGGAGACTACCATATTGGCCAATCCTAATGTACAGACCCTTTATACCAATATCTCTCATGATGAAGGGAAAGTGAGCCTTCAGGAAGCCCTATACACTAGATCCAACTATACTCCTGTGATGGGGGAAGCACTTGTGGCTCGAATAGAGACGGTTCTAAAGTGTCTTCACATTTTTAGATCAAACCTTCCTGCGGGTCAAAGGAACAGCAATGGGGACCTCTATGGCCCCCAAGTATGCCAATATATACTTAGGCACATAAGAATCTGAATTTGTGCTCTCAAGGGAAAATAATCCCTTTTATGATTTGGTAGATTTATTCCACTGTTTCATTGATGACATATAGATATGGAATGGAACGTCAGAAAACTTTATCAACTTTGTAAAATATCTTGAGAGCACAAATCCAAATTTACACTTTTCCCATAGTTTGAATGACAATACTGTGACATTCTTGGATCTTGTGATTACCAAAAACAATAAATAATGGTGTTTCTAGCACTCTCTTCAGAAAGACAACTGAGCATAATTTAATCCTGAAATTCTGTTCTAAGCAATCATCCACATCACACAGTGGAAAATGTGCCCAAGGAGCAATTTATGAGACAGGTTTCACTAAATGTGGGTACAGTACTGGATGTAGAGACAGGGCAGCCACACATGCTGACGGCTTGCAGCAGGAGACTGGTAAACAGAAATATGGGGAACAGACAGAATCATGCAGCAAGTACTTTTTCACAAACTTGCCTTAATTTCGTTACCATTTTTACACCTCAGATTATTTTGATTCAAAGGAGCCATACAGGAAAACTGGCACATTTTTGAGACTGAAGTCAAAACTCAGAAGATTCAGTGAACACCCACCAAGAATGATGTATAGAAGAGGGGAAAACCTCTCTGACATTTTAGTGCACAGTCTGTATAGAGGCAGTGAAACTGCAAGTAATAGGGGCCTACTACCTGTAGACATTTGCAAATGTGGTTTGTGCAAGTTCTGTAATCACTTAATAACAGGTAAGAATTTTCCAAGCCCTAACACAGGACGGCAATTTGAGTTAAGGTATTTTATGAACTGTAATACCTTTGGAATCATATACATGGCAGTGTGCGGTTGTCAGCATTTTTATATAGGTAAAATGAGCTGCAAATGTAAAGAATGAACTGGCAATCACATACATTGCATACAGAAAGAGACATAGAAAACACACTTGCTGCACATACAGGCCCAGATATTCAGAGCAGTTGCATAGAAACATAGAAACATAGAAGTTGACGGCAGATAAGGACCGCAAGGCCCATCCAGTCTGCCCATTTCTTTTTTCTACCTTATAAATGTGCCATCGGCCTTTGCTCTGTCAGTGACCTATCTATTCATAGTCATTTGTATTGCTCCCTTATGCCTATCCCTTGCCTGTTTGAAGCCCTGCACTGTATTCATAGCCACCACTTCTTGTGGTAAGCCATTCCATGCATCTACCACCCTTTCTGTGAAAAAGAATTTCCTCACATTCCCCCCTTAATCGGCCTCCCTCTAATCTCATGCTGTGTCCTCTTGTCCTGCTATTTTTCTTATATTTAAACATGTTAGACTCTTTCACCTTGTTTATGCCCTTAAGGTGTTTGAATGCCTCGATCATATCACCTCTCTCCCTCCTTTGCTCAAGGGTATACATATTGAGCTCCGTTAATCTGTCCACATATGTCTTCTGATGCAGTCCCTGCACCATTTTGGTTGCTCTTCTCTGGACTGCCTCAATTTGGTTAATGTCCTTGTGAAGGTGTGCCTCAATACTGCACGCAGTACTCCAGATGGGGCCTAACCAATGTCTTGTACAAAGGGATTATTACCTCCCTCTACGACTTGTGATACCCTGCTAATACACCCTAACACCCCTTAGCCTTACCTACTGCTTTAGAGGTCTGCTTGATGATTTTAGGTCATCAGTGATGATGATGCCCAAGTCTCTTTCTTCCTTTGTGACAGCTAGCAACTCCCTCCCAGCCTATAAGTGGCTTCAGGGTTTCTCTTCCCTATGTGCATGATTTTGCACTTCTTTGCATTAAATCCCAGTTGCCACTCTTCTGACCATTCTGCTAGTTTATCCAGATCTCTTCTCATTCTGCCCACCCATCTGGATCATCTACCCTGTTGCAGATCTTGGTGTCATCTGCAAACAGACAAGCCTTACCATCTAGTCCATCTGCAAGGTGAGCTTGTGCGATGGAAAGATCTGCAACAGGGTAGATGATCCAGATGGGGTTGCGCCAGCTCAAATGCGGTATTGTGCCAATGAGTCATATTCAGCGGGAGCCAGTGTGCAGCACAAAATTCATTGCCCCAATGCACAACTATAATAAATGCAGATGCAAGGGCAGGGGGCATTCCCATGAATATCCAGCACAGTGGCATATTCAACTGTGCATCCATGGCGCAAGTGTGGAGCAAATCAAAGTTGCTCCAAGCAGACTTGTTCCTATAAATACTGAGCGCAAGCATACAGACAGCACTTGCGTCAGGGGTGAGAGAGAGACAGACAGACAGACAGATGCACAGACAAAGGCCACACAATGAGGGACAGGGACAGCGAGGTGGTCTGGGAGAGAGGAGCAGTGAGAGAGACACACACACACACACATACATATATATACCGTGTGCCAGGGCGCCACACAGCCAATTGCCCAGAGGGACAGTGGACAGCAAGGGTCATGGAGAGTGTACCCTTCATGATAGAGTCCGTAATGAGGGGTGTGAGGGGGTAGGAGGAACAGTGACGTGGCCGAGGAAGGGCCTGTCAGTGGTATGCCCAACACAGGTGGTACCGTGCCTGCATCACCTTTGAGAATTACAGTGACATGAAGATTGTGGGCCAGTACTGCCTGAACAGAGCCATTCTGAGGCAGCTCTGTGAGCTGTGTAGTGAGGAGATGCAGGCACCCACTAGAAGAAGCCATGCCATGTCTGTGGAGATGAAGGTGACAGTCATCACGTGCTTGCTTGCCATGGGCACCTCCCAAAGACCAACGGGGGACATCACAGGCATAACCCAGTTGGCCATGTCCTGCCTCCTCATACAGTTCCTCAATGCACTGCTGCCATGTGCTTTAGAATATATCCATTTCCCCAGCACACAGGCAGAGCATACAGCAACCATGCAAGACTTCCATAGGGTGGAACGCATGCCTAGCATGATTGGGGCCATTGACTGCACCCATGTGGGCATCCACATGCCACCTGGACCTGAGGGTGTGGCATACATCAACAGGAAGGGGAGCCCAAGTGTCAACTGCCAGGTGGTGTGTGATGCCACAGGGCGCATCACCAATGTCTGCGCCACACACCCTGGAGTACACATGATGTGTTCATCTGACACAGCTCTGCACTGTGCCACAGGTTTGAACATGGGGACATCCCCATGGGCCATCTAGTGGGTGGGTATGGCATGGGCAAGGGACGATGGGCAGAGCAGACCTGGGGATGGGGGTGGGCAGGGAGTGCATTGTGGAGTGGGCACCAGGGACAGGCAAGGGGCACAGCACAGAATAGCAGGGGGCTAACCATGTCAATCCTCACTCAGGTGACAGTGCATACCCACTGAGGTCCTGGCTGCTCACCCCCTACCGGCTCCCGTCGTCCCCAGCAGAGGAACTGGTATAACAAGGCACACACCAGCACATGCAACATCATCGAGCGGGTCTTTGGCATGCTGAAGGTACTGTTCCATTGCCTAGACAGGTCAGGAGGTGCCCTACTGAACAGCCTCTCTAAAGCCTGTGGCCTATTCCTGGTCTGCTGCATACTGCACAACATGGCCATTGACCATGGGATAGCTGCTGAGGCTGATGAGGGTGACAGTAGTGGAGACAATGGAGACAATGGGCTGGAGGGTGGTGGACAGCCACCCCCTGGGTGGAGGGACCCCCGGCTGCTCCAGCAGGCACTATGCCACTGGGACACCATTGCACAGGAACACTATGGTGCACACAGGTAGGTGGTGTGGTACAGAAGCATGGGCCACACACCCAGGTACAGAACACATGCAGGGGTGTGCATGGTACCAGGCATGTACAGACAGAGGCATGATGCAGGGGTAGGGGAGTCAGTGGCACAGAACCACACAGCCACACACACACACACACACACACACACACACACACACACGTATGCACGCACCCACTCAGGCGTTGGTATGTGGCGTGGATCGGATGCATTGCACCAGTGCAAAGGCGCAACTGGTGTTAGACTGCTATCATGCCCATGGCACATGGCTAGTGGCTGGGCAAGCACACCCACAGGCTGCGTGCAGCATGACACACAGGCATGACACTAGTGGTGGGCACACACACACACACCGCCCATGTGTGCACAGGGCAGCAGCTGCAGATTGCAGTCAGGGTGGCCCATGGATTAGGGCCACTGCATGGTACCATGGCAACCACAGCCATGCGGCCGGCCATGCTGGGGACGATTGGCAGCCACAGGGGCGAAACCGTGGGACCATGACCATGGTGTTGCGGGGGTGTGCAGATGCCCAAACAGACCAGCCCCAGGCATGCCTGGGATGCCTACATCAGAGCCCAGTGTCGACTGTGTTGGGGTCGCTCAACGCCGGGTCCATGGGGTGGACAGTGCACTGCGGGGGCTTACCTGTGCATGCATGGCCATGCCCTGTGGCAGCCAGCAATGCAAAACCATCCGTGATCACACTGGCAATGCGATCCAAGAATGCTGTCATGGCCTCCTGCATGTGTTGCATCCCCACCAGGATCTGCACAGTGCCCCCTTCCTGCCGCTCAGTCAACTGGTGCACTTCCGCACACAGTGTATGCACCCCAGTCACAAGCAGCACCTGTTGCTGCATGGATGCCAGCAGAAGTGGGGTGTGCTCAGCCAGACCGTTGATGACCTGGAGCTCCCAGGTGGGACAATGATCCTCCTGTGGTGACTGGCCATGCTGCACAACCCCTCTCTCTGGTAGATGCTGCACAGTGGTGTCTGCAGGGGGAATGGGCGCAGCAGGTGCACCGGTAGCAGACCCCGTGTCCGGCTGCCCGGTGGCATCTACATCCTGCTGCCATTGCCCATCCTGCCTCTATATGCCAGCATGCCCATGTACGCACCCTCCGTGCCATCAACTGTGCATGTCTGACACACATACCATGCAGCGATGGGCTGCCACCCATCTGGAATCCTCCTCCAGGCACACCCTCCACTGTGTTGCGGCACATGGTGGTTGCCACCAACTCCTCCTGTGGCGTTAGTGTGGGTGCATCCACAGGCCCTCCTCCGGTGGTAGTATGGGATGCCAGGATGGTGGTCACCTTCCCCCTGATCCACCACTGGTCTGTTCTCATCATCTTATGGCACTCCTGCACAGACCGCTGGTGGCTGCTGTGCTGGTTCACATAGGTTGCCACCTCCTCCAATGCACCAGCCCTGGCTGGTGGTGTGCCCATGGCAACACTCAACAGGTGCTCCCTGTCCAGGTAGGCCTCACACATGGCATCAGACTTAGCCTTTGTGAAGTTGGGCCTACGCTTCCATGCAGGCCACCGCTCCTCCCCCTCCTCGTGTGCTGACATGTTGCTGCCTGTGGATATGGACAGCACAGTGTGTCAGTGGCAGCATCTCCCTGGTCTGTTCCACCCTGCAGTGCAGTCTGCTCCCAGTGAGCTGCAGCAGCATGCACAACTTACCTATCAAGGTTGCAATACTGGTCCATGGCCTGTGCTGTTCCATGGTGCTTATAAGGCGCAACACATGCAAATGAGGTCAGGCACAACAGTAATGACATGCTAATGCACACACTGCTCCAAGCATTGGCTAATGAGCTCATTTGCATGTGGTGTCTGAATATCATGATACTGCACCACCTGCAATGAGATTGCACTGGAGCAAGTGGCCGTAGCACAATGTGCATGCATGAGTGATGCGCAGGCCTGCAGTGCCCATGCGCGTCGCAGTATAATGGTGTCAATCATGCACTGTGTGCAGACAGTGCAATGCAGTGGCATTGCACATGTTGTGCATGGCCAGCTATGCACATGGTCACACATGGGGTGCCATGCCCTATTGGGCATGTTCGCAAAGGCGGGCAACCTCGACCCCTGGGTCAGACCTCTGACCCTGTGACCCTATGGAGCCACGCCCATTCTGTGCATCTCTGACACTGCACAATGGGCAGACACTGTGCATGCTCCACATATCGTGCATCAGGCTCATGTCGTGGACCCGTGCGTCTCCTCCCACCATTTTCACTGCCGGCATTGCATTCACAAACATGGCACAGGGACGAGTCTGCCATGTCCCCAGTTGGACACAAGTGGAGCTGGCAAACCTTGTGGCCTGTGTTAAGCCCCACGCCCTCCAACTCTTTGGTCAGGTGCCCCTGCAGCAGACTAGGGGCACTGTTTGGCAGGGGATTGCTGCCAGCCTGGCACACAGGACGGGGGTGTCTCAGACAGGCAAGCAATGCCGCCACTGATATGGGGGCCTCATGCTGCAGGACTCTGAGTGCCTGAGGATGCTTCAGGCATCTGCCGGGTGTGGGGCTGTGCCACAGCCAGGTAAGTCATCCCATGTTGCATGTCTGCCCTGGTGCTGTACTGTGGTGTTGGCTTGGCTGCCTGGCATGCCCTGCAGGGGGTACACTGTCATCGTGTGCATTGTGGGGTGGCATTTCCAGCTTCCACTTGCATTGTGATGCAGCCGTGCAGGACATGTTGGGAAGGGGCACACCCTGTGCACAGGCGTGGGGTGGAGGGCAGCTGCTGTGGTTGTTTCCTGATGTGCACCTGTCTTCTTTCCATTCCCAGGGCTGGAAGACTGGTGAAGGGCCCAGGCTACAACAGCACAGCAGGCCATGACAGAGCAGGAAGCAGGATCAGCACCAGCAGGGCCTCAGAGGGCAGGTTGGCACTGTCATGGTCCCTCGCACTGTACATGGGGGTGCCAGGGGGAGTGGGTACGGGCATGGCCACCTGTGTCATGTGCTGTGGCAGCTGTCTGTGTCACACTGTGCGTGGTGCATGCCATTGTGGAATGTCCATTGGACAGGTGTGCTAGCTGTTGGTGGGGTGGGCATGTGTCTGGCTGCCACTGTTGTTGCTGTGGTGCTGCCGGTGCACTGTGCCATGTGACTGTCATTGCACAGTTGGGTTGCCATTGTGTGGCAGGCACCACCTCTGTGCAATGTCGTGCTGTACCAAGTTGCTGGCTGGCATTGACCACCCCACCCGCAGGTGGCTGTTATTGGCCCTCCAAGGGTGTGTGTTCCCACTGTCCAGTGTGCACTGTGGGTGGCCATGGTTCCTTGGGACATTGCACTGTTCACCTTTCCTGTCCCTTGTTCTAGGTGTCCAGCTGCAAAGACCACCAAGGTTGATGATCTCCTGATTGGTGCATCAGACACTCCTTGGGGCCTCAACAATGCTGGAGGTAGTGATTCAGATCCACAGGATGCTGGTGGCCGAGCGGCAGCAGTGTCTGAATGCCAGGGCAGCTGGACGGGGCCGCCATTAATTTGGACCCTGTTTTCCCCTGTTATCCCTCCCCCTATAGTCCCCCCTCCCACTGTACAATCCCTGTTCCCTGTCTCCTTCCCTCGCTATACCTTCCCTTTCCCAGCCCCTGGTTGTTGTATATAGTTCGTCATAATATATATCTTTCTGACTTACTTGCCTGTGTCTGTGTCTGCTTTGCAGGTGGTGTGAGGAGCCATGCTGCAGTTGCCCGGTGTCCGTCCATGTGGTGTGCATGTGATGGGGCATGTGTTGTACATCTGTGGTTCACTGCTGTGTGCTGTGGTGTGTCCCACTGTGGTGGTGCCCATCCCCTGAGTTGGTGGCTGTGGCTTCGGGTGCCCATGGGCCAGCTGTCAGTGCTGTGTGGCAGGTATGTCTGTGTGGTGATGGTGGCACACAGCCATGGTCATTGGTCAGGTACTGTCCGCACGCCATGTTGGGACCCATGCTTGGCATTGTGCAACCTGTCCCCTGTGGTCTGCCATGCTACCTGCCACCTGGCATGTTCAGTGCCTACTGTGTGGGCTTCCTGTGTGCCTGTGTGGCATGTGTATGCTTGGCTGCATGGTCCTGAGTGTGCCCTGTTATGATTTGGGGGGGGCATGGCCTGTGGGGGGGCTCCCTTGGTGGCCCTCTGTTGGCCATTGGCACCTCCTGTTGCCTGCTATCTGTGCCACTGTTGTGTTCTGGGGCAGGTGTCTGTGTGCCCTGCTGGTGGAGGCCTCCTGTGGCCTGTCACTATGCTTCCCTGCCTCTGTCTCTGGGTCTGTTCTCTGTGCTGTGCCCCCCTCTGTCACTCTGCTGCTCTGCTCCCACAGTTGCCCTGGAGCATCTCTTTTTGCAACATGGCACAACTCTGACATGTTCAGCTGGGTTGCGCTGGCACAGTTCAGCCTGTGCAACCTCTGAATATGGCTCCTGTTGCGCCATGGTGCGTCGGATTTGCGCAGGGCTTTGGCACATTTCTGAATATATCTGGGCCACAGGGAACAACATAAGTTTGGGTACTATGGCATCGAGATTGTTAGAGTTGGAAGATGGGGAGGTGATTAAAAAGCTGTTGGTTAAATAGGATCTGCAGCTTATCCTGTAGGTAGGGAAATGGGCAGACTAGGTGGGACAAGCGGTCTTTATCTGCTGTCGAAGTCTATGTTTCTTCCTCAAAAGAGAAGGCTTTTAGCAATTTAAACTTAAAGCCCATATAGGCAAAGATCTGAATGGTATGTTGTAGATTACATCCTTCCTGTGAGGAATGCTGACTAAGCAACTACACAAAATGGATTTGTGCCATGATTGTATTATTATTTGTGCCTCCTGACCTTTTGGGGTCAGGTTGTATTGTTTTTAACTTTTGTGGCACTTTACCATCTGTCAAAAGGTCCTAGATATGTAGTATACAAGATCTTTAGGATTTAATACAGGGTTTTGTAAGTTGCCTCTATTAACAATCTCACATTGTGTTACTGAACAATTATATCTAGCGCAATATCATTAATTATTGGCAACTAATTGCTATCATTGTTTTTAAAGGATGTTTGAACAGTTCTGTGAATGTATTGGGGCATAGACAAGAGGTTGCACTATTAGTATAATGTAGAGTGTGGAATTGCACTGGTTTTTCTTTTTAACCTGTCATGTCTTATATATGAATGAGCTATGCAATATGCTTTAACATGTTACTTCGAGAGTGTGTCTGTTTGCATTTTGCTCCATAATATGGCATCAAGGTCACTGAAACAGTATATGTTAACAGTATTTTTAAAAACAAAACATAGTTTGGCAACTTGCCAGTGTAAACATTTCACAAGTCACTAGCAAAAGACTGTATTTTTATACATTTGTATTAACATATGTAAATATCTGAGGATACATTAGGGTATTTGTATAGGTTGCACTCTTGAAATTATGAATTTGAGTATATGGAATTTCAGTACTATTTCTGTCTCTTTAAATGTCGCACATTTATACCTGCATCCTACCTATGATGCTAACCTTTAAAAAAGTGCAAGGGATTGGCACAAAGCATCAGACTGTTTGGTGGCTGCTGCTGTTGCAGCTTTTATTGTTTTTCACCAATAAATTGATTATTATCGTATTCAGCCTGTGGCGAAGGTCTTTTTCTGCAAACCAGCAATGTGTGGCCGAACTGTGAGTGCATACAGTCGGAGAATCTAAATGTGGCAGCCCTGGTGAGCACTTCTGAGCTACCTGTGTGTTAGGTCTCCATCAATCTCTATTCCCATTCTTCAGGTTCAGTCATACGACCCTGGGGAAGCAGCACCCCTCCTTGCCCAAAAGAACAGGAAGAGCCTAGAGCTTTTCTCTCTTCTAATCTTTCTCCAGGGTACGAAATCTGGAACTAGAACCAGCTCTAACTGCTGTGCCCTCTGCCTCACCTTTTCATCGGCAGGGGATGGGGCACATGACACCTATCCTAATGAACTTTGTTAGCCTCTACACAGACACAGGGACCATTTACTCAATTGACTAAGCAGTCTGCAGCAGTTATACTAAAGCCTGGAAGCCCACCACACTCAGGTTGCTATTAGGAACTCATTGAACTCTTCGGCAACCAAATTTGAAACTGGACAAGGGGTGAGAGGCTGGTTAAAAGATCAACCTGGATACTGTAGCCTTCAGGAACACCATTAGTTCAGTGAATGTCCTCCTCCTCATGTCATCAGGACTTGTGGTCCTGATGTTGTTCATGCCAGCATGGATGACAACAGTCTGCTCCTCCACCAGCTGTGTTGCTTGGTTCTGACTAGTACTCACACCCTGCACTCTAAACAAGTAAACCACCCCATATGAGATACTATCCTGGTCCAGCTCTAACTCAGTGCCCAGAATATGGGGCCCCAATGACTTTGCTTTCATCCAAGCCACTTTTCTCCCTAATAGTAAAGTAGTAAACATGTATATACTGTAGCTTATCTCACCTGAAAGTAGTTCAGAGCCATGCCAGCTGTAGTCCCTGGCATCCATTTAGAAGTCCTGGACAGGGTTTTTCTGTCATGCGTGTTGTGTGGGCTGGCAGTCAAATGACTGCATCCATGTTGTGTGAGCTCCCTGAGTCAAACTATAACCCTTTCACTTGTTTCTACCATGTGACTTGTCCTGTTTAGGCTAGCCCCTGTCTGTCATTTTCCTCTCAGCCCACAAGTCTCCTTTCACCTCAGACACTACAGTGATTTTTCAGGACTGTTATGAGTTTCCTCAGTTTGTAACAGTTACTGATACTTGATAATATCCTGTCTCAGTAGTTAATTTACCAATATGCCTTATTTTAGTCAATACTTGAATTAATTATTGCATTTTTGGACAGCTCTGTCTAAATGTGTATTTATGCCTCTTTTACAATTGGTATATAGTATATGGATAGATGAAGAAGAAGAATCAGGATTTATATAGCGCTTTTCATACACAGTATCCCAAAGCACTTTACAAGCAATGCTAGACTGGTAGTGAAGTGACTGAATGTGTGGTGGCAGCCATATCGCACATCATCATCCACACAAAGCCTGGATAATTGCATGAACTGGTTTATGGGAAGGGGAATGTTGGCCAGGACACCGGGAATGCTCCCTGCTCTTTGCAAACAGTGCCCTGGGTTCTTTTATTTCCACCTGGACACCCACCAGGACAACACCAGGATGGGCAGAAGGGACCTCAGCTTAACATCTCATTTGAAGGACGGCACGCCCCAACAGTACAGCACCCCACAATACTGCACTCAGATGCCAGCGATTTTTAGGTGCAAGTCCAATCCTGGTGTGGGACATCCTTTGTTATGCATGGATTTCCACCCTAACTAAAAAAAACTGTTGTATGACAATTCAAATGTCATGGAATGCTGTTGTAACCTTCTATAGTACATCAACTTTTTCATTAGAATGGAAAATTATGACACCCACCATTTTACTTTAATTCCACCACCACCACACCCCTCCCCCTACACACACACACACACGCACACTCTCCAGTAACACAAAATATTCTAATTGTTTCATTATTTAAAAAAAAACAGAAACTCACCCTTTACCTGGGTGGGTACTAAAAAATTAAACTAAAGATTTCTTGGGAAGAAAAAAGCAACTTTTTATTTTACGTTATAATTCATATGCTATATAGAGGATAATGTATGGTCTTTGGTTAATAACCATGTTGTAAACACTTCAAGAGGTTGCCATGACATCACTGTAAACCTAGACCATGCAGTTCAAGAGGTTTTCAGATGACATGGCAACCTCAAGAAGTGTTTTCAGTGCAGTTGTTAACCAAAGACCACACATTATATTTTATAGTGTATGGGCTACCAAGATTGTATAAACACAGAGTAAATTACTTTACTATATTACTTCACAGAAAATTGATTGTCGTGAGCATTCCTTTTTGTTATACCATTGATATGACATACTCAAGAACGGTTAACAAAGTGATGTAATAACAATGGTATAACAAGGTTGTAATCTGCTTGATTTCAGCCAATAATAAGGGCTCTCCATACATTATATAAAATTACATATGTGCAACCATGCACAATTTGGCTGTTTCTCCATCTTGTGGTTTTGATGATATCAGAGCCCTCTTAAGCTTTGCCCTCGAGCACCCTATGCTGTCATCAGAACCCCTCAATGGAAACATGGCCTTGTTCTGCATGGTTCCCATGCATTATTTTCTATATACTGTATTTATGATGAATTTTGCACAGTACTTCATTGTTCACTTCTTTAATGCTCTGTTGACTCTGCTCTAGTTATATATAGTACCTTCTGTAATCCCCTTTCCCCTCTGTACCCTGTTCTCCCAAGTAACACATAAAATTAGCACCTACTCAGTGTGTCTTTCCTGGTCAGCAGCTTGTCAATAAATAAATAAAATATCCTTACCATTCAATCTTATTCTCTGGTTTTGGCCCATTCAGCGTGCACTCTTGTGTGCCTTTCCAGGAAGAGTAAAGCAAGTTGCAGGGGGAAGGGGTGAGAAACATGCACCAACACTGTTATTCAGCTCTGCAGGATTTATTTTTCACAAATAGCCAGACTGAAACGGGACTCCTCATTTACAGTGAAGTCCTACTATACTTCTACCAGTTTTATGGCTGGGAGGTCTGAAACAAAAGGAAGGTAAAGATTTACACTGTGTAAGCCAGTTGCTCAGTAGGTTGCATGCTCATATCTGAGGCTGGAATATTTGAAAGCTGTGGGTTCTGGTCCCACAACAGCAACTTGGTCTAATATCCTATACTGACACTGTAATGCAGCATTGGAGGTGCTGCACTGTTGAGGTGCAGTACTTCAGATGAGATGTAAAACTGAGGTCCCTTCTTTCCATTTCTGGTGGATGCCCAGAAGGGAGTTAAAATTCCCATGGCACTTACCATACATATTTCGGATGAGACATTAAACTGAGGCCCTGTCTGCCTTTTTTGGTGGTTGTCCAGAAGGGCGTTAAAGAGCCCATGGCACTTCTCCAAAAGTGTGTGGGAATTTTGTTTTTATTTAAATATTCAAACAATCCACAATACAATCACTTTTATGTACTATTTCTTTCACAATCTGTTTACTTAACAGATATATCTGAATCAGTAATCCATGAAAGATTTTTCCATACATTTTTTCTATACATTCCATTTACTAAAATGTTCTCTCTATAATATATATATTTCATACTTCTTTAGTAATATTATTTGTCAATTCTTCACGAGAAATATATTTTTGTTGCAACGTGAATAAACATCTTACATTCCATATATACCATTTCACAACAGAAAAAATAATGTTTAACATGTTCTTC
Source organism: Neoceratodus forsteri (assembly GCA_016271365.2). Taxonomy (NCBI): domain Eukaryota; kingdom Metazoa; phylum Chordata; order Ceratodontiformes; family Ceratodontidae; genus Neoceratodus; species Neoceratodus forsteri. The sequence continues at coordinate 340,145,584 of CM057458.1, forward strand.
TCCCATTTACCCCATTTCCTATCATACACCCCATAAATTAAATTCCCATAAGTAATCTGACTGATTACATTCATACCCCATTGTAATGCAATATATTCCCAAAACTTTTTTTATGTATGCACAAGTGAAAAATAAATGATGCTTGGTTTCTAATTGGGTTGTACAAGTGGGTCTCACTCATATCCTTTCAGCCATTGCTTTGTGTTTTTGATTCACTTTAATGTTTAACTTTTCGTGGCAACAAAGCCATAAAATATCCTTAAATTTACGTGGTATTCTATTTGCATTTAATTTTAATAGATTTGGCATATGTTTCCTTGGACATTGAGGAAAAATACTTTCTTCTATAAAATCTGATTCTAACACTTGCCTGTAGATTTGCTTCTTGTTCTTACTTATTATGTCAGTATATGAAATGGTCCATCTATATAGCCTTACAAAGATTTCTCTGTAATACTGAGAAGTGTAAGGGGCAGTCTTAAATATTTTTTGTGTGCCTGTCTTCCACCCTGAATACCACTCTGATATTCTATCCCATAACATCTCATTCCACCCTTTCCCCCTTGTTGACATAGTGGTTTTATGTTTATACGTAAAAAGTGAATAAACAAAAATAATATGGGATTCACCATATTTAAACCTCCTTTATCTACTTTTAAATATAGTACATTTATTTTTACTGGGTTCAGTCTACTCCCATAGATCACCTGGAAGAATAGACTTAAAATAGTTGTCTCTCTTTCCTTGGGGGGGGGATACTGCACTAGTAAATAAAAATACTGGGAGTAAGTACATTTTGACTAAGTATACCTGTTTTAATTTCCCCGTTGTACATTTATTCCAGTTATCTACCATTCTTTTCCCTTGCTGAATTTTTCTATCCCAATTAATTAAATCTTGTCTACCTTTATTATACTCAATTCCTAAAATCTGTATGGGTCTTTCTGTAATAGTAATTCCTGCGATACCTATACAGCCATCACATCAGCTTGCCCTCCTTTTTTTGCTTTCCTTTCCTTTTGCTTGTATTTAATCTAACCCCTGATGTTTCCCCATATAAATTACAAAATGCTACTGCTCTTTCTACTGCTGCTTTATCCTTAAGTATGAGGCATAAATCATCTGCATATGTGACTGCTATTAATGATAATCTCTGACCTGTCACTGTTAAGGGAGTAAAGAACAGTATATCATTTAACATTCTTAATAAAGGATCTATACCAAATACATAAAGTAATGTGCTTAGCAGACAGCCCTGCTGAACTCCCCTTTTTACTGGTATCATATGCCCCAAATGACCATTAACTAGTGGTTTTATTACAGGTTTTCTGTTTACTGTTTTTATCCCGGTGATAAATTTCTCAGGTATATCATAATATTTTAGAGTAAACCATAAAAAACTATGATCAACTGAATCAAAGGCTTTCTTTTCATCAAGTATCACAATATATCCTTTTAACCCCCTGTGAGTCCCATACAAACATATGAAATTTGCCAGCAGAAAAAGGCCTAACGGTCTATCAAGTCTGATCGAATGTGGAGCTAGCACCCCCTATTCTGCAGCTGCCCCTCCCTTCCACCCTTCCCATCTATTGATCCTCCCCCTTGTCCTGTCCCATCCCCTTTTGAAGCAGTCCACTGTTCTACTGGATACCACTTCTGCAGGTAATGCATTCCACCCAGCTACCACCCTCTCTGTAAAAGTGTCTTCTCATCTCCTCCTGAACCTTCCTCCCTCCAGTCTCATATCATGGCCCTGGTGTCCCTCCCTTACTTTGAACAGCCCTCTGTACCTGTCTTGTTTATTCCTTTCATGTACTTAAAAGTTTCAATCATGTCCCCCGTCCCTCCTCTCCTCCAGCGAGTACATGTTCAACTCCCTCAGCCTCCTCTCGCATGATAAGTCCCCCAGCCCATTGATCATCTTTGTCACCCTACACTGCACCCCCTCCAGTAACTCAATGTCCCTCCTCAGATACGGGCACCAGTACTGCACGCAGTACTCCATGTGTGGTCTAACTAATGACCTATACAGTGGCAGAATCACCTCCTCCCTCCTTGAGGAGATACCCCTTGCAATGCAACCCAGCATTTTGTTGGCCTTTGCAGCTGCCTTCCTACATTGTGCTGAGTTGTTCATTGACCCTGTAATGAGCACCCCCAGATCCTTCTCCTCCTCCTCTGTCTGGGTTAACTGCATTCCCCCCAGCTGGTAACTCCTACTTGGGTTCTTCACCCCAAAATGCAGCACCTTGCACTTTTTGGCATTAAACCCCAGTTGCCAGGTGTCTGACCAGGCTTCAAGCTTTGCCAGATCATCCTGCAACCCCTGCCATCCCCCTAGGTCATCCACCACTGTTCCCATCTTGGTATCATCAGCAAACAGACTGATCTTGCTCTTGATGTCCAATGATATGTCTGCAATGAATATCCCAAATGATCCCAACAACGAGCCCTGTGGAACATTGCTCGTCACTACCCTTAGGTGTGAGAGCTCCCCACCCACCACCAGACTCTGTTGCCTTCCTTGAAACCAGTTCCCTACCCATCTCACCAGCTTTGCACCTGCCCATGTGCCTTCTAACTTACTTCCCCACCTCCCATGTGGCACAGAGTCAAATGTCTTACTGAAGTCCAGATACAGGATGTCCACTACATGGCCCCTGTCCAGTTGCCTAGTTACCCAGTCACAGAACTCCACCAGGTTGGTTTGGCAGGATCTGCCCTGTATAAAGCCATGCTGTCTGCTGTCCTGTAGTCTTTTGGCCTCTAGGAGGGTCACTAGCCTCTCCTTCAGGATAGTCTCCATCAGTTTACCCATGATGGATGTGAGGCTCACCAGTCTGTAGTTCCCCAGTTCATCCTTGGGGCCACTCTTGTGGAGGGGCACCACATGAGCCATCCTCCAATCCTGAGGTACACACCCTGAGTGTAGTGAGGTATTAAATAGGTCTGCCAAAGGTCCCACAAGGACCTCTGCCAGCTCCTTCAGTACCCTGGGGTGGATGCCATCTGGGTCTGGTGACTTGTCCACCCTCAGTGCCTTCAAACCCTTTCAAACTCTGCCCTCCATGATTTCCCCATCTGTCACCCCTCCCCTCCCTGTTTCTGCCATTCCTCCCCCTTGGGTATCACCCTCCTCTTCTTCTTAGTAAATACCAAGCAGAAGTAATCATTTAGCGCTTCTGCCTTATCCCACCCTTCTTCCACCCAGCCCCCCCCTTCCTAATCCTTATTATGTGGTCCTTACAGCTCCTTTTCTCCCTGATATACCTAAAGTATTCCTTCTCCCTCTTCTTGATGCCTTGTGCTAGCCTGAGCTCTATAGATGCCTTGGCTCCCCTTACTGCCTGTGTCACCTCCTTCGATTCTATCAGGTACTCCTCCCTGTCCTCCCCTTCCCTGTTTTCTTGTACCTCCTAAAGGCAGCTCTTTTCCTCCCTACCTTTTCCATGACCTCCTTGCTCAACCAGCTTGGTTTCTTAGCCCTAGCTTTCTTGCTCTGAGCCTGCAGCAGGTTTTGGTTGCTTCCACTATTCCCAGATTTATGAGCTCCCATCTCTGGTTAGTGCCCATACTAGGTTGAATTCTGGCCAGGTACCCTTTTACCACTTCCCCCATCCTCTCAAAGTCGACCCTCCTGAAGTCCAGCACTCTTGTGCCAGATTCCACTCCTTCCTTGCCCATATCTAATGTGAGCCATACTGAGTGGTGGTCACTCCCTGACAGCGGTTCTTCCACCGTAAGTTCTCTTACAAATTCCCCATTTGTCAGCACAAGGTCAAGGGTATTCTCTAACCTGGTTGGTTCACTGACCATTTGCAGCAGGAAGCTTTCCTGGAAGGCATCCAGCAGTACCTGCTCCCTTCTATTCCTGGTTGTTGGGGTACTCCAATCCACTCCTTTCATGTTAAAGTCCCCCACAATCACCACAATACCCTTCTCGCATGTCCTCCTGATCTGTTCTACTAGCTCCCTGTCTAACTCCTCCGTCTGAGAGTGCGGTATGTACACCTCTCCTATTCTGAGAATCCTATTCTTGGAATCCTGGATTAACATCCAAAGTGACTCCGTGCTACCCTCCTCACCTTCCTCCCTTACACACTTCAGTCCTTCCTTCACATATAGTGCCATCCCCCTCTCCTAATAATCCTATCCCTACAAAACAACCTGTACCTTGGTATAGACAAGTCCCAGTCATTGTGTTGGGTGGCCCATCTTTCTGTGATGGCTACAATGTCCACCTCTCCCTCTGCTATGAGAACCTGTAACTCTGCAGTTTTCCTCCCAAGGCTCCTAGCATTAAGGGTAACCACCTTCCACCCTTTCCTCCCCCTCCCATCCTGCCCTTCTTTGCTATCATCACCAACAGTACATAACATTTGTCCTTTGTCACTGTTATAGGGAGTAAGCTCATATGGTTTCCCAACCTGTGGTCTCTGCATGTCTCTTGCCCACTTGCCACCCCCTGCTCCTAGTTTAAATTCCTAACTTCCTCTATGTACTCCTCCATCCTCCATCCCAGATTCTAGTATTTCTCTTAATAACAACAATTGGTCCATTATTGCTCTTCCCAGAACAGCACGTGATTGTGCTGTTGAAATGACATATTTGACTATTGTCAATAGTCTGCTGTCCAGTATTTTCATTAGTATTTTAAAATCAACATTTTACAAACAAATAGGCCTCCAATTATCCAGACACTTTTTCTCACCTTTTTTCTATAGTAATGTTACCACCTCCCTAGTCATCTCTAAAGGAAATCTTCCTGTCTCCAGCATATACTGTAGTTATACACGTTAGCCATCTCCTTTGATATTTTAGGGCTCATTAGTCTGTATATTTCTACTGGGATTCCATCCTTCCCTGCTACTTTCCCTTTGGATAATGATCCCACCACTTCCATTATTTCTTCAGAGGTTATTTCCTATTAATTTTAACACTTCTTGTGGACATTCAGGGACATTAACTGAAATAATAAAAAAAGCTTCCTTGTTGTTATTTTGACTGTTATACTGTGATACCATATATTCTGATACACTATGTAAAATATCTTGTTTTGTCTTTACCACCGGTTTCTCATTCCATATTCAATTTATTCTTTTTTGCTTTATTCTTTCCATACAACTCAAAAAGGGACAAATATTATCTAATTTCCCTTTTGTACCGAATTGTTGTTGCATAGTTAAGGTAATCATTTGTTTATTATGAAATTCCTTAATTTCCTGCTGTATTTCCCTTATTTGTGCTTCAAAATTATGTTCTGTTGTTTGAGCTAAGCCCATTAGATGCTGTAACTGTTTCCTGCAACTTTGTTATCTGATTTTCCCTATATCACTGTTTTGTTTACTTACTTTATGTAACAGCATTTTTAAATCTATTTTAAGACTTTTCCACCAGAACAGTGGGTTATCATATAGTTCAAAGTGTTTTTCCCACATATTAAAATATATTTGATGCCTAATAGACTTTGTTTGAAGAAGCCAGAAGGTGAAGGAAGGAAACATATTCAATTCAGTGCTTCAGAGTAACTGGTAACTGGTATTTTTCTTTTAAACTTAGATTGTAGGCTTGTAGTGACACTATACTTTCTTTCTGTGTTGTCTTTACTTATAATTGTTTATGGGCTGTTGAAAATTTAAAAAATAGTGGTGGTGTAATTCTGTGCTGTCTTTAATTGCTGCAAATTTTATCTTGGCTTGTCTGACTGTCCTGTAGCTGGGTGAAGGGTGTTAATTGTCTTGCCTCTGACCTCAGCTACGTGATAACTGGAGGTGGGGCTTAGTCACAGTTAAAGCAGCAAACAGAAGTTCATCTTCTCAGAAGAAGCCAGAAGGTGAAGGAAGGAAACATATTCAATTCAGTGCTTCAGAGTAACTGGTAACTGGTATTTTTCTTTTAAACTTAGATTGTAGGCTTGTAGTGACACTATATTTTCTTTCTGTGTTGTCTTTACTTATAATTGTTTTTGGGCTGTTGAAAATTTAAAAAATAGTGGTGGTGTAATTCTGTGCTGTCTTTAATTGCTGCAAATTTTCGCCCCCCACCCTTCCCCCAACTCTTAATTATATGCCTGATAAATCTGATTGACAGGAGCTAAACACAGGGTATAGTAAGAGGTGTGAAGTAGGAGGGGCATAAGGGGAAAAGACTACCCTCAGCACGACAAGTGTTTTGACTCATTTATTTATTTATTGGTTTCTTTTTCCTTAAAAAAATATATATCTGAGGATCAGTTACAGGATTTTTAGTACTGTAAATAAATAAAAAGAGAACTAAGAGAGCTTCAGTAGCAGATAAGTAGTGGAATTGCAGTATAATGTGGGGAGTGGTGCAATGCAGTGGCTGTGGGGCAGCCATATTCAGGCAGACCTTGTGGACACTGAGGTGCTGCCCTATCTGCATGCATCTCTTGGGACTGCGGGATGAGGTAGCCAGACTCAGAGCGGAAGTAAACTGGGTCAGGAGTACCATCACCCTGTCCAGGAACCACCCAGTCCAATGCAGCTGCCTCAAAGGATGCCGAGACGAGGAGCACTTGGATGACAGTGGGCTCAGGGAGGGTTAGAGCAGTCAGGCAGAGGCACATCCCAGATCCTATTCCTCTCAAGAACTCATATGCCACACTGGCAAATGAGGACAACCAAATAGAGGTACCCAGGGAAGTGGAAGGAAAGGATGTGGAGGTTAGGTAAGGAGGTGACCTCAGTGGGAAAGCAGTGGACCCCAGAGGAGGAGGAAGTGAATCCTGGTGGGGACTCCATCATAGAGGGATCCAGCTAGGAACACAGGAGGGGAGGACAGGGAGGTGAGGTGCCTACCAGGTGCCACGGCATGGAGGGATGGAAGGAAGGTACTGGGGATCACTGGGAAGGCAAGACAGGAGGGTGAGCTGGATGTCATTATCCACCTAGGTATAATGACTTGGCAAATGGGGAGCCAAAGGAAGTTCAGGAAGAGTTTAGGAAACTGGGGAGGGTCTCAAGCAAGTAGCTACTTCTGTCACTTTCTCAGAAGTACTACCTGTGAGAGGCAAGGAGAGCATAGGAGTGCATGCACCAGGAACTTTAACTCATGGTTGAAGAACTGGTGCTGTGAGGAAGGGTTTGGATTCATTGGTGACTGGGGACCCATCTGGAGGGATGGAGGTTTATTCAAGCCTGGCGCCTGCATCCATCCTGGAGGAATCCAAGCACTCAATGATAAGTTTAAATGCTACATTGACAAGCATTTAAACTAGCAAAGGGTAACGGCCAGCAGGGACGGTACCTACTTGCTCACCCCCAGCTAGTAATGGAACCAGTGAACCAGAGGGTGGCTATCTCTGCAAAGCAGTGTGCAAAGATGGAGATTAGTGTCCAAAAGGTGGATAAGCAGAAAGGGGTAAAATTCAGCAGAAGGGCAGACAGCAAGGAGAACCAGGGATAAATGACAACCAAGGAAGGGGCTGGAGTAGAACAGTGAAGCAGTCTAGGAGGTCAAATCATGGAAAGCCATGTGTGCAAATGCCAGGAGCCTTAGCAACAAGATGGAAGATCTGGAGGCTGTCATGGTACAGTCAGACCTGGACATTGTGGCCATCACTGAAACCTGGTGTAATGATAACCATGACTGGGAGATGGCCATACCTGGCTACAACATATTCAGAAGAGACAGAGCAGGCAGGAAGGGAGGAGGAGTGGCACTGTATGTGAAAAATGACATAAGGGCCACACAGATCCAGGAGGAACAAAATGGGGGAGAGATACTGTGGGTTAAGCTGGAAAGGAAAATGGGGCCAGCCATCCGCACAGGTGTGGTCTATAGACCACCAGCCCAGGAGGAAGAAACAGATAGGGAGCTGATGCTAGCCATCAAGGATGGCAGACAAAGATGAGGTAGTACTGGTTGGAGACTTCAATATACCAGACGTGGACTGGAGCACCCCAGCAGCAGCATCAACTAGGAGCAGATTTATCCTGGACTCCTTCAGGGTGCCTTCCTCAAGCAACTGGTCATGGAACCAACTCGGCAGAAGGCAATACTGGACCTTGTGCTCTGAAACAGGGACAGTGTGATGGGGGTAACAGTGGGGGAGCACCTGGGTAACAGTGACCACTAGTCAGTGTGGTTGAAATCACAGAAAGAGCAGAACCAAACCACACAAAACACGTATCCTGGATTTTAGGGGCAGACTTTGGGAAAATGGGGAGATGCTTGAAAGAGAGGCATTAAGGGAATGGGACAGGAATCAGGGATTGAGGAACAGCGGGCAGTATTTAAAATGGGGATTATAAGAACAACAGAATTATGCATTAAGCAGGTTAGCAAGAGGAAAAGGAAGAGAGACCATTATGGTTTCCAAAGAGGTAGCAAAAAGTGAAAGCCAAAAGATTGCATTCAGGCAATACAAAAGACACAGGCAGAAGGGATAGGGAGAAGTACCAGGAGAAACAAAGGGAGGCAGGGAAGTCAGTAAGGAAGCCAAAGCTCAGACAGAAGAACACATTGCAAAATCAGTGGTTAAAGGGACAAAACCTTTTACAGGTACATAAGTGAAAAAAGAAGGACAAAGGGAGGGATAGTGAGACTGAAGGGGAGGATGGGAGCAGCGTGGAGGATGACAACAGTAAAGCTGACATATTGAACAGGTATTTCTGCTCAGTCTTTACTAAGGAAGAGGGGTAATGGGTCTGAAGGAGTACAAGGGTGAGAATGGTGCAGAAATGGACACAAGTCCCTTTACGAAAGGGTCCTGAAGGAACTGGAAGTAATAAGAGCTGATAAAGCAATGGGGCCAGATGGGGTGCACCCCAGGGTCCTTAAAGAACTAAGAGGTGGTGGCTGAACCTCTGGCTATCCTGTTCAGCCAATCACTGGAAACAGGGAAGGCACCCAAAGACTGGAGGACAGCAGATGTAGTCCCCTTATACAAAAGTGGGAACAAAGAGGAAGCAGAGAACTACAGACCAGTCAGCCTCACCTCGGTTGTGGGAAAGATCATGGAAGCACTACTGAAGGAGAGATTGGTGGAACATCTGGTTGTCAATGGACTACAGGACCCAAGGCAGCATGGTTTCACCAGGGGGAGGTCATGTCAGACCAACCTCATTGAATTTTTTGACTGGGTGACTAGGGAGGTGGATCAGGGGAGGCAGTGGACATGGCCTATCTGGACTTCAGCAAGGCCTTTGACACTGTGCCACATAGAAGACTATTACACAAACTGGGAATATGGGTGTGGGCAGGACAGTAGTGTGGTGGGTAGGTAACTGGCTGGGTGGCAGGACACAGAGGGTGGTGGTAAATGGCTGTCACTCCACAGAGGGAAGAGTGACCAGTGGGGTACCACAGGGATCAGTGCTGGGACCGGTCCTATTCAACATCTTCATCAGTGACATTGCACAGGATCTAGAAGGCAGAATTTCACTGTTCGCTGATGACACAAAGCTCTGTAACAGAGTAGACACACCAGAGGGTGTAGACAGAATGAGAAGGACCTGCAGAAACTTGAAGAATGGTCAAGGGTTTGGCAGTTGAAATTCAATGCAAAGTGCAAGATAATGCATATGGGGCACAAAACCCTGGCACAATATATCAGTTGGGGGTGAGGATATAGCATGCACCAAGCAGGAAAGGGATCTTGGGGTTGTCATCTCTGATGACCTCAAGGTAGGGAAACAGTGTGACAAGGCATCAGGTAAAGCAAATAGGATGCTGGGATGTATAGGCAGGGGCATCACCAGCAGGAAAAGGAGGTCATAATTCCGCTATACAGGACACTAGTGAGGCCCCACCTGGAGTACAGTGTACAGTTCTGGAGACCATACCTACGTAAGGACATAGACAGGGTAGAGAAGGTTCAGAGGAGGGCAACAAAGATTGTGCATGGGTTGCATCACAAGTCCTATGAAGACAGGTTGAAGGAACTGAACATGTACTCCCTGGAGGAGAGGAGGAGAGGGATATGATAGAGACATACAAGTATCTTACAGGGAGGAACAGGGTGCAGGAAAACACTATTTTTAGCGAAAAGATGTTTCAGGACTAGAGGCATGGGATGAAGTTGGAGGGAGGGACGATTCAGAGGAAACATGAGAAAGAATTTCTTCACAGAACGGGTGGTGGACAAGTGGAACACCCTGCCAGAGGAAGTGGTGGGAGCTGAAACAATCACGGGATTTAAGAATGCATGGGATAGACATAAAGGAATTCTAGAGGTCAGGGGTAAGGGGAAATAGACTTCTAGGAAAACAAACTGAACTTACAAGCTCAAATGGGCAGACTAGGTGGGCCATAGGCCCTTATCTGCCGACACTGTCTATGTATCTATGTATGTATCTATGTACTAAATTTCCATATCCTGGGACCATTATATTGTTCTTACATTCCAGTCGTCACATACAGTTCTTTATAATCTGTGTATTCTACAGACTCTATTCTCGCCTGCTGCACTAGTATTCCTTTACTTAGAAAAACAAAATCTATTCTAGTCACATGACTTCCTCTCTGGAAAGTTAGTTCTCTTTTCGCATTCTTAGTTCTATATGCATCTACGAGATTAGCCATGTGAACGGTATTGTTTAAAAAAAATATCACTGAATATTTTGGTTATGGTTGTATTCATTCCACTATCTTGACGTGTTAAACCACAATTAAAATCCCACCCCCCACCAACTACATTTTGAGCCGAGAACAAAAAAGGCCATATCTGTCTAAACACCTCTATTCTTTCTAGTTTCGTCTGTAGTGAATATATGTTTATTAATCTATGTTTCCTCATGTTTTATGTCTACAAGTAACACTCTCCCTGGTTTCAAGTCTAAAACCTTCAGAACTTGTACTGCTATTAGGAATAAAATCCCAACCCCCATACAAGCTCCTAAACCTATAGACCAAGACGTTCCTACATATCATTCTTTTTTGCCTGTGCTATCTCTTGCATTGTAAGCAATCTTGTATCTTGCAGAAAAATATCAGCTTTATTAGTAAGAAGATGAGAAAACACTCTCCCACTTTTCTTGTTATTCTTAATACTATTAGTATTAATAGTAAGCAAGTTCAATTGTTTCTGCATTAGATGCTACAGTTCATGGTGGCTCATTATTCCTTTTTTGTCTTTCAGTTACTTCTAGCTTTTTCTTAGCCTTGCTTTTCTTTATTTTTTGCCCTACTTTTTTCTGTTCTTCCTCTAACTCATTTAATTCAGAATCATAAAATGCTTCAACATGACTCGTGTCTTTGGATTAGTTCTCTGTCTCATTCCCCTGCACTTCAGTTTTCTTAAATAACGGCTGAAACCTATTTGACATTTTGGTCTCTATTATATAAACCTTAGAAGCAGATTGCTTCCAATTCCTTCGTCTAGTTACTCTTTTCTCTGTTTCTACACTAGGGACAAGTGGAGGAGGGGAGGCATGTCCTCCCTCCCTCACAATTGTCTGCTGAATATCAATCCCTTGCCATATTTCTGTATTATGCTGTACCTCTTCCCCACCAGCTTGCATTGGTTCTTTACTTTCCTCCTCTTCACCTACCACCACAACAGTGGGAGGTGAAGGAGAGGAGACTGCTGATGGCGGGGGGGAGGAAAGATCTACCTGAGTTTATTGATTCTCCAACTCCTGAGGCCTATCTCTCTGTTACTTAGCATTCTGTCTCTGAGCTACAGCTACTTTCATTTGCTGTTCATCCAAATCCCCTGTCCCTGTCTTGGAATGTGCAGCTTGTTCACAGTTTACATACAAATGCCCAATACTCCCACACAGATTACATCTTCTCTCATTGAATCACTAAGTTTGTATGCCCTAAGTATCAACACAAGGAACATCTTACTTTATCACAAGCATCACTTGTGTCCTGTGGTGTCACATTTATAACAAATTTTGGGCTGTCCTGGATAAAAAAGCACACCTCTATCCCCTCCCAAAAAAAGGAATTAGGCAAATGCTGTAATTCGCCATTCAGAGTTTTTAACGTTACTCTTACCCTCCAACCTCCTGTCCAGATGTTCTCTGTGTCAAATATTGCTTCTGGGTGCCCCATAACTGTACAATGTTGTCTAAGCCATAACACTAAATCAGTAATGCTGACTCCTTCATTCCTGAATAATATAGTTACTGCATTCTGAGCTGGTTTCGTTAATGGAATTACCTCAAATGGGACCCATTGTGGTGTATTTTTAACTTTGTTAATGTCACCCAAAAATTCTCTAGGCCACTTTGTAATTTAAAGCTCACATAGAAAGAACTCCCTCCTGACAAGTGAATTAATGCATATAATTCTGAAGCAGTAAACTTTAAACTTTGCTTAAGTAATACCCAACCCACATATACCCTATCTGGAAACGTTTCCAATCCCCCTTTATATATCAACTGCACAGCATTATGTCTTCTAACAGGAAAAAAACCCCGGCTGGCCTGTTTCTGTATTGTTTCCTGTTGACTTTCTAGTCCACTTGCATCTTCGACCTCATTGTTCACATTCCTACTCTCTTCAGGCCCATTATCATCTTTTTGTACATTATTTGGATCAGTCATCCATTCCAAATTTAATGTCGGGGTTTTGAGTTAACTCCAAATCTGATGGAAGAGATAAATCAATAGCAGTACCTTTTTATAGTTCTCCAGCTCCTTTTTGTATACCTGGAACTGCAGTTTTATCTACTTGATTTTGTTCTACAGATAACCGTCCACCTGATATTCTTATAGTGGCAAAACCTGAAGTCCACTGATTTGTAGTGGGTGACCACACCCAGCCCGCAGCTTTTAGAGAACTCTCAACAGTCCATGGTTCATTTAACTCCATTTCTGAATCCGCCCAGGCTTTTTTTTTGGTACTGTTGCTTTTTTAGTCAGTCTCTCTCTCTCGAGTTTTAGCTGAAAAGGAAAATATAGTTACACCCTCCTGATTACTTTTATCCATCTGGAAAATGGCAGGTTCATTCTGAGCATTTGCATCTGTCTGGTCATTAATGTCTTCTGCAGGCTGTATATTTAGTGATGACTCATGACAACTCCTGCCAGTTGCCATTTGCTCGCCATGACTACTCTGATTCACATCAGTTTTTGCCACTTCTAAAGCTTTACTTAACTCCTCCTTTTTTCTTAAATATTTCTCTTCAGTATCTTTTAATAATGCTGTCAATACCTTCGCAGTCTGGTGCTTGTTGGCTGTTACTGATTTAAGAGCCACATCCTTCATTCTTGCTTGTCTATCCTCCGCTCCCTCAGTATGGTTCACATCTGCTTCAAAGTGCACCTCTGCATCATAAAAGGTCTCCATGTCACCACATTTAACTTGTAGGAGAGCAGCCTCCTCTCCAGTCTCTTCCATGTCCTTCTCCATCAAGGCTCAGACAGAGAATGACTCAACAAGTGTTAGCATGTCCCCATACTGTTGAGTAGGGGAATTTTCCCAGTGGCATGGTCAGATTTACCCCCATTCACTTAAATACCACCAATAGCTTGATCTGGTTCAACTTCAGTTGCTTTGCATTTGTATTCCCCCCTCACCCCCACCGCCCCGGGAAAAGGCTAAACATAGGCAGTACTGTCTAGTCCTCCTCTCCCAATCAAGAAAAACTAAATAAATGAGGGATTTTACCCTGTGTTCTGGCCAACATGCCTCATCAATACGAACCATGCAATCCATCCACAGCTCCACCCCAGGATGCCCTAGGAAATGAGCTGTCACAGCTCAGTGTGTTTTTCCCCATCAAAAATTACAAATACATAAATAGAATGAAAAACTGTGGCTGTTGTGAGATTCAAAGGAGGATAGGAAATGAATAAGATTTACATAGCACTTTTCAAACACTTACTTATCACAAAGCACAGTACAAGCCATTAGTTACTGCTTTAGCCATTTGGCGAGCACAGGGAAGTTGTAGTAGTTCATGAGATCCTTGCTGTTCCTTTCTGTTTCCAACTCGGGTCATACTGTGTCACATGTTATTTTATGTAACCATGTTAGAACTTACATTTTGTGTTCCAGAGTTAGCTCTAATATCCCCAGTCCCATCGAATCAGAGAGCAGTGCCTGTTGCATATAACTACAGTGTATGTGCATGGTTAGCCCTTGTTATGTATGGATTTCCATACACTCCTAAAAGCTGTTGTATCACAGAGTTGCTGTACCACAGAAGCTACAGCACATCAGTACTATGGAGCAACAACTTTTCTGTTTACAGAATCTTACACCAACTCAACCACTGGCAAACCAAAATGCTGCCTTGTTTAATGAAAAACAACATTCCATGCCCATTTCAATGGTAATTACCCACCTGGTGCCAGAAATAGAAATTCTTGATTAGTGTGGAATTGTAAGTTAGATTACTCTGAAAAAATGTACAATGTCGGGCAATGATCCTCACTGAATGAGAGTTTCCATTTCAATCAGTGTTGTGGTGATTCAAACAAGCACTTTTTCTGTGAGGATTGTTGGCTGGCACTAGACATTTTTTCAAAGTAATTTTATGTACAGTTTCACTCCAATCAATCAATCAACTTTATTTAACCAGGCATTAACACCATTGAGCAAACTCATTTTCAAAGTGGTCCTGGACATTAATACAATACAATACATATAGTGGAATACAATACAATTCTTAAGTACAGCTACAAAGGACAACAGTGTAAAGCAAAACGAAAAATACAAATAGAATCTTTTGAGGGTGACAACACTATATATACCAGTCAGTATAATTAACGAGCAGCGGTACATTATATTAAAACTTATAGGAGTGAGGGTAAATGATAATCCCAGATAGCCCTGCTAGGTAGAAGCTCTTACCTTGCTAATAATAAGTGAGGAGGTAGTAAGAGAATAGGGTAGTAGCAGGGGTGAAGGAATAGAGAGCCAACAAAGGAAGGCCAGAAGGGTTAGTGGTGGGAGTATACCGGTGTGACCAAGATTGGAGCTCGTCAATGAGTGTCTGGTTTCTGTAGCTTGTGATGCAAGGTGGGCTTTGGGAGTATGGAGCAGCGCCATGTCTTAGGAATCATAGACGTCTAAAACAGTTGCATGATTCCTTCAGATAGTTAAAGCTTTGAATTTGGACCAGCTTGGAAGTGAAGATAGTTTTAATGAACTTTGCATGGTGTTCCAAAGTGAGGGGAGTGCAGAAATGATTGCTGCAGCACCATAGTTTGTTTGCACTCTAGAAACCTTGAAGCAAATTATGGAGAAGTGCCTCAGGCCATAGGAATCCTTTGCCCATTTGAAAAGGTGCGAGATGTAAGCAGGGAGGTTATCAGATAATGCTCTATGGAACCAGAGGAGAGAATTTCTTTTTCTTCTAGATGAGAGAGAGGTCCATCCCGACATCTGGTATAGAAGAGAGTGATGTGTACCATGGGGTAGATTATGGATAAATCATAAGGCCCGGTGATAAAGGGTGTCAAATTTGTTAAGCATCATTAAAGGGCTGTGACTGTAGAGAAAGTCAGCGTAGTCCAGTACCGGGAGGAATGTGGATTGTACTAGTTGACTTTTAGCTTCTAGCATAAGTAGATGTTTAATGCGATAGAATAAACCTAAACACCATCTTAGTTTCTTTGAGATCTCATTTATGTGGCACTGAAAGTTGAGTTTATTGTCCAGCCAGAACCCTAGGCATTTAAAAGGTATCTACTACTTCTAGGGGTTCGTCTAGAAGTGTTCGGAACTGTGGGATATGTGTATAACCAAGAGTGGACTTTGGTGAGAGAATCATAACTTTAGTTTTTTTAGCATTGAGAAGGAGTTTATGAGTGATAAGGTTGTAGTGGAGGGTGGTGAAGTCTTGTTGTAAGTACTCCTGGGCTAATTCCAAGGATGAATTTGTGGTATAAAGTACAGTATCATCTGCAAATAAGTGCACCTTGGCTGAGCACAGCTGCGAGTCCAGATTATTGAAGTATATTGCAAAGACGATAGGGCCAAGGATGGAACCTTGGGGAACTCCTCTTAAAAGGAATTTTTGTGGTGACAAGTCGCCTATTGCTTTGACTTGTTGTAGTCTATTGGTTACGTAGCTGGTAAACCATTTAATGCAGAGCTATCAAGTCCGATATTAGTTAGTGCAGAAATCATGAAAGTATGATCCACCATTTCAAAGGTCTTACTCAGATCAAGGAAGCAGGCAAAAACATGTTTCTTAGAATCCAAGGCCATTTGCTAGTCAGTGGTCACTTTTGCAAGAGCCGATACTGTGCTGTGTTTGGCTCTGAAACCGGATTGAGGCGGGTTTAACAGCTTTTGAGAGTCCAGATGTTCCCTTAGCTGGACGTTGACAATTTTTTCCTGTAATTTAGAGAGGATGGATAGTATAGAGATAGTTTGGTAATTGTTCAGATCACTCGGATCCCCGGACTTGAATAAGGGTAGGATGTGGGCAGTTTTCCACAATACAGGTAACTCGCCCTGAGTTAAGGAAGTATTGAATAAATGGGTAATGGGGGCAGTCAGATAGGTATGGCCAAGTTTTAGGAAATAAGGTTCAATATTGTCAGTACCAGCACTCTTTTTAGTATCCGGGGAAAGGAAGAGGTCCTCAACTTGTTTGAACATAATTGCATGGAAGCTGAAAGGGGAGGGATGCAGTCGGTTATGGTTGTGATTATCAGTAGGATCAGCAGTGGATTCTCCTGTCCAGTTAAGTTTGCTGATAGGTGAGGTGTCAAAGGCAAGCCCTGCAGTGGCAACGTGATCATTAAATTTCTCTAGTATATCAGTTTTGTCTGTGTAGGTGGTTCCTGCAGACACTATTTTGTTTGGGAGAGGTGTGATAATAGGTTGTCCTTCAACCTCTTTGAGGATGTTCCAAAATTTGGCTGAATTGTTATCCTGTTCTGGCTCTTTTTGGAAGCATCTAGCTTTTTCTGATCTCATTAGCTTGGTACAAGCATTTCTAGAAATGCGAAAATGCTAGCCAGTTGGCCTCCAAGTGGGGTATCCTCGCTTTTTTCCACCAGTAGTCCCTGTCCACTCCAAAGAAGAAATACTATTTCTAGTACTAGTTGGAGATTAGTAAGCAGTTTGGTCTTGGGTGTTTCTTTGTTTTTTCTTAACAGCAAACTTCTGGTTGGGGGTATGCTGGATGTATACTACATTTAAAACTATATACTGTAAAAAATAAAGGATGGGTACCATACACAAAAAAGGCATGAGTTTCCATCTTACGGCGGACACACAGATTTGTTAGTTGCCGTATTGGTCCTTGTAAGAATAGATCCAGAAACAAATGGTTTGATACATCTACATTGGTTGAATAAAAGGTAACAAAAGAAAACAGTGCTTAAGCTTTCTGACCAACCAAGTTAGGCTTCCAAGGAAGGACTTGGTTGGTCCAAAAGCTTAAGCACGGTTTCCTCTTGTTACATCTATGCTGGTCCAATAGAAAGTATCAAACCATCTTAGGGCTGAGATTACATCAGGGACCTCGAGGCACGATGTCGTCACAACCCCTTAAAGAGCTACTGATGCCAAAAATAAAACTTTAAAAAAACATAATAATTGGATACAATTCTGCCTGCATTCCATTTATATTTTATATATTTCTCCTCCCCATTATTTATTACTAAGGAAATTTGCATGAATATGTGATCTTTATCCCTTAGAGTTCCTTTAGAGTCCATCTGCCTCAATAGCTTACTCCCTACTTCAAGTCATAATCCTCTGTTGTGACATCACAATCTGTTGTCATGGGAGTAACTGTGATGTCACAAACAGTGCTCTATGACTTCAGGTAGAGAGAAAGCAGCAGGAATGGGTAAATTCTTCAGGACCAAAATTCTGTTTTCATACAGATGGCTGCAGTAATAAATAATAGGGAGGAGGAATACAGCACTAATGGGAAATACAAGCTGGACTCTGTGTAAATATTTGTTAAAGTTCTCCTGAACGTGTCACCAGCTCTTTAATGGAAACATAGCCTTGTTGTGGATGGGTTCCATACATTCTTCTACCTGGAGTGCATCTTAGTCACAAGGAGAGCTGTGTTATACTTGGGTGTTCAAAATAGCTTAGTGTACTGATAATAAGCTTGGGTACAGACATTCGTGGAACTACCAGCTTATTTAAAACAAGCATTTATTAATGCCGAATGTTTGCCACTGGTATTGCTGTTGTATCAGGTCTTGCTTGTACACATTTTTACCATATATTCACCCAGGATAGAGCAAATGAGATGCAATGTCTCATTTTCAGTGGTGTCCTGATTTTAAACATTGTTAGAATGTAATTACTCAGGATACGGCAGCTGAGAGGCAATATCTACTTTTAAGTGGGCTCCTACATTTTGACCACAAATGTCCAACAGTCTTTTTATGACCCAATATTATGAACAAGACAGGTGACATTTTTGTAATCCTATCTGAATGGTGATATTGCTATGCGACTGTGGAAACAGGTTCTGGAGGGGATTTGAAAAATGACACCAGCCATGTTCAGGAGGTGGGGTAGCATAAGGGATATGATAAACATTAGGGGTAATAATCTGCAAAAAAAATAAAATTATGAGTAAATATTGGAACAATTCAACGTTTCCTCATAATTTAGTTTTTTCACATTTGTACCCCACATTTTCAACATAATCTTTTAATGACCACTCCTTCTGTGCATAACAGGTGTCATTTATAAAACAAAGGCCAAAATGTCATTTTGTACCACAAGTGTGAAAACACGTTTTGGGTAGGGTTTAAGTAATGACAGTCATCACATTCATGAGGTGGTGTGAAAACATTACTATGTTAAAAAATCTGGGATCAAAATACTGAACCTTACCACAGTTATGCGTGTGTTGAAAAATTTCAATGTACACTCAAAACTTTGTTGTTTTTTAATATTTTTTGCCCCAGATTTTCAACATACCTTCTTATGACCCCACGTCATGAACAAGGGCAGATAAAATGTTCAGTTCCAGCCTGAAAGGTGATTACACACAGCGACCATGAAATCACGTTTCAGAACAGATTTGCCTAATATCATTGCCATTGTTAATGAGGCGGGGTCCCTAAAAAGATATGTTGAATATTTGGGGCTAAAATATTCAAAAATTACCAAATTATAAGCAGTTCAAAATGCATTGAAATACTCTGAACTGCATACATGAGTTCCTCAGTTTGTGGTCTGGCATTGAGAAGTGAAGACGTGTCTCTGGTCCAGAAAGGATTATGGCAATGGACCTCCGCTAGGCAAGTAAGGGCTTGGGGGGGGTGAGTGCTGAGCGGGAGGGTCAAGTGGGGAGACAGTAACCACGGCAGTGGCAACAGACACCTATGAACAGTTTTCTTTTTTATAAGGCGTATCTTAAAAAATATGAGGGATGATTTTTTTTTATTTCAGGTGGTGACACTAGGGATTGGGCACCCCCAGTTTCAATGTTATGTATGGTGGCATGGGAGTGAGCTTCCCCGTGTCATAGAATAACAAAATGGGCAAGGTGGGGTGCAGCACCCGGCACTGGTATGGGGCACCCCCAGTGTCAGTGTTATGTTTGGTGGTGCGGGAGTGGGCTTCCCGGTGTCGTAGAATAACAAAATGGGCAGGGTGGGGTGTAGCATCCGGCACAGGGATTGGGCACCCCCATGCTGGAATATTAACATACATGGCTGCTGGCACAGGGATTTGTCACCCCCATGCTGGAATATTAACATACATGGCTGCTGGCACAGGGATTTGTCACCCCCATGCTGGAATATTAACATACATGGCTGCTGACACAGGGATTTGTCACCCCCATGCTGGAATATTAACATACATGGCTGCTGGCACAGGGATTTGTCACCACCATGCCGGAATATTAACATACATGGCTGCTGGCACAGGGATTTGTCACCACCATGCTGGAATATTAACATACATGGCTGCTGGCACAGGGATTTGTCACCACCATGCCAGAATATTAACATGCATTGGAGCTGGCATGGCATGGAGGATTGTGCACCCATATTTACATGCATAGGTTTTCTTAATGTTTGGTGGCACCGGCGTGCACTCCCTGGTGTCACACAGTGAGAATGGGCAGGAAGGGGGGATGATGACAGCACCAGGGATTAAGTTGGGGGAGACCATCCACAGCATGCTGATCATGACAGATCAGCTGTGCTTACTGGGAGGCGTTATGTAGATCAACAGAATGTGCTGCCCTATAATTGGGTCAGCTCTCTCCTCAGAACTACACAAAGTTTCTGCCCAGCAAGCAAGAACAATGCCATGACTAGCTTGGCTGATGACTGGTGTGACACTGACAAGTCCCTTGCAGACTGCTTTGCTTTGGATCAAAAGTGTCACACCTCTCAAAACCCACTTTCATAGCAAATTGTTTGCTGCACATGCACGCAAGGTGAACATAAAAATGCAAAAGCAAACTCAAAGTGCAGGGAGTCTTCCAAGATGGGGGCAAAGAGTAGTTTAAAATGGAATAAAAGATACATGTACATAACTTTCACTAGATCCAGAAGCAAATGATTTGATACCTTTTAATGGACCAACATAGATGTAACAACAAGAACAAAGTGCTCTAGCTTTCAGACCAACTAGTCCTTCTTCAGAAGCTCATGGCCATAACTTTCACTGTAACTGTGATTTCATTGTAATAGAGGAAGGTTAAGAAAGAGAGGGGCACAGAGACAAAGAAAAAGAGACAGAGTTTAAATAATTTGCTTAAGGCCACACTGTGAATAAATGGTTCTGGTGTTATTCAAACCTATGTCTCAAGGTTCACAGCTCAGTGATCCAACCACTAGGCTACACTGCCAACCTTCAAATCTGGGATTCCCCTGCCTTGCTATTCTGTACTTTAACCACATGACAGCACTGCCTTATGAAATTCTGAACTCTCCTCTGAATGAGTTTCCCTCATCTGCTTTAAATTTCTTCCAGTAAATAGAAAATTAAAATAAGCATTTTCTAATGCTACAATGGTGCTAGAGCAAATTAGGATTTACAGCATGCTGAGAATGCCAGCAATCAGAGCATGAAGGTATACTTCTACTATGGGAGCCAACTCAGTGGTACAGGAACAGTGCACTGCATGCCCCTTAGGGGCTGGTATTAGGTATGCAATAAGGCATTCCAGGGTGAGTAATTATGGGATAATTATTGCACACCTCAAACACCTTTAAACTCATGAGAGGAAAGTGTGATTATGGTCTATCATTATATTTCCCTGAAGGGTCTTATTGCACTTCTATCATGGGTTCTACTTAAGTTTTTTTCAGGTCTTTTAATAAGAAAAACATTGTTTTCTATATCATATATGAGCACGAGACAAAAACACAGTGCCATTTGAGGCAAACTGATATTGTAGCCAAACCTGGGGCACGGGCTAAACAAGTACATGAGTGTAACTATGGCTAGATAACTACACTCTTGTCCTTTGGCCAACGAGGTAGCTAGAATGTTACCACCTATGTTATAACATATGAGCTTACAAAATGCCAGCAGAAACAGGCCTCATGGTCTATCAAGTCTGCTTGATTGTGCAGCTAGCTAGCTATATAACAATATTTAAGCTGCAGTTTGCCTCCCTGAAGATGGCTGGGGACATGACCTGTTATGACAATGATGCACAGCATTCCTCTCTCTGACAGAGGGAGGGCATGGGTCATCCTGCATTTATTCCGATCCCCCACTGGCTCACTGAGGAGCAGCATTGGGTTTGGCTGCGAAGGGAGCCGCTGGTTCGTCTTCCTGACAGAAGGAAGGGTATAGAAGCAGCAATGGCCAATTACCAGGGAACCAGAGAGGAAAACCAGGAGAAATGAATACTGATAATAATTATAACGACTATATGTACAAAACTTCCAAGAAGTCCTTCAGAATACTATTTTCCACTTTTCAGCCATATAATGTATTTATCTAATACTTCCAGTGGGTGCCTGTAAATGGGAGTGAAAGGTATAATGCAGCAGGTTGGTTAAACATGTTCATTGGGGTATTTTGAGGAAAGAAAGATAGATTAGATCATAACTTATGGAGTTTTGCTAAATCGAATAGCAAACCTCTGTCTTCAGCTGCTTGCTGGCCTGCAACATCCCCAGATGGGAAATCTGCTGAACAAGGTCTGTAGGGACAGTGCTGGAATTCCATAGATAAGATGCCAACAAAAATTCAAATAACTAATTTTACCTGGTATCTCAGAATTGGATGAATTATTAGCCCAGCTGCCTCAGGCAAACAGTTATCTTTATAAGTTCTTTTTTAAAAATATTGTAGGAATTTGCTCTGACAGCATGATCAGGGTTTTTTCACTATTGGGTAATGAAGTATAGAATCAAAGCAGTGTGATAGAAGCACAGTGTCATGCTTCTTATAACTGGGCAAGATCAAAGGGGGAATGATGCAGGATGTGTCTCAGATTTGTCATGTTATATCTTTTTTTTCAAGAATAAAACATCCAAGACTAATATTCAGACATTTATATATCATGGCCCGCTTAGCTGGTTCTTGTCTGAGATTAGAGTAACTAATATGTATATATATCACAATTTATGGTATTTCACCTCATACATCCTGAGACTTTTCTGGGATGATGCATGTAGGCTTTGAAAAGATTAAGAAACAAAATAACTTTTACTGGCAATTAACATCCTGTTAAGGGAATTATGTACCACACACAATGGAGGAGTCAATTCTCCAGAGAAAAGGACTCATCAATTAACAAGGGTTGGGAGATCTTAGGTCTGGAGAATGACAATTATTGGCGACATGTAAGCCCCCAGAATAGTTAATTCTGTATTTTCATGAAGAAATACATAGGGTGGTATCCTGTAGAATGGTGGGTGGCTTTAAGAGGGGTGGGACAGGGTGAGAGGAGGGTTGATCAAGAGGGTGGGGAGGGTGGGCAGGTGCAATATGAGGGACTAACTGCACAATCGAGCAGACTCAACAGACCGTAAGGCCTGCTTCTGCTGGCATTTTCATATGTTCGTATAGTGTAGAAAATATTAACCATGAGGATGCTGTTGAACTACTTAAGAGGCAAGACCTGTTTGCATCGCTGCCCTCAATTCATCATAAAAAATTACACAAAATTTTCATGGTGCTATCTGCACAATGCATGAAGTAACAGCAAAAAAACAAGGTGCTGCATCAGCACATGGGCTGAAAAGAAAACAGAAAGGTAACAATAAATGCACCCTGAAAACAGAAAATGAAGTTAGAATCAATGTTTTGACAATAGGTGTTCTTCAGAAATTATCTAAAGAGAAAAAAACAAAGTAAGTCTTTAAGTTATTATGCGTTCCATTCCCTAATCAGCTATGGTGCTAAATCAAAATCAGCTTTAATGTGAACAGGCTATGCTGGAAGGGGGCTCAAAAACATTTTACAGATGTGAGAAGTAAGTTAATACAAAATAAAATTCTACACTCCTGGTACCGCACACCAGTAGTGTTACAGAAGGCTGGGGTGATAAAGTCCAATCTATGTTGGAGATGTAACTCCCACCCTGGGGACCTGGTTCATATTCTTTGGTCATGCCCAATGATACAACCGGTGTGGGATAACATTTGTGAAGTAGGAGCCAAAGTGTTAAAAAAGTGTATTCCTCGGTTCCCCTCCTTGCTTCTATTGGGTATGAAGTCAGAAGCTCCTCATTTAAAGAAACTAGAATACCGTTGGTTAGCCCTGTGGGCCATGCAGGCAAAGATGCTTCTTGTATGTAAATGGCAGACCACACTGATACCTAGTACTCAAGAACTCCTCGCCTCCATGGTTCACATTGCTACTATGGACAAACTCTCCCACTTGATCAGTAACTCCCTTGCAGTATAAGAGGAGTGTTGGACCCCCTTTGTTAGATATGCTACCCCTAAGACTGGTGTGGGCTGAATTGTACAACCAGGATCCTGACTAAAGTAACAGGACTATGTAAACGGAACTGTCAAACTTGGCTAACCAGGGCTGTACGTATAGGAAGCAATACAGTGCCTCCTTACTCATATGCAATGTACCTAATAATATATAGAATAGTGATTCTTTGTGTTTGTTTCTTTACCTAGGGTGCCTGAAGCCTGGATAGCACCCGAGACATATAACATTTTTTTCCCTTGTCATGAGGTATGAGTGTGGCGCATGGAAGCCTTGCCTCTCCATTACTTTAGGATAAGAATCGTATATAGTGGGGTAAGTACAGGTCATATGTAAAATTGCCTCTTTTTCTGCTCCTGTGTTGAGTTGTATATGTAACCAACAACTCATTGGTAAAATACTGTTTAGAATAACGGTTATCATTATTGTAAAAAAACTGAAATAATAAAAAATTTAACAGCAAAAAAAAATGTGAACAGGCTAAAATATGGAGTTTGCTGACTGATGGGCTGGCTCTTATCTCCAAAAGTAGCAACAGTTGATGTCCCTGTTACCAGTCGAGAAGGATCCATGCATCAGATTTGGAATCCACTGTCAAAAATGATTGACAAGCTGGATATGGCTACAAAATATTTGGACTTGGCAGAATCACTGATTGAATACTTAAATAGCACTCTAGAGGCATGTCAGAAATGACAGGAAGGTAAGGAATTGTGTTGTACTGTGTATAGTTTGCTTCATACAAACTGTATCCCAAAATGCTTTATAGTCCAGGAGAGAGAGGAAAGAGAAGAAAAAATTACTCACCGTAGTCATGTTTTTTCTTAAGAGAGCCATCAATAATATTCACAAACAACAATCAGTCCACTGGCCCGTGTTGCCCTGGAGACTGAATTTATGCTAATTATGAAATTTAGTTTAAACTCTGTACTGTGGTCACCCTCCCCCTAACTGCCTTCTTCAGATTGGTTTCTAAACCTAAGGGTAGCTGTGACCAATAAAACTAGTTAAATTGTTGTCAAATATATTTCAAAAGTTTTGGTGAAAGTTTGAAAATAGCAAACAATTAAAAATAGACTTTTGATTAGACCATGTATTCAGACTTGTAACCTTCGCTCAAGGATCCTCTTTGATGTGCTGTATTCCGTTTCACAGCCCTTGTTTATAGCCATGCATTAGACACTTATATTGCATGGCTAATGACCAATTAGGATGCAGGATTTTCCCTTCCCATTTTATAATCACACTTTTAATACACTGTAATAAGTAAAGCTGAAGCCAAAGAAACAGAAGAAAGAATTACTCACTGTAGTAATGTTGCTATTCATAAGGGATCCCTCACGTGTTTATGCTTTATTCAGTCATCTCAGCTGAGAGTGATGCCCCAGAGATGGAACCTATGCAGATTTTTGAATTTGGTATGTGGGTTCAAACTCTGCACCCGTGCTCCACTCTGACTGCTGCTCAGATCTGTTTCTAATCCAGAGCAGAGCAGTGGCTAGTGCAAAAGCTAAAAGAATACCAAAAGGTTTGAAAACATTTTCAATAGAATTTTAAAAGCAATAAACAATTTGAAAGAGAGGCTAAGCCACATATCATTTAGGGTCAGTGGCAGAAGGTAGGGAAATGGGCAGACTAGGTGGGCTAAGCGGTCCTTATCTGCTGTCAAATTCTATGTTTCTATGAAAGCAGACTTGAGAAAAAGATTGTCTTATAAATTATAGCAACAAACTTACAATTGTAGGAACTGCAGTAGCAATACTCAAGCAACCGCAATTAAAAAAACTGACTCTTGTGTGAACCTATTTCAGATTCCAGAAAGGGAGGCAAGGTAGTGCAAACATAATGAGGGATCCCTTAAGGAAACAACATTGCTGCATTGAGTAATTTTTTCTTCTAACTCCAAGAATCCTTCACTTAAATGTTTACACTTTATGCAGACTCTGTAACAGTACCTTGGGAGGCTGGATCCAGAGCCTAGTTAGGAAAAAGGTTCTTCAAGACAGCAGTTCCAAAGCTGGCATCCTTTCTGGATTGTATGTCCAAACAGTAGTGCTTTGTGAAGGTGTGTACTGTTTTCCAGGTAGCTGTTTTGCAAATGTCTAACAATGGGATGCCTCTTGAGGATGCCACAGAAGCAGAGATTGCCCTTGTGGAGTGCACCCTTAAGCCTCTTGGTGGTCTTTTTTCCAGCTTTTTCATAGCAGAACTGAATGCAAAATACCAGTGAGAGGTATAACTCTTTGTAGCTAGTTTGCTTTGGCCAATCTCACTATAGGTTAAAAAGGATGGGTGCTGTGGGACCTGATATCCTTTGTCTGGTCCATGTATATCAGATCTCACTTTATTTATTATTTATTTAGTTTTTGTTGACCGGGTAAGTGCACTAGACAAATCCTGCCTATTTTCAGGCATGACCCGGGGGAGGGGGATACAGATGAATGCCAACTGATCTTGAACCAGATTAAGCTGTTGGTGGTATTTCCAGACTGTGCAAAGTTTCCTCACCTGGACTAGAATGCTCTGGATAGAAAACAGGGTGGTCACTGACTGATTCAAATGGAATGCTGGTACCACACCCTAGGAATAAATTCTGTTTTGGTTCTAGGAACGACTTCATCCCTCTGGGGTGTTATGTAACTTGGCTCTGTGCAGAAGGCTTGAAATTCTCTTACCCTCCTAGCAGAAGTCATTGCAATCAGGAATATAGTTTTCCATGTGACATACTTCAGGTCAGCACTTTTCATAGGATCAAAGGGAGTCTCCATGAGCTGGGCAAGGCATATGTTGCGGTCCCAAGGCGGAACAGATCCTTCACTGGTGGGTACAAGCAGTTTAGTCCTTAAAAAACAAACTTTTTTTAAATGGTTTGTGAGGCCAAAGACTTTCTTGCTAGCTGATATGTATGCTGATACTGCTGCTAAGTGCACCTTTAAAGTTGAAGGTCATAAGCCTAATGACAGTAGGTGTACTAAGAACTGCAGAATTATTGGCAACCCTGCTTCTATTGGGTTTAGTTTTTGGGGGACACACCAGTAAGAAGACATTTTCAATTAGAGGAATAACCTTTATTGGTAGTGGGTTTCCTTGAAACTTTAAGTACCTTTAGGACGACTTCTGACAGATCCAATCTGGAAAATTCTAATGCCTTAAACTGCTAGCCTTGCTTGTAGGGCAGAAAGCAGCTAACTAAAAGAAGCTACAGTTTCTTATTAATTTAACACATATCTTAGCAGGAGTCAGTGTCTGTTGAGATTAAGCAAACAGATACTTTATTAGAAGTAGAAGGGGTCTTATTTAGGGTTTATAAGAAAAGAAAGAAAGTCAGTGTGTGTTCTGTGCTGGGAAGGGTCCTGTATCAGTTTACTTTGCTAAACCAGTAGGATGAGAGAGACAGCTTAATTGGGGGTGTGGCTTAGACACTATAAAAGCAGGTGACTCAAATTACAACTTCCGGTTGCTAGCCTTTTTTCTTACTAATTGCCCTCCAACCCACCCTAAGCTGGTCCTACTTTTATAGCCACTGGATTTGCCTGTCAACAGGAACTTGCTGTTTGGCAGTAGGAAGGGAAGGATCATAGAGAAACTTTGGTTTTGTCAACCCTAAAGGTAAAAAGTAGCTCACTCTTCCCCCCTAGCTGTTGGTGGTCTGACACTGAGCAAGGAAGAAGGAGGCTACAGAAGAATATAGGAAGTTACTATCCCAGAACAGGAAGGGTGAGAGTTGTAAAGAGAGGAGAGAGTAAGCATACAGAGAAACAGGAGAGGGGACACAAAATAAGACATGATAGGAGTGGTGCAGTGCAATGGCTGTGGGGCGGCAGTGTTCTGGGAGATATTCTGGAGGCTGTGATGCTGCCCTATTTGCAGACACCTCTCTGGTCTGAGGGAAGAGGTTGCCCCATCTCCAGGCTGACCTGGCTAGGATTTGTGAAACCTTCTCCCCCACCTAGGGACCACCAGGGCCAATGCCACTACCTCAGAGGTTGCCAAGAAAGAGGAGAGGCTGGACCAGGGTGGGCTCAAGGAGGGAAAGGGTGGTGGAACAGAGTTGCATCCCTCCAGCTGTACCTCTCCACAATTCATTCGCTCTTCTGGTGGATAGTGGTTCCTCTACAGAGGCACCTGTAGTGGAGACCAAGGAGGATGTTGGGAACCTTCACAAAGGAGACCCACAGGAGGGTGGCATGAGACCCCACAGGGGAAGGAAACAACTCCTGGTGGGAGACTCAATCATTGGGGTGTAGAAATGGGGGAGGAAGGGGAGAGGGAGGTAAGGTGCCTGCCTGGCGCCCCGGCTTGGAAGGACAGGAAGCGAATCCTCAGGATCGTGGGAGCAGCTGCACAAGGGAGGGAGCTGGATGTCATTATCCACCTAGGAACACATGACCTGGCTAGGA
The DNA here is from genome assembly GCA_016271365.2 of Neoceratodus forsteri. Taxonomy (NCBI): domain Eukaryota; kingdom Metazoa; phylum Chordata; order Ceratodontiformes; family Ceratodontidae; genus Neoceratodus; species Neoceratodus forsteri. Next base: position 340,173,759 of record CM057458.1, read on the forward strand.
ATGGGATCAGAGCAGTGCAAGAGGAGTTTGTAGAGTTGGGAAGGGGCCTTAGACAAGTAGCGCATACAGTAACCTTCTCGGAGGTGCTGCCTGTCTATGGCAAGGGTGATGGGTACTCCTCACCAGGGAATCTAATGAATGGTTGGAAAACTGGTGTGGAGCTCAGGGTTTTGGCTTCATTGGGAACTGGGGAGCCTCCTTGAGGGACGCAGACCTATACTGGGGCAATGGTCTGCATCTGTTCAGGGGGGGAACCAGGATCCTAGGTGAGAGGTTTAAATGCTTCATTAGCAAGCATTTAAACTAGCCAAGGGAGGAGGCACTGAAAATGAGCAGGGAAATCCCAGCCTCCCCCCACAAACAACAGTAATTAGTGAGATAAACACCAAGGCAGAGAAGTCATTAGGGAGCAGGACAGAAGTAAATGTAAAAAAAAGGCAGTAAGGACAGGAATGGGGCTAAAAGGGGTAAGGCCATCAAAAAGTGGAGAGTGATCAGTACCAATGGCCATAGTCTGTGTAACAAGTTCCCTGAACTAGTGGCCTTGATGGAAGAGGGTTTCCTGGATATTGTGGCAGTCACAGAAACATGGTACACAGAGAACCATGACTGGGATGTCAACATACCAGGATACACAATCTACAGGAGGGACAGGGAGGGTAAAAGAGGAGGAGGAGTAGCTCTTATGTAAAGGAAGGGATCAAAGCAACAGAACTAAAGAGTAAACAGGGAGCAGATGAGATACTCTGGGTCACCCTGGAGACAGGAAATGGCACCACAATCCGCATGGGGGTTGTATACAGACCCCCATCTCAGGGGGAGGGAACGGACAAGGAAATGATAGAAGGCTTCCTTAGAATGGAGGAAAAAGGGGAGATATTGTTGATGGGGGACCTGAACATGTAAGATGTTAACTTGAGCACCTTTGCTGCAGGCACATCCAAGAGCATGGTCATTCTTGATGCCCTACAGGGGGCTTGCCTCAGACAGCTAGTATTGGAACCCACTCGGGAGGGAGCAATCTTAGACCTGGTACTCTCAAATGGGGATGGAGAAAGAATCTCAGATTTAGAAGCGGGTAGCCATCTGGGAACAAGCAACCACCAAACAGTGTGGTTCACGATAAACACAGCCATACAATCAAGCCATACAAAAGCAAGAGTATTGGACTTTAGGAGGGCTGACTTTGGGAAAATGAGAGAGTGCCTCAGAAAAGCACTAGCAAACAGGCAAGAAGAAGGAGTGGAGGAACAATGGAGAGTAATCAAAACAGCCATCACAGAGGCAACAAGCCTTTGTGTAAAGCAAATCAACAAAACACAATGAAGGAAAAAAACACTATGATTCTCAAAAGATGTGGCAGGGAAGGTTAAGGAGAAAAGGATAGCATTCAGGAAATATAAGGAAACACAGGAGGAGAAGGACAGAGGACTTTATCAGTAAAAGCAGAAAGAGGCTGGGAAGGTAGTCAGAATAGCAAAGGCCCAAACTGAGGAAAGAATAGCCAACTCTGTTAAGAAGGGGGATAAGACCTTTTATAGGTACATTGGGGAGCGAAGAAAGACCAAAGGAGGGATACTGAGGCTTAATAAAGGGGAGGGAATGTGGGTAGAGGGCGACACTGAAAAAGCAGGGATACTGAACGAATATTTCTGCTCAGTATTCACAAAGAAAGAGGAGGGGGAGGTGCCTAAACCAAACAAGAGGAACACTCTGAAGACAAGGGTCGATACCAGTCCATTTACAGAAGAAAGAGTTCTGAAAGAACTAATAAAATTGAAGCTGGACAAAGCAATGGGGCCTGATGGGATTCACCCAAGAATTCTAAAAGAACTAAGGGTAGAACTAATGACACCGCTGATTACTTTCTTTAACAAATCATGGGAGGATGGGGTGGTACCTGAAGACTGGAGGAGGGCAGATGTGATTCATCTTCACAAAAGTGGGAGCAAGACAGAGGCAGGAAACTACAGACCAGTTAGTTTGACCTCAGTGGTAGGTAAAATGATGGAATCACTTCTGAAGGAAAGAATTGTTGAGTACCTAGAGGCCAGTGGGGCATAGGACCCAAGGCAGCATGGATTCACGATGGGAAGGTCGTGTCAGATGAATATAATAGATTTATTTGACTGGGTGACCAAAGTAGTAGACCAGGGAGGGGCTGTGGACATGGCTTACCTAGATTTTAGCAAGGCACTTAATACAGTCCCACACAAAAGATTAATACACAAGTTAGCCAGCCTTGGAGTGGGTCCCAGGGTGGTAGCCTGGATAAAAAATTGGCTAGACAACAGGATGCAAAGGGTAGTAGTAAATGGAGTCCACAATGAAGAAAGGAGGGTTACTAGCGGGGTACCGCAGAGTTCAGTACTGGGACCGGTCCTTTTTAATGTCTTTATAAGTGACATTGCAGAGGAACTGGAAGGAAAGTATGTCTCTTTGCAGATGACACAAAGATCTGCAACAGGGTTGATACACCAGATGGAGTGGAAAGGATGAGAAGGACTTGGCAAGGTTGGAGGAATGGTCAAATGTATGGCAGCTCAGATTCAATGCAAAGAAGTGCAAGGTAATGCACATGGGAAACAAAACCCAGGGCAAGAGTACACAATGGGGGGTGAGATACTGACAACAGTAAAAATGGAAAGGGACCTGGGGTTAATTATATCAGATGACCTAAAGGTGGGCAAGCAATGTGAGAAGGCAGTAAAGAAGGCTGGGGGGATACTGGGATGCATAGGGAAAGGTATCAATAGTAGAAAACAGAAAGTTCTCTCTCTGTACAGGCAGTTGGTGAGACCCCATCTGGAGAACTGTGTGCAGTTCTGGAGACCCCATCTCCGCAAAGACATAGACAGAGTGGAGGCTGTCCAGAGGAGGGCAACCAAAATGGTGCAGGGTCTGCACCAGAAGACATACAAAGAAAGACTAAAGGAGCTTAATATGTATACCCTTGAGGAAAGGAGGGAGAGAGGGGACATGATAGAAACTTTCAAGTACCTCAAGGGAATCAACAAAGTCCAAGAGGGTGGCATCTTTCAGAAAAAGAGATGTGCAAGAACAAGGGGGCACAATTTGAAGATAGAGGGGGACGGCTCAGAGGTAATGTGAGGAAGTATTTTTTCACAGAGAGGGTTGTGGATGCATGGAACAGCCTCCCTGAGGAGGTCGTGGAGTCAAGAACAGTGGGGGAATTCAAGAATGCATGGGACAGACATAAGGCAGTCCTAGTTGGGGGTAGGAAGAAGTAAGCTGTTAATTAGGATCTGCGGCTTATCTGTTAGGTAGGAAAATGGGCAGACTAGGTGGGCCAAGCGGTCCTTATCTGCCGTCAAATTCTGTGTAAGCAATAAGACATGACAGGGTGTGCATGGAACATATTTTACCACACAGCCAGGGGCGTAATAAGGCACGAGGCCTTGACTGAGTGCCTTTAGCCCCTGGCGTGCAGTAAAATATGTTCCATGCACACACCTGGAGCATCTTATTGTGCTTATAAAATGGGCCCTCTTGTTTTACAATTTTTTTCAGTTAGAAAAATTGTTTTTAAATATGGAAAATAGTATTTGTTTATGTAGACTTAAGATAAAATAGTCCTTCCGCCTACCACATAATGACATCTTTGTGATGTAATTATGTCTGTGCTGGACAAAGTGATGCAAACACACTCTCCCCCCCCAACGTACTGTTTTGTTGCTTTGTTTTTTAACATGTAGTGTTCCAGAGTTTTTAATATTAAGGAGCTCTTTGAAAGTAGAGAATTAGAGAGAGAGAGAGAGAGAGACAACTGTTTTTTTTTCCTCCGGAAGTAGCAGCTAGCGGTATACACACACACACACACACTGGTGTTAATACACAAAGCACATTTTCTTGACCTGGAAGGACACTACTTCTTTATTCAGCTGTGAGCTGTGTGAGAAATTCTATATTGCACTTGATATCTGCAACAAACGTGCACTTTTGCTTAATTCTGTGGGAAGTGAAACTAACTACCCTTGGTAATTGCTTGTTATTCACATATTTATTTAGTGTTTAACCAAGAAGGGGCTTGCAAACTCTGTTTATCTTGTTAGTAACTTCAGAAGGATTTAAATACTGCATTTGGGTAGATCCTTGGAGGTAGCTAGATTGTCTACGAGGATTTTCTGACAGTTAAACTATTTTTAAATAAATTACAGGTGGCTGAGGAGTTGAAAAAGGAGCTTTTAAATTCTGCTTATCTTGGAAGTAACTTCACAAGTGTTTGAATACTGCATTTTGGTTGTCCCTTGAAGGGGGCTGGATTGACTACTAGGATTTTGGGACAGAACCTATTTTTAAATAATTTACTGGTACGTAGGAGTTTGTGATAGTTAAATTATTTTTAAATAAGTCACTGTGGTTAAGGAGCTGTCATAGCAAAACCTGCAGTGTGAAACAGTAAAAGACAGTCTTTCAAGCAGCAGAGGGAGGTGGATCTAGGTTTACGTTTGTTTGTTACAATTCTTAAGATTTTCAGTGCAGGAAGAGTTTAAAGCACAGCTGACTTATTTTGGGGCTGACAGCTTTCAGAGCACAAACCACCAGGCCTGTTTAGGGGCTGGGGAGGTTTAGCTGTGTCTGACTTGGATGTGTGAATTTTTCTCTGTTTGATTAGCAGGATATTTTCTCTGTCAAATTGTTGTGTAGGGCATCTTGCTGACAGGAAGGCACTCATCGCAGTGGTGGGTCAGAGCTTTTAGCTGATTGTTTTGTGAGGGCACAGTTTAGGCCCAACCCCTTCCCACCCACCACTGGAAATAGTTCCTTTATACCTGGGGTTCTGACATCATTTCCTCAAGAGTGCAAGGTGCATATCACTGTCATATCCTCTCTAGCACACTGCACTGACAATATAAGCATACACATTGTATAATATATATATATATATATATATATAACAAACCAATCACACACAAAAAAAAAAATGTGGGGAGTAGTGTATTGTAATGGCTGTGGGGCAGCAGTCTTCCGGGAGTCTTTCTGGAGGCTGAGAGGCTGCCCTATTTGCAGACAACTCTCTGCCCTGAGGGAGGAAGTTGCCCGTCTTCAGGCCACACTGGACAGTAGTAAGGGAACCTTCCCCCAGGCCACACTGGATGGTAGGAATGGAACCTCCCCCATCCAGGGAGCACCAGAGCCACCACCAGTACCTCAGAGGTTGCGAAGAAAGCACAACAGTTGGACCACAGTGGGCTCAGGGAGGGTGAGGATGGTGGAACAGAGGCACACCCAGTCAGTTGTTCCACACCACAATCCATACACCATTCTGGGGGAGCATAGCTCCCCTATGGATGCACCCCACAGAGAAGACTAAGGAGGCTGAGGACAACTGTCACAAGGGGGGCCCACAGGAAGGAGGCAGAGGACACCACAAGGAAAGGAAGCAGCTCCTGGTGGGGACCCAATTATTAGGGGATAGAACTGGGGAGCAGGGAAAACTGAAGAGGTGCCTGCCTGGTGCCATGGCTTGAGAGACAGGAACGATCCTCAGGATCACGAGAACAGCTGCACGGGAGTCTGAGCTGGACGTCATTGTCCACCTAGGGACAAATGACTTGGCTAATCATGAGATTAGAGCAGTGCAGAAGGACTTTGTAGAATTGGGAAGGGGCTAAGACAAATAGCACACACAATATCCTTCTGAGGTGCTGCCTGTCAATGGCATGAGTGAGGCGAGGGTACTTTGCACCATGCAGTTTAATGAATGGTTGAAAAATGGTGTGAGCACAGGGGTTTGGCTTCATTGGGGACTGGGGTTCCACCTGGAGGGACACCAGCCAATACTGGCAGGATGGTCTGCACCTGTCCAGGAAGGGAAAAAGTCTTTTGAGCAATCGGTTTAAATGCTTCATTGGCAAGCTTTTAAACTAGTCAAGGGGGGAGGCACTGATAAGCAGCAGAAAAATCCCAGCCTCTCCCTACAAAACAGGGTACTAAATGAGAAAAAGACTGAGGTAAAAAGGTCAGTGGGGGATGCTGCAAAAGAAGGTAAAGCCATCAAAAAATGGAAAGCAATGAGTACCAATGCCCGTAGTCTGAGTAACAATCTTCCTGAATTAGTGGCCTTGATGGAGGAGGAACATCTGGATATCGTGGCAGTCACAGAAACGTGGTATACACAAAACCATGACTGGGACATAAACATATCAGGATACACTATCTACAGGAGGGACAGGGAGGGTAAAAGAGGAGGAGGAGTAGCTCTTTACATAAGGGAAGGAATCAAAGCAACAGAACAAAAGGGAAAACAGGGAGGAGAAGAAGCACTGTGGGTAAATTTGGAGACTGGCAATGGCACCACAATCCGCACAGGGTTAGATACAGACCCTCTTCAGGGGAGGAAATGGACAAGGAAATGATAGAAAGAATACTTAGAATGGCAGACAAAGGGGAGATATTGCTGATGGGTGATCTGAATATGCCAGATGTTAACTGGAGTGCAGTTGCAGCAGCCACTTCAAAGAGTGGGGTTATTCTAGATGCCCTACAGGGGGCATGCCTTTGACAACTAGTATTGGAGCCCACTCGAGAGGGAGCAATCTTAGACCTGGTTCTCTCAAATGGAGATGAAGAGAGGATCACAGATGTAGAAGTGGGTAGCCATCTGGGAACTAGCGACCATCGAACAGTATGGTTCACAATAAACACAGTAATAGAGTCAAGCCATACAAAGGCAAAAGTACTGGACTTTAGGAGGGCTGACTTTGCCAAAATGGGTGAGTGCCTAAGGAATGCACTAGCAAATGGGCAGGAAGGAGGGGTGGAAGAACAATGGGGAATAATAAAAACTGCCATCACAGAGGTAGCAAGCCTTTGTGTGAAGCAAATAAACAAAACGAAACAATGTAAGAAACCACTATGGTTCTCAAAGGAAGTGGCAGTGAAGGTTCAAGAGAAAAAGAAAGCATTCAGGAAGTACAAGGAATCACAGAAGGAGCAGGACAGAGAACTGTATCAGTTAAAGCAAAGGAAGCTGGGAAGGCAGTCAGAATAGCAAAGGCCCTAACTGAGGAAAAGATAGCCAACTCCAGTTAAGAAGGGGATAAAACCTTTATAGGTACATCAGGGAGCGAAGGAAGACCAAGGAAGGGTTAGTGAGGCTTAATAAAGAGGAGGAGGGTGGGCAGAGGGTGACTGTGAAAAGGCAGAGATACTAAACAAATATTTTTGCTCAGTATTTACAAAGGAAGTGGGGGAGGTACCTAAAACAAACAGTAGAAACACTCTGGATACAGAAGTTGATACCAGCCCATTTACAGAAGAAAGGGTTCTGAAAGAACTCTTAAAACTGAAGGTGGACAAAGCAATGGGGCCTGATGGGATTCATCCCAGAATTCTAAAAGAACTAAGGGTAGAACTAGTGACACCACTGACTACCCTCTTTAACAAATCATGGGAGGATGGGGTGGTACCCGAGGACTGGAGAAGGGCAGATGTGATTCCCCTTCACAAAAGTGGGAGCAAGCCAGAAGCAGGAAACTACAGACCTGTTAGTTTAACCTCAGTGGTAGGGAAAATGATGGAATCACTTCTGAAGGAAAGAATTGTTGAGTATCTACAGGCCAGAGGGGCTCAGGACCCAAGGCAGCATGGATTCACAGTGGGAAGATCATGCCAGACAAATCTGATAGATTTCTTTGACTGGGTGACCAAAGTAGTAGATCAGGGAGGGGCTGTGGACATGGCCTACCTAGACTTTAGCAAGGCATTTGACACAGTCCCACACAAAAGATTAATATACAAGTTACCCAGCCTGGGAGTGGGTCCCAAGATGATAGCCTGGGTAAGAATTGGCTGGAGAATAGGACACAGAGAGTAATAGTAAATGGAGTCCACTCTGAAGAAAGGGGTTACTAGTGGGTACCGGAGGTTCAGTATTAGACCGTACTCTTCAATGTCTTTATAAGCAACATTGCAGAGGGACTGGAAGGAAAGTATGTCTCTTTGCAGATGACACAAAGATCTGCAACAGAGTTGATGCACAAGGTGGGGTGGAAAGGATGAGAAGGGACTTGGCAAGGTTAGAGGATGGTCAAATGTATGGCAGCTTAGATTCAATGTTAAGAAGTGCAAGGTAATGCACCTGGGAAACAAAAACCCAGGGAAGAGTACACAATGGGGTGAGATAATAACAAAAAATGGAAAGGGACCTGGGGTAGTCATATCAGATGACCTAAAGGTGAGCAAGCAATGTGAGGGCAGCAAGGAGGGTTGGGGGATACTGGGATGCACAGGAGAGGCATCACCAGTAAAAAACAGGAAGTTATTATCCTCTGTACAGACAGTTAGTGAGACCCCATCTGGAGTACTGTGTGCAGTTCTGGAGACCCAATCTCCACAAAGACATAGACAGGATGGAGGCTGTCCAGAGGAGGGCAACTAAAATGATGCAGGGTCTGCACCAGAAGACATATGAAGAGAGACTTAAGGAGCTGAATATGTATAGCCTCGAGGAAAGGAGGGAGAGGGGGGGACATGATAGAAACTTTCAAGTACCTCAAGGGAATCAACAAAGTCCAAGAGGGTAGCATCTTTCAAAAAAAAAAGGTGTGCAAGAACAAGGGGGCACAATTTGAAGATAGAAGGGGGGCGCTCAGAGGTAATTTAAGGAAGTATCTTTTCAAAGAGAGGGTTGTGGATGCATGGAATGGCCTTCCGGAGGAGGTTGTGGAGTCAAAAACAGTGGTGAAATTCAAGCATGCATGGAACAGTCATAAGGCAATTCTAGGGGGTGGAGGTAGGAAGAAGTAGGCTGCTGGTTAACTAGGATCTGCAGCTTATCCATTAGGTAGGGAAAATGGGCAGACTGGGTGGGCCAAGCGGTCCTTACCTGCCATCAAAATCTATGTTTTGCCACGGAGGAAAACAATGAATAGAGATGCACCACAGTTTACATGGCCAGCCACAAGTCCTGGCGGTATTTGTAAACTGTAGAGTCTACAGATGCGCGCGCACACATGCCGATCTGTACTTGCCTCTCCACAGCCAAGCATCACTCCTGAAAGCCTGAAACTGCACATTTTTTTGGTTCGCTAGACAGCACATCACAGCCTTACTCAAATAGCCTATGAAGCGGGAGAGCAAGTTGCAACAGAGGTTACCCGATCAGTTGGCGAGACCATGGGACAAATGTAAAAGTCAGTAGATTCTTTTTTAAAACTGTTATCAGGGACGTTCATTTTAGCCTGTGAAGCATGAGTGAGAGGCATCAGAGTTTCCCCGATCGGTTGGCAAGCGCTTGATGAGCTGCGTTATGGAGTGTGTGTGTGTGTGTGAAAAAAAAAATTTAAAAAGGCAGCATTTGCATAAGGAACATTTAAACGGCTTATTAATTTTTTCCTTTTTTTTCCACACTACGTCTCACTTTTTGTTACAATAGTCTTAAGTATGATAGCTTTTTGTCCTGCTTGGCAAATGTAAAGATGGCAGACAGTAAAAATGCCAATGTTCCATGGCATATGGATATTGGCCTTTTTACTACCCATGCATGGAACATATTTCATGCATGGGTAACTAGCCAATCACATTGTTGGATTTAGCCTACCCATTTTATAAGTTTCTATGTTTAAGAACCATGCCTCCGGCCGCAGGGTCCTTGGATTTGGGAATATTATTCTGCCATAGGACAAAGTCAACAGATTGTGACTGAGTGGCAGGCTGATTGGATTCTTGTTGGACAGGCAACAGCATCATGTACCAGGTCTGTCTGGCCCAGCCTGGTGCTATCCTGATCATTATTGCAGGTTCCCTTCTGAGTTTCAGGAGTCATTTCTTAATGAGTGGAAATGGTGGGAAGGCATACAGAAACTTCCCTGTCCAATCCAGTACCAGAGCATTTTCTGGGATTGTGCTTCTGGCTGGTGGTCTGAAACAAAACTGTGGGAGCTGATAGTTCTCCAAATATGCAAACACATCTATATTGGGAGTTCCCCACCTTCTGAACACTGTGGCCAGAACCTGCTGTTTAAGGCCCATTCATGATTTCCATGGCTGATTCTGCTTAGGGAATATTCCAGGACATTATCTTTGCCTGGTAGATGCACTGCAAATATGTTTGCCTCGAAGGAATGTGCAAGGGCCCAGATCCATATTGCCTCTGTACACAGTTCTGAGGAACTTGTTCCTCCCTGTTTGTTTATGTAGCACATTGTCGTGGTGCTGTCTGTTTAATTTGGACATTCTGTCCTTGTAGCTGGGAGGGAAAATACTGCATTACTAGCAGTACTGCTCTGAACTTCAGGAGGTTTATGTGTTCTAGTGCCTCCTGTGGGCTCCATGTGCCACTCACTGTAAGGTCCTGTAGGTGGGTGCCCAACCCCAGGAGTGGGGCATCCGTAGGAAGAATATTTGTTGGTGATTGCCGAAGAAAGGGAATGCGTACTCTGAATTTGCTTTCTTCCTTCCACCATTGTAATGACTCCACTGGTGCCTTTGTCACTGGCACTAGCTTTGAAAGTGAATCACATTTGTGGGACCAATTATCCTTTAGGTAATACTGGGTCTCTATCATTTGGAACCTGGCCCATGGAACCACAGGTGTGGATGCAGCCATGTGACCTAGTAACTGTATGAAGTCTGCTGTTGCTATCAAAGCTATAACCATGGCCTGCAGGAGAAGGCTTTCCCCTGCAGGGTGTTTAGCTCTGCTCTTATGAAGTCTAATACTTGAAAAAGTTCTAGCTTGGACTTCTGCAGGTTTATCAAGGATCTCAAGTTCTCCAAGATGCTTGTTACCAACTGAACTGAGCACCTTGCATCTTGTCCTGTTTTTCCTCGGACTAGCCAGCCATCTAGGTAAGGGAAAACTACCACACCTTGTTTTCTCAGATGTGCAGCCATCACAGCCAGGCACTTTGCGAAAACCCTTGAAGCCAAAGTGAGACCAAACGGGAGAGCTCTGAACTGGTAACGACAGTTCCCCACCTTGAATCTGAGGTACTTTCTGTGAGACTTACAGAGGTATGGAAATAGGTATCTTTAAGATCCAGGGATCACAACCAATGACCTTTCTCCAAAGATGGTATCATTGTTCTTAATGTGACCATCTTGAAGTTTTCTTTCTTTCAATATTTGTTCAGAAACCTGGGATCTAAAATAGGTCACCAATCCCCTAGTGGCGGAGCCAGGTTTGGAAGCCAAGGGGGGGGGGGCATTCAGTCAATCACAGGCTCCACAATGGACACTAAACAGTGAATAAAGATGGTGGCGGGGCACCACTACTCACATTGGGGCAGTCAGGAGGGGCGCCCACCCCCCTCTGGCTCTGCCACTGCAGTCCCCATTTTTTTTGTAGGTCAGGAAGTGCTTCTTATAAATGCAGAAGACCAAAGGAGGAATGATGCAGGATGTCTCACAGATTTGTCATGATAATAAAACTTTTCTGAGAATAAAACATCCAAGAGTAATATTTAGATATTTATCTGTCATGTCCCACTTAGTTGGTTCTTTCTTGAAATGAGAGTAACTAATCTATATATCACAATTTATGGTATCTCACCTGATTCATCCTGACACTCTTCTGGGATGATGCACACAGGCATTCAAAAAGATACAGAAATGAAATAACTTTCACTGGCAATTAACATCCTGTTAAGGGCATATACAGCACATAATGGAAGAATCATCTATTTTCCAGAGAAAAGAACTCATCAAATGGCAAGAGGAGATGAACATGCAAACATACGAATGTGCCAGCAGAAACAGACCACCCGGTCTATCTAAGTCTGCTCAAGTGTGCAGCCAACACCCCTAGTTTGCAGCTACCCCACCCCCTCCCCTTTGCCATCCCACTGCCACCACCCACCTCCCCCACCCTCACTCTCCCCTGTTCCCTGTCCCATGCCCTTTTGAAGCTGTTCACAGATTTACATACCACCACCCATTCTGGTAGGGCATTCCATTTTGCTACCACCCTCTCTGTGAAATAGTGTCTCCTCATTTCCTTCCTAAATCTTCCCCCCTTTATTCTTAGCCCATGCCCCCTGGTGACCCTCCCCCTCCTTAACTTAAAGACCATATCTGCCCCATCCTTATTGATTCCCCTCAGACACTTAAATGTCTCTATCATGTCCTCCCTGTCCCTTCTATCCTCCAGGGTGTACAAATTCAGGTCTCCCAGCCTGCTGTCATAGTCTCTCCACTCCATTCCACAAATCATCTTTGTTGCCCTCCTCTGCACCCCCTCCAGTAGCCTGATATCATGCTTTAGGTATGACCTCCAAAACTGCACACAATGCTCTAATTGCAGCCTTACCAGTGACCTGTAAAGGGGCAAGATCACTTCTCTTCACCTGAATGAAAACCCCCTCGCTATGCACCCCAGGATTTTGTTTGCTTTTCCAGCCACTCTTCTGCACTGGGCAGTGTTGTTCATGGTCCCTGTTATCATTACCCCTAGGTCCTTCTCCTCCTCCTCAGCTTAAACCCCCCCCCCGCCAGCCAGTATTCTCTCCTTGGGTTCTTCACCTCAAAGTGCATAACCTTACACTTCTTTGCATTGAACCCCAGCTGCCACCTCTCTGACCACTCCTCTAGCTTGCGTAGGTCCCTCTGCAGCTGCTTCCATCAGTTCTCTCCATCCACCACTGCTCCGATTTTGGTGTCATCAGCAAACAGACTTACCTTGATCACCACACGTGTGCAATTGTGCAATGTCAGATATGAAGAGCCCAAACAATACTGGCTCCAACACAGAGCCCTGTGGTATCCCACTTGTCACTGGCCTTGGAGTTAAGAGCTCCCCTCTCACCACCATCTGTTGCAGCCTGCCACTCAGCCAGCTTGTAATCCAGTTCATCTTTTTTACCTCTACCCCTTCACCAGTTAGCTTCTCCCCAAGCCACCCATGAGGCACCAAATCGAAGGCCTTGCTGAAGTCCAAGTAAAGAACATCTTCTGCATGACCTTTATCCAGCTCACCTGTCACCCAATCATAATATTGTATGAGGTTGGTTTGAAAAGACTTCCCTGAAACAAACCCATGCTGCCTCACATCCTAGAGGCCATTGTCCTCCAGGTACAACACCAGTCTTTCCTTTAGTATTGTTTCCATGAGTTTGCACACTATGAAGGTGAGATTTACTGGATGATAATTACCTGGTTCATCCCTTGGCCTGCTCTTGTGTAATGGTACTACATCTGCCATCCTCCAGTCCAGTGGCACACATTCCGACTCCAGTGAGGTGCTGTACAGATCCACCAGTGGCTCTTCCAACACCTCTGCCATCTCCCTCAGCACCCTGGGGTGGATACCATTTGGCCCTGGTGCCTTGTCTACCTTCAGTGCCCTCAGTCCATCTAGGACTCTACTTGTCTCAATTCTTCCATCTGTCACCTCCTCTCCCCTGTCCCCACCCTCCCAGCCCATGCTGGCAGTGGTCGCCTTTTCTTCTGTGAACACTGAGAAAGTATTCATTCAGTGCCTCTGCCTGCTCCTCCCCTTTTTCATCCACTCCCCACCACTTTTCATCTTCACTATTGTCTCTTCGCACTTCCTTTTCTCCCGATATATCTGAAAAAGTCTCCCCCCCACCATTAATTCCCTGTGCTAATCTCAGCTCCTTCTGGGCCTTGGCTTCTCTCACTTTTCTGGTCACATCCATGGACCATCTTGCATATTCCTCCCTGTCCACTTCATTCCCTGCTCTCCTAAACCTCTGGTGCGTCACTCATTTTGCACTCACCACCTCCACAAATTCGCTGTTCAACCATCATGGTTTTCTTGCTCTGCTCCCCTTACTCTGTGCCTTGGTGCAGGCTTCTGTTGCCACTGTAACCCCCCCGTTTAATGATATCCCATTTCTGCTCCACTTCCACCTCTGGCCTTATGCCCTCTAGTTTCCCTTTCAGTACTTCCTGCATCCTCCCAAAGTCCAACTCCCTAAAGTTTACCACCTGAGTAACTGATTTCTCTGGCTCCCCACACATCATGATATTAAACCACACCGTTTGGCGATCGCTGTCAGCTAGTGGTTCCTCTACCTTTATTTCCCTCACTGGCTCCCCATTCAACAATACCAGAGCTAAACTGTTCTTTAGCCTAGTAGGTACAGTAACCAACTGTGTCAGGAGACCCTCCTGGATCACGTCCAGGAGCACTTGCTCCCTAGCACTGAAGGTGATCGGAATGCTCCAGTCAACCCCCGGCAAGTTGAAAGCACCCATGATGACCACCTTCCCTTTTCTACATACCTTTTTAATTTGTCCCGCTAACTCCCTGTCAAGCTCCTCAGACTGGGATGGTGGCCTGTATGCAACCTCAAACCTCAATTTCCTACCCCTTGAGTCTAGGAGCTGCAGCCAGATTGTCTCCATTCTCCTCCCTCATCCCTTGTGCATTTTATCCCGTCCCTCACATAGATTGCCATCCCATCCCCCCACCACTCCTCACAGTCCTTCCTGTATAATTTGTATCCTGGGATTGCCAGATCCCAGTCCTGGTGCTCAGTTGCCCACATTTCTGTGACAGCTGCAATATCCACCCTCCACACTGCTAAGAGTGCCTGTAGCTCAGTGGATTTGTTTCCTAAGCTTCTTGCATTCAATGAGACCACCCTCCATAATGCCCCCTTCCCTTCACTAGCCTCCATCTCCTCCCTCCTTTTTTGGCCACCCCGAGTCCTTCCCTGCCAGTCTGGGGGTAGGCTGTGACTCCACTCTATCGGATACCTGCCTACCTGCTGTCCACTTGCCACCCCCCCCATCTAGTTTAAATCCACCCTGGTGGGTCTGGAGAATGACAATTATTGGCTATATGTGAGCCCCCAGAATGGACAATCCTATGTTTTGATAAAGAAATTAATTGTGTAGAAAATATTAACCAAGAGGGTTCTGTTGAACTACCTTAGAGGCAAGACCTGTTTGCATCGCTGCCTTCAATTCATCATAAAAAATTACACAAAATTTGCATGTTGCATGGTGCTATCTGCACAGTGCATGAAGAAACAGCAAAGAAAACAAAGTGCTGCATCAGCATGTGGGATGAAAACAAAACAAAAAGGTAATAATAAATGCAACTTGAAGATAGAAAATAAAATTAATATCGACATTTTGACCATAGGTCTTCTTCAGAAATTATCTAAAGAGAAAAAACAAAGTTAGTCTTTAAGGCATTAAGTGCTGCATTCCCTAATCAGCTATGGAGCTAAATAAAAATCAACTTTAATCTGAAGCAGGTGAAATATGAAGTTTGCTGACTGATGATGAGTTAGCCTTCATTTTCAAAAGTGGCAGCAGCTGATTTCCCTGTTACCAGTCGAGATGGCTCCATGCTTCAGGTTTGGAATCCACTGACAAGTTGGACCTGACTATAAAACATTTGGACTTGGCTGAGTTGCCGATTAATGACTTAAATGGCTCTGTAGAGGTATGTCAGAAATGGTAGGAAGGAAGGTAAGGAATTGTGCTGCACCTCCTGGTTTGAGGACTATATATCCTGCCGCACACAACAGGTCAAAATAGATACTACACTCTCCTCCAGTAGACCAGTCCTTACTGGGGTCCCACAAGGATCCATTCTTGGTCAACTACTCTTCAATCTCTTCCTAAACTCCCTTCCCCAATCCTGCAATGGTAAACTACTGCTTTATGCAGATGACGCTGTGGTTTTCTGGAAACACCCCCATCTTAACTCCCTCCAAACCACCCTGCAGGCCTTCTTTGGGGAACTTGAAGCCTGGTTCTCTGAGCATCACCTATTGCTCAACTACCACAAGACAAAGTCTATGATCTTTGCTCACCGTCAGAGTCCTCTCTGTAGCACCCTGCTAATTATCATGAACTCACTAGGCAGTAAACTTGAACAGGTCTCCTCTTTCAAGTACCTTGGTATCAACCTTGACACTTCACTCACCTACCACACAAATATCCAACACGTCTCATCCTCCATTAACACCAGGCTAGGAATCCTATTCCAACATAAGCACTGCCTACCCCCCCCCCGGCCCTCCATCTAGCAGTGTCCTCCTCAGTCCTTTCCTTGGTGGATTACAGCATAGTGATTTATGGGACTGCAGACCAAACAGCCTTATAATGCATTAACTTAGCTCTCAATGAAGCCTGCCGCATGATCACTGGATGTGAACGTTTTACTCACACTTGTGAGCTGTACAATCTAACAAACTAGCTAAACTTCGAAGGTAGGCTCAAGTATCACACTTGCCTTCACCACCTCATTCAAATATTCCCTAACAGAAGAGCCCCAAGGCGTTCCCCCAATACCACCCTCCTGGTCCCTCACTGTAGGACCTTCCTCGGTCAACGATCCTTTCGGTATCGGACTCCCCTGTGGTTAAACAACCTTCCACCCTCCATGTCACCGAACTTTGGCCAATTTAAAACCAGCCTCAAGACCATCCTCCTTGCCTCCACAGACTGTGGCTGCACATAATATTCCATCTTCCTACTTTTCATCTCTATAGGTTGCATAGCTTAATCCCTAGGAGGAATATTTTTATAACTTGTTAGCTTACTCCCTTAGGCTACACACTGGAAAGGGGAACCATTTCTGTATCTTGATTAATTCCCTCATTACTCCTCTCACACTGTGTATATATTATGACTCAGGGACCACTTAAAACCCCCTGAAACTGAAACCTACCATATGTAATATCTATGACATGGGGTCTACTGTTAATGACCACTACAGCTGTAACCTGCCAATTGTATATATTCCCTGTACTGTACTACTTATGTAAGTATCCTGTTATTTTATATGTGTCTATCTGACGTGGAGCCTTTGCAAAGGAGTCTGACTCAAAGGATTGTATTTCCGACTTCTCTCAAATAAAATAAAAAATAAAAATAAATTAGTGCTGTATTCCTCCTCCTCATTATTTATTGCTGAGGTCATTTGTATGAAAAAAAGGATCTTTGCTCCTGAAGAGTTTATCTATTCCTGCTGCTTTCTTCCTACTCGAAGTCACGGAGCACTACCTGTGTCCTCACAGTTACTCCCATAGCAACATACTGTGATGTCACAACAAAGAATTATGGCTTGAAGAAGGGAGTAAGCTATCGAGGCAGATGGACTCTAAAGGACCTCTAACGGATAAAGATCATATATTCATGCACATTTCCTTAGTTATAAATAATGGGGAGGAGAAATATACAAATATAGAGAGAATGCAGGCAGAATTGGACCCAATTATTGATATATTTATTTTTAAGTTTTCTTTGAGGTGTTTGTAGCTCTTTAAGCACATTCAGGATGACTTCTGAGAGATTCAATCTGGAAAATTCTATCCCTTAAGAACCATGCCTTCCGGTGCAGGATCCTGGGATTCAGGAATGTTATTCTGCTCTGGGACAAAGTCAACAGATTGTGACTGAATGACAGGCTGGTTGGATTCTTGTCAGATAGGACCATGAGCAGCAATCACCAGGGCTGTCTGGCCCAGTCTGGAGCTATCATGGTCATTGTTGCAGGTTCCCTCCTGAGTTTCAGGAGTAATTTTTGAATGAGTGGAAATGGTGGGAAGACATACAGAAACTTCCCTGTCCAGTCCAGTCCCATGGCATCTTCTGGGATGGTCCTCTGGCTGGTGGTCTGCATCAAAACTGGGGGAGCTGATAGTTCTCCAAACATGCAAACAGGTCTATATTGGGAGTGCCCCACCTTCTGAACACTGTGGCTAGTTTAAGGCCTATATGTAATTTCCCTGGCTGCTTCTGCTTAGGGAATCATTCAGGACATTTTCTTGTCCTGGCAGATGCACTGCAAATACAACTCCTGTGGGCTCCACGTGCCACTCACTATGAGGTCCTGCAGGCTGGCGTCCCACCCCAGGAATGGGGCATCCATAGGAAGAATACTTGCTGGTGATTACTGAAGGAAGGGAATTCCCTCTCAGAAATTGCTTTCTTCTTTCCACCACTTTAATGACTCCACTAGTGCTTTTGTCACTGGCACTAGCTTTGAAAGGGAATCACATCTTTGGGACCAGTTGTCGCTTAAGTGGTACTGTGTAGTTGGAACCTGGCCCACGGAACCACAGCTGTGGATGCGGCCATGTGACCTAGTTATTGTAGAAAGTCTGCTGCAGGTCTTGGCTGACCTGCTGTGACAGACTTGGGTGTTGCTATGAAAGCTGTAACTCTGGCCTATGAGAGGAAGGCTTTCCCCAGATGGGTGTTCGGTCCTGCTTCTATGAAGTCCAGTACCTGAACAGGCTGTAGCTGGGACTTTTGCAGGTTTATCAAAAATCCCAGGTTCTTCAGGGTGCCTTTTACTAACTGAACTGAGCACATTGCCTCTTGTTCTGTTTTCCCTGAGACTAGCCAGCCATCCAGGTAAGGGAAAACCAACACACCTTGTTTTCTCAGATGTGCTGCCACTACAGCCAGGCACTTTGTGAAATCCCCTGGAGCTAAAGTGAGACCAAATGGGAGTGCTGTGAACTGGTATTGGCAGTTCCCCAGCTTGAATCTGAAGTAACATCTGTGAGACTGTCTAACTGGGATATGAAAATAGGTGTCTACTTTTAGATACAGTGATCCTAGCCAATGACGTTTCTACAACGATGGTATCACTGTTCTTAGTGTGACCATCTTGAAGTTTTCTTTTTTTTAAATATTTGTTCAGAAATAACAAAAAAAATAGCAGTAAAAAAATCCAGCACTCATCACCTACAATAAAGTGAGAATGCAACTTCCAGAGTTCAAAAAAGTGCCAAATTTATTGAGGTATCAGTAAAAGAAACACGCCATGACGCGTTTCTGACAAATCCTTTTTCAAAAGACATAAAAGAAAGTAAGTGGTAAGTGGTGGACTTTTTTTGTTACTATGTCTTTTGGAAGTATCTGAGCACCCTAGCCTTGTGCGCCACCTTTCAATGTGTGCAATTTGTTTAGAAACCTGAGGTCTAAAATGGGTTGCTAGTCACCATTTTTCTTGAGGGTCAGGAAGCATCTTGAGAATAAGCTCTACCCCACTGGGAGACAGGTCTTTCTCTACAGCTTTTGATGCAGGTTTTTTTTTTTAGTTTTGAGGTTTTTTTTTCTTACCTCTAGCAGGCACTTTTCTGTGGGAGAATGAGATGGAACAACGTGTGTGTTTCTGCAGATTAGAAAGTGTTTGAAATGCAGACACAATCCCTGACCCACTACTTCCAGTACCCACTTGTCTTGGTAGTGTTTACCAATTCATGGAAGTAGTGTGCCTGTCTTCCTCCCACCAGCAGTGGTTGGGCAACCTGGGAAAAATTGTAAGGGGTTTTGTTTTGGCTGGGGCTCTGGATTTTTTGTTGATTGTTTCAGCTGAAGTGGGCGCAGCCATGACTTTTGCTATGGCCTTTCTTTTTTTTTTTTAATCATAGAATGTTTTTTTCCTCCTCAACTGTGGAGAGGTACCAGCAAATTGTCTGGCCGCCGGCACCCGCACCCCAAGACCAGGTCTGGCCAGCGACTCGCTCTCCCCCACAGGCCAGCAAGTAGACAGGATCCCCTCCTCCTGTGGGAACCTGGAGCACAGACACCTGGAGGGTGCACCTCATGTCCAGGGGCACAGGGCACGGCCATCAGCCGCCATGATCGCCCCACAATTTTCCACCATTTTCTCCCCCTAGGAGCAGGACATGCAATGGTGTCAGCGCATAGCCATGTGGAAACCCTGCGCTCCACTCCTTGCCTGTGCACACAACTGTAGTGCATCTGGCCTCCACCAGTTGCCATTACAGTGCAATGCTGTTTTCCCACCTACCCCAGAGGAAGGAGAGAAGTTGTGGGATGCTCAATCCTTCCTCTCCCCTGCCAACACCCTGTGGCCCAAGTCCATTCCAGAACCTGGGTCACCAGTACGGTGTGAGGTATGGCGTCCAGCACCTCAACCCTCAGCACCACACGGCCGGCTGCTATGGCCTTTTTAAGAGGTTAATGTACAGTATGGGAAGAAGTATCCTTCTTGGTGGAGCTACTCTTGCGTGTCCATAAAATCAGCATCCTCTTCATCCTCCTGTGTTTCTAGTAGGGGAATGTTGAGGGCATCAACCATTTGCCTGACAAAGGAGGAAAAAGATGAGTAATCCTCAATTTGCCTTGGAGGAGGTTCAAAATCTTGCTCAGGTGTACCTTCTAAACTCCTGTGGGATCACCTTCCTGCATATTCACGTAATATCCTCCCTCCTCCTCCTGTACAGGCATATAGGTTAGAGCCTGAGCCTGGGGAGATGGGGTGACAGGTATCTTATTGAAATTTTCCATGGCCTGGACCACCTGGAAACATTGCCACATTTTTGATAGTCCTCTGATAAGGACATTTTTTCTGTGCCATCTGTCTGCTCCTTTCTCTGGCAGGAGGAGTGGCAGTGACATCATTTTCTTTCAATTTCTTTTTGGCAGACACTGTTTCCAGTGCCTGCTCTAAGGCTCTTTTATTTTTATTTTTGCCATCACTGGTTTCAGGGTTCCCTCTTTCAGACAACCTGATATCGGAACCATCTTTACTAAGCCTTTCTGATGGCTTTACAGCTTTATCTTTTTCTTGTCACCTTTTATGTTATTTTCTACTGTAAATGAGGAGATGGACCCTTCAGATGTGCACTTTCCACCATCATTATGACTACCCCCAGAGCCTTTTTTTGGGAGGTTTTACCTCGAGGTTCAATGAGGGGTAATAACTCCTCCCTCCAACCAAATAAAGACCAGCCTTTCCCAGCAGCCCAAGGTCAGCATGTTTGAAGCGCCTGAGCTGCTGCATGGTCTGTATGACTGTGCTCTCCTTCCTGGTTTGTTCTGGGATTTTTTTCTGTGTTGCTTCTTGTCTCCCGGTTTTTGTTTCTGCCACTGCTCCTCCTCGGCAGTCCTTGCCACCCCCACACCCCGCTGCCTTCTCCTTCCTTCTTTGTTTGTGCTCCATTCCTCTTCTGCCTTTTTTCCCTTTCTCTCCCTGTAGTCCTATTGTTTTGCCACCCTGCAGTGTTTCACTTGGTGGTTGTCCTCAACCCCCAACCCCTCCACACACACACACACACACACAAACCTCTCCTCTTCTCTTCTCTTCTCCATGCTCACTGTGTTGCTCCTCCTTGGGTCTTCTCCATTTTTTCATTTGTGCTGTTTGCTTTTTTTTTGTGGGTCAGGGGGGATTATTTTCAATTTTCACTTTGACAGCTGTGTAGATCTGTTTCAGAGTACTCCATTCTTCAATGTTGTGGTGTGTGCTTATGTCATCACCTGGCTTAAAGCTGCAGCTCCATTTTTTCTTCTCTTTACTTCTGCCTGTTCCCTATACCAAATAGTGTAACTCACTATTCTGTTTGTCTCAGCTAGTTTGCACAATTGCCAATCCTTCAACTGTGTTCATTCTCTGGCAAAGTCTGTCTTTTCTCAGTTATCCTTTTCTTGTATAACTGTATACTTCTTTGTCACCTGTGCTGTTCCAGCACTCATTCTGCTCAGTACTGCTGCCTTGCTTCTAACCCTAGCATCTCATGCCTTCATTCTCCCCTACTCTGCCTTATTTATGCCTATAGCAGCCATTTGCTGCCTCTCCCTTTCTTACGGCCCTCACCAGCAGCCCTAATGGCCTTCATCGCCCTAACTCATACCTTCACAAGGTCCACGAGTGTAGGTAGTGTTTGACTTTGTCTACCAGAAATGGGAGTCTGCAACCTTTAATTCATCATTGCCGTGTTGCACTTACTTCTCACATTCTCATTCCAGCAGTTCTTCAGCTGATACAAGATGCAGAGTTCAACTTCATCTGTCAGAGATGTGGTACTGCAACTTGCAAACACCTGAAGCAAACACAGCCCATCTGGAGCTGTTCCATCCATGATAGTGTTCAGTAACTGGCCCTAGCTGACTGGGGTTCATTTTCCTTCTCAGCTCCATCAGTAGTAATGCCTTCTATGAACTTGGAGAGAGAACATTGTCCTCATATTCCCCAAAGGTACGTAAAAGGCTCGAGTTCCTCCACCTAGGGTTCATTCCACTGAAGTGCAATATGACATGGCATACTGGCACTATGGTCATTTCCATGCCTACTGGTTCTCCATCCATAAATCTCAAAGAAGGTCCTTTTGGGTCTCCTCAGACTTCTTCAGACACACAACCATCTCACAAAAGATCTTCAAAATCCAAACACTCCTTAAAGTACTGGACTGTTACCCACTTTATGTCTGAATTGGAAAAAAAATCAGTATTCCACATTGAGCTTCAGCCTGGAAACAGGGACTGTATGATTTATTCTTAGCTGCTAAATCTAAGCCTGCCAAGGATCCTGCACCTAGCCAGCTCATTACTCAGCCAGTTCCAGCTCCTGTATCTGACATTCAGCTAGTAACATCCATATCAGAGCTGTAATCTCATATCGCTTCCCTTGAAAATCACTTTCCCTTACAATCTACTCCAGCCTCAATCTGAGCAATACCTGCCATCCTTCCATCCTCCAGCCATACTCAAGAGAAAGCTTCTTCTACTACTGTTATGCTGACTATAAGCACTCCTTAAACTTCAGAGTCACCAGCTCGACAGAATTCAGGTACTACTACTTCCTCAGCTACTACTCTTCCGTTCGTCTGTCCTATTCACCTCATTCCAGGTCATCTCCATAAGGATATCATAGATGGGAAAGATGTAAAACCTGATATCCCCTTCTCATCTTGCTCCCACAACACCATTGAAAACAGAACTATATCCTGCCAAGATGTTTGTCATACTGAAGTCAAAAGATCCTAGACTTGTGAAGAAACCCACTATACCCTAATTTGTTCTCACTTTTAGCTTACATCATGTGTTTTACTCTACAGTTCTTTCTATTTTAAAACCATCTTTATTGATTTTTCTTTTAGACATGTAAGACATACATAGACATACACACAGATAAACCAAGAATTACTCTTGGTCCCCCAGCCCAAAACTGGCTGTGGATACTTTATACATATACAGCTACCCAAAAGTAACATTGCCTCTAATAGGCCAGCTGAGCCATGTCCAACCCCCATAGTGGGGTGGGCTGTCACTTAACTCAAATATATAGAATCTAATAACTCTTTGCTCACCTGCCCGTATACTGGGATTATATTAACCCCTCATACTCAGGTCAGACTAACCACCGTAGCTGCATCCCTAGAAAAGAGAGAGAGAGTCCCCCAACCCCTACCTAGTTTGCAGATCCTTATATTCCTACATAGTATCCCACCAAAGTTATTTCCCAACTAATGAGCAAATATGTAAGAAAAGAAAAGAACTTAGCAATTACACAAACTTTCAGATTATTATTCATTCGCTACTCTCACCCCAACAGACAGAACCCCCGCTCCGAGCATCTATTAGCTGTATAGAGTAGACAGCTTCCAAAGACTGCCACCTTTTTTTATATAATCCCATCTTACCTTCGTTCAACATATGCTTTCATATCCTTCCCAGGGTTCTCATGAGATTCCCTACCCACTGGTCATAAGTTTAGAAAAGGCTGTCTTTCCAATGCTTTAGAACAAAAGATTTGACCAGGGCCATAAGTAAGGAGATGTGGTACTTAGACGTATTCCCTGAAACCTGAGACAGGTCCCCAAGTACAAAAACCTCAGGCAATATAAGCTCTGAATAGTCTAAGATGGGGTCCATATTCTGTTTAATTTTATGCCAATGGGGCCAAATCTTGGCACAATACCACATCACATGTAATATATCCCCCGCGTTTTTCATTACACCTGAAGCATAGGTCTGTCTGTATAAGGTTCCTTGCACATAGCTTTGCTGGAGTATAGTACATATTAGAAGTAATGAACAACTGCATATTCTTCAGTTTAGGTATAGTTATATATCTGCAACTATTCCATACATCTTTCCAATTAGATCTTAGGGGAGTCATAATTTTATCCCAATATGGGATGTGGGTTGAGGAGCTTGAGCCTAGGAAATTTAAGAGCACCCTGTAAATTTGGGAAATAGGCTTATTTACAAAATTCACCCCAGTTAGTTCTCCCCAATTAAACTCTTTCTTTTGATTTTCCACCATCCCCTTTTTCACCCTGCTTAGCAAGTTGATAAGCTGGATCTTCTTAAAAAAAGGGCAGTCCCTCACTTAGTGGCGGAAGAATGACCTTGTCCTCCTTCATACAGTCGACCAACTTAATTTCCCCTAACTGTCTAGTCCATTGTTTTATAATAATTTGGCCCCCTAACCGGAAATTCAGATTACACATTATCGGTTGTTCCCCTGCCTTCTCTTGTCCACTCCTTTGTGTAGGCGTTAAAAAAACCCACCATGCATTAATTGTTTTTGCTATTGGAGTGAGCTTTGCTTTTGTAGGTAGCTTGTCTGGATGGGAAAAAAGCAGTGCATCTGGGGAAAGTCCCAATTCCCTTAAAATCCGTATCTCCATACGAAGCCAGACTGGTACATAGACCTCCCCCCCCCTCCTGTCCATTCCACCTTCCCATTATTCCTAACTACCCCACCACATAATATAATTGAAGATCTGGCACCTTAAAGCCCCCCACATTCTGTGGCAGATGCATAACCATATGTTTCTTCCTTGTGGGCTTTGAGCTCCATAGGTAGGCCAATAACAACTTTCTGATTTTTATGAACCAAGACTGAGGGAAGAGATATGGAGCTAGGTGAATCGGGTACAACAGCCTAGGCAGCAGATTCATTCTGACCATTCCTAATCTAGCTGTGAAGTTTAATGGAAGTTTATTTCTTCTGAAGCTATCCCCCCGGATTGTAGTTAGTAGTTTTTCCATATTAACCTCTGCTCCCACCTCAACATTATGAGTAATCCAAATACCCAAGTCCTTAATTACTTGAGGGGCCCAGTGTATCTGCAGGGGTTCAAAATCCGCCTAAAAGTATGAGGCGTAAGGGGTAATATTTGTGTCTTGCTTAAATTAAATTTATAGTTCGATACCGCAGAGTATCTTTGTATAATTTCCAACGCCTGTTTAAAACCCTCAGCTGGATCCTGCAAATGCAAAAGTATGTCATCCGTGAACACAGACAGTTTGAGTTCCTACCCCCAGATTTGAATTCCCCGGATTTTAGGCTGTAGGTTTAGTGCCCTTAATAGGGGTTCTAAGTAAATATTAAACAAAATAGGAGAAAGGGGGCATCCCTGCCTGGTCCCATTCTCTAATTTTATTTCCTGGGACAGATACCCATTACATAACACCCTAGCTGTGGGGGTTGCATAGAAATTTTTAATTCCCCTGAGAAGGCCCTCAGGGAATACCATTCTCTCCATGATGGCAAAAGGAAAAGAATGAGAGACCCTGTTGAAGGCCTTCTCCGTGTCTAAGGATATCAGTGCCATAGATATCGGAGAATCCACTGCATAGTTAAGGATATGGTGTAGTTTTCTTAGTGCATCATGAGCCCCCCTGCCCGGCATGAATCCCACCTGCTCTTGGCTGATTAAAGTTGGGGCCAGATTCAAAATTTAGCCAATATCCTTGTCGGGATCTTGATATCCTGATTCATCAGTGCAATCGGTCGGTAGTTCTCCGGGAACTCTTTTGGCTTATCCGGTTTTGGGATAAGTGTAATGTATGCTTGGTAAAGTGGGGAGTGGCATACCCCTTCCTGCATTATCTTAGTAAACAAGCTTTGAGGAGAGGGAGTATTATTAAAATATGTGATTTATAAAACTTGGCTGTGAGTCCATCAGGCCCTGGACTTTTACCATTCGGCAATAATTTTACTACATCTAAAATTTCCCCTTCACTTATTGGAGCTATTAGGCCTTGAGCCTGTGCCAGACTTAGAACTGGGAGAGGTAAGTTCCTCAAAAAAGCATGTATTTCTTCCCTACAAACAATCCTCCCCCTTGATAAATCCCCTTATAATAGGCTGCTAAGGCATCAGCCATTTCTTGGAGGTCAGTTATAAGGTCCCCATCTACTTTTATTAAGTTTACCATTCCTTCACTCTAGTCACTAAAGGTGGCCAGGCACATCACCCTGCATTAGGTACTGAGCCTGAATTTTCTCCAACTAAAAATCCACCTTGGTATAAATCAGGTCTGCCATCTCATCCCTCAGTTCCTTAAGTTCAGTATCCACCTCTGCAGCTGACCCCTCTAAGGGCCCCAGAGAGTCTATGGCCCCTAAAATAAACTCCTCTCGAGCTTGTCTAAGTTTATTCCTTCTTGCTGCATATCTTTGAGCCATCCCTGCATAAAGAACCTTACAGGTTGGCCAGGCTATTTGCTTGTCCTGCAAAGTCGGTAGCTGAACCCAAATAATCTCACTAAGAGCGTCCTCTAATTTTCCATATAGTGTGGTATCGGACAATAATTATTCATCCAGTCTCCACCTATATGGTTTGGGGTGGGGAAGGAGACAGCTTTTAGTTCCCATGTCATCTGTATCGGAGAGTGATCAGATAAAATTCTACTATGGGTAGTCATTTCCTTTATACCCACCAACGCTTCCTGATTAACCAGGAAAAAATCAATCCTGGACTGCATTTTATGGGCCCTTGAGAAAAAGGTCATGCTCTTTGATCCCTTACCATGTAGCCCGACAGGGTCCACCAGTGCAGTAGCCTCCAAAAAGCACCCCATAGCTTCTTGTGCTGTAGACGGGGGGGTTCTTAGAGGGTGGATTACTATCTTCCCAGTTAGTTATACACAAGTTCCAATCTCCTGCTAATATGATCAGGTGTGTTGGCAACCCAACTACTTCTACCTCCAATGAGGCAAAAAATTCTGGGTTAGGTGGGGTTGGACCATAAATAGAGGCAACTGACAATTCTGACCCCAGGATAGATCCTGAGAGAAATATTCCCCTGTTGTCCCCTTTTATTACTGCCCTCTTTACCACATATGGGCATGTCTTCCCCACTAATATGGCTACTCCTCTCGAGGCTGTTTTATTCCCCACTCCAAACACTTGACTCACCCACATTCTTTTTAACAGATCCAATTCCTCTGTTAAAAGATGAGTCTCCTGCAAAGCCACAATTTGTACCCCCAGTCATTGAATGTGTCTCAGAATCGCCATTCTTTTTCATTTCCCCCAAGACCTTTTACATTCCAAGCAATAATTTAAATTTTTGACATTATACATATACATTCCTGTATTTATTACCTCACTATGATCTGCCAATATCTTACTCCCAGTTGGTGGACTCTCTCTCTTTTCTTTTACCCTTCCCTCCCCTTCACCAATCCTATGATCACTCTCCTAAAACATTGACGATCCATGACTGAGTCAGTTCCTGAGTGCCCCCCTAGACCCTTCTTCAAGCCCCTACCAGGGCTCCCAAGATAAATCAAAAGTAAATACCCCTCTTTCTGACTGTCTTTTATCCCCCCTCAATTTTGCTTCTCCTCACTCACCTTCTCCCAACCCCCAGTGACCAGAGGGAGATACGTTCCTGATATTGATGACCCCAGTTTGTATCTGCATCAAGCTATTCTGCCTGGTGGTCTTTCACTCCATCCTAATCAATACTGGGGAGTTTGCTGTCATAACACCCTTCACTTGAAATTATCCATCTTATCCCTATACCAGCACCCCCCCAACAAATGACCCTCTCCCTTGCCGAATAATCCTCTTTCCCCTGACCTACCAAGGAAGACAACTCCTGCAGTCACTCCCATAAGTTACCCTAGAAAGAGCTTCCTCTTCCTTCACCCTCCCACCACTGTTCGGGATGCGAAGGCTAGTCTGTTATATGAGAGTCCCACCTTACCCAACAAGTGAAGTTACCTAAAATTTAGTCACTGCTGCTACCCCTGTGCCCCGATTGAATATTTAACCCCCCTGGGATTCCATACCCCTACCACAAACCTTCCACCTTCGTTTCTGAGATTCCCTGGTTTAGACCACCTCCCCCCCCCCATCGTGAACTCAATTATTTACTGAGATCAAATCACGTCTGCCCTCTGGTGGCTGTATCTTCAAATTGCTTCACTGCAGCTCACATAAGCCTTGGATAAGGATGCTTCCCTTACATTTTACCAACCAAAACCCCATCCCCATTGCCTCCCTGTGAATCTCAGTACCTCTTTCTCCCATTCATTTCCCAGAGCTGTCTAAACTCAAAAAAACAAAAATCAACCATTTGTTTACTTTAACCACCCTTAATAATTTCAGTCAGTGCATAGCATTTCCAAATTTTCTGTCTCTTGTCCAGATTAGTTAAATTTTTCCAGTACCACTACCAAGCCCATCAGGTCAGAGACTTGAATAGCGATGGGAGCTCAAATCTCAAGCCTTCCAGAGCATCCTGCACTGTTAGGTATTTTTTGTCCCCCATTTGGAGCTTCACAACTAAGGTCGCTGGATACTGCATCCGGAACTTGATCCCTGCCAGATAGAGCTTCTTTTTAATGTCTGAGTATTCTTTTTGTCGATCTCTTATGGAAGGAGTTTGGTCCTGGAACAGCCACAGAGTCGCCCCATTCCACTGTAGGTTTTTGGACTGTTTAGCTTTACTTAGAACAAAGGCTTTTTCTTTATAATTGAGAAACCTCATGATTAATACCCTTGGGTGAACTCCTTGGGGGGTCTCTCTAAGTGCCCGATGCGCTGTTTCCAAATTGTCTGCCTCCCCATATGGAGTTGGGCCTAACAGCTTCATCAGCAAATCCTGCATAAAAGTTACACAGTCCGCCCCTCTGTTTTTTCCAGGAGCCCTGCCATTATTAAATTATTTCTTCTGCTGCATGACTCTTGGTCCTCCATACAATCTTCCAGCTTTTTAACTTGCTTTCTAAGCACCACCACTTCTTGCTCTATCCCTGTAGATTTCTTCTATTGCAATGAAACTGTGGCCTCCAAATCTCCCATTCTCCTTGCCAACGCATTCAAAGTCGGTTTTACAGTTGAAAAATCCGCGACCAAACCCTGCAGCAACTGTTTGATCTCCAGGATGTCATCCGCTTTCACTTTCTCTCCCCTTTACATGCTCTCTTCATCATCCTGATCCTCTGACACAGGCGAAAGGGGTTTCTGGCATTTCACTGCCGGAATCCGAGCCAACAAGGCCTCTGAAGCACCACACTCCATCTCGGCTATTCTGCTAGACCTGTTCTGAGCACCGCCAAAACAGGCAATTTGCATCCTATCTGCTCCTTTCTTTTCGTTCGAGAGGCAGAAAAGCTTAGGGGAAGCTTCACCACTTAGCTGGATTACCCGGTTGAGCCCTTACTTTTAGTTTAAAGATAAATTAGGCTGGCAAGGGCCCGGAAGCTACACTCAGGATGTCCTCTCTGCTCTAGCTCATCACGTGATCTCCACTGTACATTTCTTTCTAGACATGAGGCACTAGACTCATTTATATCACTTAGTCGATCTAGGCATTTGAAATGGAGGGACCCCTTTTTTGATTAACATCAGTCCTTCTCCACAAAAGCTGCAGCCGCTTTGGCTCAGTTATAATACAAAAGTGAACTGGGCCATCCAAGATAAGAAAAAAATTAATCACCATAGTAATCTTCTTTCTTCCAGGGTATTCTTCAATATCATTAAACTCTAGCAGTCAGCCTCCTGGATTGCACTGCCCCGGAGATAAATGGAACTTATGCTAATAGTGGAACACTCATTGGCTCATGCCACCACTCAAACCTGCTGCCCTGTCAACTGTAAGCATTCTAAAATGCTCAGATTTTAAATAAGCCTGTACGTAAGTCCCCTACTATGCTATCCTAACAGTTGACAATAAAATAATAATAACATTCTGATTTGATCAAACACCCCTTTTTTGTTCCCTTAAGCCAACTGGCAATGTCCAAAAAGACCAATAAATATAGAAACTGGGCAATCTGGTTTAAAAAAGATTTTGTACCAGTGAAAGGCAAACAAACAATACCACAATATGGTTCTCAAAGGAGGTGGCAGTGAAGGTTCAAGAGAAAAAGAAAGCATTCAGAAAGTACACAGAATCACAGAAGGAGTAGGACAGAGAATTGTACCAGTTAAAGCAAAAGGAAGCTGAAGGAAGCTGGGAAGGCAGTCAGAACAGCAAAGGCCTGGACCGAGGAAAAGATAGCCAACTCAGTTAAGAAGGGGGATAAAACCTTTTTTAGGTACATCAGGGAGCGAAGGAAGACTAAGGAAGGGATAGTGAGGCTTAATAAAGGGGAGGGGGTGGGCAGAGGGTGACGGTGAAAAGGCAGAGATACTAAACAAATATTTTTGCTCAGTATTTACAAATGAAGAGGGGGGGAGGTACCTAAAACAAACAGTAGAAACACTCTGGATACAGAAGTTGATGCCAGCACATTTACAGAAGAAAGGGTTCTAAAAGAACTCTTAAAACTGAAGGTGGACAAAGCAATGGGGCCTGATGGGATTCATCCCAGAATTCTAAAAGAACTAAGGGTAGAACTAGTGACATCACTGACTACCCTCTTTAACAAATCATGGGAGAATGGAGTGGTACCTGAGGACTGGAGGAGGGCAGATGTGATTTCCCTTCACAAAAGTGGGAGCAGGGCAGAAGCAGGAAACTACAGACCTATTAGTTTAACCTCAGTGATAGGGAAAATGATGGAATCACTTCTAAAGGAAATAATTGTTGAGTACCTAGAGGCCAGAGGGGCACAGGACACAAGGCAGCATGGATTCACAGCAGGAAGGTCATGCCAGATGAATATAATAGATTTCTTTGACTGGGTGACCAAAGTAGTAGATCAGGGAGGGGCTGTGGACATGGCTTACCTAGACTTTAGCAAGGCATTTGACACAGTCCCACACAAAAGATTAATATACAAGTTAGCCAGCCTGGGAGTGGGTCCCAAGATGATAGCCTGGGTAAAGAATTGGCTGGAGAATAGGACACAGAGGTTAATAGTAAATGAAGTCCACTCTGAAGAAAGGGGGGTTACCAGTGGGTACCGCAGGGTTCAATATTAGGACCGGTACTCTTCAATGTCTTTATAAGCGACATTGCAGAGGGACTGGAAGGAAAAGTATGTCTCTTTGCAGATGACACAAAGATCTGCAACAAAGTTGATGCACAAGGTGGGGTGGAAAGGATGAGAAGGGACTTGGCAGGGTTAAATGAATGGTCAAATGTATGGCGGCTTAGATTCAGTGCTAAGAAGTGCAAGGTAATGCACCTGGGAAACAAAAACCGAGGGGAAGAGTACACAATGGGGGGTGAGATACTAACAACAAAAATGGAAAGGGACCTGGGGGTAGTCATATCAGATGACCTAAAGGTGGGCAAGCAATGTGAGAGTGCAGTAAGGAGGGCTTGGGGGGATACTGGGATGCACAGGGAGAGGCATCACCAATAGAAAACAGGAAGTTGTTATCCATCTGTATAGACAGCCGGTGAGACTCCATCTGGAGTACTGTGTGCAGTTCTGGAGACCCAATCTCTGCAAGGACATAGACAGGATGGAAGCTGTCCAGAGGAGGGCAAATAAAATGGTGCAGGGTCTGCACCAGAAGACATATGAAGAGAGACTAAAGGAGCTTAATATGTATAGCCTCGAGGAAAGGAGGGAGAGAGGGGGACAGGATAGAAACTTTCAAGTACCTCAAGGGAATCAAAAAAGTCCAAGAGGGTAGCATCTTTCAAAAAAAGAGGTGTGCAAGAACAAGGGGGCACAATTTGATGATGGAGGCCCAGAGGTAATGTAAGGAAGTATTTTTTCACAGAGAGGGTTGTGGATGCATGGAATGCACTTCCGGAGGAGGTTGTGAAGTCAAAAACAGTGGTGGAATTCAAGCATGCATGGGACAGTCATAAGGCAATTCTAGGGGTTGGGGGTAGAAAGAAGTAGGCTGCTGGTTAACTAGGATCTGCAGCTTATCCATTAGGTAGGGAAATGGGCAGACTGGGTGGGCCAAGCGGTCCTTATCTGCCGTCTAATTCTATGTTTCTATGTTTCACCTGTACTCAAACTGATTGGTTCTGGAAGGGGAGGTAGGGTGGAAGAGTTAATGATATTGAAGAATACCCTGGAAGAAAGAAGATTACTATGGCGAGTATTTTTTCTTCTAACCCCAGGTATTCTTCAATATCATTAACTCTAGCAGACTATAAAGCAGTACCTTTGGAGGAGGGTCCAGAGCTCTACTTAGGAAACAGACTCTGTAGTACTGCTGTGCCAAACCAGACATCACTCCTGGACTGAATGTCCAAACTGTAGTGCTTTATAAAGGTACACTGAAACCCACCAGGATGAAACACAGTGTGACAGGTTTTCTGCATGACAAAAGGGATTAGCTCCCATTGAAATTGCATTGTTTGCTGCAGCAACTACTAAAAAGTTCTGTAGAGCTTGGCTTCATCCTGGTGGTCTTCACTGTATGTACAGATTTCCATGTGGCTGCTTTGCAGATTTCCAACAAGGGAATAACCCTAGCTGCTGCTGCTTTGGCAGCTGTACCCCTAGTGAAATGTGCCCTTAGGCTTACTGGGGGCTCTTTGCCAGCTTTACTGTAACAGAATTGTATGCATGCCACAATCCAGCATGCAATTGTCTTTTTTGAAGCTGGCCTACCTTTACTATCACCACCATTGGTCAGGAGCAGCTGTTACTTGTCCTGTCTATGCTCTTTTGTATGCTTGATGTAATAGGTCAAGGCTCTCATTACATCAAGACTATGCAATCAGTGCTCTCCAGAGCCAGAGCGCTGGGTGAAAAAGACTGGTGAAGTAATAGATTGATTCAGGTGGAAGTCAGAAACTACTTTAGGAAGGAATTTCCTGTTAGTTCTGAGCATCACTTGTCTCCTTGGAATGAAATGTCTTGTTTCAGAAACAGAGCTTGTTACTCACTTATCCTTCTTGCAGATTTGATGGCTACTAAGAACATAGTCTTTCAAGTGGCACATTTCAGATGAACATTTGCAATGGCTCAAATGGAGGCTCCATGAGCTTGGCAATACAAGTATTTAGATTCCAGGCTGGAGCTGGCTCCCTGTGAGGGGAATGCAGATGGGCCAATCCTCTAAAGGATTTTCTAAAAATAGGGTTAGCTACTAAGGAGGCTCTCTTACCAACTGAGAGGTATGCAGAAGCAGATGCCAGATGGACTTTGAGTGTAGCTGGCTGAAGTTCCAGGGTATTTAGATGCATCGGGTACTCCAGCATGACTGACAACCCTGCCTCTGTGGGAACCACCTTTTTTGAAGCACACCAGATGGAAAATCTCTTCCACTTGGAAGTATAGGTTTTCCTAGTTGAGAGTTTCCTAGAACACCTGAGCACCCGTAAAACATCCTCTGAGAGGTGTAAATCAGCATACTCTAGGTCTTAGAGAAATATGCCTTGAGTCAGAGACCTGAGGTTCGGGTTCAGAATCCTGCCCTGGAAGGATGTCAGGAGATTGTGTCTGTGTGGAAGGTGTATTGACAGGGAAAGCAGCAGTGAGTGCCAAGGCTGCCTGGACCAATCTGGAGCTATCAGAATCATAGTGGCTGACTGAGACCTGAGCTTGATCAGGACCCTAAGCAACAAGGGAAATGGAGGAAACGCATATAGGGTTTTTCCTCCCAATTCAGCACCATGGCATCCACCAGGACTAACCGCTTGGCTGGTGGTCTGCAACAAAATTTTGCCAACTGATTCTCTTCTGCGGAGAAGACATCTATCTCTGGAATGCTCCACCTTCTGAACACTATCTCCAACAGCTGTCTGTTGAGACACCATTCGTGGTGGTTCTGGCATATTTTGCTTAGGGTGTCTGCAAAAGTACTGTCCTTTCTTGGAAGGTGTATTGCTACCAGGGACACTTGTAGAGAGTATGCCAGGCCCCAGATTTTCATTGCTTCTGTGCAGAGCAGGTCTAACCATGTCCCTTCCTGCTCATTGATGTAATACACAGTGGTGGTATTGTCTGTTCTGACCTATATTACCTTTCCTTTTATCAGAGATGTACAGTCATGGCCAAAAATACTGGTGCCCTTGCACTTTTTCAAATAACTCACAATTTCCTCTAAAATAAGTTGAAATTACAATAAGTTGAAAGTACAGTATTTGGTCTCTACAATTCTTTATTTCTTTGTTAATATTACAGAACCTTTGTTTTTGATTCAGAATTTAATATACTGTATCCTTTTAAATCAGAAAATGAAAAGAAATGGCACTGACAAAATTATTGACACCCCAGACGTAATATTTGGCATTACAGCCTTTGGTCAAAATAACTGCAATCAACCGCTTCCTATAGCTATGAATGAGCTTTCTGCACCTCTCTACTGGCAGTTCAGCCCATTCTTCTTGTGCAAACTGCTACAGTTCTCCCAGATTTGAAGGGTGCCTTCTCCCAACTGCTGTTTTCAGATCTCTCCACAGGTTTTCAATGGGATTTAGATCTGGACTCATTGCTGGCCACTTCAGAACAGTCCAGTGTCTTGTCTTGAACCATTCCTGGGTGCTTTCTGAAGTGTGTTTTGGGTCATTGTCCTGCTGGAAGACCCATGACCTTCGACAGAGAGCCAGCTTTCTGACACTGGGTTCAACATTGCGCTCCAAAATGGCCTGGTAATCTCCAGATTTCATGATGCCACGCACACGTTCAAGGCACCCAGTACCAGAGGCAGCACAGCAACCCCAAAACATCACTGAACCTCCTCCATGTTTGACTGTAGGGAAGGTGTTCTTTTCTTTGAAGGTTTCATTTTGTTTTCTGTAAACATAGAGATGATGTGCTTTACCAAAAAGCTCTAATTTGGTCTCATCTGTCCACAGGATATTCTCCCAGAAGGATTTTGGCTCATTCAGGTGTGTTTTGGCAAACCCCAGTCGGGCTTTCTTATGTCTCTCTCTCAGCAGTGGGGTCCTCCTGGGCCTCCTACCATATAACCCCCTTTCATTGAGTTGGCAACAGATGGTGAAAGTTGAAACTGTCATACCTTGTGTCTGAAGGTCAGACTGAATTTGTTTGGCAGTTGATCGAGGTGCTTTCTCCACCATTCAAACAATCCTGTGCTGCAATCTTCGATCTAGTTTTCTCTTGCGGCCACGTCCAGGGAGGTTGGCTACAGTGCCATGGGCCTTAAACATCCTGATAACATTATGTATGGTGGAAACAGGAACATCAGGGTCTCTGGAGATTGATTTGTAGCCTTGAGATTGACCATGCTTGGCTACAATCTTCTGTCTGACCTCCTCAGACAATTCTCTGGCTGTCTTTCTTTTCTCCATGCTCATTACAGTACACACAGTGACACAAAACAGGAGAATGAGTCCTTTTCTCTATTCAAACTGGTTGAATGAGTGATTTTTATATTGCAGGCACCTGCAACTCACCACAGGTGAGTTCAGTTCCAAAGTGAAGGAGAATCACCTGCTTGAAATCTAATTATTTCTCACTACTTCCAAAAGGTGCCAATAATTTTGTCCAGGCCATTTAAGGATTTCTGTGTGGAATAAGCTAAGACTTAGTAATTTTTTCTGCTTTTTGTGTTTTATTCCACTGTAAACCAAAAAAATACATATGTGGATACCAAAATATTTTTTAATTTCAACAATTTTCTGGAAGGAATGGTGCATTATTAGAAAACACTGCAAGGGTGCCAATATTTTTGGCCATGACTGTAAAAGACTGAAGTGTTAGAAGCACTGCCATGAGTTCCAATAGATTTATGTGTAGCAATGACTCTGTGAGGGGCCAAGTGCCATGCACTGTGTGTTCCTCCAGATGAGCCCCCATCCTAGCAGGGAAGCATCTGTTGTGAGTACCATGGTAGGAGACTAAATCTCAAATGGTACTCCATCAGGTTACTTTTGTCCTGCCACCATTGCAGGGCCTGTATCAGAGTCCATGACACTGGCACCAACTTTAAAAGAAGGTCCCTTTTCTGGCACCAATGGGCCCTTAGGTGGAATTGGATGTCTTATCTGAAAACAACATCCCTGCACTATGCTTGTAGCTGCAGTCATGTGTCCCAGCAACTGCAGGAAATGTCTTGCCGGTCTTGGCCTGTTTAGGGCAAATGACCCTGCTATGTTCACTATTCTGTCTGCCTTGTCCTGGGAAAGGAAAGCTCTGCCCCGTACAGTGTCTAGTTCTGCTCCTATGAAGTGCAGTACCTGAACAGGTTGCAGTACAGACTTCTGAACATTTATGAGGAGTCCCAGGGACTCCAATATCTCCTGTGTGTGAGACTCAAAGCATCTCTTACCTGTTGTGGTGTTTTTCCCACCACTAACCAGTCATCCAAATATGGGAACACTGAAATGTCCTGTCTTCCCAAATGTGCCACTACTGCCTGCCAAGCACTTGGTGAATATTCTTGGAGCAGAGGTCAGGCCAAAAGGCACAGCTGGATACTGGTAGTGACCTGATGGTAGTCTGAACCTCATGTACTTCCTGTAGGATTCCCTTATGGGGATGTGGAATTAGGCATCCTTGAGTTCCAGTAATGCTAGCCAGTCTCCTTGTATTGTTAAGATCATTGTCAAGGTAACCATCCAGAACTTTGGCTTTGTGAGATGCCTGTTTAGGGATCTTAAATCCAGTATGGGTTGCTGCTACCCATTTTTCTTTGAGGTTAGAAGGTATCTGGAGTAAAAACCTCTTCCTCCTTGAGAGGAGGGAACAGGTTCTACTGCCTCTGCTGCCAGCAGTAAGGAAACCTCTTTCCAGCAGTTTTCTTTCTGTTGGGTCTGGAGCCCTGAGCAATCTTGTTCTTAACCTAAGGAAACAGTTTTGAAACTGAGGATCAGTCCTTGACCCACCACTTCCAATACCCACTTCACTATGGTGATGGATTTCCAGTTTTGGAAGTAGTGGGTCAGTCTGCCCCCAACCGGAGTTGTGGAGGAGACCCTGCCTAACACATCAGAGGTTCTGCTTAGACTGTGTGGTAGGCTTTTCCCCTTCTGGAGCCTCTACAACCCCTACCCCCATAGTACCCACCCCTCTGTGGGTAGCTAGGAGTAGCTTGTGCCTGGCAGAAGGGGTTATGTGTAACCCCTACCTCTACCTCCCCTTCCATAGGGCCTGTATGAAGTGTAGGCATTTTTCCTAGCAGAGTTACTTTTGTAAGTGGCCTTATATTCATCCACTTTTTTCATATACTCTTCTGTTTTGGGTCCAAACAGGGCGTTCTTCACAGGGAAATCCATAGCCTTGTTTTGAGTGTCCTGGGTAAGGTTGGTTGCCCTGAGCCAGGCAAATCTTCTGAGGGCTATGGATAAAGCCATCCATCTGGCTGCATTGTCATTCACATCAACAGCCATATGAAATGTTGCTGTTTGTACCACCCCTTAAGGATCTGGGGGTGACAATAGAAACTCTGCCCCCAGTGGGTCAAGCTGATATTTTTTGTCAGCCTTCTTGTCCACAGGCAAAATAATGTTTGGGGTCTCGAGAATCTTAACTTGTTTTTTAAAACACTTGTTAATGAGCAATAACATCTTTCTTGTGGGTGTTAGCCCCATCATAACCATGACATGCACCTCCTCCTCATCCTGTTCAGGTTCATAAGGAGAGAGAGGTCCAGAGCTTCGACCATCTGCCTCACAAAGGTAAACTGTGATGATAAGTCTTCAGCTGCCCTGGGAGGAGGGTGGGATTTGAGCCCATGTTCCTGGGAAATTTCTAGCTCAAATGGTTCATTCTCCTCATACCCTTCCCCAAAATCATTCCGGTGGGATCCATAGCCTCTGCAGAGGACATAGTCATGGATGTTGAATAACTAATTGGTTGCTGGTTAACCAGTGCCAGTCCAGTCTGCAAGGCCTGTAAGAGTTGAAGGACCTGTGCAACCTGGTCTGCAGTTTGCATATTGCCTAGAACTACTGGGAGCCCCATTGCTTTTTCAGCTGTAGAACCAGTGTTCTTTTTCTTATCCAACTTTTTCAAAGGAGGTGGATCCTTTATCGGTTCTCCCAGTCTTTTCAGTCTAGATGTCTTGCTTTTTTTCAGGGGCATTTGAACAGACATCTTTAGACATAGTTTTATCAATGGTTGGATCCTTCGGATCCAAAACCGAACCTGTGGAAGTTCTCTCTTTAAAACGCTTTTTACGTTTTTCCTCCTTTTTCTCAGGAAAGCATTTACATATTTCACACTCAGACTCGTTCAACCCCAAAACAAACAAAGTTCATGCTTGTCAGCTTTGGCAAATATTTTCTGACATTTAACACAATTTTTAAATCCAGTGGGTCCTTTCTTTTTCTTAGGTTTGTTAAACAATGCTACAGAAAGCTAAGAAAACAGGACTTAAAATTTATATCAGTTTCTAAACCGAGAAGTAACCAGGGATTTACTGCAAGTTCACTAAGAAAATAGCTCACGGTCAGTTCCTCAACCAAGGAAACTGTAAAAAAATACAGAAAAAAATACCCAGATTAGACTGGGCCAAGAATAAATAAATGAACACTAGCTAAACTAAAGAGAGCAATTTAAAACTAAAATAAACTAAACTAAGATGGTTCCTCACCGGTTACTAGGAACTGACAAGGAACCACAAAACTAACTAAAGAACACTAAATAAACACAAACTAACTAAAAACTGTAACAGACAGCAGAAATGAAGTAAAATAAAAATAATATATATGATTTTAGACAAAATCTAAGTTCTGTCAGGAACGTTGGGGAACAGTCTCTGAGGTGACCAACTAGGCAAGCGGAGCAAGAAATCTGAGCATTTTATAACTTTTACAATTGACGGCAGAAGGTTTGGATGGTG
This sequence comes from Neoceratodus forsteri, assembly GCA_016271365.2. NCBI lineage: Eukaryota > Metazoa > Chordata > Ceratodontiformes > Ceratodontidae > Neoceratodus > Neoceratodus forsteri. The sequence goes on from CM057458.1 coordinate 340,212,327, forward strand.
GCACGAGCCAATCAGTGTTCCACTATTAGCATACGTTCCATTCATCTCTGGGGCTGTGCAATCCAGGAGGCAGACTGACAGAGTTAATATCGAAGAATACTCGTGGTTAGAAAGAGCTGGTTTGTTAGCAGTTTGCTGGGCAGCAAGCATATTCTTGTCCTCTGTACAGCTCCTTTACCCTTTTCACTTTCCTTTGTCTTTTAACAGTTTTTGATGTCTTATTATCTACCATTCCAGCTAGAAGTAATAGATCAGTCAGATTGACTTCTGCTTCCTCTTTGAGGCTGACCCACATGATTTTTAATCTTAACGCCCTCCTTCCACACCAACCTAGATAAACAAGACCGAGCTAATAAATATTCAGGAGGCAAACTGATTTGCAATAACTTTAATGATGAAGGCTGCCCTGGCTCGGACACTGCGTTTCTTTTTTTGTTTTTTCAAAACAATTTTTATTTAGTTTCCGTAGAAATATATATAATACAATATATCAAATTAAAATGAGAAAGCATAACTTGTTATACAGTATAACGACCTTAAACTTTTTCTTAAAAGGAGTATGTAAATTGCAATACATCAATTCAAAATGCAAACTGAATTATTGTTAGTTGACATAAATCTACCAATGAGGGTAACAAATAAGAGTAATATTAGTAATATTGTAACAACAGTAATTGTTAGGTGTCAGTTCATCTCAATCAGTATTTAGCCAATGAGAGAAGGATGCCCATTCTATTTCATATTTATGTAAGGTCTTGTTATTAAGATGGCTGATGCATTAATTAATGGCTATCTTTACTATATATTTAATATGTTCATTCAGGGTAGGAGGTTGTGTATCTTTCCAATGGAATAATATAAGTCGTTTAAAACATAAAAGAGCTACTAGAAGCCATTTCATTTCTGAGCCTGTCAGGGAGTGTAGATTTCCCGTGTCCCCTAAAATAAAGATCCCCAGATCAAAAAGAAAGTTAATCTGTAGAATGGCTTTTCATGTCTCCCAAATCACTGTCCACCCTGGGAATTAATTTGGGGCAACCCCACAACATATGAAGGTTAGCCTCACCATTCCCATATATCCAGCAACAGCTATCTGAGGATAGAACCCATGAATGTAATTTATCAGGTGTAAAATACCAGTTGTGTAAAATTTTTAACTGCATCAAATGCCCTTGTAGATCCTTGCTGGATTTGTAATCATTTTCCCACATCAGACTCCAAAATTATTCTTGTATGGGGCAAGCAAGACATTCCTTCCATCTTTCCCTAGATTTGCTTGTTAGATCATGCCCAGATTTGTTTAATAATTGATAAAGTTTTCCATCTCCCCCCTTAGTGTTTACTAATGTTACTATTCTTTCAAAGTTCACCATAGATGAAGAGACTAGGCTACCTTCCACTGAGTTATGTAACGCACTTCTTATCTATAAGTAAGAGTAACATTGTGTGTAGGATGTCATATTTCTCCCTTAACTCTGAAAAGGACTTTAGAATCCCAGTGAGTGGGTCTACTATATTTCCAAGTAGTAGGATCCCTTTATTTTTCCATAAGGTGTTTAACCATTTTTCTTCCCATTTAAAATGTGTTTCTCCATATTGGAAAATACTGGAATGGTACAGACTCCTCATTTTTTTGTTTTACTACAAAGGATATGGACTTAGCAGAGTTCTTTAAGAAGGGGTGAGCGCTAGTAGATTTTGGATAAATTCCTACAATTAAATGATGAAGTAGATGAGGGACAATGCTATCTTATTCATACTTTTCCCATAAGGGTAGTTCATTCTTTGGAAGTAACCATTGACAAGTTTGTTTTATTAGAAAGGCTTGGTGGTAATTCTTAAAATCATGCTGGCCCATACCCCCTTGTTGCCAATGCTTCTTGACCTTATCTAGACTAAGTCTTGCCTTTTTCCTTTCCCATAAAAAAAGAATGTACCAAATTGTCAAATGTCTTAAACCATCTAAGACCGATATGTATAGGTGTCATATTTAATAAATATAATATTTTGGGTGCCAGCATCATTTTGATAGCATTGACCTTACCCCACAAAGATAGATTTAATTTGGTCCATTTATCTAGGGATAATTTCATTTCCTCTATTAAGGGTTTAATATTTAAGGCTAAAAGGTCATCATGCTTATTAGAGATAATAATTCCTGGGTATGATAAATAATTCTCTTTCCATTTCAAATTATATCATAAACATAATTCTTTAAGTAAGCCTTTATTCCCTTGTAAGGGGAGTAACTCGGATTTGGACCAATTAATTGATAAACCTGAAATAATACTAAATTCATCTAATAACTTCATAGTTGCTTTTATAGATTTGTGAGGAGAGAGGAGAAGGTCATCAGCATAAGCTAAAACTTTATGTTCCATCTTATGGAACTTAATCCCAGTGATGTCCTTACTTTGTCTAATTGTTCTGAGAAGGGGTTCCAAAGCTAGAAGGAACAATAAGAGAGATAATGAGCAACCCTGTCTAGTGCCCCTTTCAAGAATGAACTTTTCAGACAGTATATCTGTGCAAATTCTGGCTGTAGGAGACTTATATAAAGTTTTAATTCTTGAGATGAAAATGTCACCTATTCCAAAACCAATTAGCACATTACTTAAATACCCCCACTCAACAGAATCAAATGCCTTGTGCACATCCAATGACAAAATGACAGAAGTGTCTTATTTTCTGGATGCCACCCGTATTGTGGAGATGATTCTTCGAATATTTTCACAGCCAGCTCTCCCCTTAATAAAGCCCATTTTGTCTCTATTAATAAGCTCTCCAATAACCTGTTGTAGTCTATTAGCTTGGATCTTAGCCAATATTTTATAATCAGAATTCAATAAGGAGATTGGATGGTAACTGGCAGGATCTAAGGGGTCTTTATCTTTTTTTTAAAGGATAGTAATAACCACCTCAGCCATCATACATGGGAGTTCCTTATTCATTTCAGATTCTATATACACATTGTGCAGAATCGGAGTAATCTCCTCTTTCAAGATTACATACAACTCATTAGGCAAACCTGGAGCTTTGGCATTAGGTAGCCCATTAATTGCCTCTTTAATCTCTTGAATAGAAATATTTTTATCCAACAACTGCTCTGAAATCATAGGTAGAATTGGCATTAGATAAAAATTGGTTTATTAGTTTCTTATCATTGTCAGTTTTGCTCCTATATAACTCCCTATAAAATCTGTAAACACCTTGTTAATATCTATCATTTTACTATGAATCTTTTTAGAAGCATCTCTAATATTAGGTATATTATTCCTATTCTGTATTTGTTTTAACCTGTAGGCCAATAACTTACCTGCCTTTTCTCCCGAGTCCCAGTATTTTTGTTGAGTTCTATATACAACAAATTCAGCCTTCCCAGTATGTAATTTATTTACTTCATATCGAAGGAGAGTGATTTTCATAAATATATCATTGTTATTCCCAGTACCTGCTTTATGAGATATTTCCAAATCCAGGAGAACCCGTTCCTTTTCAGCTAATATTTTTTCTCTTTTCTTTTTCCCGAAGGAGGTATAACTCAGATTTCTGTCCTTTATATAAGCCTTGAAAGCTTCCCATAATGTGGCTTTCGAGGTTTCCCCGTTGTTGTTAGTTAAAAAAAATTGCTCCAACTCTTTAATTATCCATGGCCTGAGATTGTCATAATTTAGTAAGAAGCAATTAAATCTCTAATGTAAGAGTTTTGAAGCCTCGATATTCAGACTAAAAATTACCAAAACAGGATCATGGTTGGATATAATAATCAGGCCAATATCAGCCATAATCATGCTATTCAGTAAACCACTGGACAGTGAAAACATATCAATTCTACTATAGGAACCATGTCTGTGAGAAAAGAAAGAGTAATCTTTTTCAGTGGGGTACATCACTCTCCATGCATCAGACAAACCCAGGTCCTTCATTCTGTCTTCAATAACCTTACTACTTTTATAATTTATTTTAGATTTTTTAGAGTTGCTTCTATCAATCCATTGGTCTAATATCGTATTAAAGTCCCCCTATCATAATATTTTTATTTGAGATTTGACTGATATCAAAAAACTCAGTAAAGAATGAGTAGGTATTCCCATTAGGAGCATAAACATTAAAGATGATAATCTCAACTCCATCTAGCCTCCATTCTAGAATTTGCCATCTGCCCGAGGGGTCTATCTTGTGAGAAGTCATTAAAAAAATTTACTGATTTTTTATTAAGAATAGATATTCCCCTCTGTTTTTTACTAACTGAATTATGAAACACTTCCCCCACCCACATTCTCTTTAATTTTTCAGCCTCTTCACGTAGCAAGTGAATCTCTTGTAACAGAGCTATGTCTGCCTTCATCCTGTGCAATTGTGTTAAAATCTTTTTCCTTTTAAGCAGTGTACCTAAACCTTTCACATTCCAGGAGATACATTTATAGTTAGCATCAGAGACCCCCATGGTGTTTAAAAATAATAACTGCCATTCATGTATATCTGAGATTCATCCATATAATCAGATAATTCAGCTTCTTCCCACTACCAATTTTATATCCTTCCCTGCTTAGAATAAAAGAACACCATATTCAATACACAGTAAATATTTCTATACCGTACACGATCTACCACTAGCTTCATAATAGACAAGCACAGAGCTTTCAAAGGTAAAAGCCACTTAGTACAAAGTTTAAATAAAATAAAATAAAATAATTCCACCTCTTACCTGAGAATGAACCCCCTCTAGACATTCTCATATAATGACTAACAGCTATTGGGTTAATAACCTTAGACCTAAGGGGCCAGGGATGAAACCCAACACCTAAAAACTCACACAGTTTTTTGAAATAACTCTTAAGTTGTAACATTTCTAAATCCCCCCAACTAATTCTAACAAACAAGATTGAACTGTATTGATTAAACAAGCATTCTAATTGAGTATTGTGGGTAAAAAATAGTCCACAATAGAAATTTAAAGTAAAAACCTACATAACTAAGCAAATGTTCAAAATAACCCATGTTCCACATGGCCTGGAAAAGACCAAAGGCTCTGGTTCAAAGGTCCATCTCGCTGTACCAACAAGAACTGAGTAAAGCTAGTGAACTCAGCTATGAGGGATTTCGCCCCTGACAACCACATTGAAAAGGACTTGACAATACGAACATACATTACAGACTACTTAGTTGTTATATGCAAGAAACATCATACATGTCGAGAAGAGAAAGAAAGTAGACAATAATAAAGAGTTAGGGGGGTACACAAATGGAGTTTAAAATATAGCAATCAATACAAAGAAATTGCCTTGCACCCAGTCCAATACCAGTAGCATACTTCAAGTGCAGAGAGACCCATTTTGCAGGGCTTAGTATAGGAGCATCAAAAGTATAAATTAGCACTTGCCCCAATAACCGGACATCCAAGGAACTGCAACAACAGAACCCAGAACATCCAGCATTTTGATATGGGACTAGTCACACTTCAGAGTAGCTCCAACTATCTTATTATCATGCACTCCTGTACTGTCACATGCCAACTTGTGGCCTGACTCAATGGTACAAATAAGGCACCTTTCTATCCATCAACTGCCTATATAGAGAGAGAAGCACATTTATATCACTAACAAGCAACAACAGGGGTGTATTCAGAACCCTCAATAGCGAAGTCCTGGGTTTATTAATTAACCTCCCTCCATCTATCTCTTTAAGAGACAAAAGAGAGAAAAAAATATATATAAATTTTAGGATCCAGGGTTATATTCAGTTGCCCAAATCATATGACTCCTCTTAGCCTGGCAGTAATGGTTTTACTTTAATAAGCTCTATGTAACACTATATGCCTATAGAAGGTATATAAACTACATCTATGACCCATGAGAAAATGTATAAACTTCAGACTATATTACCATAATAAATGACATTTATCCTTTTTTGTTTGTCCCCTCTAGGTTCCGATACCACCACAATATATAGGCCAGAACAAATGACTGGGTAGCTTACCCGATTCAGCGGCACCAAACAGACATTGAGAGGTCCAATCTGAAAACTGGAAAAATCCTACCTTCCATTTAGACAACCCCACATTACTGCCACCTAAAAACAAGTAATATTTTACTTAAGGTTATTTTAAGGAGTTTTGTAGTCCTCTGAGCCCTCAACACAGGGGAACAAGGAAGTATCAGAGAGTTCTGGGAAATTAGCCACGTTAGCTAGGAAGGAGGGCTCCAATTGGTTGTTTAAGTGGTAGTCCCGATTGGCTGATCATCTTTAACTTCCTCATCCAGGGAAAGCTCCATGTTGTTTAGCCCAGCATACTTATTAGTTAGTAGGAGCCCCATGGATTTCCTCTCGGCAGCACCTTTTGGTGAGAAAACTGTGGATTTTTGTCTACCTCGCGTAAGTCCTTTACACTTCCTATTTACCAATTTCCATTCCTGCTTCTGAGTTAGCTCCAAAATGTTCATTCTAGACTTGGGGCTCTCCATAGTAACCGAACTTTGTGCTATTCTCTGTTCTAAGATGGTCTCATGGGAATTCGCTCATGGCATTGTCAGTTTGGAATCCTGAGAAGATTCATATCTGTTTGGAAAGTTTTGTTTAGGCCTCACTTTATCAATAAATTTCAAAGCCTCTGAGGGGGCTTTAAATGTGTGTGACAACCCATTGAAAGTTAAGATTAGCACAGCCGGATAATTAATCCTGTATGGGATACTGTGATGCCTCAGAACCCCTCTGATTTCTGTATATGCCTACCTTTGCATAACCACCTCTGCTGAATAATCCTGAAATATAGATATCCTGTGTCCGTTCCAAAATAAAGATTTTTTTCCCTAGATAACCATAGCGTCTCCTCTTTGATGGAAAAATGGAGGAAATAAGCCACTATGGGTCTGGGGGGAGAACCAGGTTTGGGCTTAGGAGATAGGGATCTGTGTACTCATTCAATTTCTAGTGGCCTTCTCCAGTTGTGGGCTAGACCATTCAGAAATAGTTCTTGTAAAAAAATAATAATATTAGCACCTTCTGGTACCCTGACTATACGTCAATGGTTTCTTCGACCTCTATTTTCTAAGTAATCGATTTTCTGCCAAATTAGTTTAACCTGGTTATGCATAAATAGAGAGTCTTCTTCTAAATGTGCAGTTGATTCCTCTAATGCAGCAACTCTAGACTCCGCTTCAACAACTCTTTTAATAATTTTTTCAGAGTCTTTCTTAATGGATTCAACTACCTGTTTTAGGCTAGCAATGTCTTGTCTTAACTCTGATTGCCCTAAAGAAATATTTTGAAGTAGGGAGCAGATGGTTGTGACATCCATGCTTTGATTGCCCCCGATAGCTATAGGCCACCATCCTTGCGCTGTAGTAATTGGCCCCAGTGACATAGCACTGACTCTGGAAACTGAAAAGTGACTGCCAAAACTCACTGTCTTCTGATTGTGAACCGCTCCATACCAGACTCTCTACAAGGTATATGGATTATTCTGAGTGTAAAATTATACTGTCAGAGGTTTAACTTTATTTTTTTTGTACTTTTTATTTTTTTCCCTTCCTCTCTCCCCTCAGCTCCAGTCTCCTTGAGAATACCTAGGAGTCATCCCACTACGGTTCGCTCCTACCTGGTCAATCCTTCGTCGCCCATGTAGCCTCAGTTTGCCCCACCCGGGCGGGGTTGGGGTGGGCTCCAACACCCCAGATTTCTCTGGCGGCGGCGGTCAGGAGGATGCCAGGAGGGCGGCCATAAATCGTGGGCAAGCTCCTGTTCTCGATCTCCACCGGAACTGAAGGTTTTATTTTCCTTTTTCCCTGCGAGTGGACAGCGCCACAACGTCAAGACCTCACCGATGTCTGCCACTCCCTGCCCCTCCGCTATGCTTCTCTGGCACTTGCTGTATCTCCGGCTTCCACCAGAGGTCAGCCAAGCGCCGAACAGGGATGTCCCTCCCAGGAGAGAAGAGCTGTCCTCCGAACACTCCATACTCTCCCTCCCCTGCCGACCCCCAGCAACCCGGGTTCATTCCTGAACCCGGCTCGCCAGCAAGGTGTGGGGTCCAGCGCCTCAACCCTCAGTGCCACCGGGCCAGCATTAACTTTATTTTAAAAGGATCCAAAAGCCACAATTCACTCCGAGCATCACCTACGTGTCCATTTACTCAGGCATCTGGCGCACAACCCCTGACACTGTGTTTCTTCATATCAGCAGTTTTTGTAGCAACACTCCTACTCAATTACTTTGTCTGTAAGTGTCCCAGTCTAAATAATGACAATCACTTCATCCCTCTACTCTGATCAATTTATGAGCCTTATCTCATGTCAGCTTCTCACCCTTCTTGCTTATTTATGGAATTTCTCCTTTCTGGCTTCTCTGAAGGTTTCCATATGGGTATTGCACTGCTTTCCTCCAGCACCTTTATAAGTCACAATTTACAGTCTGCTATAGAGGAACCTGAGGTAGTTCAGCAGCTTTTACAGAAAGAACTTCAAAAAGGATTTTTCCTTGGTCCTTTTCTGCATCCACCATTTCCCACCTATTGGATCAATCCTATCAGTGTTGCGCCTCCAGAACATTTTCTGACAAGAAGCATCTAATCATTGACTTATCCACACCTTGGTTGATGTCCATCCCAAGCATCAAGATTCAATTCATTGATTCCATCTGATGAGTACTCTTTCTTCCATGCTCACAGCAATGATAACATTACAATGATTAAATGCTTTGGTGCTGGCTCCTGGCTCTCAAAAGCAGACAATACAGGTGAATTTAAGTTGCTGCCCATTCACCCATCTCTCTGGCATTAAATGGGAAGATTGTTGCTATTTTGCTGTTCGACTGACCTTTGGCTGCAAAAGCAGCCTGAAATTGTTTGACATGTTTTCTGAGACACTTTGCTAGTTATTACTCAATGTCTGTCATCGTCCAGCTGTCATCCATCTGCTAGATGACTTCCTTCTCATTGATCCTCCTGATTCACCTCCTGCATATGGCATTACTGCACTCATCCATCTGTTCCAGGAATGAGCAGCTCTGTCTTAGGGAAAAAACTTTAGGACCAGCTACACCCCTTGAATTTCTTGGTATCAAAATGGACATGAAATGCATGGAAGCCAGATTACCGCCTGACAAACTACACATAATTCAAACTCTCATGGGATCTTTTTCGGTTTGCTCCTCCTACAAAAACACAAATTTCTCTCACTTCTGGGATATCACAATTTCACAATGTGGATAATTCTGCAAGTTTGTTCCTTTATTTCCTACCCTCAGTCATTGGCATCTTCTGTTCTTGAACTGCAACATCATATCAACATTACAGCTGCCACCAAATCAGATTTAGTTATGTGGTCCCATCTTCTAGCCTACTGGAATGGTTGTTCAATGTTTTACAAAGACATCTCTTGATTTACATCCCAGGATATGCACTGATGCATCAACTCATGGCTATTCTGCTATCTTTGAGCTTTCCTGGATCGTCGCTCCCTGGCCTCCTGACATATCCACCCTTAAAGACTTTTCAACAATGTCTTCTTTCTTCAAAATCTACCCTATCATAGGTGCTGTATTTGTATGTTGACATCTCTGGTCTCTGCAAACTATCTCAACTGTTTCAGATAATCAGCCAACAGTGGACATTATCAATAAGAGCAGATCTTCATTTCATTCCATCATGTTGTTCATACAGAGGCTGATTTGATTATCTCTGTATCATAAATTTACTCTGAAATGCTTTTATATTCATGGCTATGCAAATGAAGCAGCTGATTCTTTATCTTGATTTCAATTCAAGGAATTTTGTTGCATCTTTCCCTCAGCAGACTTGATCATGACATCTCCTCCTCGATTTGACAATCTCATCATGACAGCATATAATTGTCAGCAAGCTGAAACCATCATGTGGTCTGCCTTAGCACCTGCTACCCAAGCAACTTATACCACTGCTTGGAAGAAGTATTCCTCATCCTTAACCTTCCAATTGGCAGCAGTTTTTTCTCTATCGATCATGTAATAGCATTCATGACCCTCTGCCATCAAACCTTGCAATTATCACAAGACTATAAAGCAATACTCATCTGGAATCAAGTTCTCCTTAACTCAATTAAATACGCCCCTACCTTCAATTTTATTCAGCTCCTCAGTTTTATTTATTTAGTTAGTTTTTGTTAACCAGGTAGGTACACTAGGCAGAAACTGCCTGTTTTCAGGTACGACCCAGGATCATTACAAGGGTTATGCAACCCAAGCAGTTTACAATAAACAGCAGTATACAACATGTTCACATGTAAAGGTAACAACAGACAGGATGTAAGCAATATGTATCACAATAGCAAAGTGCTAAGTACAATATGGAGAAAGCCGCATGGCAACAAAAGATCATTCTCTAGACACACAGCATAAAAACAGTATTCTCATCTATGGGTAAAACAGCAAAATACTAATACCATAGTGGTAAGCAAAATCAAGACTGGGTTAGGAGCCCAATAACCAGTTCTCCTCTTGAGGGAGCATTTGCATATGGATGTACCTAGGAAGTGCTTATGAAGGAATTTTTGAAACTCCCTGCAGTGGCACAAGCATGACTGTCAGCTGGAAAATTGTTTGTTCCATAATTTGGGAGCAAAGTACTGGAATGCTGCTGAACCAAGGCTAGTTAACTTGGGGACTGCAAGCCAGCCACAATCTAAGGATCTTAGTGGATATGGACTGTGATGTGGCTGAAGCCACTCAGCAAGCTGTTGTGGCTGCTGTTTTCTTAAATTGTAGACAGTGCTTCCTAGTGCATGATCTCTCAAGGCTTCAAGGAGCTATTTTAATTTCTCATATAATGCACAGTGATGAATAAATCTGCTGTTGGGAATCACGAAGCACCATATTCTATTCTAAGTGACATCCCACCTCCTCAACGCAAGCTTAGATGCGGAGGGTGCATACACTGCAACATTATACAGTACATGAGCTTAGTAAGCAGTATACCCTGTGCAACTGACAGGCAGGTATGGTGGGTAAGGTTGTGTCCAGTTCTGTAGGACATGCCTAATCTAGAGTCAACAGATTTTCGATATGTGCAGGTTAAAAATCAAGTGTGGGATCCAAGGTAACCCCAAGATAGCTTAAGGACTGCACTGCCTTGAGCAAAGTGCCATCTAAACAGGTAATTTGGAGGGGGCTTGGCAGTTCCTTATTGTTTGGGGGGGAGCCGAACAGCATGGCTTGTGTCTTTGCCACATTTATGAGCAGCCTGTTCTGTTGCAGCCAGGTTTGTCATGAGACATCATGTTTATGTTGCTTACATTTTTGGAGCCGACGGTGAGTGCAAGGTCATCCACGTACAGTATAGGTGTACAGTATTTCAGACACTCATGCAGCTTAGTGATATGGATCGAGAACAGAAGTGGTCCCAATATTGAGCCTTGAGGGACCGTGATTCAGGAGGGCAGTGGCTCAGAGAAGGGAGTACCTAGTTTTACTAGCTGCTGTCTATGGTGTAGATAATTGGCAAACCAGCTATGAAAACGGGGTGCCAGACTGAGGTCTTTTAGCCTGTGGATGAGCTTGACATGGCCCACAAGGTCAAAAGCTTAGGTTAGGTCCATGAACTCAGTGCCTGCATATTCTCCTCCTTCTGTGTCAGAAGCACTATGATTGGTGAGTGTTAGCAAGGCAGTAGAGGTACTGTGACCACTCCTAAATCCATGCTTTTGGGTGATAGTATGTTGCATTTGGTCAAATGATCAGTTAGCTGGGTAGCTACCAATATTTTCAATAATTTGTTAAGCACAGGTAAGATGGAGATAGGCCTGTAATTGCTGAGGGTTTTAGATTTACCTTTCTTAAAGACTGGGATGATGTGAGATACTTTCCAAGAAGAGGGAACTACTCCACTCATGAGGGAGAGGTTGAACAGCCTGGTAACAGTGGGAGCAATTTTCGACGCAGAGAGCCAGTTAATCTCCTTCTGCTTGGAAGTCAAAGAGCAGCAGCTGCAAAAAACCCTAAACATCGCCCTATCAATAGATCTGAATTAAACTTGTTGGACTTCCTGCAAACTGTTCCAATTGACCCCATCATGAACATTATGGTCTCATCAGCTATTCACTTAGCTTTTCATGGGTTCCTGCATCCCTGGGAATTCTCCAGCCTCTTCTACTAAATTCCTCACAGCCAGCAATTTAAGAAAACAAGCAGATTACTACATCCTGTTGCTTCCCACTTCTGAGACAGACAGACTGCATGCAAAGGAGTTCAGATCACTTATTACCCATCTCCGACTTCATCTCATTTCAACTAGTTGTTGTGACTGCCTCGCCTAATCAGGGGCCTACCACTCACTGCCCTCCACTTCAGTCTTGACAGCTGCCTGTCCCCACCTTGCCCCCCTTCTACCTGCCTCACCTGCCCATCCCCGTGCTCCCTCTCCCTTTCCTCCCCCCCTAGCATTTCCTGAATTTTACCCCTCCCCTCCCGTCCCTTAAGAGCTCTTACCCTCACCCTCTACCCTCCGACAATGGCCTTTCTGCCTGCATACCCCTCCTCCCTCTCACCTGCAGTACTTATTTCTAAGATTGCCCTTGGCTGGTATGTCATGCTACCTAACATCTGGCACATTTTGAATTACTGGAATTTCCTAAGTCTCAGTCTCTTGCTTCTTTTTATTGTGTAACTATGTATTGTTATGTCGACCTTTGTATGTATGTATACCCCCCATTCCTTCAACATGGAACCTTTGTAAATGAGCAATTCCTGCTCAAAGGTATTTGTAATCCTAGATTTCAATAAAATAAAAAAATTAACTCATAATAGGTGCCCAGTAGCTCTTTTTGATGAACTCATGCAATATCATATTTGCTCCGACTCCTCTCAACCTCTTCTGACTAACAAGAAGTATGCAGCAATAACTAGCAAATGGTTCTTGGAACATGTGAGAATTTCTCATCAGCAGCTTGGACTTAATTCATATGTTTTCTCAGGACATTCCTTTTGGATTAGAGCAGCATCATCAGCATCTAAAAACAATGTTCTTGCTCATATCAACAAAAGATATGGAAGATTACCTCTTCAAGCTTCAAAACATACCTCTCTAATCCAGAAGAACTCGGACAAGCATTTAGGATCATCTCCTCCTAGTATGCCCAGAGAATGGAAAGTTCAGTAGCCATGAGTCCTCAGTGGTTTCCTCAGCAGGGTTTTTTCTCTCCTGCATGTTACTGTTCACACTCTCCATGAGTTGGAAGAGGTAAGCTCACTTTTGGACTTTTATATTTCTAACACTGCCTCTGCACCTCTACTGAAGGTGGAAATAGAGAAAGGTCAAAGTTAAGTATTCATAGGCACCATCACTGTTCACAAACATTGAAGGGAAGGGCTTAGCCGGAGGTTCAGTGTGGGGTAATAACTCATCACACAAGCCAAATAAAGACTAGCCTCTACTAGCAGCCCATGCTGAGTGTGTTTCAAGCACCCACCATTTTCCCACATCATCCTCCTCCTCCAGCACTCTTCATACCCTTAGTGTTTGGTTGTCTTTCCCCAATGCTGCCCAGGACCTCTACTGAGGGTGGGAATAGACAAAGGTCAATGTTAAGTATACACAGGCACTAGCACTGTTCATCAAACATTGAAATTCTTTGTTGATGGCTGTGGAGGGGTTGTGGGATAACAGATGGACAGATGCAGAACTTCAGGTTCAACACACAATCTCTATGTGATGATTTTTTTTTTTAATACAGAAGGGTAACCTTCAGCAATGGCATATCCCTTCTTCAACACATTAGTTTACAGCAACAGACTATGCATGTCTTCGTCTGCACTTAGTCAGCACCTACTAATATTTTTTTTTTTTTTAGAGGAAACTATTTCATCCCTATTTTTGTCTTGTGCATTTGGGTGAGAGGGGGTGCTCGAAAAAAACAAGTTAAAGACAAAGAACCTCAGTGCAGAAGCACTGAAGTAAGGGTTACCCTAGAGGCATTGGCAATAAAGCCAAGTTTCAAAGAAACACAACATCACACATACCCCCATAATGCAAAGCAATATGGGATATATATGCAAATCACCATGACATTTCAGACTGACTCAGTTTACAGCAGGAATGCATGGTACTAAAAGAGCATCTAAAACAATTTGGTACCAAAAGGCCATCTCAAACTATTTGCAATTTACATGCATTTAACAACACAAAAGGGGGGGTCTGGTATCTCTACCCCAGTAACTTAATTTCTATAATACAGTCATTACTTTTTTACCTTTATCAAAAATACCTAGTGCCATGGTAGTTTCAACATTTACAGGTTTCATACACATAAAGTATATACATCAAGGTATTTTATGACATAGTGCTATTGCATTCTAAATCCAACAATGAGGAACACAACCTGTTTTACCTCAGCTCGGAGGTCACAACAATAACCTCCCTGATCGAGGACCTGAAAGGGAATAGGAAAATTAAAGTGGACACTATAGAATAGTCAAGAAAGAGGAGGGGGCCAGCCCAGTGGCATGGATGGTTGAGGCACTGGATGCCACACCTCATACCACACCGGTGACTAGGGTTCGGGAATGATCTCAGGAGTTCGGAGAAGGAGAGGATTGAGCATCGAGGACTGCTTTCCTCTTCTTGGATGGGTAGAAGGTGCTCCTCATGGCTCTGGTGGCTGCTAGTGGAGGCTGGGAAACTGCAGCATGAAGGGGGACATGCAACAGGGTATGGAGCTGCGGTGGATGTCCTGTAAGTGGGTGTGGAAGCACATCCGTGTTGTGCTGGATGTTATTGTACGTCTGCTCTCCTGGGGACCTAAGCAGAAAACCTCCTCCCCGCTGACAGGTGAAGGCAGGCCCAGTGGATGTGGCCCTGTGTCCAGTGCCGAGCATCCAGGAAGTTTGCTCCAGTTCCTCCTCCATGCAGACATGCCCGCCATCATTATAGAGAGAGAGAGCACCGGTAGGAGTGGCAGTCCTTCCTTGGGGGACTCAGAGCCAAGGGGTTAGGGCAGTGCTGCATGGAAGAAGGGTGCCCCCCAACCAGAAGAACAACAATTGGAGCTTCAGGCAGATGGGCAGAGCCAGCCACACTGGAGGGGGGTCAGTGAAGGAGGGTGACAGTTCAAAAAAAGAAAGCGGAGGGGGGTTCCCAGAGGTGGCTAACCTTATGGACTCAAAATTGTAAAGGATAGATTAGGCAGGAGGGTGTGTGAGACTTGGCCAGAAAGTAAGATGGCAACTTGACTCATGAGTTGCAGCTCTCAGTACATCTAAATCTGTCTTGCTCCAATAGCGCTTTTCGAAGTCCAAGGATTCCATTGCTTAACCTTAATTCAAAATGGCATTTCAGAATCAATGAGTTAACATTTACAAAGTGTCACCCAGTGGGTAAAAAGTAATCAATACTGCAGTTTGGGAGACAGGCATACTGGATATACCGTCTGATTGGTGCAGTTTTCATCCTCTGGTGCACTTCAGCAAATTCCCGCATCTGAAGCGTGGCGGCAGCACTGGGTCCGACACTCAACCTCGGGCGCTTCAACTCGATGTTTGAAATGATCCTCCGGTGCATGGATGAGGTGATTGAAGCCTCCTAACAAACCACTTTGGCAATTCAGCGAGTGAATGGGCGCATTTCACAAATAGAGCACCAGGTTGTGGCCCACGATGCAGCAATAGATGAGATCTGGGTGGCACACAGGAAACAACAGACAATAATAAATGCACTCCTCACCAAAGTTGATGATCTGGAGAACTGCAGCAGGAGGAACAATTTAAGACTGCTGGGTCTTCCAGAGGGAGTGGAAAAACATGACATGGTCCAGTTCCTCCAACAGGCTCTCCCAGAGATTCTCAGCCTGCAAAGAGAGTTCTGGCTTAATACAGAACAAGCTCACCGGACTCTCACCTCTGCCCCACAGAAAGGGGGGGGCGAGGATGATCTTGATGAAACTTCTGTCATATAATACCAGGTAGGAAATATTGCATCAATCTCGGGAGGTGGGGCAGCTCAACTGGCAAGGGCACCCTATCTCTATTTACCAGGAATTTTCCAAGGAACTTTCAAACAAATGGAAGGAGTGCACTTAGGCCCAACATCATGCAAAGAATGGGCATCCAATACTCCCTCTGCTATCCGGCTACAATGCGGATTGTGAAAAATGGGGTCCCGCTTTCGTTTGATACACCAGCAGTGCTAGAGGTCTTTCTGGGCAGGATAGACAACGGAAGACACCGCAGCTCAAAAGCCCAGTCTCCTGGCCACACCAGCCCCAGAACCCCTTTGCAGCCTGAAGAAATGGAGGCTGAAGAGGGGTTCTGGGTGTAAAATAAGAAATGGAGATACATGGTGATACTAGGCCATCTACAAGCAGGGCCACCACACCCACAGGAGCTGCTGAGCAGATCTTGCTGTGCCAAGCCTCGTGAGTGATCAAACATGTAAGGTGGTTCCACTCAGGCACTAAAGTGTGGATTGTAAGTAAGTTGTTTTGGCTGTGTTGGTATTTAATGGTTTATAGATATGTTATTATCAGAGTTATAAAGGATTGTGTAAAACTGGTACATGCCTATGAGGAAGCTCTCTGTCGCCCCTGGTTGCAGGTTACTCAGAGCTGCAGTGAAGCACTTCAAGGTCAACAGGGTTATGGAACAGGGACAAAAGAAGGGGCCCCAAACACCCAGAGTGGCATGGCAGCCACCATGTAAGGCCTCAGGGTCACATATCACACAGGCAAGGCCCCAAGACCCACCTACTCGGATGAGCAGGAGCAATCCTCTTCCCCGTGGAGGCTGGACAGCCTGAGCCATCAAGAAGTCCTCAGTGAGGAGCAGCACATCTCCCCCTTCACTGGTCAACTGCACTTACTCCTACCTCCGCTACCCCCACAAACTCAAATTATGATTAACTTAACATGTATTACCTGGAATGTGCAAGAGCTAAACAGACCAGTGAAGAGGAAGAACATATTGTCATATCTAAATAAGGCTAAGATGCAGGTTGCTTTCCTGCAAGAGACAAAGCTCACCAGAAAAGATCATAAGCTCTTAAAGAGGGACTGGGTAAGACAAGTAGTTCATGCCTCTGCGGCAACAAAAAAATGGGGGGGTGGCAATTCTGGTACAAAAACAGCTGCAGTGGTCTCATCGCAGTGAAGGCGGACCCACAGGGCAGGTGGGTGTTTGGAATCTTTCAAACCCCTACAGGTCAGATCCTGTTGGGGAACCTATATGGCCTCAATGAAGACGACTCAGAATTCTTTCACCAGGCTTCCCAAATCCTGCTAAACATGTCCAAAAATGGGATGCCCACCATATTAAGGGTGATTTTAATTTGGTCCTAGACTCACAGTTGGACAAAAGCTCAAAAGGGGGAGGACTCCCATGGGAAGGGACAGAGTGCATTCCAAAGCTGGATGAGAGACCAAGGGCTGGTAGATCTGTGGAGGGTGCTGAGCCCCAGGGGGCAAGATATCTTCTTTTACTCTGCAGTATGTAGGACTCTCAGCCATATAGACCTCTTGTTGACATCCCACAGATCACCTAAGCGACCATAGCTCCAGCATATGACCCATTATAATATTTGACCATGCTCCAGTCCAGATGACCATTCTTTGGGGACCCCCAACCCCTGCTTCCACCTCCTGGAGGTTTGACCCCTTGCTCATCAAAGATGCAGAGTTCCTCACATGGGCCCAAGTGGAAGCAAGGCTCTTCTTTCCGGAGAGCCCCATTCAGAACACCACAGCAGGGAACATGTGGGAGGCGTTTAAGGCTTCAATGAGAATTAGGATCATTGGTTATGTGGGGGCCAGGAGAAGGCACTAGGAGAACAGACTGGGGGAACTGGAGAAAGAGATAATGGAAGTGGAGAAGGAACAGGAGAAGCAAGTGGGGAGAAACCCTCAGGAACCTCTGGGAAAGAAAATACTGGGTCTCCGTATGGAGATTAATTCTCTCCCATCCCGCAAGCCAGAGGACTCTATCCTTTGCCTAAAACAGAAATACTGGGAAGGTGGGGAAAAGGGTGGGACAGTGTTAGCCTATAGGCTGCAGAAGCAGCAGATGGAAAGGCATATTGCAGGGTGGAAGGACAAAGAGGGGACAGTGCACACCAGAGACACCAAACTGAATGAGGTCATGGCAAAGTATTACACCTCCCTATATATCTTCTCCAGGGAAGCTGAACCCCAAGCCACCCTATCATTCCTCTATTCATTACACCTCTCCAGCATATCTGAACAACAAGCTGAGCAGTTGGATGCACCACACTCCACTGCAGAAGTCAAGGAGGCCCTTCTCTCACTTCAGCCAGGAAAGGCCCCAGGGTGGACGGTTACACAGTGGAGCTTTGGCAGACCCTAGCAGAGAGAGAGTAGCTCCAGTCCTACAACAGATATACATAGAGGCAGAGACAAATAGGATCTCCCCCCACTATGATAGAGGCAGTGATCATAGTGTTGCCAAAAAAAGAAAAAGACCCCACCTCTCCGTCAACTATCGCCCAATCTCCCCACTCAGTGTGGACAGTGAAATTTTCACCAAAGCTTTGGCCCAGTGGCTAGGTCCCTTATTACTGCAGCTGATCCACCCCTCTCAAGAAGGTTTCACCCCCAGTAGGTATAGAGCTTACCATATTAGGACTTTGGTCAACCTGGCACATGTGGCCAAGGACTTCAAACCCCCTGTAGCTGCAGTTGCCATAGACTTCGAGAGGGCTTTTGATTCCCTGGAAAGGGACTACCCCCATGCCATCTTAAAAGAGCTGTTAATAGGACCAAGGTTCAGAGCCTGGGTAGCATCCTTATGCAATTTCCCCTCTGCCCAGCTCAAACTCCACTTTATCCCACCCCCCCATTTGGGTTGGAATGTGACACCAGGCAGGTCTGCTCTCTACCCTACCCCCACTGTTTGTCCTTATGGTAGAGCTGCTGGCTGCTAAACTTCGAGGCAATAAGGGAACACAAGGGGTTATGATAGGCAGTGAGGAATACACCACACACACGTATGCGGATGACCTCCTGGTCCTGCTTTCAGACTTGCCCAAGGCCATACCCCCCCTATTGCCAGACACCCTCCAACAGTTTCAAGAACTATCAGGATTTCGCCTCAATCAAACTAAAACTGAGGCACTCCCACTGAACTCCAGATCCACACCCCAAGCACTGGGGGACACCGGACTGAGATGGGTAGTAACTTCACTACCGCACTTTGCAAGTTGTAGGATCACAATCTCCAACCACTACTATTAGAGATAGCAGAGGACATGTCTAGATGGGGCAAGCTTCACCTAACCCTTGCAGGAAATATGGCTGTGATTAAGATTATCCTGGCCCCCAAACTCTTCTACATATTGGCTCACATACCCCTTTCCCTCCCCACGAGCTGGACTCAGAGGATAGGCAAGGCAATTGGTAGATTCCTATGGGAAGGGAAACTCCCCAGATACAGCAGGAACAAGCGGAGGGCCCACTGGGGTGAGGGGGAGTGGTGTCTCCCATGGCTCGAGGCATACAAATGGGCCTTCCAAATAACACAATCACTGCACTGGATGAGGGCAGTGGACAAGCCAGTATCTCAATGGGTGGCCATGGAACTGGTAGCCAGAAAGAAATACTCTGGCATTATTAGTGTACAACTCACTCCCTACGGGACTTGAATCCCACCCTACCATAGGAGCCCCTCTGCAGTGTTGGGCCAAAATGAGGAGGAAGCTCGGGATGACCCTCGCGCCAGTAAAACTTACCCCACTTTGGGGGAATGAGAGGCTACAAATAGGTAAAAAGCTAGTCTACTGGGAGAAGTGGCAAAACGAAGGCATATTCAAGTGGAGGATTTGATGGTCCCTGCTTCCATGGTGATATACACCTTCTCCAACTTACAATCTGGATGGGCACTTCCAATCTCAGACTTCTGGAGGGGCCGGCAAAGAAAGGGCACAGCCAACTCCATCTGTGCTACCCTCAGGGACACCATACCCAGCCAATCTGATGGGTCCAGGAAGAAATGGGAGACAGCCTTCCAAACCACGTTCACTGAGCAGCAATGAAGGAAATACTGGAGAACTGCTCAAAAATATTACAAAGATGCAAAAAGTAGGTTAATACAAAATAAGATTCTACGCTTCTGGTACCACACCCCAGCGGTGCCATATGAGGCAGGGGTGCAGAATTCCAATTTAAGTTGGAGATGTAAATCTCAGCTGGGGGATCTCCTGCACATCCTATGGACATGCCCCCAATACAAAAAAACTGGGATTACATCTGTGAAGTGGGGACTAAGGTACTAAACAAACCAATTATTGGGTCCATACCCCTGCTTGTCTTGGGAATGAAGTCAGAGGCGAGACCCAGAACACCGTTGGTTGGCCCTGTGGGCCATGCAGGCCAAGTGCCTTCTTCTTTGCAAATGGAGAACCATTGAGACTCCCAAACCTCGGGAGATTCTGGCTTCTGTGGCCTAGATAGCCTCCATGGTAATTTATGAAGAGTGTCTCCGACCCCTTTCCACAGTAACCCGAAGACCAGGGTAGGCTGAACGACCCACTGCAGAACTCATCACCTGGTAAATGATTCAATGCTGTTGACAGATAAAATGCTGCCAAATGGATAATAAATTGTGTGTGTTTTAAAGAAATCCCTAATGTAAATTGTTTAACTCTGTTAATGTGTAGAATAGTGGTTCTTTGTGTTTTGCTCTCATCCAGGGTGACAGATGCCTGGCCTTCACCCAGATCCACTAAGAATCCTTCACAACTCTCAGTGGAGCATGGAAGTCATGCCTCTTCAGGTACCTAAAGTCTAACTGTAACATTCAGGCTGGTAAGTGCATGCCTCATATTTAAATGTAAAATTGCATGTTGTCAGGCTCTAAATGTAACCAACAACCCTCACCCATCACTATCTTTTCTGCTGATTCTGGTTGTGTAAAATTGAAAATGTCAATAAACACTAACTGTAAAAAAGGATAGAATAGGCCAAGAAATAGAAGAACTGTTGCAACAGATTTAAGAAAAGGTTGGTTCTCAAGAGTGGCAGGATCTCCCTCCCTGTCACATATCCCTCACCCTAAGAGGGAAGCAGTTATCTCAGGCTGCTTACCACCTTCCTGTCCCAGGAAGGGACGGAGCTTCCACCCATCCATCTTCAGAAGCTCCATCTCAGGGTCCCTATTAATGATACACATTCCATCATAAACATAGGGGATATCATCATTCTTTATCCGGAGGCATTAACACATTTCGCCACAAAGATTAATGGTACCACACTCTGTACTATCTCATATTATGGAAAGTCCATCATATTTTACTGACAGAAAATCTGGATGGCTGTAAAGTCCAGTACTATAGAAAGACTTTCTCTGGGGTGAGAAATTACCTGCTCCAACCCCACCAAACATGTTTTAAGCAGGGGCCCAGTCCTAGGTTCAACCTCTCTACATAAACCCACTATGTCTCTTGGACTCATTCATTTCATTTGCTACTGATAGACACCTGAGGGTAGACCCTCTAGGTGTTACCCCAACACAGGTTTCAATCCTTTTTAAAAATGTATGATTATTTCAGCTGTCTATTACCATCTGGTACCCTGTGACTGGTGTGGGAGTTTTCCCTTTTTCCAAGGGTGCCATTTTTTTTTTTAATGACCTCTACCCTTTGGTATACTGTTTCCACACCCTGGGTACTAGTTCCTCTGCTGTCCCCAGCAGGTACTTCTTTCTGGTTGCACATAAGACAGGTTTTAAGATAGGCTATCACCTGTCTGTACATTCCTAGCCAGTAATAGTGCAGGGTTAATCGAGCTAATACCCCACCATGGCTCAGATGCCCACAGGGACTAAAGTGAGCAGCCTCCATCACTTGTTGCCTGTACACTTCAGGCACCACTACCTGGGTATCCACCCTTTTTGTATGGGGATTGGGCCTCATGTAGTGTAGAACACCCTTCTTTAGTTTGTACCACCAACATTTTTTTGCCCCCATATCACCATTAATCTGCATACCCTCTTTAACCTTAACATACTGTAACAGTTTGGCAACATTAGCATCTTTAGCCTGCAAAATATCCCAGTCAATACAGTTAATAGATTTAGCTGTATCAAGAAAAAGTCCCTTCAGCCTCATATGCTTCTTCTTGCTTGGAGTCTTCGACCCCAGCACAATATCACTAGGCAGAGTCTTACCTGGGGTCTCACATTCAAGTTCCATACTTGCATCTCTTACCTCCAACAGGTAACAACCTGGCAACAAAGAAATATCCTGCTCAGTCATGGGGTCCTCCTCCTCCAGCTGAGCCCACGAAAAATCCTTCACCGATTCTTTATCCAAACTCTCTGGTGGGGACCTCTCGAGCACCTGGTACTGGTGTTCTGTCTTTCTGCATAGTTGGTCTGGCTCCAGCCATTGCCCACTCATCCACAGTATTAGCATCATCAGATTCTCAACCATCGGGGTGTTGTCTTGCATCTCTGGTCTGCCTGGACCCCACGGTAGTTCCTCATCCCCTTGCAACTCTTCATAATCTTCAGGCTAGGCCTTTCTCCAAGCTCCCAGGTCTAGTCCAGGCAGAGGATTTTCTTTCAGTCTGTAGGCCATGGTTCTGGTCAGAATTCCATAGACTTTCTTCTCCGGGTTCTCCTCTGGCAACTCCTGGTCATCAGTCCACCTGGGATATATGTGCAACATCCACCAGAAAACATCCCTCTTGGGCCAGTCCAGAGTTTTCCAGCAAGTTATCCCAATTCTGACACCAAGTCTGTGGAGGGGTTGTGGGATAACAAATAGACCAGATGCAGAACTTCAGGTTCAACACACAATCTCTGTGTGATGTTTATTTAAAATACAGGAGATAATCTTCAGTAATGGCATATTCCTTCTTCAATACATCAGTTTGCAACAGACTATGCCTGTCCTTCCTCTGCACATAGCACCCACTGATTTACTGATCTAACTTTTTAGTAAAACCATTTCATCCCTATGTTTGTCTTGTGTGTTTGGGTGATATTGGGGAAGGGGGTTCAAATAAAAAACAAGCTAAGGACAAAGACCCTCATTGCAGAAGCACAGAAGCAAGGGTTACCCCAAAGGGCATTTGGCAATAAATCCAAGTTTCAAAGAAACACATCACACATACCCCCATAACACAAAGTGTCATGGGATGTATATGCAAATCACCATGACATTTCAGACTGACTCAGTTTACAGCAGGAATGCATTGTACAAAAAGGGCCTCTCAAACAATCTACAATTTAAATGCAATTAACAACACAAGAGGGGATTTTCTGATATCTCTACCCCGGTAACTTAATTTCTATAATGAAGTCATTACTTTTTACCTTTATCAAAAACACCTAGTGTCATGGTATTTTGAACATATACAGGTTTCATACCCATACGGTATATAAATCAAGGTATTTTATGACATAGTGTTATTGCATACTAAATCCAACAAGGAACACTGACTGTTTTACATCAGCTCAGAGATCACAATAATAACCTCCCTGTATGAGGACCTCAGAGGGAATAGGAAAATTAAAGAGGACACTATAGCATAGTCAAGAAAGGGAAGGGGGTGCCCAGAGGTGGCCAAATTTATGGACTAGAAATTATAAAGGATAGAATAGGCTCAGAAATAGAACTGTTGCAACAGATTTAAGAAAAGGTCAGTCCTCAAGAGTGGCAGGATCTACCCATCACAGTGGCACAGAGGCAGACTGAGAAGGCATGCATCTTTTCAAATGTTTACCCTTTTAAATGAGGTTTTTGGGGAAACTATATGACAGGACTTACAATTTATAGATTTGTACTATGGACCTAAACACTTTAAACAAAATTCATGACAGTCTGCCCTTGCAGGGGCTGAAAACAGTTTGCACAATTTTTTTGATGGTCCACAAGGTCTCTCTGACATACAAATTAGAAAGTATTCTGAAATAATGAGAACGATTCCCAAAATGTGTGCAGTACAAGAGTCCAATAGTAGAAGACTGCTCTCGTACTGAATAAACTGTGGCAAAGGTAAAATTGTGGCTCCTGTAACAGGAATCGATTAATTAAGGTGAAAGGGCACAGACAGAAATGGAAAGTGAAATGCTATGTTCATTGTAAACAAGAGAGCTAAAAATAATAAACTACTAAAATTAGGCAAAGGGAATGTGGTTTGCTAGTCAAAAAACTGTAGCACAAAACAGTATCGGTGGCCAAGCAGGATGTTTTCTGGTTCTTGGGAATCCAACAGTAACAAGAAATTGTCGTTTACAAAAAAAAAGTCTAGCTGCAGTGGTCACTGCATCAAAGTTGCGCAGTATCCAGGCATGATGGGTGGCATAGATTCAGGACAACGGTGTGCCATTCATCACTGATGCGGTGCACCACAGTGCAGTGTCAATATTTCTTTCACATTAGCTGGCAAAATGCAATACAAGAGTGTTTCCACTAGATGGTGATCAACTGTGTGAGAGCGCTCGATATTCTGGAGTTAGATCGGGTCGGCTTTTTTATTCTTGTGCTTCAGTCACCATTAGATGACACTGTTTTGAACTGTCTTGTATAACACACAATGTTGTATTACGTTCAGTCATGGTTAACGTGGTTAGTGACCAATTTATAATACTAATAGAGTAATCAGAGGTGTAGTTTGTTATTTTTACGGGGGGGGGGCAAAGTAACAAAAAGTCCTGATTTTCATGTATCGCGATAGTGAAGAGGATGGGTGGCCTGCATAATGCAAACAAGTCAATCATCATTAAATAATGCCCAAAAAATGTTTAAGACTACAACTGAACAACTTCTGGGAGGGACCAGGCCAGTCAGAGCCCCAATTTTACTGCTGCCTGCTGACCCAAGATACAAGATTTGTTTTGTATTTAGTTCTTCGGCCTCAGGAGTGGGGCTTACCTGAAAAGCTGAAAACATTTAAGGAACTTACTTAACTTCCTTCTCAGTAGGACAGGACCTCATCTCAGCTTCAATTCAAATCAGTCTTGACCTAATTTTGCCCCCAACCCATCCTCTAGGTGGATAGCTCACTAGTCTCTCACCCCACTTTGCTGCTTACATAACCCTTCTAAGTCCAGTCCTGATGGGTGGATCCTGAACTTCTTGAAACTTCTGCTTGAGCTAGCCCTCCCACCCTACAAGACTAGTCCCACCTTCTGAATCTTTCTTTCTCCCTCAATGCTGTCCCTCAGGCCTGTTAAAAAGCTACAATTCTGCCTCTGTACAGGGGTGCCGGGGTGGAGATGATCCCTCCTCATAAGGCAACTACAGGCCAGTTTCAATCCTCCCACCTACAGTAACATTAAGCTCCAAGAGTCCACTGTGTACTCTTGAATCCCTGACTGACTCCTCAAGTTTCCTATTGCCTTACCAGTCTGGCTTTAGTAGGAACCTCTTTACCATCTCTTCTCTGCTGTATGTAACTGATTCTATCCTTTCTGGGATGGATCAGGGACATGTCAACAGCCATATTCATCAAGCTAGCTGAAACTTTCAAGTCATTGTCCCATCAGCTGATCATGAAGTTGAATTTTTCTGGCCTTTCAGCTCATGTGCTGTGGACAGGTTCTGCTCATACCATAAACAGTCAGTTCAGGTGGGTGGTGTCCTTCCCCCCCTTTCCCATTCTAGCAGGGGTCCCACAGGGCTCCATACTGGATCCATTACTTATTTCAGTCTGCCCAAATTACTTCCACCCTGCCTGTGTCTGCTTACAGACAGATTTACGCTGTGCCATTCTGTTACTGAAATGCAGCTATTTCAAACTAAATCCAGGACAGGATCAGGGAGTCATGCATCAACAGCAGCTGTAACTTTCAGAAAATCTGTTTGGATCTAACACCTTTAAAACAGAAGGCATTTTTTTAATTTTATATTGGAAAGTTGATCCCTGTGCCCTGTCACATTCCATGTGTGATGTAAGATGTCCGCCATCATAGTGGACAAGACATACAGATTATTCTGGATCTGGATGAAAACCATGTCACAAGCTGAAGTGAGTGGGGTGGGAGGGGCTATTCATGGGGTGCACTGGGGATGGGGGTTCTATTTGGGCACCACCTCGAGTTATAGGTACATAATAATGTCCACTCAGACAAATATGGCATCCATTGACAAAAAAGTAAGCTAGAATAATATAACCAAAGAAACCGCTGTGCCACAAAACAAGTGTGCAGTGTATGAGGTGGACTGACATGAGGCTAAAATGAAAAACATGCCCACAAAATTGCTAGCAAAATCCCCCCTTGAGGACAAGAAGGAATACTATGATTACCCCTGCAAAACTGATTTTCAATAATATATGAATAAGTAACCCACCCCCCACCAATACTCCACAACCTGCCTAGAACATACCGTATGCCATTTATAATCAAAACCCTGCAACTGCAGACAGCCACAACAACATCCTCTGCAATAATGGTGAAAGAAATGAGCCAATAATCTCACAGGGCTGACATATCTCTAAACAAAAACCACATGTATCTCAAGGTGCACTTCACAGGAATCGAATACATGTATCCTTCGTCATCATGTATTCCTACCAGCATGTAGAACATCTAGATAGCAAAGGCATTTTCTGGGGGTAATGCAGAGAGAAATGGAGAGAGCTTACAGGCCCAAATGTACACCCAGAGGCCAGAGAATTGCAGCTCTCCCAGGGCTACCCAGTAGAGTACTTACTACTGGCTGCCCAGTTAGGATAGGGATCAGTCGCATCACACATTGACTACAATTGAGTCCTCAGAACTTTGATGGCCCATAGAAGCAGGTTCAGGTGATGGCTTGCCTTTGACCCTGGCCTTCCACTCCTCATTGCTTCAGCAGCTTCTGAGTTTGCAGGCTTCATCCAAGTGGGGTGAGGACTCAGAGGATGAACACAGCCTCTGACCTAATAGCGGTCCATCTAGTCTTAGAGTGATGCCTCAAGTTGGTTGCGTACATTGTGCAAGCCACCCCATGTCCGCCCTGGCTCTAAAAACAGAGGTTACCGAATGGATTTATCTCTGTTCACTGGTGTGGGAAGGGAGACAAAAACATATACCCAGTCAGTCAATTAAACAGTTCTCCCAGGGCCAGATCAAGCCTTTAGGAGGCCTGGGGCTGTCGAACTCAGGGGGCCCCAATGTACAGTATATAGTGTTTGAGAGGTCAAAATCCACAGCCAGTCGGGGGGGGAGGATGCCGTCCGGAAAATTTTGAAAACAAAGGTTGAAAATGGTGCATTTTGGGGGTTTTCTTATGATTTTCTGATATTTATTTTTCTACAGTAAAAAGTAACATTTTATACTGGAAGATTACTTGTCACTGACTCAAATCACAAGTTGTATGTTTCCATATTCACATATTTGGATAGTGCAAATTTGTATGTACTTTCAAGATCTGAATATGTAAACATACATTGGTTGTTTGTACAAATATGGATAACCTATAGCTGCATGCTTACAGCAAAAAAAAAAGAGTTTTGATAATCACTTCCTACTTAGGTAGTACTGCTGCTTTAACTTCCTTGTGCTTCAAGTTGCACCTGGAAAAGAGCTTTGGCTAGTGTGCCTCTCCTGGATAAAAAAAGCTGTTTCCCCTGTTCCTTTACATAGTAGTCTCAACTAAGGACAATCAACTAGCAATACTGTCCACAATAAAGTTATGTTGTACCACATATTTGTTGTGCATTTCTTTTTTCATTAAAAAAAGGAAAATGGTCACCAGTCTTATTACTGCCCCCCTAGTCACCCCATTCCTTTTTCAATGTGATTCCTTAGTATCTAGTAGCCACCCTTCCCTGCTCCCTCACCCACCCACTCCTGATCAATGTATGAGCCTGGTCTCATATTGTCCCCTTCCCTCATCCCTATATCACTACTGCAATCTCCTGATTTCCATTGGCAAATGATACATTCTTCCCCCCAGATAGCCATCAGCACAGCACAGTCCTCTGTTCACCTTGTAGACTGGCTACCATCTGAATCCTTTATCATGATGAAATAATTCTCTTAGTGCAAGTATTTCATAAATGCAAATTATATGGCCACATTTTCATAACACACAATGACCTGGTATTTCATAAAGCACATTACGTTTATTTTAAGTCTTTGGAAATAGGGGTAAGGCCCACTAGGCACAAGTGTCTGTTTTCAGGGGCGACCTGGGAGCACTGGGCAGTTAAGTAACTTGCTCAGAGTCACACAGTACACAAGTGGAAGAATCAAACCCAGGTCTAATCTGCTAGATGTACCAAGCTCGTTCACAGTTCATTACTCTAACCTCTAGGCTATACTGACAACCTGATAAAGGATTACACTGTCATTTGTCATACGAAAAGCAGAACTGTGTTTGTTTATGTTTTTCTGTGCTGGTCACCACATCTGGGGAAATTGGACTTGTCAATGGAACCTACGGGACAGATTGGGAGGGATAGGGATGTACAAGGTAGCTGTAAGGGTGGGGTGCAACATGAAACAAAAAACACACTTTTTCAATCGGGGTGGTGAGGAAGGGTGCACTAAGCACCTGGGAATAAGTTCAAAATGGGATAGGATGAAGGGGGAAACTAGTCACAGTGGAATGTATTGCATCACACACTGTCTGGGATGGGCAGAGAAGGAGGGTGTCTTATCGTTAGACACAACACAAGAGAATCAATTGAAAGGGCATGGGGTGAGGTAGGGGACTGGGACAAGCCAATAATA
The DNA here is from genome assembly GCA_016271365.2 of Neoceratodus forsteri. NCBI lineage: Eukaryota > Metazoa > Chordata > Ceratodontiformes > Ceratodontidae > Neoceratodus > Neoceratodus forsteri. The sequence continues at coordinate 340,240,959 of CM057458.1, forward strand.
ACTGAAGTTATTTTTTGAGAAACATTTTTTTTTTTTGCTTACATCGAATGGCGGTGATTGGTGAATAAAGAATTAAATAAGTGATTGTTTATTCAGGCTGATTAAAATGCAGAGCGAAGATGATCATCACTGAGAGGCACACACAGACAGTGCCAAGAGGCTGCACAGTCAGACTAGCAGCTGCAGTCCCACCTTTACTCAATTCAGCCAGGTTGAGTCCAGTAGCCCACTGTCCGACTCTGAATTCCAGCAGCTAAATATGCAGGCCAGGCCATCCCATGCAGTCTGCCTTTCTTTTTCAGCAGACAGGGTGACACTACCATCATGATAATTCTTCATTTGTGCTGTTTTCATATTTTAATCAATTAAATAAAATTAAAATGTGGCCAGGAGCAGAGCAGACTGTGGTGAGAGAGACTACTGCACTGTCAGTCATTCAGTGAAGTCTGCTGCCTGACACCACAGTAGTCCTAGAACAGATATTGGTTTCGAGGGCTGGGTGTGAGAACCGAATTTTAATTAAAACTGATCCATTACATTTTTAATTTTAGCAGCAGTCCAGGTATAGCAGAGAGGCATTAGAGAAGGAGAAGAATGGACCCTACAACAAAACTGCTGGATCTGTGCTGTGCCTACTTTGATTTCTCAATCTCAGTGGCAGTTAAACTGCATGCATGGGCTTTTTATTGTTAGGTCTGCTGCTCTTCCAAGCCAGATCAAGGTATCTTATTTTTTTTAATCACTGCAGACACTCTGGGCGAAGCTGATCACTGCATACATGGTAAGAGCTGCCAGCTGAGCAGTCTGCTTTGACTTATTTCCTACTGTTCAGCTCAGACTAACTACCCAACTGGCAACAGCACATTCTGCACTGCTTTATTTGACAGCCGGCACTCAGCAGCTGCCCAGCCTGAGAATTAAGCAGCAGCCTAGATGTTTTTAAATTAAATAAATGATTTATTTAAGTCCAAATCAGTGTAGCAGGCTAAGTTATATAATTGCCACTGGGGAGCCTCGAGATGGTGAACAAGGGACTGGGAAGGAGTATGGAACAACATGCAGCTTAGGAAGGAATTGCTCAGCAGACTGTGCTGCAGTCAAAGTTGACTGACCAGTCACTGACTGCACCGCCAACACACCACACCACACATGGCCGAGTCAGTCATCAGCTTGCTTAGTCATCAAGTCGTCAAGAGAGTGAAGACTCTCCTCCTTGGCTCAAGACTTGACTGACACCCACCTGCCCTTGCCACAGTCTCCAGTCCCAACACAACAGCAGGCTGCCTCACAAAAGAACAAAAATGTTTCATTAAAAAAATGAATTTCTGTGAGGCTGCTGGCCCGGAGCAGACTCAGAGAGGGCAGAGATGAGGCCCTGAGAATCAGAGCTGCTGCCTACTGATGGAAAGTCCAACCCGCCACACACCAACCTGCGGCCCACTGCCCGCTGCCCGTCTGTGCCATTTCCTTCAGCTGCTGCTCGACACCACACACCACCCATTCAAATCCTCATTCAATAATTGTCCGGCGTCTACTAGGGTCCCACTGGCTTCCTGCTATATTCCCCCTGCCCTGCCTTCCTTTCTAACCTGGCTAAGCCTGTGTGCAGGGATCAGTGACCATATGACATTCCAAAGGTACACTCCCCTCCCCCCACAGAAAGCTAGCTGAGCTGGTATGTTTTCTTTTTCACTCAAAGTCTTACTGTAGTCAGGAAGGACTTGGGACTCAGTTGCATTTGGGAGCTATGAGCATTAAACAACGCAAGTAGCGCACGGTTGGCAGGAGAACAGGGAGCCCCCTTTTGGTGGGGGACCTAGCCCTGTGGCATTTGCCCCCTATTAATCCAGGCCTGTCCAATATTGACTAGGATGGAGTGAGGAAAGTAATGGACTGGCAGTCTGCTGTACTGGACCAAATAGGTAATAACCAGACTGATTAGCTAGCCTGTTTGGTCATGCTATGACCATCCAAGTAGCATTGTCCTGCTTGTTGGACCAGACAGTTCAGATTATATGAGTCTGAGCCAGTGAAATCCCCAATCCCTAACATTTCCCACACTTGAATGTCTGTAATTCAACATTTTGGCCAAGGAACAAAAAGCTAGCTTAGCCAAGGACTCCTTACCTCTGGCCCCGGCTCCTTCCTTCACATTCGGCCACTCTTGGCATATAGGCTGCACTGCAGCAGACAAATCTGGACTCTCGCATGGCTCACAGTCATGAATCCCAGCCAGCTGGCCCTTCTCTTCTGCTCTGGCTCTCCCACTGAAGTCCAAATCCTCCCAAGTGGAGTCCCAGACTAAGACTCGTACTCCCCACAGTAGTCTAAAAGTTATCTTCCTTCCCCCCCTCCTCCCATCTTGTGCTCTGCCATTCTGGCTCGGAGGAGTCAGCCAGAAAGGCCCAGAAGTGCAACGTGATTCTCTCCGACTCCTCTCTCCTCAGCAGCAGTTTATTCCCCAGGGCTTGTCAGTGGTGTGTGTTCTGGCAGCTGGCGGTCCTCTCGGTGGGGACCGAATGGGGGGAGAGAAAATGAGTTATCCGATGGACAGACGTCACGGACCATTGGAAAGGCGGCAACTGAGGAGAATTTCTCTTTTCTCAGGAGAACAGCAGGAACTGTGAATCAGTAGTGGAATTGTGTGGTGGACCAACCAGTCTGAGGCGACCTGGTGACCATGATCGGCAAAAAATGGTGCCGAATGGTTAGTTCATGCAGGCGTGCGTGTGACTCACTGTGGCACTGGCTGTAGTGCTCTCCGATTGACTGCAAAGTGCACATTGCAGCCAATCGGAAATGGGGATCTTCGGAACAATCGTCAGGATGGGAGTCAGATTTTAAAACATATGCAACAGTTAGCTGCTCCCCTCCCCCGCCCGCATGCCTGCCTGCCTCGTCTCGTCTCGTCTCATCTCCTGTTCCAGTCAGCCAGGTCCAGAAGAGGGGAAAAACTAAAGTAGGCAGAACGAAAATGTCCAGGTCTCTTTAGCTGTGGGGCAGCTTGCCCCTGCCCCCTCGAATCTACGCCATTGAGAGTAATTGATTTATAAGTAAACAATAACAGTATCTGCAGTTTCTCAATACACCACACAAGCTGCTGAATAATACGGAGAATTTGTTCATTGCTTATTTCTACTGGAAGCAGCCAAATTCTCATTATTGTTCTTCCATGGAATCCAGCCTCTGCCACCATATTATTCTGCAGTGGCTGGCTGTAACATTAGTTAATAGTGTTGGTAATATTTCCTCTGCCTGCCCCTCATTCTCCAGCTTTCAATTTGGAGCACTGTGTTTTTTAAGCAGTGGAAGACAGGCTGGCCGCAACATTAACTCAGCTCGATCAATATGGTGCACCTGCCACAACTGTGGAATAATGAGAGAATTGGCAGTTTACTTATTTTAACTGAAAGCAGCCAAATTCTCATTATTCTTGCATAGAGTCCAGCATCTGCCACCTTATTATTCTGAAGTGGCACTCAGCGTCACCAACTATGAGCAGAGTGAAGACAGGCTGGCCGCAATATTTACAGAGTCTGATCAGTATAGTGCACCAGCCACAAAGTGTAGGATAATAAGGAGAACTGGTGGTTTGTGATTTGTAACTAAAAGCAGCCACATTCTCATTATTCTGCGATGGCACTCTGCATCACCCACCATAACTTTTGTTAATATTTCCACTACCTGTCCCTCATTCTCCAGCTTTGAACTTGGGGCACTGAGTTTTTTTGAGCAGTGGGAAGACAGGCTGGCCGCAACATTAACTCAGCCCTATCAGTATAATGCACTGGCCACAAACTGTGGAATAAGGAGGAGAATTGCTGATTTGCTTATTTTAACTGAAAGCAACCAAATTCTCATTATTCTTGGGTGGAATCCAGCCTCTGCCACCTTATTATTCTGAAATGGCACTCAGCGTCACCAACCATGAGCAGGGTGAAGACAGGCTGGCCGCAATATTTACACAGCCTGATCAGTATGGTGCACCAGTCACAAAGTGTGGAATAATAATGAGAATTGGCAGTTTATCTTTTTTAACTAAAAGCAGCCAAATTCTCCATATTGTTCTGCAGTGGCACTCTACGTCGCCCACCATGACTATTGCTAATATTTTTGTCCCTCATTCTCCAGCTTTGAACTTGGGGCACCTGTGTTTTTTGAGCAGTGGGAAGACAGGCTGGTCACACCATTAATTAATAGTGTTGATAATATTTCTACTGTCTGTCCCTCATTCTCCAGCTTTGACCTGGGCGGAACTGTCTTTTTGAGCAGTGGGAAGACAGGCTGGCTGCAACATTAATTAATATTTTTGCTAATATTTGCACTGCCTGTCCCTCATTCTCCAGCTTTGAACTTGGGGCACTGTGTTTGTGAGCAGTGGGAAGACAGGCTGGCTGCAACATTAACTCAGCCCGAAAGACAATTAACTGTTTGCTTATTCTTACTGCAATCACCACAATCCGTGTTATTATTCTTCAATGGTATCCAGCATCAGTCACCTTGATTTCTATTATTTGCACTGCCTGTTCCTCATACGATCACTGGCATTCCTTCCTGAGTGTGATGATTCACATGCCCACCCCTCTCTGTCCATCCTAGTCATGCTTAGCATTAATAGTTTTTTTTTTTTTCACAAAGGTTAAGGAAAAGAACACTGCTTGTAGTAACACTGCATTACATTATTTTTGTATTTAATGTAAAGTATAATCAACACAATAAATTATTCTTTAAAGTAAGGGGAGGTTGTTTAACAAAGAGGCACACTAAACCAATGCCAGTGCTTGCTTCCAGGTGCGACCGGGGAGCACAAGGAAGTTTAATGACGTGCTCAGGGTCACACAGCATGCAAGTGGTGGCTGTGGAATTCAAACCCATGTCTCCATTTCTGCAGCTCAGAGCCTGAAACTACTGACATACTGCCTCCTAAAGTATTTATTCATAGTGTTTAAATTATACCCCCACCCTAATGAGCACATGACTACAATAACAAAGAATGTCAGCCTCGCTTTTCTTCCTGTCTTATGACACCCCCCTCCCCTTTTATTGCTGTGTGCCATCTATATTGTTACAATATAAATGCTGCAGTTCCTGAAAAACAGAAATGCAGTGAGTGAGGTTGGAAAAGTTTCATTTTGTACTGTATTGTTATATTCTTGGTGTGTCTTGACTGCAGTACTAAATAAGTTATTTATGTACAAAATATATAATTCAAGTAACTCCCAAGATAGCAGATAAAAATAGTAAAAGTTCTCCTGGTCAGGTCCACTTGACCAAGCCTCCACAGGCACCACTCTCCCAGATTGCTCAGTATTTAGAAGATTAAAACAGCTTGTTATAAAGTTCAATGAAATGTGTTAATACAAATACACCTGGAGGCCTCCGGTGTCTTCAGAATAAACCTGTCCCATCCATCCACACTACCCCCACCACCATACACTTTCTATTCACAATGAAATTCACCATCTCCCTGCAATTCCATGCTCTGAATTGAAGTGTGAACTGTCAAGTATATGACACCTCACTCTTAGTTAAGACCTCCCCAGCTTAAGTTGTTGACACATTCGGGCAACATGAAGGCCTAAAGTACTTTTAGGAGGCTTACTACATTTAGGTGATGCAATACCATCAACACCTTCTACACATACAATGAGATATAGGGGATACATGATGGATTTCTGTCAGATACATAATTTATGAGAAAAAGCAGTGTGGGACCTCAGTTGACCTCACAAGAGGCGGAGCCATGAGTGAGCTCCCGAAGTCACACACTGCAAGTTTAAATAAATGATGTATCTGACAGAAAGCAGTCACATGTGTAATTTATGCAATAGGCTTTTTTGTGGGGTTTTTTGTGTTATTTTTTATGTTTTTTGTATTTTTAATTGGCGCTATTTGTGATGCAGTCATTTTGGTGGAAGTATACTGTTTGGGTAGTGTGTGAGCTGTGAGTGGTCTTTTTTTATGAAATGATGCGGTTGTGGGATTTGATTGGGTGGCTGGAGCATGGGGAAACTGTTGCGATTGGAGGACGGCATTATGTGGCGTTTGTGGGTGGGGTTTAACGTTTATAGCACAGTTTGGGCTCAGTTCATGAGGGATTGTTTGCCTGTGGAATTTTGAAGGGTCTTCAGTGGATTCGATAGCCTTGCGTGATTGAGCAGTGATGGAGGATTTTCACGGGTGCGGTATAAGAGTGAGTGGCTGGGGAAAGACATTGTGCAGCAGCAGTGATCAGGACAGGGAATCTGTGTTTTTTGATGGCCTGGGATTGCTGGTGGATTCAGTCTGAGATTGGGGCATGAGGAGCTCAAAGATTTTTTCGTTTGGGTATTTTGGACTATGATTTTCTGGCGGATGCAGATATGGAAAGGGGCATGAAGACCACAACAATTTTTTTCCCCTGGATATTTTGGGTTGGGATTGTATCTGGCTGATGCTGCTTTCAGTGGCTTTTGCAGTGGTGTGTGTTTGGAGAGAGAGAGAGAGAGAGAGCGCGCGCAAGGAAGATTTGTATGTCCAGAGAGTAAGTGCTGCAGGCTGCAGACAAGCTGAGAGAAGAGAAACGACTGACTTAATGTTGATGAAATATTTGGGGAAAAAAGGTACTGTTTTTATTGGCTGGAGATGGGGAAGTGTACTGAGAGATCAGGGTGGGTGGGGTGGAATAAACATTTCCAAAGAACTGTGTGTGTTGAGCCAAAACAGGTCCTCACAGGAATGGCTTTTTTTTTTGGGGCTCAGTGATCTAGTTCCAGCAGGAGGGATGATTGATAACAGGGTGTTTAATAAACGGTGGTTGATCGACATTAGATTGTTGGACAAATCTTAGAACCACTGTTTATTCAAAACCAGTGAGAATAAATTAATTTATTCCACTGTTTATCCACCCAGAACTATTGCATAAATGATATCTCACGAATGCTGTGGCCAAGAGCAATTAATCAAGTGTGGGTGAGGGGAGAAATGGCAGCAGGGAATGAGGCAATGTGAACTTTGGGTGTCGCAGCTTCCTTGAATAAATGTATTGCTGCTGTAAGCTAAAACAAACCTCAACATTATCTAGACCAACAATTTTATCTTGTACTTTTTTGTTTGTATTTCTTGGTCATATGGTGGTTGGCTGCACTGTGCATGTGGCACTAGGACATAGCAAAACATCCAGTCCTTGACAATTAACTGCATATAATTAGGAACAGCACTGAACCAGTAGTTACCTTGTGCAGTACCATCTTGATCTTAATCACTGCTTCAATTACTGTTACTTTTTCAGCAATACAAGTTTTTTGGTGACATTGATTGGATTTTATGTTTAACATTCTGATGCTAATGAACGTCATGATTCACTGTTTATTCCACCAAACAACCACACAGTGTACTAATATTACATAGATACTGTACATATCAAGTATTACTGATGCGCTGGCACCCCCAGTGGAAAACAAGAGGTTGTTATCCCTCTGTACAGACAGTTGGTGAGACCCCAACTGGAGTACTGTGTGCAGTTTTGGGGACCCTATAGGACATAGACAGGATGGAGGCAGTCCAGAGGACGGCAACTAAAATGGTGCATGGTTCACACCGTAAGCCATACAAGGAGAGACTAAAGCAGCTTAACATGAATGCCCTCAAGGAAAGGAGGGAGAGGGAGGACATGATAGAGACTTTCAAGTACCTCAAGGGAGTCAACAAAGTCCAGGAGTGTAGCATATCTTATAAAAAGATGTGCAAGAACAAGTGGAGACAATTTGAAGATAGAGGGGGGACAGCTCAGGGGCAACGTGAGGAAGTATTTTTCACAAAGAGGGTGGTGGATGCATGCAAACAATAACTTTCTGACACTTCCCCTTATGCAGCCACAACTACTAAGTCTCATTTCATGTCCTTCTGCCCTTGTCTTACTATTAATCTAGAATATATTGTATCCTTCCCACCTTGGGCCATGAGGTACTGGGATGTTTTAACCAGGTGGCCTCTTTTGCTCCAGTGTCTACAAATTGAGATCCCATGCTCTGAACTTGGATTTATGCCCTGTCTCACATCAGTCCTTGAGTCAAGGAGATGGTGAAAATGTTACATTGAATAGAAACCTAGACATACAGTACCTGTACACACACAGTGAGCGGAGTCTGGGGGGGTCGTGGGGTCAGGAGACCCAGACCTTTTGTGGCTGGGGTCAGACAGTGAATTTATTAGTGTCCCATGCTGAGGAGTTATAGGAAATTCTAACCCCTTACTTTTTGATATTCTCCTCCGCTGCATTTTAGATACTGTAGAGATACAGTACATCACTTACTTCTCAATGTCCTTGTTTTAAAATGTACTATAGCAGTATAATGGTGGCCATAATATATGCTGACACTAACAAGAAATAAAACAATTGTGAATTTCACAATCAAGTAATGCAGCACACTATTTATTTGGAACAAACCACAGACACCATACTGTAAAGTAGGCTTCTTCAGGAAGACACACAGAAAGCCCCAAAAATAACCATAAGTATTGACAAATTTACATTTCATTGTCCAACACTTCTTAAACATTATTTAAATGCTGCAAGACCTGTCTTTCATGGGTTACGTTCCTGATCATTGATTCGGTTTCGAATCTCCCTCCTCTCTAAAAGACCCAGATTTTGAAAGTGCAGCCCAGTGTGTCGAAGCACGTGATACTTTAGATTGTCCAGCATGGCTATCTTACTAAGTGATCCATTAAAATTGATCTTATGTGTCCACTCTTTGTATCATTCATCCGTGATGGAGTGTCGAAAGAACAGTGCAGCATATCGGTCACTGCACCCGCTGCACTTCAAATAAATGTCTTTCTCAGTCTGTGGGCTGATCAGATTATTGCTCAATTTGGAAGTTTGAATTTCTTTGTGGGGTTGAGGTCTGAGGAAGCAGGCGAGCCGGTTGGGCAGGTTCAGCAGGCACAGCCGGTTGTGAGGTTTGCAGTGACATGTTGTGTGTGGGTACATTATCATTGACATTATTGGTATATATATCAGTGTCAGTTAGAGGTTCCTGTTGTAAATCTATGATTGAACTATATTGCTTGATATTTACATTGGCTGGTTATAACTGGATTGTCTGTGTGTGATGAATTTGAGTTTTCAGCCTCTCACTGGCAGCAAGTCTCTCCAAGTTTTTCAAGCCGATCACTGAGGAGTGCCCACTGTTTTGCTCAGGCATTAAGCATGTCTTTCATCTCAAGACAATCATGTTCATGTTGACAGGTCAGGGTCCCTTGCTGCCTTGCATTTTCTTGGCCTTTTAGAATTGCTTGTAGCAATACTTTTATTTCTGTTCAATTTCCTTGACAGCTGGCTGGCTGGTTCCCATTTTCTGTCCGCTCCTCGGTCTCAGTCTCCTCTGTCTCACTGTTTGGGTGCTTCCTCTGTGGTGATAACAGTTGCCTGTTAAAAATTTAGATTGTGTAGACTGGTTAGTTTGGGTAACAAGTCCAGCCAATATCATGCAGCGCAACAATAAATGCACACAAGTAAATCTATTGTTCCTACAAATAAACACCCAGTTTAAACATGTAAATCTACAGTACTGTTCTACATCAACACATATAAACTTGCTTTTCCCAACTCTACCAAGTTAAAAAAGGAATCATGGAAAGGGTGATGGTGGAATGGTCAAGCATTTAGAATAAGCACAGATTGTCGAGGCAAGCACATTTGGTGAATGCAACAGTACAATACAAGCAATAGTCATTTGAAACCCAACAATACTGAAGTGAAACACATGGGAAAGCCATAGGCAACCACGTTCTGAGAAATCACTCACCATGAAGCAAGCCTCAGCTTCATGTGCCTTTCCATCTGCCAGTTTTATTTTCCTAGAAGTTTTATGCCTCAACACTATTGTAGGTTTCAAAGTAATGTATAAGCTGTGTAGAAACAGAAACTGATGGCAGAGAGGGACCTCTTGGCCCACCAAGTCTGCCCAGATCCCTACCTATTGGATTAGCTGTAGATCCTAGTTAATCAATAGCCTACTTCCTCCTAACGCCCACTAGAATTGCTTTATGTCTGTCCCATGCATGCTTGAATTCCCCCCATTGATTTTGGCCCCACAACCTCCTCAGGAAGACCTTTCCATGTATCCTCAACCCTCTTCGTCAAAAACTTTTTCCTCACGTTGCCCCTGAGCCGTCCCCCTTCTATCTTCAAATTGTGTCCACTTGTTCTTGCACATCTCTTTTTCTGAAAGATGCTACCCTCTAGGACTTTGTTAATTCCATTGAGGTGTCCAGGCTACCATACTGGGACCCACTCCCAGGTTGGTTAACTTGTTTGTTAATATTTATCCTTTTGTGTGGGACTGAGTCAAATGCCATGCGAAAGACTAGGTAGGCCATATCCACAACCCCTCCCAAGTGTACTACTTTGGTCACCCAGTCAAAGAAATCTATTAGATCCATCTGACATGACCTTCTCACTGTGAATCCATGCTGCCTTGGGTCCTGTGCCCCACTGGCCTCCAGGCACCCAACATTTTTTTTCTTTCAGAAGCGATTCCATCATTTTCCTTACCACTGAGACCAAATTAACAGGTCTGTAGTTTCCTGCCTCTGCCTTGCTCTCACTTTTGTGAAGGGGAATCACATCTGCCCTCCTCCAGTCCTCAGGTACTACACCATCCTCCCATGATTTGTTAAAGAGGGTAGTCAGTGGTGTCACTAGGTTTCCCATTAGTTGTTTTAGAATTATGGGGTGAATCCCATCAGGCCCCATTGCTTTACCCACCTTGAGTTTTAGTAGTTCTTTCAGGACCCTTTCTTCTGTGAATGGACTGATATCAATCCCCCTGTCCAGAGTGCTTGTAATGTTTGGTTTAGGTAAATCCTCCCCCACCCTTCTTTTGTGAATACTGAGCAAAAGTATTTGTTGAGTATCTATGCCTTGTCACATGCTCCCTCTGCCCACCACCCCTCCCCTTTATTAGGCCTATCCCTCCCTTGGTCTTTCTTCACTACCTAATGTACCTATAAAAGGTTTTATCCCCCCCTCCTGTCTGAGTTGGCCATCTTTTCCTCAGTTTGGGCCTTTGCTATTCTGACTGCCTTCCCTGCTTCCTTCTGCCTTAACTTGTAGAGTTCCCCGTCCTGCTCCTTCTGTGATTCCTTATGGTGTAAGTTGATGACCATTTCTCATTACCTTTGTTTTATTTTCAGTTTTCTTTTTTGGGCACACATTCTCCTTTTGGACTGTTAGTGCTGTCGCTTCCGCCATAGGCCATCATGCAGGCCTGCTTTTCTTGGTGACTTGGGTTTCATTCAAAACTCTGTCAGTGGTCATATTCTCCATTTTTCTTTCTAGCTGAGTCCGCTTCAATCCTAGCACAGCCTTGCTGCCTGGAAAACCAGTAAGGTTGAAATACAGAACATTAGTTTAATGTACAGTATATCAAAGGTTGTACTTCACCTCAATGGAATCAACAACATTCCCATCTGGTGGCACTGACATCCTCACCATACTTAAATCCTTAATCACCTCCGCCAACACTGAAACTTCAATACTTGGGGATTTCAATATGAACTGGCTTACCCCCAAGTCGCACAGCCTGAAATCCTTCTGTGACGAAGTCAGCTTAGCCCAGTTAGGTGAAACCACCAGAACCAATACATCCAATCCCAACAATAGTTCTCTCCTTGATGTCATACTTTTTACGCATCCCCACAAAATTCTTCACTCTGCAGTCTTCCACAATGATATGAGTGATCATGGGGTGAGTGATTGTACAAGATCACAAATTATAACCCAACGGCAACCAACACTCATAACCAAGCGGTCCTTTAGCAAGTCTAATGCATCTGACTACTGATCTGACTTGAGCAAAATTAGATGGCAAGACCTCTACCTTGCCAAAACAATCAATGAGGCAGTCACTGTCCTTAATGGCAATCTCACCACGCTGGCCAACTAGAATGCCCCTTTGATCAAAGTCAGATTATGTAAAACATCCAACCCATGGTTTACATCAGATCTCAAGACTACACTCCTATGCCGTGATAAACTGTGGACTAAGGCTGGAAAATCCAAAAGCCCAGCTGACTGGCAAGCATTCAAAGCAGCTAGAAACATCTGTGTTAAACAAATCCTCACAAGCAAAGCCAACTATTAGGTCTCCACCCTTGAACAGGAAAAAGGGAATTCCCAAAAAATGTGGAAGACACTCAAGTCCATTGAAGGTCAGCCTGTAGCCCCCTCTATCCTGCTGAAGATCCTCAGCAATGGTAGGGCTGTGGAAAACACCTGCCTAATCCTCGAGGAAATCAATAATCACTTTGTAACTGCTGGCCTAGCTTTCGACTCTTCACCTTATGCAGCCTGTGGTAGCAACCAAGACTGTAATAATATTGACTCACAAAATTCGACCTGCCCACTCCAGTTGTTCCCTCTTATCTATAAAGAAGTAGAAGATTCACTTCTTAACAGACATTCAAAAAAGTGCAGGGGACGATGGTCTAGAATCTTTTTTTCTTAATCTAGGCTATCTCGACCTCATTGCCCCTATCCTCCACATATTCAATCTTTCCATTTCCACTGCCACTGTTCCCTCCTGCTGGAAATCTGCCCACATCCTCCCATTATGCAAGACAGAGGACCCATGCGACCTAAACAACTGTAGGCCCATCTCAATCTTACCTGTCCTCTCCGAAGTCCTCGAAAAACTAGTTTACTCCCAAATTAAACTCCATATTGAATCATCTTCAGTCCTCAACCCTGCACAATCCAGCTTCCAGCCCAACCATAGTACAGTCACTGCTCTAGCCAAAGTTACCAATGAATGGATCACAGCCATGGACTCCAAGAAAGTTACTGGTGCAGTATTTCTAGATCTCAGCAAAGTGTTCGACACTGTCGATCACAATCTGTTAGTCTCAAGCCTGATAAAAGTAGGCACCACCCCCCTTGATGCCCAGTGGTTTACCAGCTACCTATCTGGAAGGACCCAGAAAGTAAAAGTTTGTGGTCTCTTTTCTGCATCTCTCCCAGTTGTTAGGGGAGTCCCACAAGGCTCCATATTAGGTCCCATTCTCTTCTCCCTGTACATCAATAACCTTGACGCACATATATCCCAGTCCCATCTGCATTTCTTTGCTGATTATACTGTACTGTATACATCAAGCCATACACTGACTGAAGTGAGGGATGTACTCCAAGCCAACTTTGCACAACTAGAAATCAGCCTAATCAATGCCAAACTACTCCTCAATGCCAAGAAAACTAAGGTCATGATATCTGCCCCAAACACCCCCTCCACTTCCCTTGCAAACATGCACAAAGAATTCATCACTACATCCCTAGGTGAACCCCTTGAAATCACATTTAAATACCTTGGTATGTGGCTAGACAACAAGCTTTCCTTTCATGACCATCTTGACGATCTGGCAAAGAGGCTAAAAATTATGCTAGGTTTCTTCTTCCGTAACAAGTCCCTCTTTCCATTGAATACTAGAACTAGGCTGGTCCAGGCCACTTTCTTGCTGCTACTCGACTATGGAGATCTAATCTATTCCTCCACAGCAGCCTCAGGACTCAGCAAACTAGACATCCTCTACCACCGTGGCATACGGTTCATGACAAACCTACCCTACAAACACACCATTGTGATTTGTACCCAGCCGCTGGCTGGACATCACTCTCAACTAGACGTACGCGTCATGCTGGTATCTGGACTCATGCTACTCCTGAACAAGCTCCTGAACTATCTCACAACCTTTTTCTTTATTTCCCATAGCAGCTACTCTCTTAGAAAACATGACCTCCTCCTCCTCGATGTACAGAGAACTCACACCTCACTCGGCAAGCAGGCCATATCGAGCATACTCCCAACTATCTAGAACCAGATCCAAGGTGTACTGATGTTTCCAGGTACTATCCCAGTCAGCTTATTTAAAAGGTTGGTTGCAGCAAAAGTAAAAGATACGTGCAGCTGCTTCTAAATCCTAGCTCACTGTTCTAACCCTAGCCCACTGCTTCCTCCTACTTACCTAGAAATTAGCTGCCTTGTTACTCCAAAACAAGCACTTAGTACCTTTTTTTTCTGTACTTGTATTTCTCTGTCATTGTCATTTTTAAGCAACATGTTAATGCTTGCCCATAATTCTGTACGTGAATTTGTACTGTTTTTTCGATTATGCAATCTGTAACTACCAGTCTGTGTCAAAGGACCTCCTTTTGAAAGAGCTTACTCAATGGAGTTTTCCTACAATAAACTTGAACTTGAACATTTATCCTCTCACTTTTCTGCAGTTATCATGATGCAGCCCCCTCCCCATTCAAAACATGAATATAGTACTACTATGCATATGAATGGGAGAGCAGACATAATGGGCTCTATTCACGAAGATGTGTGGAGCTGGCACGTAAAGGTGCGCACAGCTCCACACCACCAGGAGTTCTGTGTGGGGACCATATTCATGTAGCAGCGGTCCCCACCCTGCTTCCCTTCTGTGTCCCAGCCCCCCCCCAGTGTGGAGGTTCACAGGGCGGGGTTGCAGACCCGGGTCAGCAGCCAATCAGCTGCCCTACCTGGGTCCGCAGTGGATCACTTGAATTGGTATGGCACCATCTTACAGGGGGCATGCAGAGTACTGGTTATGCTGCTGGGGGGAGCATTTGCGGGCTGCCCACCCCTGGACTGAGCACAGTCCCCTGACACCTGTGGCACCATCAGGAGTGGGTCCGATGACCCCACCGCCTGAACCAATGGGTCCGGTGGCGGCATCTGGAGGGAGCACATATCCATTACGGTTGCTGTCCAGATGCATAGCTGCTGGCCCCTGGATATGGCACTCTGCACCTTTGTGAATGGTGCAGCATGCCGGCATGCACTCCACGGAGACCCTGGCCCACCCACGTGTGGAGCTAAGCACCCGGTTGGGGATCCGGTGCTCAAGGGGGGCATAGGTCTTCTGTGCATGCCATTGAGGGGGTGCAGTGGGCATGAACGGGTGCGAGGTGGCTACGTACCCAAGTTACGCGGCATGTAGCCACCCCGACCCAATGCTTTGAATAACAAACTAGAAAGTTTTCCAACAAAAAGGCACGGCATTTTTGCAGGTGTTCAATGCAGTGCCACCTGGCAGACAGAGCAGAAAAATTAAGCACCTGGCAATAGTGCACAAGCTGTTGGCTTGGATCAAGAAGTGGCAGTAGGATAGGAAACATACAGTGGTGGTAGGAGAGGGGTAGCCATGGCAAGAATTTACTGTACAGATTAATTGTCTGAGCATCTGGCAGTAGTGTTTCAATGCCAAGAAATGAAAGGCATGAACATGGCAGAGTACAGGTGTCAGTCTCACAGGAGGAAAAGGACCATGGGGTGAGGGTCAGAGGAGACATAAAACACTGGGCACACACATGGGGGAGTACAGGTTGCAATCTCAGAGGAGGAAAGCTGAATCAAATAAATGCTAGGAGGTTGTCGTGCCACTGTATACTGTAGGTCAATGGTGAGGCCTCACCTACAATACTGTGTGCAGTTCTGCAGATGGATAGCATGCTACTGGAGGGATCAGAGGAGGGCAACCATGTCCCCTTTTGCTGCTATGCAAGAAGTAAGCACCAGAAGTATTTCCAAATTACCCAGGGGGCACAGTCCAAATTTTAATGGAGGCCAATTCATGACAGAAATGAGAAGGCAGCTTTTCACTGAAAGGGTGGTGGCAGGGTTAAACATGTTGCCAGACTATGTGATATCACTGCAGACAGTTGGCAGCTTCTAAAGGGCAAGGCACAGGTTCTGAGGGAGTGTTCAAACCATGGAGGGGCAGGGGTTGGGTGTGAAGGATACATGGCAATCAATGGGGGGAGGCAAGAGGAGTAGGGGCAGCTGTAGGCACTCACCTTTTTGTCCCTTACCCTGTCTGCCACCTCTGAGCACCGTAGTGGAGTCCTACTTTTCTTGCCACCTTGATGCATCAGAACTGCAATATGGCTGCATTCAGATGTGTCCCCGCTGTCCCTCAACTACCCAGCCTGTATCCCACCATGCCAGGGCCTCTGTGATATAGTAGCTGTTGATCACTCCATTTCAATTGCCGTGTTCAAGGATGAAACATACTGTAGCTCTTCACTGCCCCGGTTTCAAACAACATGAAGTCTTGCTGTATTCTGACAATAGCAGCAGTGAGCCCCAACATCCGAACTGCCCTGGGATGAAAGAGTTAACTTTCCATGCCAGGCATGGAACGCCGACTCGAGCTCGGTTGAGACTCTGTCTGTTGCTGTTTGAACTCAAACCGTCAGATTCTTTACTCCGCCTCACTGAACAGTCGCTCCGGAGATTTCTCCTTTTGCTCGGTTCAATTTGTCGGTTAAAGCACCGCTTTTCTCAGTTTTCGACCGAATTTAAACCGTAACCTGTCGGTTCAATCTCTGTCTGTGGTATTCATGAGTACTAGATAGGTTTATATTGTTTTCTATTCTGTGTGGAACTTGTAAACGGTTCATCGGTTCAGTTTGAACCGATCAAGTTGTTGTAAAATCTTTATCTGTACTTTTAGAGTGTGGTTACCGGTTCTTATCGGTTCTAAAAAAAAAAATGGATTTTATAACGTTTTTTTCCATGACCCGTAACACGGTCAGGAACTAATAAAAGGGTCTTGCCTGGCGGATTGCCATTAAAAGGGTAAGTTTTGTTAGGACTGGCACAATGTCTGAGAAACCCAAAAGAAAAACCAGGCCCACTGGGTTTCAACACTGCAGTGTGTGTGGGAAAGTCTTTGCTAAGGCTGACCCCCACACCACCTGTGTTTACTGCCTGGGGTTTGACCACCTCAATGCAGACTGCCAGATTTGTAAAATTTTCCTGCAGCTATCCTAGAGAAGAGAGTTGGTAGGCTCAGGGAAAGAGGGAGGCCAAAAAGTCCGCTGAACCGGATGGCCAGCCTGGTTCAGTTCAAACAGAACAAGAAGGAGTGCCCTCTGACCAGGGCGAGACTTCTTCGGGCAAAAGGAGAACCAATTCCGAGGAGTCGGTTCCGGCTAAGAGAACAAGAAAGGAAAAATCAGCTGGTGTGGATCCAAAAGTTTCTTCTCCAACGGCTGAGGAAATAGCCAAAGCGATAAAAATTGGACAGTTGCTTACCCCGGTTGCGACCGAACCAGCACCATCAGGAAGGCGCTCGGTTCAGCCGTTCCACCATTCAAGATTATGATTTAGAGGAATATTATGAACCGGAAGAGGAGTATGAGGAAAGTGAATGTGGTTTTGAAAGTCTGGATGTGCCCACTGACCCAGACATCTCCCCAGACAGACCTTCAGGAGTGTCTCCTCTTAGGCTTCTGAGTCCCCCTCCCATTTTATGTTTTATGTTTTATAAGAAAGTGGCCGAAACCCTTCAGCTTCCTATGGAAGAAGCTGTGGATGACCAGGAAGAGCCTGACTATGTAGAAATGATGGATATCGCAGAGTCTAGGAGGCTGTCTATACCCTTACACAAATCTTTTGGGAAACAGACATTTAAGATTTTAAAGACTCCTAATACTATACCTCCTGTGGATAAAAGAATGGACAAGAGGCATACTCTGTCAGGCTCAGATACGGAGTTCCTTACACAACAATGCAGCCATGTTGGGGTAGTGCAGGCTGCAGCCTGTGATAAGGCAAATATTCCCTTGGCTTCACACCCGCCAGACAAGGACTCCAGGAGGATTGATGCCATGGCAAAGAAACAGTACATGGCAGCATCCGTGGGACTCAGACAGGCCAACTATATGGCCTATACTGCTAGATATCAGAAATCAAGATGGGACACTGTCATGGCTTTAGCAAAACAGGTCCCTGGCCAGCTTGCCAAGGAGCTGGAGCAGGTGGCTGCTGATGGTATTGAGGCATCCAAGGTGCAATTCCATGCTGCAGTGGACTCCAATGATGTTTCATCTAGAGTCAAGGCTACATCTGTGGCACTTCGTAGAATGGCTTGGCTCAGATGTATTAGCCTGTCACAGGATACCCAGACTAAGGCCATGGATTTTCCTGTTGTGGGTAATTCTCTGTTTGGGGAGCAAACAGAGAATTACATGAAGAAAATGGATGAATATAGGACCACCAATAAGAGTGCCCAGGCCAAGGAAAGGCAAGCCACTCCTCAGAGGCAACATCCCAGGGGCAGGGGCAGGCCTTTTCATAGGCCTTTCTACCAAGCCCAGGCCTCCTCTTCTGCCTATGCTCAGAAGGGGTTCTTTAGAGGGAGAGGCAGAAGGGGTACAAGCAGACCTGCTTCCACCCCTCAGCCTAAACCCCCTGCCAAACAGGCACCCTGATGGGATTGCCAGGGCTGATTCTTCACCACCTGTAGGGGGCAGGCTGGCTTACTTTGTCCAGGACTGGAAGTCTCTAACATCAGACAAATGGGTCCTGGAAGTAGTAAGCCAGGGACTGGTTCTCAGCTTCAAAAAATTTCCAAAGCTGAGAACCAGATCCTTTCCACCTGCAAATCCTTCAGAGGCACTTGCCCTAGAGGCAGAGGTCTCTTCCCTCCTGGCTCTCAGAGCTGTGGAAAGGGTTCCACCTCTACACCAAGGCAAAGGATTGTACTCCAGGTACTTCCTTACCCCCAAAAAGACAGGAGAATGGCGGCCCATCCTGGATCTCAGATACTTAAACAAGCACCTTTAAAAGCCAAAATTCAAAATGGTGACTCTGGGAATAATTCTACCCTCTCTAAGGCCAGGGGACTGGCTAGTCTCCCTGGACTTCAAGGATGCCTATTTCCATATTCTCATCAGAAGCTCCCATCAAAACTACCTCAGGTTCGAGCTGCCCTCAGGCCATTACCAATTCAGAGCACTGCCCTTCGGCCTAACCTCTGCTCCAAGGGTGTTCACAAATGCCTGGCAGTAGTAGTTGCTTTCTTAAGAAGGCAAAGGATTGCCATCTTCCCATACCTGGACGACTGGCTCATAGTAGGCCAGTCCCCAGACTAAGTCAAGTTACACCTACAGATAACTCAGCAACTGCTCACCTCTAGGTTTCCTCTGAATCTTTCAACGAAAGTTCTGGAGCCTGTTCAGCTCCTCACCTTCATAGGTGCAGAGCTAGATACAGAAAAGGCCAGAGCCTTCCTTCCTTCCCCTGGACAGGGCAAGGACCCTTATCACACTGGCCTCTTCATTCATCCTACAGGTGTCTCTACCAGCAAGGCATTTTCTGCAGCTCCTGGAGCACATGGCTGCTTCTACAGCAGTGGTGCAGGGGGCAAGATTTCAGATGAGGGACATTCAGTTCCACTTGAGAGACTTTTGGTCTCAGAAAAAGGACCCTCTGACCAAACTGATCCCAGTGACTCGAACCCTGATCCAGGCCTTGCAGTGGTGGCAGGATCAGAGCAATCTAAGATAGGGAGTTCCCTTTGTCACTCAGTCTCACTCTTTAATCCTTACTACAGATGCCTCACTCTTGGGGTTGGGGGCCCACTTGGGAGACCTGACCACCCATGGGTTGTGGTCCCCTCAGAAATCTCTGCTTCACATTAATCTGTTGGAACTCAGAGCAGTATTTCTAGCACTTCAAGCCTTTTCCAAGTCTGTTCAGAACAAGGTTATTCAGATCAGAACAGACAATACCACCACAATGTGGTATATCAACAAGCAAGGAGGCACTCAGTCTACGGCCTTGTGCACAGAAGCAATGGAGTTGTGGTCTCTGGCTTATTCCCTGAACACCTCCCTCACAGCAGTATACCTCCCAGGCAAGGACAATGTCCTCAGATGCTCTCGCAGGATATCTGTGCCATCACTAATGGTCACTGATCCCTGGTCTTTGAGGACGGATGTGTGTTCTCCAGATAGATCTTTTGCAGCCCTGGTACACTAACTCTTTTCCCAGGCCCCCGTTTGGCTCAGTTCTGGATGCCTTAGAATTTCAGAAGTTCTGTATGGTTTCCTTCCTCTTGTTCAGTGTTAGTCAATCAGGTCTCAACCCTGCAAAGGTGACTTGATTGCTCCAGACTGGTCCAGACAGTCTGGTCCTCTCCTATTGTCCTTAGTAGTCCACCTTCCCTGTCTCTTCACAGGAATTACAACCTGTTAACCTGTGCTCAGGGGAGGGTTTGTACCAGATCTCAAATCTCTCAATCTCAAGGCCTGGCTCTTGAAGAGTTAGAGTTGCTGGTTTACACCTCTCCGAGGTGTTATGGATATTCTAAAGGCTTCTAGGAAGCCTTCCACCAGAACTACTTATAATTCCAAGTGGAAAAGATTTTCCATATGGTGCTCTGGGAAGCATATTTCCCCAGAGTCTGCTGATCTGCCCACAGTCCTTGACTACATGGTCCATCTGAATAGCTTGGGACTCAGACCAGCTACACTAAGGGTGCATCTGGCAGCTGTCTCTGCTTTTATTGCAGCAGGTAAGCCCTCTTCTCTTTCAGCTCACCCTGTATTCTCCAAGTTTTTCAAGGGATTGTTTCATACCAATCCGCCATTCAGGGACCCTGCCCCTGCTTGGGACCTTAACATTTGCATTGCTCAGCTTATGCAACCCCCTTTTGAGCCTTTGACCTCAGCAGAGCTTAAGTACTTGACTTGGAGAACTGTGTTCCTGGTGGCCATCACTTCTGCCAGATGCATAAGTGAGTAACAAGCCCTGTCAGTGGAGCCTGATTTTATCTCTTTCCATAGAGATAAGGTGGTCCTCAGGACTAACAGGAAGTTTTACCTAAGGTGGTTTCAGACTTCCACCTTAACAATCTATGTCTCTTCCTGTGTACGTCACTGACCATTCCTCCTCTGAGTGAAGGAGGCTGCACAGTTAGATGTGAAAAAGGCCTTAGCTACTACATAGAACTTGTCACAAGGGTCACAGGTTTGACTTCTCCAACTGTCTCTCACCTATGATGAGGTTGGTAAAGGAAAACCTGCCACTAAAAGATCCATTGCCAGGTGGATTGTCTCTTGCATTCAATTTTGCTATGAAAAACTAGGTAAGGTTCCACCCCTCAGGCCTGAGGGCTCACTCTACTAGAGAGGCAGCTGCCTCCCTGGCTGCTGCCAGGATATTCTATCTTAGAGATATGTCAAGCAGCTACCTGGAAAACAGTTCACACTTTACCAAGCATTACTTTCTGGACATCCAGGCTAGGAGTGATGCTCGGTTTGACACAGCTGTGCTTCGAGCCTATTTCCTAAGTAGGTTCTGCCCTCCTCCATGGAGGTACTGCTTGAAGTAGTCTCTGCTATTGTCAGAATACATCAAGACTTCACGTTGTTTGAAGAAAAATTACTCTCCTTAGTAATGTTGTTTCTTCTAATGGAATCTTGCTGTATTCTGACCCTCCCTGCCTCCCTCTCAGAACCTTTGTTTTGGGATGTGGGGGCAGTAGCAGTGTTGGCACTTAGGAGGTGCCCCATCTTTTTTATTATCACCCCTTTTTCTTTGGGTGAGTGGGTGTTGTGTTTATTTCATTTTTTGGGTTTCCTGACTTGAGTCTTTGTTTTGGGACCAACAAATTTGTTATTGTGTTTAGTAGCCAGTTGGCTAGTGTAGGTTTACAGCTTCCACACAGGACCTCAGTGAGTTTAGCTTGTTAAGATCTGACGGTTTGAGTTCAAACAGCAACAGACAGCGTCTCAACCGAGCTCGAGCTCAGCGTTCAATGCCTGGCATGGAAAGTTAACTCTCATCTCCGGGGCAATTCGAAGGTTGGGACTCACTGCTGCTATTGTCAGAATACAGCGAGACTCCATTAGAAGAAACAACATTACTAAGGTGAGTAATTTTTTCCTCCTGCACATCAGTTGCCTTACTGCCTTCCCTTTACATGCCTATACTGTGGGTCTGGGATATTGTTTATCAATCTACATGCACTTGTAACTATGGCCTTCCATGGTTTGTTGGCTCACTCTACTGTAGTCCTGTCTTACCATCCTGTTTTCTCCCACCACCCCCAATTCCCTTTCTTGTCTGCCTTTCTGTCCCTGTGTTTCCATTCTGCTTACTTCATGCTCTGTTGTCTTTTTCTGCATTGTGCATTCATGTCCATGTTTGTTCTTGCTGCCTGTATTAACCTGTGGGATGGGGTGGTTGACTGCTAATTTTCTGCACCCTCCTTGGCTAGTTTAAATTCTAGCCAAAGAATTATTCAAACCATTCACTGTGGACAATGTGTCATTATGTTATGCATTATGATGTAATACAAAAATCTTTACAAGTACTGTAACCTTTAACATGAAAAAGTTCAAAATCTTTTTGCCTGACTCAAAGTACATGTTGAAGTGCTGAGTGTTCCTTTTAAGACACTGGATCACAAACAGTACATACAGTGCAGTGCTCTGAATTCTTCTGCAAAACCTACAATTCCTTAATGAAGTGGGCATTTTTGGCATTACAAGGAACATTACACAGAGTGTATAGAAGCTAAAATCCCAGGAATGCAGATACAGTGGGGTTGCTAAAATCCTGGTGGCTGCCACTCCATGCCACTAAAGAATAATAAAAGAGAATGTGCATGTTTGCATTAATAATAAGCATCCACACACAATCTCCTTATACTCTGTGTGCTGTGTTGCTTCATGTATGGGCTTCCTTAATGTGATTTCATTTTTGGTCTTATGAGACACTAAACTGAGTGCACAGATTCAGTAAGCAACAGGTCTCTGCAATTGGGATGCTGTGCGGACCGTGGCTGCAATGTTCATGTAATAAAGAGAATTTGCGTGTGTGCAGTACTAGTAAGCAACCACACAAAATCTCATTCTCTGGACTGTGCAATGTGGAGCAGTGTGCACACTGGCTACAATGGGTAAGCCCAGTCCCTGCAATCTAGCAAATACAGTACAGTAGTGTTGCTATAATCCCGGTGGCTGCCACTCTATGTCACTAAAGAATAATGAGAATGCGTGTGTGTGTGCAGTAATAGTAAGCATCCACACACAATCTCCTCATTATTCTCTGTGCCTTGTGCCACTTCATGTGTGGGCTTCCTTAATGTGGTGGCATTTTTGGCCTTATGAGGCACACTAAACCAAGTACACAGATGCGGTAAGCAACAGGTCTCTGCATTGGAGAGCTGTGTGAACCGTGGCTGCAATGTTCATGCAGTAAGAATGTGTGTGTTTGTAGTACTACTAAGCAACCACACAAAATCTTATTCTCCAGACTGTGCAATGGGGAACTGTGTGAACATCGGCTGCAATGGGCAAGCTCAGTCCCTGTAGTCTAGCAATACAGAATGTACCCTTCAGGCAAAATGGTGGGGTCATTTCAAAGAAAATAAATGACCCTGGGTACTGGTCCAGTACACATGTAGAGTGTAAGCAAATACAGTAGTGTTGCTAAAATCCCGGTGACTGCCACTACATGCCACTAAAGAATAATAAGGAGAATTTGCTGTATGCATTAATAGTAAGCAACCACACAAAATCTCATTATTCTCTGTGCCCTGTGATACGTCTTGTCTGGACTTCCTTAATGTAGTGGCATTTTTGGCATTATGAGGGACACACACTATACCGAGTGCACAAATGCAGTAATCTACAGGTCTCTGCAATGGGGAGCTGTGTGGACCACAGCTGCAATGTTCACGGCCAGTTGCACCAATCTGTGCCCAGTGCACATCAAACATGATACAGAATAATAAAGAGAATTTGCACTTTTGCAGTAATAATAAGCAACAACACAGAATCTCATTCTCCAGATTGTGCAATGGGGAGGTGTGTGCACATCGGCCTCAAATGGCAAGCTCAGTCCCTGCAGTCTAGCAAATACAGACTGTCCTTCGGGCAAAATGGTGGGGTAATTTCAAAGAAAATATATTACCCTTGGCACTGGCCTGCTACACATATAAAGTACGAGCAAATACAGTAGTGCTGCTAAAATCATGGTGTCTGCCACTTCATGCCACTGCACAATAATAAGGAGAATTTGCATGTTTGCAGTACTAATAAGCAACCACGCAAAATCTCATCATTCTGTGGTCTGTATAATGGGGAGCTGTGTGGACAAGGGAACTGCAAGGAAATCCTAATAGTTGGTGATTCTTTTTGCAAACCGATGTACAGTAAACAGTCATTCACCAAGCAGAAGTGGACTGTGGGGTCACCTGCTGGAACCTTGGCAATTAGCAATCGGCATGTACCTTAAATAGCACCATCCGACGCATTCCTATGATAATAACTGACAGGAATTTCATTAATTAGATAATTGCAGGTTGCAGCAGTGACTAGGAATCTGATGACACCTCTCAGCACACAGCACGCCTCATACCAAATGTCGCTAGGTGCACTGCTCCCGCTGAGGTATAACTAGATATCTCGCAACTTTGATGTAGCGACCACTGTAAATGAAAAGTAATCAAAAAATGAACTAAAATACACTTTTTTTGATAAACTACAAAATAGAAACCCAACTGGAGAACCAGCTATGACCACAGTTTACTACGGGATGACTTCTCTCTTTAGGCGAAGAAACAGATCTGAGAAATGGCCAGAGTGGAGCACAGATGCAGAGTTTGAGCCTACATTCCAAATTTGAAACTTTGTATACATTCCATCTCTGGGGCAGCATTCTTAGCTGAGATGAAGGTAACATCGTCATAAGAGTTTATTGTATATCCATAACATAGAAATATTGGACTTTACAAGATCTCAAAGTTAAAACACACGCAACAAGTTTTGAAACATAAAAGAGGGAAAAAAAAGAATAAAATTCTTAAAATGCAATTATAAATAATACTGATAAGCAGAGCACTTGATAATACTAAGCTTGCAATGACTGGGAATGCTTCATTTTAGACTATTACTGAGGCCAGAAATTTGGAGATTAAGTCTGTTACTTCCTTTGTTTTGGGGTGAAGTAAAATGAAGAGAGGATCACAATCCTGGTTTGCATGTTTGGTAAGGAATTTAATGATTGATTAAGTGCAAATTTGTAAAGTGGACATTGAACTATAATGTGATATCTAGTTTCAGTAAAGCCCTTGTTACATCTACAGTGAGGCTGGGTAGCTTCATTTCAGGGTGACTTATTAAAGTAGGTGTTGTTCTAGAAACATGGGTGCCCAATCTAGCCCGTGTAATCAGTTTTCTGATGTTTGGTGCTAGTGGGAGAGTTAAATGGTCTTCTAAAGAAGAATCAGTATTGTTGAGGCTAAACGATACAGCCTGTTTCTGCTCCCTCACTTACTTCATTTGGCGGAATTGCGCATCAGTTATGTTTTGCTTAAGCAAGGCATTAAAAAGAGGGGAGATAGATATCCCCTTCTGGGAATCTTCCAGTAAGTGCATCATAATCACCTTAGAGAGGGCAAGTTTAAGGCCTTTTAGCCAAGGTGACAAGAAGTCGTTTTCTGCCCAGTATAATTTCTCAATACACAGCTTGGTTACGTGGTTATGTTGATTATTAATTGACCTGAGCCAATCGGAAACCAAACATATCTGTGATAAGGTGGCAATGGGAAGTCTACCTAGTTCTGCTCTTACCAGCCCAAGAAACTATCGGGTGCCACACTGGAAGCCCACTGCAGCATGGCAACAGTTCCAATGGCCGATGGGGTTGCCTAATCCCTCGTTGGCTTCACAACCCCCCAAACAGACTTCCAGCTGCCACGCTGGGAGCCCACCCCAGTGTGGCACAAGTCCCACATCATCTAAGTAAAAAAAAAAACTGAAAGAAAAAACCTTCCCTCGCTGACTGTCCTGACCCCCTCCCCACCCCAGCCTCTGCATCCACTCCCCACCACCACATCACCCCATACTGGCCTCCGGAGTCTGAGCAACGATCTTGGTGGACTGGGAACATGTCTGCACTCTTCAAAGCCAACCGCGAACTGAGGAAATGCCGGTAAGCTGTATAATGTAATAAACAGAGCTTTTTCAACTTTAGTGCATATCTCAGGCATTTTGGGGAATGTCTTCACCAAATTTTCAACATGGGGTTTCTGGGACCCCACCTCATAAATTCTGTCACTGTCATGGCGTTAATTGGCCCCAAAAGGTGATTTCTCAGTCACTGCATGGAACCACCTTTTGGGACTGATTTATGAAATGGCAGTGTCACAGTTCATGAGGTAGGCCCCCAAAAACCCTATGTTGAAAATTTGGTGAAAAAATTCCCAAACATGACTGTTTTACGAGCATGTGTTGCGCTGTTCCTATGCATGCTCGTAAGTTCGCGAATTTTCAATATGTTCACTTCAGATTTTCAACGTTACCATTTTACCACACCTCCTTATGAGCATTATAACTGTCATTTCTCACATCTTGCCCAAAATGTGTTTCCGTGCATGTAGAGCACAATGGAGCAGTCGGTGTGCAAAATCAATGTTTGGGACAGATTAAGAAAATCACAGTGACACTGTTCATGAGCAGAGGTGTTAAAATTTGGTGAAAGAAGCCCATAAAATTACTGTTTTACGAGTGACCATTGCGCAGTTTCCACACACCCTCGTAACTTCATGGATTTCTAATATTTTCAGTCCAGATTTTCACCACTGACATTTTTCCACACTTCCTTATGAAAAGTACAGCTGTCATTTTTCACATCCTGTTCGAAATGTATTTTCGCACCTGTGGTGCCAAATGGCGTAGTCGCTGTGTGAAATTAGCTTTCAGCTAACAAACTGATATTACCAGTGTTCATAAGGTGTGGGTCACAAAAAACCCATGTTGAAAATTTGGAGTGAAAATGCCAATGAATGCCTGAGGTGTTCAGGATTCCGACCATAACGTCCCAGCCTGTAGAGATTGACAGGCATCAGGGGTGTGACTTGGGATTCTTGCCTGTATTGCTCATACCATTTCACACCCTGCAGCCAGTGAGAGGCATCGAGGTGTGCCTTGGACTCTATGGCCACAAAGTTCACCCCATTCTCCTATACACGACCCATCTCACCGTATTTCCTGATGGAATGGGGTGAGCATAAGGGCCAAAGACCCCAAGGCACACCGTGACACTTGTCAGTGTCTGCAGGGTAGGGTGTGGTGAAATGGCATAGCTGTTATGCCTGATAACCCAAAGGCACACCCCAATGCCTATCAGTCTCTGTAGGGTGGTGGTGGGGTTGGCTTCAGTTCAATACTTCACTGCCATTCATATTATGCAACTCTCTAACTCCTACACTACCAATGCCAATGCCAGCAAGCAAACATTTGGCATTGACAAATGCTTGTTGTAGATCAGTTTCTAGTTGGAAAATGTCTAATTATTTTGTCGGTGAGAAGGATAATCCCCGTTTTAAAACTTCTATTTCATTATCAGTAATCTATCACTTAAATTGAAAATTACCAGTTCCTCCCCTGTTGTCTTCTGTATCCCCTTCCCCTGTCTCTTCCTCTCCCTCCTCCTGTGCCTCCGCCACCTTCTCCCTTCTCTCTGCCCTCCTCACACGTCTCTGTACTGGGATGTCCCCCGATACTATCTTTGCCAACCCCAATTTTTTTAAATCGTACCTTTGTTCTTGGGGCTCCATCCTATCCCTCATAGATTGTTGCTCTTGTAATTGTGCCTCTTCTCTAAAAAAGGACCCCTTTCTAGTTCTAGTGGAACTATATGGTATGGTGACCATACTGTCACCACTGTCAATCGGTTTGATATTGTGGTGCTTGATATTGTGTAGTCCTCAACCAGTCCTTTAAAATTTCAAGATGGAATACACTTTTTTGATTAGAATAAAGGTTCAAATAAAATACCTTATTTCTTATATACAAGAAAATAAAATAAAAAAATAAAAATGTTAGGGCTACAAGCCCTGGTGGGGGTCGAACCACTGTCTTAAGGAGCACTGAAGTGTTAGAACATCTCCACCACACCATCTAGGTTTTAGCACAGGTGTTATGCTCATTTTGATGTGGTTACCACATTGGCAGCACTCTCTGAAGGTGGAGACAGACTGAAGTCATGAGTGGCATCCTTCCCCCACCCTACAGCAGTATTTAAACTGCATGAGTTGGAGCGATG
The DNA here is from genome assembly GCA_016271365.2 of Neoceratodus forsteri. Lineage (NCBI taxonomy): Eukaryota > Metazoa > Chordata > Ceratodontiformes > Ceratodontidae > Neoceratodus > Neoceratodus forsteri. The sequence goes on from CM057458.1 coordinate 340,268,873, forward strand.
GCGGCTATAGAAAAGGAGGCAGAACACTGCAGAGACAACATTGCGAAAAAGCAAGTGTTTTAAGAGTAAGTACACACTTACCAATGCACTGGGGGTTGGATATTCAAACTGCGCTATTTTGTGGTGCCAGCCCTTGCGCTGCACAAAATAGTTGCGCAGGGGTGTGGCCGGAGTGATATTCAAAGGAGTCGCGCTATTGAGCCACAGCCACTGTGCATGGTGCAGTGGTCAGAGTGGAGCATTCAACTTGCAGTGGCGCAAGTACCATTGCTCCATGCGCAAATTTCCGATATTCAAAAGGTGACATGCAAATGGAGCCATAATTCATGCAAGGTGCAGGGGGGCCATTTGCATCTGTTTATGGCCCCATTTGCATGCCATTAGCATGCAGGTGCTCCGATCCCTGAGGATGTGCGCCTGGAGCCCTGCCAGACAGCAGCTGTCGGGAACAGATGCCCCCTGCAGCCCGATCGTGGGCAAATGTGTAAGAAATCCCCCCTCCCCCGACTGGCCCGATCATGGGCATAAGCTTATCACCCCCACCAGCCCAATTGCGGGCAGCAAAGTGTTCCCCAACATATCCCTGGTAGTCCAGTGGACTGCTAAGCCGATCGCGGGCTGAAGGTTTAAACCCCCCAACGTATCCCTGGTGGTCCAGTGGACCGATAAGCCCGATCGCGGCTGAAGAGTTTTAAACCCCGAACGTATTCCTGGTGGTCCAGCGGACTGCAAGCCCGATCGCGGCTGAAGAGTTTAAACCCTCAGCGTATCCTCGGTGGTCCAGTGGACTGGATAAGCCCATCATCGGGCTGAAGAGTTTAAACCCCGAACATATCCTGGTGGTCCAGGACCGATAAGCTCCCATCGGGGCTGCATTGTGTTGTGAATTCCACCCCAAGACCATATCCTGGTGATTAGTGTCCTCCCCACCCACTCACGAAGCCCCACCACCCTTCACATATTCATTCATATATCGACTGCCTTGTACGGTATAGGCTGCATGCCCATTGGCTCTGCTCTGCACCAATGGGCAGTAGCCCTACCGGGCAGTCAGTCGGCAGGTGGTGGGACGGCAGGCGGTGGGATGCTGCCACCCGCCGCCGCCGGGGAGCAGGGTGGTGGGCTTCAGCGGGGTGGGGTGGGGGAACACTAGATCACCAGGGATATGGTCTTGGGGTGGGTTTCGCACATAATGCAGCCCACGATCGGGCTTATCGGTCCACTGGACCACCAGGGATACGCTCGGGTGGTTTAAACTCCTTCAGCCCGTGATCAGGCTTATCAGTCCACTGGACCACCAGGGATACTTTGGGGGTTTAAACTTTCCAGCCCGCGATCGGGTTTACCGTCCACTGGACCACCAGGGATACGTTGGGGGTTTAAAACTCTTCAGCCCACGATCGGACTTATCGGGTCACTGGACCACCAGGGATATGTTCGGGGAACACTTTGCTGCCTGCGATCGGGCTGGAGGGGTGTTAAGCTTATGCCCATGATCGGGCCAGTCGGGGAGGGGGACTTTCTGCTTTTGCCAGCGATCGGGCCAATCGGGGGTGAGGGGATTTTTTACACTTTTGCCCATGATCGGGCTGCAGGGGGGGGCACAGGGAATAGATTGAGGGCCAGCCACAGGTGGCAGCTGCTGTGTTGTGCCCTGCAATGTGGCAGCTCACCTGTGGGTGGCCCTCGACTTACTCCTTTTTTTTTGGCTCAAAGTTGTGCAGGCACAGGTTGGGGGTTGCACCTGCACAACTCTGCACAGCCTTGCTGAATATCGGGCTGTGCAGTTTATGCATGGTTCCTCTCCCTCCAGTTCAGCATGCATTCATTTGTATTGCGCTGTTGCTCAGCATGTTTTCAGTGGCGCAACTGCCTCCTGCTGAATATCACAGAATAGCGCAACTTTGGACTTGCGCAGGCGCAACCCTATTGCGCATGGCGCAACCCTTTTGAATATCTGGGCCTGGGAGTAACTTTACTTGTTTAAATATAGAGCTCAGAATTTAAAGGCTCCTTTATCTCTCTTTGTAGAACAATTTAGTGCCACCTGAGCACATCGCTGAATGAACAAAGGGACAAAACTCCCTAGAAAGTAAGTACTTAAGCTTTAAGGGAGTGAGGTAACTAAAAGTTTTTGAAAATAGTAGTGATCAATTTCTATTTTTGTGTCGATTTTAGAAGCACAGTTTAAAGTGCATGACAAGATTTATGGACATACAAAAGAAACAGTAGACAACCGGGTGAGAAACTTTGGTTTAAATTGATATTTGAAATAATTTAGCTTATTCATTGAGAGAATAGTTAGGGGAAAAACATGGATTATTTTAAATTTTAACAGATGTGAAATTTAGCAAAAGGAAACGGGACACAGCACTTTATATAGAATTCAAACACCATAAATAAGGTGAGAGTTTTTAAGGAGCCTGACCATTGACAAGAAGAAAAAATTACTCACCTTAGTAATGTTGTTTCTTCTAATGGAGTCTTGCTGTATTATGACAATTGCAGTATGACCCAATCTTGGAACTGCCCCGGAGATGAAATAGTTAACTTTTCCATGAAGCATGGAACTCTGAGTGTGAGCTCGGTTAAGAAGCTCTGTCTGTTGTGCTTCAAACATAAACTGTCAGATCTTTACGAGCTAAAACTCACTAAGGTTCTGTGGAAGCTGTAAACCTACACTAGCCAACTGGCTACTAACTTAAACACATTTCTGGTCTCAAACAAAGACTCAAGTCAGGAGACCAGAAAATGAAAACACAACACCAATTCACCCCAAAAGAGGGTGAAAACAACAAGGTGGGCATAAATGAGTGCCAACCTGTAAGGCCCAGCCATACCCCAAAACAGAGGTTCTGAGAGGGCAGGAGGAGGTTTATAATATAGCAAGACTCATTAGAAGAAACAACATTACTAAGGTGAGTAATTTTTCTTCAAACAACATGAAGTCTTGCTATATTATGACAATTGCACACTACACACCAGTACCCCATGGAGGAGGGACAGAACCTACTTAGGAATAGGCTCTGAAGAACAGCTAAAGAACTGAGCATCACTCCTAGCCTGGATGTCCAGGGAGTAATGCTTAGTAAAAGTGTGAACTGTTTTCCAGGTAGCTGCTTGACATATCTCTAGAATAGGAATGTCTCTGGCAGCAGCCAGAGAAGCAGCTGTACCTCTGGTAGAGTGAGCCCTCAGGCCTGAGGGGGGAACTTTACCCAACTTTTCGTAGCAGAATTGGATACAAGAGGCAATCCACCTGGCAATGGATCTTTTAGTGGCTGGCTTCCCTTTACCAACCTCGCCTTAAGTGAGGAACAGTTGGAGGGAGTCAAACCTGTGACCCTTGGTACGCTCCATGTAGTAACTAAGGGCTCTCTTCACATCTAAGCTGTGCAGCCTCCTCTCACCAGAGGAGGAGTGGTCAGTGAAGCTACACTGGAAGAGAAATAGATTGATTAAGGTGGAAATCTAAAACCACCTTAGGAAAGAACTTCCTGTTAGTCCGGAGGACCACCTTATCTCTGTGAAAGGAGATAAAATCCGGCTCCACTGACAATGCTTGTAATTCACTTATGCGTCTGGCAGAGGTGATGGCTACCAGAAACACAGTCTTCCAAGTCAAGTACTTAAGCTCAGCTGAAGACAATGGCTCGAAGGGGGGGTTGCATAAGCCGAGCAATGCAAACATTAAGATCCCAGGCAGGGGCAGGATCCCTGAATGGAGGGTTGGTGAAGCAACCCTTAAAACTTGGAAAATACAGGATGAGCTGAGAGAAGAAGATTTACCTGCTGAAATAAAAGCAGACACAGCTGCCAAATGCACCTTCAGGGTAGCTGGTCTCAGCCCCAGAGAATTCAGATGGACCATATAATCCAGGACTGTGGGTAGATCAGCAGAGTCTGGGGAAATATGCTTTTCCGAGCACCATATGGAAAACCTTTTCCATTTGGAATTGTAAGTAGCCCTGGTGGAAGGCTTCCTTGAGGCCTTCAATATATCCATTACACCTTGGGAAAGGTGTAAATCAGCAAACTCTAACTCTTCAAGAACCAAGCCTTGAGATTGAGAGATTTGAGATTCGGATACCAAACCCGTCCCTGGGCACAGGTTAACAGATTATGATTCCTGGGAAGGCACAGGGGAGGATGGACTGCTAAGGACAGTAGGAGTGGATACCAGGGTTGTCTGGCCCAATCCAGAGCTATCAGAATGACTTTGCAGGATTGGGATCTGATTTTGACTAGCACTTTGAACAGGAGAGGGAAGGCATAGAGGAACTTCCCTTCCCAACTGAGGGCTAAGGCATCCAGGGGGAGAGAGCCCAACACTGGGGGCCTGCAGCAAAAAAGGGGAAGTTGGTGATTGTCTGGGGCTGCAAAAAGATCTATCTTTGGGGTGCCCCATCTAGCAAATACTACTCCCAAAACCAGGGGATCCAGTGACCATTCGTGATGGCCCTGAGAAATCCTGCTGAGAGCATCTGCCAGGACATTGTCCTTGCCTGGAAGGTGGACTGCTGTAAGGGAGGTGTTCAGGGAGTAAGCCAGAGACCACAACTTCATTGCTTCGGTGCACAAGGCTGTAGACCGAGTGCCCCCTTGCTTGTTGATGTACCACATTGTAGTGGTGTTGTCTGTTCTGACCTGTACAATCTTGTTCTGAACAGATTTGGAAAAAACTTGAAGTGCTAGAAAAACTGCTCTGAGCTCCAACAGGTTGATGTGGAGCAGAGATTCCTGGGGAGACCACAGACCCTGGGTGGTGAGGACGCCCATGTGAGCTCCCCAACCCAAGAGGGATGCATCTGTAGCAAAGATTAGGGAGTGAGACTGAGTGACAAAAGGAACTCCTTGTCTCAGGTTGCCCTGATCCTGCCACCACTGTAGGGCTTGGATCAGGGTTCAAGTTACTGGGATCAACTTGGTAAGAGGGTCCTTTCTTTGAGACCAAAAAGCTCTCAAATGGAACTGGGTGTCCCTCATCTGAAATCTTGCTCCCTGCACAACTGCTGTGGAAGCAGCCATGTGGCCTAGGAGCTGCAGAAAATGCCTTGCTGGTCGAGAGACCTGCAGGGTGAATGAGGAGGCCAGGGAGACTAGGGTCTTTGCCCTGTCCAGAGGAAGGAAGGCCCTGGCCTCCTGTGTGTTCAGTTCTGTGCTTATGAAGGTAAGAAGCTGGACAGGCTCTAGAACTGACTTCAAGAGATTCAGAAGGAAACCTAGAGAGGTAAGCAGTTGCTGCGTTATCTGAAGATGTAAATTGACCTGCTCTGGGGACTGGCCTACTATGAGCCAATCGTCCAAGTAAGGAAAGATGGCAATCTTTTGCCTTCTTAGGTAGGCAACTGCTACTGCCAGGCATTTGGTGAATACCCTTGGAGCAGAAGTGAGGCCGAAGGGCATTGCTCTGAACTGATAATGGCCTGAGGGCAGCTCGAACCTGAGGTACTTTCGATGGGAGCTTCTGATGGGAATATGGAAGTAGGCATCCTTGAGGTCCAGGGAAGCTAGCCAGTCCCCTGGCCTTAGAGAGGGTAAGATAATTCCCAGAGTCACCATTTTGAACTTTGGTTTTAAAAGGTGCTTGTTTAAGTATCTGAGATCCAGGATGGGCCGCCATTCTCCTGTCTTTTTTGGGGTAAAGAAGTACCTGGAGTACAAACCTTTGCCCTGGTGTAGGGGAGGAACCCTTTCCACAGCTCTGAGAGCCAGGAGGGTAGAGACCTCTGCCTCTAGGGTGAGTGCCTCTGATGGAGTTGCAGGTGGAAAAGATCTGGTTCTCAGCTTTGGAAATTTTTTGAAGCTGAGGACCAGTCCCTGGCTTACTACTTCCAGGACCCATTTGTCTGATGTTAAAGACTTCCAGTCCTGGACAAAGTAAGCCAGCCTGCCCCCTACAGGTAGAGAAGAATCGGCCCTGGCAACCCCATCAGGGTGTCTGCTTGGCAGGGGCTTTGGGCTGAGGGGTGGGAGCAGGCCTGCTTGTACCCAGTCTTCCTCTCCCTCTAAAGAACCCCCTCTGGGCATAGGCGGAAGAGGAAGCTTGGGTTTGGTGAAAAGGCCTGCCCCTGCCTTTAGGAAGCTGCTTTTGAGGAGTGGCCTGCCTTTCCTTGGCCTGTGCACTCCTATGGGTGGTCCTATATTCATCCATTTTCTTCATGTAATTCTCTGTTGCTCCCAAACAGAGAATTGCCCACAACAGGAAAAATCCATGGCCTTAGACTGGGTATCCTGAGACAGGGTAGTACATCTGAGCCAGGCCATCCTGCGAAGAGCCACAGATGTAGCCATGACTCTTGATGAAACATCATTAGAGTCCACTGCAGCATGAAATTGCACCTTGATTCCTGTCTGAGTCCCAAAGATGCTGCCATGTACTGTTTCTTTGCCATAGCATCAATCTTCCTGGAGTCCTTTTCAGGGGGTGAAGCTAGGGGAATATTAGCCTTGTCACAGGCTGCAGCCTGCACTTCCCCACATGGCTGCATTGCTGAGTGAGGAAATCGGTGTCGAACCTGATAAGGTATACCTCTTGTCCATCCTTTTATCCACAGGAGGTGTAGTGTGAGGAGTTTTTAAACTTTTACTGTCTGTTTCAAAAGATTTGTGTAAAGGAATAGACAGTCTCTAGACTCTGGAATATCCATCATTTCTACATAGTCAGGCTCCTCTTGGTCATCAACAGCTTCCTCAACAGGGAGCTGCAGAGTTCCAGCAACTTTCTTATAAAAAATGAAATGAGAAGGGGACTCAGAAAGCCTGGGAGGAGAAACCCCTAAGGGTCTATCTGGAGAGATGTCCGGTTCAATGGGCACATCCAGATCTTGAAAACCATATTCACTCTTCTCATATTCCCCTTCCCCCGGTTCATAAAAATCCTCACAATCATAAACTTGAACCGGTGGAACCGGCCGAACCGAATGCCTACCTGATGGTGTCGGTTCAGTCGGATGGGAAAGAGACTGAACAATTTGAATTGCTTTAGCCATTTCTTCAGCAGTTGGGAGAGAACTTTTGGCCTCTACTAGCTGACTTTCTAGTCCTTTTGCTGGAACCGGCTCCTCAGAACCGGCTCTTCGTTTGCCTGAGGAAGTATCGCCCTGGTCAGAGGGCACTCCCTCCGGTTCAGTTGGAACCGAACCGGGCTGGCCATCTGGGTCAGCGGACTTTTTGGCCTCCCTTTCCCTGAGCCTACCAACTCTCTTTTCTATGGTGGCAGCAGGGAAATTCTTACAAATCTGGCAATCTGAATTGAGGTGGTCAAACCCCAGACAATAGACACATGTGGTGTGTGGGTCAGCCTTAGCAAAAGCTTCCCACAAACACTACAGTGCTGAAACCAGTGGGTCGGTTTTCTTTTGGGTTTCTCAGACATAATGCCAGCCTAACCAAACTTGCCCGTTTATGGCAATCCGCCAAGCAAAGACACCTTATCGGTTCCCAACCATATCGCGGATCGTGGAAAAAAGCGTAATGAAATCCGTTTTTTTAGAACCGATAAGAACCGGGAACTGCACTCTAAAAAAGGACTAGCAATTTTATAAACAACCTGATCGGTTCAAACTGAACCGATAAATGTGTACAAGTTCCACACAGAAAATCCAATGTAAAACCTATCTACTACTTACGTTACCACAGACTGAGCTTGAACCGACGGGTTGCAGTTTAATTTCGGTTAATTTTCACTGAAAACTGATAAAATAACATTTTTTAAACCGACAAATGAACCAAGCAGAAGGAGAAATCTCCAGAGCGACTGTTCAGTGAGGTGGAATAAAGAATCTGACAGTTTATGTTTGAAGCACAACAGACAGAGCTTCTTAACCGAGCTCGCGCTCAGAGTTCCATGCTTCATGGAAAAGTTAACTATTTCATCTCTGGGGCAGTTCCAAGATTGGGTCATACTGCAATTGTCATAATATAGCAAGACTTCATGTTGTTTGAACTATATATATATGTATACACATACGTACATACATACACACACACACACACACTACACATACATACACACATTTGGAAGAAGAATATAATTAGAAAGAAAATGGATACAGTATAAAGGACTGTTAGTTGGAGGGGTACAGAGTTTTTTCTCTGATGTATATTAATTATTTGAACTGATGTTAGAAAACAGTTGGTAATTGACTGTTATGTTTAGGAGAGAATAAATAAAAGGGGCTGAGGAAGTGGAGTTTCCATGAATCATTCCCCAAGGAATAATTGTATGGAGAATAAAACTTTCTTGCTACAAGCGACTAAATTTGAGTGGAGTTCATCCTTACTCTGATTTGAAACAGATATGTTTTTTGGGATGACCCAATAATTATAAGCTTTCAATACCCTTAGATATCATAGGTATCATAGGTATATTCAAGCCAGAAGACAGAATTCTACCCTATAAGGCTTGCCAACCATATTTTAAAACGTAAATTTGTTTCCAAAATGATGATCCATCCCATTCTTGAACTCGTTCATGGTAGTACTGTTCACAAGTTTCGTCGGTAGATTGTTCCAAACTCCAACTACTCTACAACTGTATCAATGTTTATGAAAATTATGATCCCAGACTTGTTTATAAAGTTGTTTCTTATGCTTTCTTGTACTAGTTCTACCATGATTGTGTATAAGTCCCAATTCCTCCAGCAAAACTTCATCATTCGTGCTTTTATATAGGAAACACAGGTCTCCCCTTAATCTGCGATAATATAAGGAGTAAAGATTCAGGCTGACTAGTCTATCATGATAACTTTTATTCTTTAAACCTTTTATTTGTTTTGTTAACCTTCGCTGAACCCCCTCTATCGATAGAATGTCTTCCCTATTTTGAGGTGACAAAACCTGAACGCAATACTCCAAGTGAGACCTTACCAATGCACCATAGAGAGGAATCAACACTTTCCTATGTCTACTTGCTATATGTTTGGGTATACAGCGTAAGTTTTGGATTGCTTTTTTGAGTTGAATCCTGCAATGTGATCTAAATTTTAAGTCGTTCGTAACTGTGATCCCTAAATCTCTCCTTTTTTACTACCCCCAAGGAGGTATTATCCAATAGGTATATTTCTTCCTTATTGTTCGTATCAAGGTGCATAACCTTGCATTTGGTTTTATTTAATACAAGTTTGTTTAGGTTGGTCCATTCGTATATTGAATCCAAGGCATGCTGTAGGGTAGCTTTTTGTTCAACATCATTAACTACTAACCCCAGCCTACAATCATCCGCAAATTTATATATCCAGATACTAGCATTTCTAATTTTTAATGAAGCGATGTATATATTGAATAAACTAGGTCCCAGTACTGAACCCTGGGGGACTCCACTGGTAATAGAAGCCCAAGCAGAGTATTCCCATTGATGACCAATCTCTGCCTTCTATCCTGGAGCCAGTTCGAGACCTATTTACAAATATTACTAGACAGGTTTCTCCCTTCCAGTACTGATAATAATTCCTTATGAGCCAGTTTATCGAATGCTTTTGCAAAATCAAGGAAAATCACATCCACAGAATTTCCCACATCCATCTCTCTATTCACTTTTTCATAGAAAGCCAGTAGGTTGGTCTGGCACGATCTGTTTTTTGTGAATCCGTGTTGTAGGGGATCAATCATATCCTGTCCCTCCAGATGTTCTATTAGGTTATCTTTAATTAGTCCCTCCATTATCTTTCCAATTGTTGAAGTCAAACTAATGGGAGGGCAACCTGGATCACTTACTACAAAGTGGACTTTATGTGCAAACATCAATGTTTTGGGAAAGTGTGTACTGTTTTCCAGGTAGCTGTTTGCAAATCTCTTGAAAAAGGGATGCCCCTTGCTTCTGCCATAGAGATAGGGTTGCCCCTTGTAGAATGTGCACTCATACCTCTTGGGGGCAATTTGCCAACTTTCTCATAACAGAATTAAATGCAGGAGACTACCTGGCATGAGACAGTTCTCCTAGCTGGTTTGCTTTTCCCCATTTCACCGCAGGTGATAAAAATCTGAGTGCTGCTGGATCTGACATCTCAGATGGGATCACCTCTTGAAAGGGGGAGGTCATCCTGCCATTGTATAGATCACTGGTGAGGCTGCACAGAGTACTGTGTACAGTACTGGTGCCCATACCTCAAAAAGGATGTGAGATTACTGGAGGGGTTGCAGCATAGGGCTACAAAAATGATCATGGGACTAAGGAAGTTGCTATATGAGGAAAGGTTGAAGAAGCTCAACATGTGCTTGCTGGAAGACAGAAGAGAAAGAGGGGACATGATAGAGATCTTTAAGTACTTGAAAGGCATAAACAAAGTCAGGGAAGGAAGACTGATCTGCTTAAGGGGGGAAGGGTCACTAGAAGGCATAGTCTGAAGGGGGAAGGTTTAGGAGGGAGATGAGGAGGCACTACTTCACAGAGAGAGTGGTGGCGGGTTGGAACACACTGTCAGAGGAGTTAATCACTCAAAGGACAGTGGATAACTAAGTGGGGTTGGGATAGAGTCAAGGGCAGTGTTAGTACAGACGAGAACATAAGGGGGGGGTGAAGCACCAGGAAAGAGGAGGAAGGGAGGGACAGCTGTGGTGATATGAAACTAAGAGCTGCACAATTGGGAAGTCTTGATAGACCTGTGGACCTTTTCTGCCAGCAATTACGTATGTATGTTCATATGTAGAAGTAGTGAGCCAATTTGGGCTCTAGTGATCGCAGGACTGTATGATTCACTGTGAGCAAAACTGAGGACACAAATCACTCAACTGAAGGTCCTTGACTTCAGAAAAGCAGACTTCAACAAAATGAGAGCACACATAAAAGATACTATAGGTTGCAGGGTGGAAGGGGGAGAAGAAAGTTGGAGGAAATTAAAAGAAGCAATAACCTTAGTAATTTTGGACTGCACCATGCAAGTCAGCAAAGCCAAAAGGAGAAGAAACCAACTCTGGTTTACCAAAGAAGTAGCAGCCATAATAAAAGAAGAGAAAAGCCTTCAGGAGGTAAGGAATCCAAAGTGGAGAGTGACAAGGAGATATACAAAGAAAAGCTGAAAGAGGCAGGGAAAGCAGTTAGAATTGCAAAGGCCCAAACAGAGGAGAGGACAGCAAAGGGTGACAAAACCTTCTATAGGTATATAAGAGAAAAAAAGAAGAGTGGGGGAGGATTGTCAAATTAGCAGGTAAGGATGGCAAACATACAGAAGATAATCGGGGGGAAAAACAGAGATCCTGAATGAGTATTTCTGCTCAGTGTTCATGCAGAAGGAATGCAGCAAAGAACCAACACTGTGTAAAAAGGAGTTCCACACCAGGGGGCAGACATGGAGGAAAGAGTTCTAGGGGAACTAAATACATTAAAAGTGGACAAAGAAATGGGGCCAGATGGAATTCACCCAAGAATTATGAAAGAGCTTAGGGATGAACTAGCCAATCCACTAGCAGAACTGTTCAACAAATTGTTGGAGAGTGGGGACATCCCTGAGGACTGGAAAAGGGCAACAGTGGTACCACTCCTCAAAAGTGGGAGTAGGGAAGAAGTGGGAAACTATCATCCAGTCAGCCTTACCTCAGTAATAGGGAAGATAATCGAGTCCCTATTAAAAGACAGGATGATCGACTGGGCTACTGAGCAGTGGACCAGGGGTGCAGCGAACATAATGTACCTGGGCTTCAGCAAAGCCTTCAACCCCGTTCCCCACAGGAGGCTGATAAACAAGCTGGAGCATACAAGTGCTGGGCATAAAATAGTCAACCAAATTAAAAGTTGGTTAGACAGAAGGACCCAGAGGGTACTGGTAAATAGTACAGTCTAGAAAGGGTGCGGTGACTAGCAGGGTTCCATAGGCTTCAGTGCTGGGACCAATGCTTTTCAATGCATTTATGAGTGACATCGCTGATGGACTAGATGGGGAAGTGTGCCTGTTTGTGGCTGATACTTAACTCTGCAACAGGGTCGACATACCTGAAGGAGTTCAGAGGATGGAGTCTGACCTAAGAAATTTGGAAGAATGGTCAAGAAACTGGCAGTTGAAACTCAATGCCAAAAAATGTAAGATTATGTACCTGGGAAGAAGCAACCAGCATGAAAATACTTTCTATGAGGTGAGCAGTTGACTACAACAAAGCAGGAGCATGATCTTGGGGTAATTATCTCAGACAACCTGAAGGTTAGCAAGCAATGTGAGAAGGCAGTACTAAAGGCTAGCGACATCATGGGGTGTATAGGAAGGAGCATCACGAGTAGGAAACATGAGGTGATCATGGTGCTGTACAGGTTCCTGGTGAGGCCGCACCTGGAGTACTGCATCCAGTTCTGGAGGCCACAACTCAAGAGGCACATATACAGATTGGAAACTATACAGAGGAGAGTGACAAAAATGGTGCAGGGCGTGCATCACAAACCATATGAAACAAGACAGGCAGTTCAACATGTATTCCCTAGAACACAGAAGAGACAGGGGAGACATGATAGAGACCTTCAAGTTCCTTAAGGGCATCAATAGGGTACAAGCACAAAGCTTCCTATAGATGAGCAACTGTACCCAGACTAGAGGTTATGACATGCGTCTAAGGGGAGAGAGAGATTCAAGAGCAACTTTATGAAGTTTTACTTCACCGAAAGTGTGGTGGAACCTTGGAACGCCCTGCCCCTGGGGATGGTGAAAGCAGACGGTTGGGGCTTTTAAGCTAGCATGGGAACTTCAGGAAAGAAGCAAACTAGATGGGGGATTCATCTTAAATGGGCAGACTAGGTGGATCACACAGTCCCCATCTGCCAATACTTTCTATGTTTCTGTAAGGTCCAGGTAATGGTTCAGTGCCCTTTTTATGTCCAGGCAGTGGATTTTTTTTCACGTGTACTGGAGTGCTCAGTAAAAAAATGCAGGAACAGCAACTGACTGGTTCAGGTGGAATTCTGACACCACCTTAGAGAGGAATGTCCTATTGGTCCTGAGAAATAACTTATCCCTATGAAAGATGATGTACTGTATTTTGGATCTGTGCAGAGTGCTCTGAGCTCATTCTCCCTCCTAGCAGATATAGCCACTAAGAATACTGTTTAACAAGTGACATATTTAAGGTCAACAGTAGCCACAGGCTCATAAGGAGCATAGCTTCCATCAGCTGGGCAATGCACACATTTAGGTCCCAGGGAGGGACAGGATCCATTACAGCAAGGTACAAAGGGTTGAGACAATAAAAGAACCTTTTGAAAATAGGTTGTAAAGTCAGAAATTATCCCTTGTCAGATGAGGTGTAAACAGACACTACTGTCAAATGTACGTTCTGGGTGGAGGGCCTCAGACCTAGGTACTGCAGGTGCACAAGGTATTCCAAGACTGTAGACAAGCCTTTCTACATAGGGATTATCTTTCTGAGAACACACCACAATGAAAATATTTTTCATTCTGAAGCATATGTATTTCTTGTTGCTGGTTTTCTAGAAACCTTCAACACTCATTACTTCCTCTAATAAATTTAGACTAGAGAACTCTAGCTCCTAAAGAACCATGCCTCAGGTGTAGGTTTCTGGAGTCTGGGAATGTTATCCTGTCCTGAGACAGGGTCAGCAAGTTGTACCTCTGTGGCAGGTGGATTGGAGACTTGCTGCATAGGACCAGGAGTAAGGAGTAGCATGTGAGCATGGCCCACTACGGTGCAATCAAAATAATTGTTTGACTCCCTCCTGAGCTTCATGAGCACTCTCTGCAGGAGTGGGAATGGAGGGAAGGCGTAAAGGAACTTCCCTGTCTAGAACAGGACCAGAGCATCTTCTAGGACTGTCCCAATTGCTGGGGGCCTGCAATAAAAATGTTCAAGCTGACTGTTCTCCCAGGAAGCAAACAGATCTATTTCTGGGACACTCCATCACCTGAACACTAATGCAAGCATCTGCTAGTTCAGTATCCACTAGTGATGTCCCTGGCTGGTTCTGCTTAGTGAGTCTGCTAGGACATTGTCTTTCCCTGGGGAGGTGTACTATGGCTACTGAATATGCTAGCTTCCAGATCTTCTTGGCTTCAGTGCATAGCCTTGAGGATCTTGTTCCTCCCTACTGAGTTATGTAATACATTGCTGTGGTGTTGTCTGTTCAAATTTAGACAGACTGACCCTGTATCAAGGAGAAAAATGCTTCATTGCCAGGAACACTGCCCTAAGCTCTAGGAGGCAGATATGTTCCAGAGTCTCCTGTGTGCTCCAGCTGCCAATCACAGTATGATCCTCTAGGTGGGCACACCACCCTAGGAGTGAAACATCTGTTGTAAGAATACTTGGGGATTGAAGGAGGAAGGGAATATCCTTTAATTATTTATTAGAGGTATCGGAATTACAAATCTTTGAGGTAGAGACTCATTTACAAAGGCCCACGTCACATTACAAACAGCACTAAATAGTGTTCAGAGATACAATACAGAGGAAGTGATGGAGCAGCAATTACACGTATATAGAACGAATATGCATTAACAAGCAGTAAGTAAAATACAGGTATTCAGAAGCTGGGGGAGGAAAACAGTAGGAGTGCAACGATCAGAGGGTTAGCAGGATGGAGATCCTTTGCTGTAGCTCAAGAGCAGTCAATGACTTAGGTTAAAGGCCCAGGTTCATGCCATAAGGGGAGTGAGGGGAGTGACTGAGGGGGAACAGCTGGGGGAAAGAGGCAAGCCTGGAGAAGTCATACATTTGTGGATGGAGGGAGCACCAGGGGGTGGTCAAGTAGCAGTCGCAGGTGCTCGAGGAATGGAAGTGTTCCCTAAGGGTGGTTTTAAAATGGCCTATTTTATTTTCAGAGGAGATGGCACTGGGCAAGGCATTCATTCAGAGGGGGGCTGAATACCAGAAATATCTCTGGCCCAAAGTAGTTCGACAGTGAGGAATCAGGAGGGAGGGTTTAGTGGAGCTGTGAGTAGGTATCACCGAGGGTGCAGGTTGTAGCACGTTGGTGAGGCCAGGAGGGGCTAGGCCGATGGTGATCTTTTTGGCTAGGAGGTATGTCTGGTACCCAAGTCTCCCATCAAGGTCAAGCCAATTGGTGAGACTGTACAGAGCACAAGTGTGTGTCAAACCAGAGCAGACCGTACGAAGGTTACAGGCTTCGTTTAGAGAAACACGGATTCTTCGAAGGGCAGAGGTATCAGCTGACCCATAAACCAGGATCCTATAATCGATAAGGGACAAGATGGATGATGAGACTGCTAGTTTAAGCTGGTGGAGCAGACAAATTCTGACATTGACAGTGGAGCTAAGGTGGTGTATATGCTCGTGGAAGTTGAGTGCTGAGTCAAGGGTGATCCCGAGGTATTTAAAGCCGTCGACCTGCTCAAGGGGTAATAGTTGGGAGTTGTGAATAATTAGTGGGTAGCCTTTTTGTCAGCTCTGGTTGTGAGTGAACATCATGACTTTTTTTTGTGATTTAAAACCAGGTAGTGGTCAGTGAACCAGGAATCGGAGTCTGTGAAGGACTTCTGGAGGAATAGTTGTAGTGAGTGTGGATCGGGGTAGGTGGAGAAAAGAACTGCGTCATCAGCTTATAGGAGTAATTGCTCAGAGCTGGCCTTGGGAAGGGTGTTCAGAAATAGACTAAAGAGAAGGGGGCCCAGGATGGAACCCTGGGGCACCCCTGACTTAACCAGGAGGCGAGCATGTCATTAATCTTAACTTGTTGTGACCTACCAGCTAGGTAGTCAGCAAACCACTTGGTGGTGTCCTGGGAGAGACCTGTGTGGGAAAGAGCAAAAACAAGGAAGAGAGTGGTTCACAGTGTGAAAGGCTTTTGACAAATCCACAAAGACCAAGCCAACCAGGCACCCTCTGTCCAGAGCAGTATGGATAGAGCTGGAGAACTCCAGCAGGGCAGTAGTGGTGCTGTGTCCTTTGTGAAATCCATGTTATTCCTGGCAGAGTAGGTCATATTTGGTGAGGTGGCCTGCGAGTTGATAAGAGATGATTTTTCAAGGGCCTTATTGGGGGGAATGGAGATGGACGGTAGTTCCCAAGGGAAGTGCCTGCCATTTTTGTGGATGGGGGTAATAACAGCATTTTTCCATTTCGAGGGGAATTCATCATGGCAGAGGGAGTGATTAAGCATCTTGGTTAGATGGGTGAGGACTACATCCAGGGTCATGTGGAGGAGTCTAAGGTTCAGCGAATCACTACTGTAACGCGACTTACCTCAGACTTTTAGGATGTAGGGTTTAGCCTCACAAGAAGTGAGGGTTTTGAAGCAAAAAGGTGGGGGGATGGACGGGAAGGGGCTGGGGCATGGGGATCAAAGAAATTTGTGGGGAGAACATTACTGAGGTCAGAAAAGGAAGAGTTGAGGAAGTCATCAATGGCCTATGGGTCAGTGGAGATACTGCCATTGATAATGAGCTGGGTTGGGGGAGCCGATACAGTTTTCCCATTGAGCTCCTTCAAGTATCCCAAAACTTGCGGCCAGAGCCCCAGGAGGTGGTGAGGGCTGCCCTGTAGTAGTCAGCTTTGGCCTTGCATATGTCCCAGGTGCATTTATTCCTAGCAGCCCAATAGCATTGTCTATCAGACAGTTTGCCTGATTCAAGGGCTAAGTGCCATAGAGTGTCTCTGTGGCACATTTGATCTAGGAGAGCCCGAGATACCCAGGGGGGGTTGGAGCCTTTGATAACACATTTAGTGAATGGGACAAATATGTCACAGACAGTGTTGAAGGTACGTATAAAGCAGACAAGAGCCATATCGATGTCAGGTGCCAGGTCAAAGGGTGACCAGTCCCAGTGGGCTAGGTAGTTTTTGAGGTGACCCAACTTACCTGGTTTGAGCCGATGCTGAAGAATGTTTTAAGGGGAGGGTTTTTTTTTGTCTTACAGGACCAGGTGCAGAGTACTGGCTAGTGGTCACTCAGGGCATCAGGGAGGATCAAGATGCCAGTGATTTTATTAGGGTGATTGATAAGTACCAGGTCAATTTATTTTTTATTTTATTAAACTCTAGGATTACAAGTACCTTTGAGCAGGAGCTGCTCATTTACAAAGGTTCCACATCAAAGGAAGGGGGAAACTTACATACAAAGGTTGGTAATGGTATACACGCATAATACAGACATGGTTGACATTGTTTTGCGGTTGTAAAACACTTTAGAAATAAAAGACATTACTATAGAGCAACATAAATAGGCAGATAGAAGATGTGACAGAGTAAGGGAATTAAGAAGCAAATGGACTATAAAACTTTGCTTTTGAATAGGAGGGGGACAGAGAGAAGTAGGCAGGCTGAGGGCCTTTGTCGAGGGAGGAGAGAGGAGGAGGGATCAGGTACAGGGAATAAGGAAATGAGGTTTGAAGAGTGGTGGAGGGGTGGGGGAGGGGAGGAGGGTGGAGGAGGGAAGGAAATGGGTCACATAGAAAAACAGGAGCCAGAGAGAGTATTGCCAGAATGGAGGCGGGGCACAGGTCATGATCAACTTGACGGTGGATGGAGCAGACCTTTAGGATATGCAGTCACATTGAGAGGTAGAGGTGAGGTAAAGTTGGAGATTCCGTTTAAAGGGTCCAAGTGTTGGAGAGGAAAGTGCTTCTTTGTTGAGGGTGTTAAACCAATGTGGAGCCCTGTAGGTGAAGGACCGTTGACCCTTGAAGGTACGACATCTAGGAACCTGGAAGGTTTGGGATTGCGCCAGTTTGGGGATTTAAATGAGTAGGGCATGTTACGATTTGGGAGAGATCCAGGGCAGCAGTGGCATCCTTAAGGGGGTCTGCAGCATTAGATAACCAGTTAACATTGAAGTCCCCTAGAGCAATGATCTCTGATTTTGAGGGCAGGAGGGAGGGGTAGTTCAGTAGAGACTGAAACGCATGTGATTGGTTCCTAGGGGGATATAGATGGAAGATATAAAGAGGGGGTCCCTGGCCATGCTAATGGTGATCTTCAGAGAGAGGTCCTGGGCACCAAAATCCAGCTGGGCAGGGGGGAGTGCATGGGTCCCTGCAAAGAGTCCTAGAAGTAAATAGCACAGCCACCCCTGCACTTCCCAACTCTGTCCTGACAGAAGAGGGTGTATCCGGGAATAGAGACAACCGAATCGGGGGTGTCCTTAGAGAGCCAGGTCTCAATAACAGAAAAAATGTCTGGCTGGTGCTGGGCTAGCCAACCCTGGAGGGTATCAACTTTTTTCAGCAGGCTGCAGATATTAATGGACGCAGTACAGAGCCCATTTGTGTTGAAGGAGTTTGGGTTGTGGGTGGAGGGGGGCCCAGGGTTCAGGTGAACTTTCACCGACATTAGCAGCAGGAGTATGAGGGCTCTTAGGAAGGTATACTTGAGCTGCTTGTAAAGGCTGGCACAGATGACTGGGATGGGGAGTGCACACAGGTGGGGTAAGGCAAAGAAGAAGGTATGCAGGAGGGAGGCAAGTCTGGGAAGGGCGTTGCCAAGGGCAAACAGGGGGTAGGGGAGGCAAAAGTAGAGACGGTGTGGATAAAAAGTTGACATTTAGGGTGGGTGCGACAGGTGAACAGTTTAGGGTAGTCGGGGCCAGGGTGGGGGTGATAAGAGAGAAGAGTATAATACAGAAGGTGGTGAGGGGGGTATTGGGGGAGGCGAGGAAGGATGAGGCCATAGTAAACATGTGAGGCGGGGGTATGGGGTCAATGGGGAAAGAAGATTTACAAAGATGGGGACGTGGGATAAGGAGGACTTAAAAGGCACCTAGTAACAGGACAGTCCAGTTGGCGCAGTGGTAGCATCCCGGACTACGGTGCCGAGGGGCAAGGTTTGAGTCTGGGAAACTAAGAAGTTCACTCAGCAAGTGAGGAAACAGAGCCAGAGAATTAGGAGGACAGGATGTGGAATGTTGGTCTAGAGGGGCCAGGGATGATGGGGGAAAAAAATGGAGTTTCAAGGGGAGTGCAGTGACTCCTAGTGGCCTCAGAAGATAACCAGCAAAGGGGAAAACAGGCACTTAGAAAAAAGTAGATGAGGTCAATTAAGTAAGGAGACGGGCTGGGGAGGGTGGGGCAGTAGGCGGGTGAACACCCTCATGCTGAGTTCAGCAGGAAGGGAGATGATATACCTTTACAGGCTTCCACTGTGCAGGCTTGTTGAGTGTGGTGCAACTGGGGGTTCCAGGGAGGCCTATGTAGGAAGATCAAAGAGCAAGCAAGATTCATTAGTATGCAGTTGGGGGGAGGGGGATGCTTTTACCAGAACACAAGTCACATTACAATCTAGTGCAAGCAGTCACATGTACAATCTAGCAAAGTTGTTTAACGCTAGCAACACAAACAGAACTTCTAACAGTGTTGTTAAAATACAGTACATTCAGAGTTTGTGAAATGCTAACAGTACTAAGCTCTACACAATGAAGAAACAGTGCATAGGAGCTAGAACAGCCCAGCAGAGTGCTCAGTACCATTAAAGTTACTGTATGAATCATGGGCAGACTCTAGTCCAGTGGTAGGACATGCTTCAAGAAATATTCTATCAGTCACTGTTAGGGGGCTGAAAAGGCCCTTAACACCCTCAGGCTGAGTTCAGAAGGGAGATGATTTACCTATAGGGGGCTTCTACTGTCCACGCTGTCCCAGCCTTGTGTGCAGGCTTGTCGAGTGTGGGGGGACTGAAGTTCCAGGGAAGTCTTTAGGGGCTTCCACTGTCCACACTGTCCCAGCCTAGTGTGCTGTATGCAGGCTTATCAAGTGTGGTGGGTTTGGGGTTCCAGGGAGGCCTTTAGGGGCTTCCACTGTCTACACTGCCCAGCCTAGTGTGCTGTGTGCAGGTTTGTCGAGTGTGGTGGGACTGGGGTTCCATGGAGGCCTTTAGGAGCTTCCATTTCCATGCTGTCCCAGCCTAGTGTGCTGTGTGCAGGCTTGTCAAGTGTGGTGGGACTGTGGTTCCAGGGAGGCCTTTAGGGGCTTCCACTGTCCACACTGTCCCAGTCTAGTGTGCTGTTCGCAGGCTTGCTGAGTGTGGTGGGACTGGGGTTCCATGGAGGCCTTTAGGAGCTTCCATTTCCATGCTGTCCCAGCCTAGTGTGCTGTGTGCAGGCTTGTCAAGTGTGGTGGGACTGTGGTTCCAGGGAGGCCTTTAGGGGCTTCCACTGTCCACACTGTCCCAGTCTAGTGTGCTGTTCGCAGGCTTGCTGAGTGTGGTGGGACTGTGTCTTTACTGAGGTTGTCCTCTTCCTTCCATCATTCTAATGCCCTTAGCAAAGGTTTGGCAACTGATACTAGTTTGGACAGAGGGACCCACCTTTGGGACAAATGGTCTCTCTACTGGTACTTAATGTCCCTCATCTGGAACTTGCCCCCTGGTACCCCTGCAGTGGAGGAGGCCATGTGTCCCAGCAGCTTCAGAAAGTCCCTTGCTTGCCTTGGCTGCCTGCTGTGAAGGTGTTTGCAGTGGAAATCAGATTTGATACCCTTGACTGAGGAAGAAATGCCTTCCCTTTCAGAGTCTCTAGCTCTGCACCTATGAAGTCCAATACTTGAGATGGATGTTTGTGACTTCTGTTGGTTTATAAGGAAGCCCCAGTTTTCCAGTGTGCCTTATACTAGCTGTATGGAGTGCACTGCTTCCTGCTATGTTTTTCATGAGACTAACCAGTCATCCAGGTAGGGAAAACCACCACCCCTTGCCTTCTTAGGTAGGCAGCCACCACAGCTAAACACTTTGTGAAAACTCTTGATGCTCAGGTGAGGCTAAACAGAAGGGCTATGAACTGGTATTGGGAGGTCTTTAGCATGAACCTGAGGTACTTTTTGTGGGTGGATCTAACTGGGACATAGAAGTAGTTATCTTTCAGATCCAGTGTCCCCAATCCATCTCCAACAGCAGAGATGGTATCACTGAGCCCAGTGTATCCATTTTGAATCTTTGCATTTGTTCATATATCTCAGGTCTAAAATGGGACACCACTCCCCATTTTTCTTGTGGGTCAGGAAATATTTTGAGAAGAGACCTTTCAAATCAAATCAAATGTATTGGAAAGCAATAGAAAGTAAACTCTCATTTTCAATTGCATCCATAAATGGGTAACAAAACATAATATATACAAAACACACAAAGAATCATCAATTGATAAGACATGCAAGCAGCATAAAGACAAGTTTCAATCACTCATCCATAACAATCATATCTGTGTATTAAAAAACTTCTACGATTTTTAAAACTTGCATAAGATACAAGTAAAGTTAATTTTTTTCTGTATAAAAACCCAAGCTCATGTGACAGTACTTGCTAAAGTAGTGTTACCATATTTAGTTTTGCCCCATTGTGTGGCAGGGACTTTCTGAAATGCTCTTGCCTGCAGTAGCTTCTTTTTTTTCCATCTCAACAGGATTTTTTTTGTGTTGGAGCATGAAGTGGGAACAGTTTTGTTTTCTGGGGAATTTTTTGAACTGCAGGAACAAAATTTAGATCACTACTTCCATGACCCAGTTGTCTGTGGTGATTTTTAACCATTCCTGGAAGTAGTGAGCCAACCTTCCCCCACTGGCAATGGACAAAACTGTTCTGGACAGAACTGTCATAGGTTTTGCTTCTGCTGTGGCTTTGAGGCTAGTGTTGCAGCTACATGCCTAGTGTTCCTGTCCCTACAGTGTCCCCTTTGGGGTTAGAAACATAGAATTTGATGGCAGATAAGGACCACTTGGCCCAACTAGTCTTTCCATTTCCCTACCTAATGGATAAGCTGCAGATCCTAGTTAACCAGCAGCCTACTTCTTCCTACCCCAACCCCCTAGAATGGCCTTATGACTGTCCCATGCATTCTTGAATTTCCCCACTGTTTTTGACTCCACTACCTCCTCAGGAAGGCCGTTCCATGTATCCACAACCCTCTCCATGAAAAAAATACTTCCTCACATTACCTCTGAGCCGTCTCCCTTCTATCTTCAAATTGTGCCCTCTTGTTCTTGCACACCTCTTTTTCTTAAAGATGCTACCCTCTTGGACTTTGTCAATTCCCTTGAAGTACTTGAAAGTTTCTACATGTCCCCCCTGTCCTCGAGGGTATACGTATTAAGCTCCTTTAATCTCTTCATGTGTCTTCTGGCGCAAACCCTGCACCATTTTAGTTGCCCTCCTCTGGACAGCCTCCATCCTGTCTATGTCCTTATGGAGATGGGGTCTCCAGAACTGCATGCAGTACTCCAGATGGGGTCTCATCAACTGTCAGGACAGAGGGATAACAACTTCCTATTTCCTACTGGTGATGCCTCTTCCTATACATCCCAGTATCCCACCAGCCCCCCCTTACTGCCTTCTCATATTGCTTGCCCACCCTTTCGGTAATCTGATATGACTACCCCCAGGTCCCTTTTCCATTTTTGTTGTTGTTAGTATCTCACCCCCTATTGTGTACTTCAAGTACTGGAAAAGGATAAATAAGGTTGATAAGGAGAGTCGTGAAGCTGAGTGGCAACCATAACACGAGGGGGCACAGTCTTAAGCTGGAGGGTGGGAGGTTTAGGAGGGAGGTCAGGAAGCACTTCTTCACAGAGAGGGTGGTGGACACTTGGAATGTGCTGCCGGAAGAAGTCATCTCATTGAAGACAGTGGGCAGCTTTAAGAGAGGCTGGGATAGGCAAGGGGGAAGGTAAGGATCATGGGTAGGGAGGATGGGAGGAATGGGGAGGGAGGGCAGGAACATTAGCTCAAGCTGTGGACCTTGCAATAAGAGCAGACTTGATAGACCAAATGGCCTTCTTCTGCTGGTATGTTCGTATGCTCATATGTACGGATATTCACATGGGACATAGTACCTTGGGTAGTAACCCTACCTCTGCCTCCATTTCCATAGGCCTGTAGGAAGCAGAGGCCTTTTCTTTCTCAACATTACTCCTGCAGGTGGTTTTGTATTAATCCACCTTTACCATATGCACCTCTGTCTTATCACCAAACAAAGAATTTCCCTCAAAGGAGAAATCCATATCTTTAGTTTGTGTGTCTTGGGACAGAAGGATATCCCTAAGCAATGAAACCTTAGTAAGGATACTGCATGAGCCAGGACCTTGAAGCAGTGTCATTAGTATCCATGGCCATGTGGAAGTGGTACTTGGTGGCATCCATTGCTGTTCTAGTTGTGTATGGCAAGTCCTGAGCCAGATCACCACTTACTTTTCATTCAGTGACAATATGGAATTCCAAAGTGCCTTCTGGTGCTGAGCTGAGTATGCTAGGTAAGTCGATTGCCTGAGGAGCAAGAAAGCTGATGTATACACTGTCAGCCATGGTATTCAGCTTTCTGGAATCCTTCTCAGGAGGCTGAGTAGAGAAGGACACCTTAGCCTTCTCACTTGTAGCAGCCTGAACCACTTCCTCATGAGCAGGGTGGGAATATAGGAACTCAATCCCCTGTCTGTTCACCTGCTACTTTTTTCAATTTTCTTGTCAATACCAGCAGCTGAGGTAGGTCCTAGGAAGATTTTGGCAGTGGCATTTCATTAGGGATTTATGGATGGGAAGAAACACTTATGCATTGTAGTAATGTTGTTTCTTCCAAGGGATCCTACACTATGCTTAACAACTACAATCATTCAACTGGAATGAGCTGCCCCAGAGCCTAGAATGTTATACTAATTACAGAATCTTAAAATGAAATTCAAAACTATGTTGTGTGGTCATGCTCACCCCTACATTCTAAAGGCAGTTTAATTTCTAACACTAAGGTGAGCAGTGACCACTAAACAAGCTAACAGGCTATCAAAACATACTGTCCAAGAACAAGGAAGTAACGCCATGCTCAGCAGATTACCTTCAGGATTGCCCTGAAAGAGGCCACCACGGCTCATTCACACTATTAGAAAACTGAAAGAACAATGCACCGCTTCCACCAAGGAGTAGACGGAGACTTCCTTAATGTGATCCAAGTGGGATATTTTATTGCATCGCTATCAAACATGTGAAATGAATTTTAGCCTCACTATTCTGTCTGCCCCTGCAGTTCACTCACTCGAGCTTTCTTAGGGGACGTGCCTAGGTTACTGAACTTCCTCATTTTAAAACACACTTTTAGTGTTATCTATATTTATGTTAGTAACTACTTCATCCTATAGGATAATGACAAATTAAAGTGAACTGTGCAATATGCAAAACAGATATCTAACACTTAAATCTTAAAAATTATTCAAATACCCTGAAACAAAAATTTCACTGCATTCTCACACACAAATACAGATTACTTAAAGTTATCTTAATACATATTGGTGTCACCCACACAACCAATAAAATGATCATAGTAATTTTTCCGTATGCTTTACCAAAAATGTGCATTTAAATAATAAATTAGATCTCCGTTCCATTTAAATACACAACAATAAGTTAATCAAGTTGGCTAGTAAACAAGTGGAGGGACAAGAAATAGAGCAGTGTCAGTGGCTCAGCAGGTAGCACACTCGCCTCTGAGGCCGGGAGATCAGAAGGCTGTCGGTTCTAGACCCATACCAGGCACTTAGGTTAATATCCCAATACTGTCATTGCAGTGCAACATGAAGGGGGTGCTGCACTCATGAGGTGCCGTCTTTCAGATGAGACGTTAAACCGAGGTCCCAGCTGCCTGCCTGTTCTGGTGGTAGCTCAAAGATCCCATGGCACTTCTCAGAAAAGAGCAGGGGAATTTTTTATTGGACGAAACTACTAGACAATACAGGGAGAAGTACAACAAAACATAACAGACAATCACCTTCAAAGGTACATACAGCACAAACATCAGAAAAAATCAACTACCCAAAAAACAAACCCCAGCCAGCCAAACAGAACAAAGTCTTGCTAAAACACCTCAGATACCCACCACCAACTAAATGAGCAGTACAGAGCCATGCAATATATGATCAAGGTTCTACCCATAGTGAACAGCAGTGAATTACATAAAACCCTGTTGCAGGCACCAGTAGTAGGTAAATGCAGTGTAAAACAGAAAAATATACCTCACCCACAAGCCTCCCTTTCCGTAATCACTGCGTAAAAGAAAGGAATCATACTTCAGCAGATCATCAGTACCCAGCATCCCAAAAAAAAAACTCACTGAAAAAAATAGGTACAGTATGTCACGGTTTCAGCCTCCACCCCCCAACCCTCCCTTAAACAGGATATCTCCAAAGTACTCTTATGGAAATGATTCCCCCGAACATTCAATCTAGAATGACAACAGAGCCATACAGAGTCCCACACCTTAGGAGGGATCCTGGGGTCCATCAATTGTCCAAGAACTTCAGAAAGCACCACAGACTCTGCTATTACAAGACAAGATTCCACAACACACACCCAATGCAGGATTTTTTGGTACTCCATTTTTCTAGTGTTGTGTAAAACTTCCAAAGCCGAAACTTGCCAAACTTTCAACTTCCTACAAACTTCCATTAAATAAGGAGACAGACTCTGTGGGATACCCCGAAATTTCCCCCATTGCTGGGTTTTCCATCTCTGCCATAAGTAGAGGCATCTGTCGTTTAACAAAGGGACCCAGTCAAGTTGCTTTTTCATTAAAATAGGCACAAAATTAGCATAGAGAAATATAGAAAAAAAGAAAATCACCGGATTTAACATATTAAGGCCATCTTTACCAACAGGCCAATAAGTACAATTACATTTTATCGTGTTCAGCCAGCTCCCCCAAAGCAATTGAAAAGCCACCCTATACATCTTCACTTCAAATTTAACCAGCTAAGGATAAAGTTGGCTAACATTTAAAAAAAGAGGCACAATAAAAGTTTTATACATGTACACCCTTTTTTCCTTTGTCATAGGGTAGCCCTTCCACCTACCCACTTTCTCATCAGCTTGGAATAAGGCTAACTCCCAGTTCAAACATGCCAAATCTGGAGCTCCAAACCAAAAACCCAAAATCTTAATCGGCGGATCAGTTATGGGAATACCCATAATTGCCTGCTGAGCAGTACCCAGAATATGTATACCCACAGCTTTACTTTTCTGTTTACTTTAGAGACTGAGACAACTGAAAAGGAGTCCACCACTGCCATGGCCCGCTCCCCAGATACCTAGTCAGCTACTAATATATTAGTATCATCAGCATAAGCCAAGGCTACTGGAAAAGAACCACCCCCTAGTCCCTGAATGGGTGAAATCCCATGCCACCCATTCAATTACCTCAATAAAGGGTCCAAGGAAAAAACATATAAGAGAGGGCTCAAAGGGCACCCCTGCCGAATCCCTCACCGGATCTTCACATATTTCCCTAGTCTGCCATTCACCAAGGGCCGAGAAGAAGTGTTTTTATAAATAATTCTAAGCCAATTAATAAAAACATCAGGAATACCATAATGTTCCAATACCCAGAACAAAAAGATATGAAGAACCTCATCAAAGGCCTTGGCCTGGTCCAGGGAAATCAAATACCCAGAACCCCCAGAACCATCAAAAGCTTCTCGTAATAACCTTGCAACAGCTCCCACACCACGTTGGGGAATAGCACAAGTTTGACTAGAGGAAATCACTTCCTGAGCTACCCATGATAAACGTCTGCACAAAATTTTGCACAGTTTTCCAGTCCACATTAGTAAGACTAATAGGCCTCCAATTTCGGAGGTCCACTCTATTTCCCTTTTTGTACAAAAAAAATCAAAAGGCTATCTGCTAAAGCTGTCGGAAAAGGGACCAAACTGGACAGTATATCATTATAAATAGTCACCAAGAACTTACTTAACATCCCCAGAGATTTTTTATAAAATTCCCCTGGTATGCCATTTGGACCAGGAGAAGACCCATTCTGCAAACCACCAATCACCTCTTCCACCTCTTTTTGGGAGATAGGAGAAGTCAGTAATGTTTTATCAACATCCAATAACTCGGGTATCTCCAACTGGCTAAGAAATTCAGCAATCCCAGTAAGAGGTGGACAGTTATCACTAAAGGAAGCCTCCACAAAACCTTGGCCAACACCTCCTATCGCATCCCAGTATCCACAACCAAACCAGAATCAGTTCTCAAAGCAGCCATATATCTAGATTCTACCCTTCTCACACAACAATCATATGGATTGACATTTTGAGCTTTTTCTTGAGTACCAAACTTCTGTTCTAGCAGTAACTAGTGGGCTCTGTCATATTGGTATTTACTCATTTCAACCTTAACAGCCTGTATGTCCTCAGTGAGAACTTCTTCAGTTTCAACTGACTGGGATAACAGCATCTGAAGTCTATCTCTTAAGCGCAAATAAGTAAGATATTTATTATTTGCTGCTTTCTTAGCCACAGAACCACATAAGGCCTTCAGGTTCTGCTTGGTGTCTTGCCACCAAAAAAAAGAGTGTTATCACACAATTCAAAGACGAAAA
Source organism: Neoceratodus forsteri (assembly GCA_016271365.2). Taxonomy (NCBI): domain Eukaryota; kingdom Metazoa; phylum Chordata; order Ceratodontiformes; family Ceratodontidae; genus Neoceratodus; species Neoceratodus forsteri. Next base: position 340,296,105 of record CM057458.1, read on the forward strand.
ACCTGGCATCCAACTCCTTCTGAATGACTGACCAGGTTTCCACATCTGTTAAGATTGCCAAATTCATTCTCCAAACTGGATTGGGGCATGGTTTATTCAATGGTGTCCCCACAACAGTTTTAATCAGTCTATGGTCAGAGGTCTCTAAAGGAGAAACTGAAAAAGTCAGCACTGGGACCCACTGAGAGGCAAACAAGTAGTCAATTCGAGCTGACAAATGCCCTCTAGAAAAGGTATGTTCTTGCAGTCGATTAGATTCAGCCGCACAGTCTTTAAGCCTAGCTTGCATGTACATCTTGTTCAGAAAATTAGAGTCAGTGTACAACTTCTGTGTTTTACTTGTCTTGTCTGAGAGTGATAAAATACAATTGAAATCCCCTCCCAAAAACAAAGATCTAGTGGTATATAAATACGGTTGCACCTGCCTCATTAAATCAACCTTTTGATATTTTGTTTGGTAATTGTACACATTAATAAACCTCATTTCATGAGCCCCAAGTCTCACATCCAAAATGCACAACCTCCCAGGGACTAAATCAATAAGGCAGGAGACTCGGAGGTCAGGATTTAAAATTAAGAACCCGACCCCTGAGCACAGCTCCTCCCCCAGGGACCAAAAAGAAGAACCCCGAAACCAGTCCTTTGATGCCTGGTAAGTTTCCCTGATGGTATGCAAATGAGTGTTCTGCACCAGGCAAATGTCCAGCTGATGACCTGCAATAACAGAAAAGGTGGTGAGTCTTCTTTTATGGTTCTTGAAACTATTGACGTTTAGTGAGCCCAAAGTCAGGTGCAACTCCATGGTCAGGTGTTAGAAATGTCCTTGATGTTAGAAACCACTGCCCTCGGGGCTTTTGTAGCAGTTTGTTTAGATTTCTTTTTTTTCTTAACTCCCCCTTTTGTATCCAGGAGAGGAATTTCAGAATCAGTCACATTTTCAGGTTGGGAAGAAATCATGGAAGAATCTGAGTCATCCTCCTCCTCCCATTGTTTCCTCTTCACAAGTGGAAGGAATCTATTTGTCATGCTAAGACCGGTGTCATACATCTCAGCAGTACCCTTTCCCAGTTTTTGGGAAGCACTACGCGTCATCCTCCTGGATTTCTGATGTTCCCATTCATCCGTCTGAGGTGGTGGTATACTAGGAACCTGTAGCAAAGAAGGTCCTGGCAGTATAGCTAAATTGTCAGCTGCCTCGTCACCCACGAAATCCTGAGAAGATCATGGATCAACAACATCCACCAAGGCATCCCTGTCCGAGGATACAACCCCTGCCGAAGGGCGCCTGTCAGGGACAGAGGAAGGAGCAGCAGCATCAGAAGATGGGGGCAGGTGAAAAGAAGACCGTTATGAAAGTCCCTGATGTGACACATCATCAGGCTGCTGTGGAGTAGCCTCCTTCTCATTGTCAGATCCTTCACCCCCTGCATTATGGGAGGCCCAAGGGCAATTCTTGAAAGTGTGGTTGGTTTCATCGCAAAGATTACAAACCACAAGGGTCAGGCATGCAAAAGCCATGTGGCCAATCCCTCCACAGAGAGAACATTTCATCTTATCACAGGTGCTGCTTAAGTGCGTGTAGGCCCCACAATGAAAGCAAGACTTTGGCTGATCTGTGTAAAAAATGAAGCCACGGTCCCTCCCAAGGTAGAAGCAACTGGGCAGATGTTGAATAATGCCTTTTTCTTGAGGAAGTCTCACCCAAATATGCCACCCCCTGTCCAAATGTCCTCAGAATCGATGATGGGGTCTGGAAGACCAAGTACAGAACATTTTGCCCGCAACCAAAACAAAATGTCAGAAATCACCACCCCTTCATTTTTAAATAAGGACAGTTATTGTTCTATAAGCAGGCTTAGGTCATGGAATGACAACAAATGCCTTCCACTCTGGGGTACTTCTAACTGCTTGATATCTCTCCCAAAATAGCTCCAACCCAGCTGCTGTCTTGAAACTGGCATCAAAGTTAGGGTCTCCAGACATATGGATTAAGGCATAGATATCCTGTGCTGAGAATCCCAAACTTTCCTTCAAGAGAGTGCGACCCACATATAAACGGTCTGTATAAGTGCCAAGGCCACCCTTGTATTTAATGCGAACAGCATTTCTACACTTAGCAGGTTCTGGGGTGCATGAAAAAGACCCGCATAAGTTCTGTGGGAAGAGGCCCGACCATTATTGTCAGAAGCCCCAGAACTGCTGGTGGCTGGACGTTGTGGTGCGGGGGGGAGGCAGAGTGATTCAGCTCAGCTGATAAATAATGGGTGCAGACTCCAGTGGTGTGTCAGCTCGGGGGGCACTATGTTCATTAGAGGACAGCATGTGGAGAAATCAAGGGAATAGCCCATGCCACAGGGAATAATACAGGAGAAGCAGACAATTCTAGGGAGGAGGGAAGATCAAAAGGATCAGTCTGGTCTTCGACCGGCTGATTGGGAGACAGCCATGGATAATTTTGGGGCAGGCTTCATTCACCCAGTGGCCTGTAAAGCCTCAACCACAGTCCTTCCAGTGACTAAAACAGTGTCGTCATAATTCAGTCCCCCTGAACCCAAATCAGTGCTCCGTACAACTAGAGCAGGAGTTGCGGTGCAAAACTGTTCATCATGCAAGATCTGGGAGGCTGCTCCACCAGAAGTAAAATCCATAACATTGCCCCCATCCTCCTCCACCAAAGACTATAGATGGTGTTGCTCAACAGAAATAATAGAAAAAGCAAAGCTACTTCCCTTGTGAGGTGGCTGAGGGTCCTTCTGCACATCACCAGCAGGCGAATGCTGGACCTGCCAAGTAGAAACTCCGCTATATCCAGAGGTACTCTCCCCGCAACACCAACCACAGGACTCAGAACTTTAAAGGGCTTGTCATCAGGCAGCAGAACCACCATAGCTGGCAAGCCACTCGTGAAGCCATGAGCTTTGTCCTGATACTCACGGCACTCCTCTTCAGCCAATAGCACCCGCAAGTAATCGCTCCAAGATTTAAACTGGTGGCATCTCAAAAGTCCTTGCTCAGCACTGCTCATGCTGAAATTGCAGGTAACAGGTAGACCATCACAGGCTTGTGGATCAACAAAGCCTCGCTCCTCACTAGCAACTGGAACATCGGTCTCTGGAAATTCCAAGACAGAATCTGGGTTTGTGACTTCCAAAGCCACCTTCTCAGATAAAGAAGAAGCCTCACACAAAACCGTAACAGAGAAAGAGGCAAGCTCCTGTGCTCCTGCAGCCATCTCACGTCTACCTCCTCCAGGAGCCATAGGTTCTGCCATCTTGGCCAAAGACCAGGATGACAAAGGTTCCCCTACAGGAGAGCAGGGGAATTTCCCTGGTGCCCTGGCCAAATTTTCCCCATTCACTAAAATATCACCAACAGCTTAATCTGGTTCAAAGTCAGTTGTCATTCATTTGTATCCCCCTCTCTCAGGTTGTGCCTGAAAATAGGCAGAATTTGTCTAGTGCTCTTACCCGGTCAACAAAAACTAAATAAATAAAAATATCTCAACAAGATCCAAGAGAAGACAGCTTTTTTATGTGCAAAAAGAAAGGGGGGAAGGGGCGGATAAAAAAAAATGGGAGGGAGGATTTTTAATAGTGTTTTTACTCCTCCTGGCATCAACCAAAACACCATGATTACCAATCCATTGTCCTTGCTTTTTATAGGGGATCCAAATGGTAAATTGTGTAATCAGCTGGAGAACAACAGACACCTATGAAAAAGAAATGAAAAGTTAGTTAAAAGAAGGGATTAATAAGCCTAAATAGTTTTCATATGGTTATTGTGTGTGTAGTTAGTTAAAAGAAGGGATTAATAAGCCTAAATAGTTTTCATATGGTTATTGTGTGTGTAGTCCTAGTACTTTAATACTACTTATACCAAGTAACAGGATTCAGACAGAAAAAAGTTACGCTTAGACTAAACTTAAAGGGGCTTTGCTTGGGTAATGAATTTGTGTGGGAGGAAGGAATAAAGATAGTCGGGATGGAATTAAATCTCATGACGACATGTTTCTCATTTTTTGGCTAAATTGCTACAGGAAAGATTTGAGGTCCAGTACAAAAATCCATCTAGTTTCTTTTTGTAGAAGATTTTCAACTCTGTTTCAATTCATTCACATCTGAGTTGTGGTATCTTTAAAAATGTAAGCCCACTGGTATATTTTCATTTCCTTTGGTTATATTTCTAGCATGTTCTTGTATCCTCTCTTTTAGTTGGAGAGTTGTTCGACCCACATAAATTTTACAACTACACCACAGCGCATAAATCACAAAGGGTGTTGTACAATTAATCATCCGCCTTATTTCCACCTTTTTACCATTCCTTCTCACAAATTATTTTCCTTGTTAGCAATGTCTGCAAATATTACAATGTTCACATTTGAATATTCCCTTTGGTTATCTTGCTAGTCAGCTGTTTATGTTTTCTCTGCCCTAAAGTCACTGTGTACCAGTTTGTATTTCAAATTCTCCCCTTTTCTTGAAGTTGATGTGTGGGATTAGGCCTATAGTTTCAGCTAAAAGATAATCCCCTAATAAAATTGACTAGTTACTGTATTTGTTACTGTTGTCCCTATCTGGTCTGCTAGTGGACTAAAATTTGTGACATTTTCATCTGTTTTCCCTAAATTCCTTTGTTCAGGTTTCAGCAAACTGGCTCAGTTTCTTTCTTTCCCTTTATCATATGCCAGTTTCAGCATTCTTTCACTGTACCCCCTTTCTCTTAATCTTAAAGTTAGTTCTCCTGCTTGTTTGTCAAAATCTTCTGGTTTAGAACAGTTCCTTTTCATTCTAAGGTATTCACCATAGGGTACTGAATTTACCAAAAGTTTTGGATGGGTACTGCCTGGCCTCAAACTGTATTGACAGTTGTTTCCCTTCTATACCCTGTTGTGATCATGTTCTTTCCAATTTCACCTTCTAAAGTAGTTCAGAAATGGTATGGGTACATTTTAAGTTGTACTCATTTTCATTTAATCGATACACAAACTGTTCTGCTTCTTCTCTCGGGCCCCTCCATATGCACATCATATTGTCAATAAAACAAAACCATTTGAAAATGTGATATGCATAGGGGTTCATGAGTGCATTGTAGATGATGTCCCATTCCCAAAACCCAAGCAAAAGGTTGGCATATGATGGTGCCATTGAAAACCCTATCGCTGTGCCAGATATCTGATCGAAGCATACATTGAATTCCAAAAAACTGTGTTAACATAAATTCAGTTGCCTTCAATGAGAATTCCACATGAAAAAGATCTTTTTTCAAATTTCTTTGTAGAAAAAAATATTTTTTATAACTAAATCAGTAGTATTCTGCAATTCTTTCAGTGTTAATTGTTCTTTTTCATCAAACTGCTGCTTGTTTTCTTTTGCTCACTATCAATAAGTTAATTAAGAAGTGTTAATGTTTGGGTTAAAGTGAGAGGCGGTATAAAAGTTGAAGTATCTCAAGCTACGTTTACATTTTTCTACAAACTCCTCAGTTTCCAAACCCAAATCAATTTCTTGCCTATTTATGTGGTAATTTTCTAAGTGAAACAGTTCTTCCAAATGTTTTGCATATCAGCTCGCTTCATTATTCTCCCATTGCCTAATGCCTGACTGTCTAAATTCATTGGGTCTGTGAAATCCACATTAACTAAAGTCTCTTGTTCAGACAACAGAGCAAGCAAGTCTTCCACTACCACTGATTAAGAAACAGTCTCACTAGATTCTCTACTTACCCTATTTTGTACAAATAATTTCTGGCCTCCAATAATTTATTTCTTTCTTCCTTCCAAAGTGTTCCTTTAAATGGATTTTCTGGAACAGACAAAATAAATCCACTTGTGTTTGAAACTCATCTCACACTGTAGTGAGAAAAAAAGATAGTCCTTTGGCTAGAAGTTGTTACGGAGCAGTACTAAAAGATCTTGCAGCCAAATTAATTACTTTTTTAGCACACTCCTCTTTCTCAATTCTAACTTGTCTACTTGTCCCCCTCCTTCCTCTTCTCTTGTGTTTTATTTTTCTTTTCTTGTTTCCTATTTGTTTTTCCTTTTGATAAAAAGGCCTGATTTGGGATTTTTTTCTGATGAACTTGCTTCTGAATCTTCTTTTTGAGTTTCATCTCCCACTTCCTCTGACCTTCTCTTAGAACTTGACCTCCCTTCTCCTCTAGAAATTCCTCATTTATGCTTCTTCCAGAAATATATTCTACCCTCCTGATAATCACTTCCATCTCTTTCAAGTTTTTTTCTGCTTGTGTTTTCTAATTTCTTCAGCCCTGTTTAATTGTTCTTGAAATTTTTCATCCAACTCATTAAATAGAGGATAATTTTTATGAGTGCTCAGTTCTTAACTCAAATTTTCCATAAGTTTCTACAGAGCTATAGACTTTCGTCCTTTGTGCTTGCATATTCCTTAAAAGGAAAATGTTCCCATTCTGTTCAGCTTGTCTAACTTCAACTTGAAGCTACTGACTGAAGAGCTACCCATAGTCTCTAAAGGTAGGGCATTCCACCATGGTATCACCCTCTGGCTATACCATTTTTGTCTTTTCCATGTTCTGAAATTCTCCCCATTCAGTTGAAGTGGGTGCACCCTAGTGAGATAGGTTTGCTTTCAGAATTGGAGCCCCAGTCTGTCCCACAGATCATCATCTTTTGGGGCCTTAAATAGCAAACACGTCACCACTTACCCTTCTATAATGCAATGAGAACGTGTCTAGTTTCTTTAGTCTGTAGGTATAAGTCCATCCCTTTGAAACCTGATATAGTGAGTGTTGTCCTTTTTTGTACCCTTTCCAGCATGTCAATCTCGCCTTTTGTATATGGCGACCATACTTGTGTGCTATTCTCTAATAGTGGTCTGACAAGCAAGACATACATTGGCATCAAAACCTCTCTGTCTCTACTAGATACATGCTTACCGATGCAATTTAAAACTCCATTTGCTTTCTTGCATATTTTCCTACAGTGTGATCCGAATTGCAGATCATTAGAAATAGTAATTCCCAAATCTCTTTCAGTTACACTTCTCAGAGCTATATTGGCCAGGCTATAGATGACCTGCAGAGTTTTCCTCCCCAAGTGCATAACTGTGTATTTTCTGGGTTTAACTGTAGTTTAGGGTTACTGCACCACTTGTCTATATGGTTCAGGGCCTCCTGTAGACTATATCGCTTTGGTTTCTTAACTCTGCTCCCACCCTTCAGTCATCCGCAAATTTTGTCATCCATAAATTTGGGTGTTCAATCTGAAGGGATGTAACACAGATATTGAAAAGACATGGACCCAGAACAGAGCCCTGGGGTACTCCATTTGTTATGTCAGTCCAGTCAGAGAGTATGCCCTTAACACTGACCCTCTGTTTTCTGTCTAGTAACCAGGAGTGAACACATGAAATGACATTTTTATATAACCCCATTTTAAAGAGTACCTGAACTAGCTCATCATGACGTAGCTTATCGAAGGCTTTGGTAAAGTCAAAGAATACTACATCCACTGATTCACCTGTGTCTAAGCTCTTGCTAGCCCTGTTGTAGAATTCAAGCATATTCATTTGGCATGATCGACCTTTGGTAAAGCCATGCTGTGATCTTCTAGCTTATGTTCTTGAATATGCTCTATGATGTACTGTACTCATTATACAATGGGTAAATTAAATGGCCCAAATCCTGCATCCTGATTGGTTGACTGGTACCTTTTCACCAAGATAAATCCTCCAGTGTAACCACTGGAAAGGGTGCCAGCCAACCTTAGCCCCTGCCACCATAAACATATCACTGCCACCCTTGCACGTCAAGAGAGCCACCGCCATTTTCCATCACCGCTTATGAAACAGAGCCACAATAAATTTAAAAACCTTGAGAACGTACTTTCATTTATTTCACATAGACTACCCTGAAACTGTATTTAATTCCAAAAACAAACCTTCTGATGCTAAAACTGTATCTCTAAATACTGAAGATTGTCCTCCAGCATCACCAAACAATCAGAGTCCTGAAGACAACAGGGCTGCAGACAATGTTGGTGCTGAAAGTTCAATCCACCCACAAACTGAACATCAACCTGTGGCCGCTCCCCAAGCACAACTGCAAGCTTCCACATGCATTATTAACCCGACAAAAACCAGGAAGGAAATGCAGCCCCACATGCAAGATCAAAAAAAAATATCTTAAGGACACAATGCTGCAATAGTAAACAGGACACAGAGGTACTAACAAAAGTAAAGTGACATGGAGTGGGGGGGAGAGAGAGAGTCGTATCACTACCTAGCAAAAAGTTTTTTTTTTTTTTTTTTTTTAGAGGAGCAGTAAAATAAAAATCATTAAAAAATTCTCCATTTGTTTCTTACCAAAAGAAAAAAGGAGCCATTGTTCAATAGCAATATACCCCTCCAGGGAGTGGGTATGTAGGTGGATTTATCACTTTTGGTGTGGTTAAGCCACTCAGCTACGGCTCATGACCAAACCACACCAGGCATGGTAAATCCACCAATATATGCACTCCCTGTCATGGTATATTGCTTTAATAATCCCTTCCAATGTGTTATATAGGGTGGATGTTAAGCTAACAGGCCGATAATTAGTTGGACATTTTGTACTACCTTTTCCGAAGAGTGGGATCACTGTGGCTGTTCTCCATAGCTCTATAACTTCTCCCCTGTCTAGGGAGTTCTGAAAAATGTAACCAATGGAGGGTGCTAGTTCGTTTGCCAACTCCTTGACGAATCTTGGATGTATACCATCCGGTCCAGGGGATTTATTTTGGTCAAGCTGTTTGACTCGATCGCTAATATTTACTGGATCAATTAGGATTGGGCTATTTGTAATGTTAAATGTAATGCTTATACTAGTGCTTTGTTTATTTTTATCAGAAAATATTCTGAATGTCAGCCATTTATTTATCTGAAGATACGACTGTGCCATCCTGGTCTAACAGTGGTCCTATAGCTCAACCTGATCCCCTTTTGTGATTTATATAAGCATAAAATGCTTTATAGTTGTCTTTAGTTTTATTAGCCAATTTAAGTTCATACTCAGTCTTAGACCTCTATTTCTTTAACATTCCTTTGTAAATTTCTATACCTTAACCATCCCGCCTCATTCTTATTGTATCTCAAGTTATTAAAAAGCTTCTGTTTCTTAATAATGAGCTTATTTTTTTTATTTAGCCAACAAGATGTGCTTCCTTTTTTACCTTACTTGGATCTAAGAGGTATGTGGTCTTTTATGCATTTATTTATTCTGTTACTAAAAATATCCCACATTTCAGCAAGGCTGTTATTATGCAATTCCTGTTTCCAATCCCAGGAAGATATTTGATGACTAATAGCGCCAAAGTCTAGGGTAGTGGTCTCTCCAGATTGGACGGCTTTTATATTTTCATCTACTTTAAATGTGACCATACAGTGGTCACTGTCACCCAGAGGTGCTGTATCCTGCACTCCTGGATAATATCTGCTGTATTAGTTAATACTAAATCCGTGTTATTGCCTCTGGTGTGCTGCTTAACTATTTGTTCCAATCCAATTTGACTGAATATGTCAATATATTTATGCAATGGGGTGGAAATAAATCCCCACTGATAAATCCTGTTTTGTGATAAATGGCTGATAACATGTCTACTATGTGTATAAATGTGAAATAGTAGACATCATTAGTTTTTATATAGTAGACACATCATCTCCCCTCTGGCCAGTGTTACTTTCAACTTCGTCACTTTCCAAGTAACCACCAACTCCATGCTGCAGCAACTCTCACTGTAAAAACATCTTTACAACAATTAAATGAAAATGAGCCCTAGTGCACAAGTCTTCAAAATGCACATCATTAGAGCACCAGGCTACTCCCATTCTGTTCCTACAACTGTCATTTCCAGGCTACTCCAACTACTTTCAGTTCATTTCCAGAACTCCGCATAATTCCAGATTATTTTAATACATTTTAAGCAACTTGGTTTTGATTAAACTAAAAAAGTGTGTACTGTCTTCACCACCCAAAATGATCTTACCAAACATCACATCCAAGCTCAGCTTGCTCAGACAGCAGGATCAGAGACACCATGCTCCCAAAAACAGCTGGGATGAGTTCGCTCTGGCACCAGGCTAACAGAAAGCATGCTCTGCATATGTAATCTTCAGCCACAAACAACAAAAAAAACTTTTTTTTTTTTCTTTCTTTAATTTCAAACTGCAGACACAACTGAGAACTGTGGCCATCTCTCAGTAACCCAATTCACTCACTAAGTGGAGCTGCCATGTTTTACTGTTATTTTTAACTAAGCTACTTTCGAACCAATCAGTGGGAACATAGCTACATCAGTGCCAGAATCATTACACAGCATGCATAGCATTAGGCACAGCAACGTCAAGGTGGAGGAGCATAATTTAACAAAGAAACCAGAGAACATTTTAAAATAAAAAGGCAACACCTAACAGTTATTTAAAAACAAACCATAAACCAGCCCGGTGGCATAGACAGCTGAGGCACTGGTGCCTTACCTCCAACCATGCTGGTGACCCGGGTTCAGAAACTGACTCGGGAAGTCGTGGGTCAGCAGGGAGAGGATAGGATTGAGTGTCCAGAAGGACTGCTCTCCTATTCTGGAGTGAGTTTGGGAAACACATCGCTCGGCAGTGGCCCCCAGTTTAGACTGGAGGCACTACGTGAGTGATGCAGTGAAGGGGACCTAGAAAAGCGGAAATGCTGCCTGGTGGCTGCCGGATGATGGCTCTCTATCCCCTGATGCCTTTGGTGAGCCTCCTTCCTCAGCAGCATCCCCTGGGCTTGATCGAGTAGTGCGCTGGAGATTCAAACAGAGGAAATATACAGATACAAGTGACATTGAGCACCTCTGGATTAAAATAACTCCCCCTAAATCACCTAAAATTTTATTAGTAATATTATACAGACCACCTGCTATAAAAACAGACAATGCCATGGCCTTACAAAACTATATCCAAAACCTTAACCCTGCAGACAGGATTATTATGGTGGGAGATTTTAAGCTACCAGGGATAAACAGACCCCCTTAGCAGTAGCTGCGGGGTAGAAAATACATAACGGATACACAACAGGGAGCTGTAGAATACACAATTTACATAGATACATAGACAGTGTCAGCAGATAAGGGCCTATGGCCCACCCAGTCTGCCCATTTGAGCTTGTAAGTTCAGTTTATGTTTTCCTAGAAGTCTGTTGCCCCTTACCCCTGACCTCCAGAATTCCTTTATGTCTATCCCATGCATTCTTAAATCCCATGATCGTTTCAGCCCCCACCACTTCCTCTGGCAGGGTGTTCCACTTGTCCACCACCTGTTCTGTGAAGAAATTCTTCCTCACGTTTCCTCTGAATTGTCCTCCCTCCAACTTCATCCCATGCCCTCTAGTCCTGGAACATCTTTTTCGCTTAAAAATAGTGTATTCCTGCACCCTGTTCCTCCCTGTAAGATACTTGTATGTCTCTATCATATCCCCTCTCTCCCTCCTCTCCTCCAGGGAGTACATGTTCAGTTCCTTCAACCTGTCCTCATAGGACTTGTGATGCAAATGCAAATTTATTTTCACAAGTGCTGTTTGACCTTGGGTAACATCACGAGTGGTGTAAGGAGTGGTGGTCACCAGGTGACAGGAGGAAGGGAAAAAAAAACCCCAGAAGGTCCTTGCCTATAACAAATGAAATACTCAACAGGGACCTCGTGAATACACGATTTATTTTCACTCGTGCTTTTCGACCTTGAGCACATCACTCGTGGCTTACACCACTCGTGAGGTTACCCAAGGTCAAACAGCACTTGTGAAAACAAATTGTGTATTTCACAGCTCCCTGTTGTGTATCCCTTATGTATTTTCTACTCCACAACTACTGATAAGGGAGTCTCAGTTTATCCCTGGTAGCTTAAAATCTCCCTCCATAATAATCCTGTCTGCAGGGTTAAGGTTTTGGATATAGTTTTGTAAGGCCATGGCGTTGTCTATTTTTATAGCAGGTGGTCTGTATAACAAAATTTTAGGTGATTTTGGGGGGAGTTATTTTAATCCAGAGGTGCTCAATGTCACTTGTATCAGCATATTTCCTCTGTTTGAATCTCCTCAGCTACATAAATAGCTACCCCCACCTCCTTTTCTGTATTCCCTAGATTTGGTGTACAAGTTAAAACCTTTTGTAGTTCACTCCCAGTAATCTTTTCTGTCCCACCAAGTTTCTGTAATGGCACAGATGTGTATTTTTGTGATGTCAAGATGTGTTGCAGTTGACGCACTTGTTATTAATGCTTCTAACATTAATACGGATACAATTCCAACTGAACTCAGTGATGTTATCACTAATTGTGGTATATTTTTTAGTATCTTATTTGATTAAACATTTTAAAAATCTAGCCGATCCATCAAAAAGTGTTTCCTAGCATTCCTCTGTTTCAGAATTCCTCCAAACCCCAAGCTGGCAATTTTGTCAAGCGTAATCCTCTAGGGGCTTTGTCTTCTTCTAAGTAAGTCTCTAAAGATATTCTATAGAAAATAATGGATGGCTAGGTGGTTAGAATTAAGATTTTACACCCTCTCCCAGGGGGTGAGATGCCAGATAAACCCAGAGAGCAAAACTTAAGGGATATATCAAGGCATCCCACCCCAAGGGGGGGTAAAATCAGAATTTTTAACCACCTAGCCATCCTCTAATGTTTATAATTGCTGAATGACATGTTTCCGCCTGAGTGCTAATGGAATGCAGTCTGTATTTGTTGTTTTATTCGTGCTGGTTTTATTCAATGTCAACAGAAGTAGAACAGTAAAGCTTGGTTCAGAACAGTGCTAGTTTAGGTAATAGAACATTTTTTCAGTTAACATTTTGCCTTCTGAAGGCATATAAGTTTTGTAACTTATGCTTTTCTTCCAAGAACTGCCAGAAATAATGAGAAAAATCAGTAAAACTTTAAAACTTTTAACAAATGCATGCGGTTAGTTTAAAACTTGAACTTTTGGTTAGTATTTTTGCAGTCTTCATTTTAAAAGTCTCTTTTTGGTGTTTCTTTTTCTTCAGGGAATCTAGGTCGACATGGCGAAGGTCGGTTGTTAGGGTGATTCAGGTCGGACTCGTCAATTCTCACATTGTGGAGAGAATGAGATGGTTTACTGGTTGAGTCATCTTCTGTTTGCAGGGTCTGAAGAATGTGGCTAGAATTCTGTGAGAGGTGGCCTGAGAGAACATGCGAGAGAGCAGGGTTTTCACTGAGCGAAGCTGGCTGTCAGGTAGTGTCTCGCACTTTCTCATAGAGAAAGCCGGCGTGTGCTTGTCATTATAACCAGCCGGTTAGAACAAACCTGGCTTTCTCTATGGGAAAAAATGTTAGTCAGTAATTACATTATAGGTTATACTCATTTGGGTAATGAGCAGTCTCTCTAGTTGCAAGCATAGATCCTTTAAATTTACATCTGTAGTTGTGAAGTCACTTACCCCATCTGATTTTTTGCCAACTCTTTCCTTTCGGTGAAGGCTTATCCTTTTCTTAGACAATATGGGTCCTGGATAGTTCCCCCTTACATTTCTGGTCCGTCACCATGATTTGTTCTTAACTCTCAGTTTTTACCTTTACTTGTTCAGCTATCTGGCATGGTAACTTATTACCAATGCCCACACACTTCCAGAATATGTGGCTGATTTTATCACTTCACAGTTCTCCTCAGTAAATAGGACCACAGTTCATCCACCTGCTTCACAGCTAGCTTGCTGTATGGATGTCCCTGGCTTCTGAGTTAAGGCAAGACAGACTGTCCAAGAAACAGGAAGTAACTCAGCGCTCAGGGGTATACCTGCACGCTTGCCCGGAAAAAGCCCACCCCTGCTTATTCACAGTTAGAAAACCAAAAGAACAGAGCGCTGCTTCCACCAAGAAGTAGACAGAGACTTCTTTCACGTGATCCAAGTGGCATATTTTATTGTATCTGTATCAAACATGTGAACTGAATTTCAGCCCCACGAAGCTGTTCGACCCTGTGCTTTGCTCACTCGAGCTTCCTTAGGGGACATGCCTAGGTTACAAAACTTCACTTTAAACACACTTTTAGTGGCACCTATATTTAAGTCAGTAACTACTTCATCCTATAGGTTAATAATAAATTAAAGTGAACTGTACATGTAAAACAGTTTAACACTTAGAAAATCTTATTACTCAAATACCCTGAAACAGTAATTATTTTATTGTGTTCTCACACACAAATAAATACAGATTGCTTAAATTATTCTTGATACATACTGGTGTGGCACATGCAATAAATAAAATGTTCAGGGTAGTGTGTGTGTTTTTTACTGACACAAATAGACACCACTAAAAGTGTATTGAAAATGAGGACATTTTCTATTTATTAGAGACTAGGATTACAATTACCTTTGAGCCAAGGCTGTTTTACAAAGGTTCATGTCAGGATTAGAACAAACAAGCAGGACATTAATTATTACAGGATAACAGGTTACAGTTTATCATCACATGAGTACATACAGATTAGGTGGTACTAGGGGTATGCACAGGACAGGGATAACATTGATAATGAGAACTTGGCGAGACATGAGAAGAAAATGCTGCTAGAGGCAATTGTCAAAACACACAGGAAGTGCAAGTAAGAGGAGGAGGAGGAGTGGGAAGGTAGAGGGGGAGAGTAGGGGGTGGATGAGAAGGGACAAGTGCCAAAAAGGGAACAGCAGGTTAGAGAAGACAGTTGCATGTTCTAGACATTTTCTAACCTAGGCATGTCCCCTAAGGAAGCTTGAGTGAGCAAAGCACAGGGGTGGACAACCTAGTGAGGCTGAAATTCACTTCACATGTTTAATAGAGATACAATAAAATATATTACTTGGATCACATTAAAGAAGTCTTCATCTACTCCTTACTAGGAGCAGCACTCGTTCCTTTTGGATTTCTATCAAAAAATATATACCAGTTTAAAAAGTTTCCCAAAGCTTTCCAACATGGCAGAAAGCATCTTTGAAACTGTAATGAAAAAGTCTTGAAATATTTGATCATGGAGTATCACTTGTAAGGTACTGTGACAAGTAATGCTCAAGCAAAACAGAAAAGAATGGATTCTTGTGTGACCCTTTTCCAAGTTCTAGAAGGGGAACTAGGGATGGAATTGCTAAGCAAAGTGAGGGATCCCTTTGGAAGAAACATTACTATGGTGAGGATTTTTTCTTCAAACCCCAGGAATCTCTCACTCGTGGTTAACAACTGCAGACTCCCTAGCAGTACCCTGGGAAGCTGGGTACAGAATCTACTTGGGGAAAATGTTCTGTAAGACAGCAGTGGCAAAGCTGGTTATCCATTCTAAACTATGTCCAGACAGTAGTGCTTTGTGAAAGTGTGTACTGTTTTCCAGGTAGCCGCTGTACAGATTTCCTGTAGTGAGACACACCTGGAAGCTGCCACAGAGGCAGACATCCTCTTTGTAGAGTGGGCCCTGAGGCCTTCAGGAGGCAACTTGCCAGCTTTTACAACAGAACTGAATGCAGAAAACTATACAAGAAATGGTTCTCATGTATGCTGGTTTACTTTACATAGAAACGTAGAAAACATAGACTTTGACAGCAGATAAGGGCTGCTTGGCACACCATCTTCCCATTTCATTACCTATTGGATGAGCTGCAGATCCTAGTTAACCAACAGCCTACTTCTTCCTACCCCCTCCAGAATTGCCTTATGTCTGTCCCATACATTCTTGAATTTCCCCACTGTTTCTGACCCCCATGACCTCCTCAGGAAGGTCATTCCATGCATCCACCACCCTCTCTCTGAAAAAATACTTCTTCACATTGCCCCTGAGCTATCCCCCTTCTGTCTTCAAATTGTGTCCCCTTGTTCTTGCACATCTCTTTCTGAAAGATGCTACCCACAGACTTTGATTCCCTTGAGGTACTTGAACATTTCTATCATGCCCCCCTCTCCCTCCATTCCTCAAGGGTATGCATATTAATCTCCTTTAGTCTTCATATGGCTTCTGTTGCAGACCCTGCACCATTTTAGTTGCCTCCTCTGCACTGCCTCCATCCTGTCTGTCCTTGTGGAGATGGGGTCTCCAGAACTGCACGCAATACTCCAGATAGGGTCTCATCAACTTTCTGTACAGAGGGAAAACTTCCTGTTTTCTACTGGTGATGCCTCTCCCTATACATCCCAGTATCCCCCCAGCCATCCTTATTGCCTTCTCATATTGCTTGCTTATCTGTAGGTCATCTGATATGACTACCCCCAGGTTCCTTTCCATTTTTGTTTATGTTAATACCCCCCCATTGCGTACTCTTTCCCTGGGTTTTTGTTTCCCAGGTGCATTACTTTGCACTGAATCTAATCTGCCATACTTTTGACCATTCCTCCAACCTTACCAAGTCCCTTCTAATCCTTTCCACCCCTCCTTGTGCATCAATCCTGTTGCAGATCATTGTGCCATCTGCAAAGAGGTATACTTTTCATCTTAGTCCTTCTGTAATGTCACTTATAAAGACATTAAAAAGGACCGGACCCAGTACTGAACCCTGCGGTACCCCACTAGTAACCCCCCTTTCTTCGTAGTGGACTCTATTTACTATTACCCTCTGTGTCCTGTTCAGCCAATTTTTAACTCAGGCTACCACCTTGGGACCCACTCCAAGGCTGGGTAACTTGTATACTAATCTTTTGTGTGGGACTGTGTCAAATACCTTGCTAAAATCTAGGTAGGCCATGTCCACAGCCCCTCCCATGTCTACTACTTTGGTCGCCCAGTCAAAGAAATCTATTAGAGTCGTCTGAAATGACCTTCCCACTGTGAATCCATGCTGCTTGTGACAGGGTCCCACTGTCATCTAGGGAAAAGTCCCCAGAGAATTACAGATATGAACCCCCCCCCCCCATTTCTGTCACTCTTTCCTTGCCTCCTGAGACCCCATCTGGAGTACTGTGTGCAGTTCTGGAGACCCCATCTCCGCAAAGACATAGACAGAGTGGAGGCTGTCCAGAGGAGGGCACTAAAATGGTGCAGGTCTGCACCAGAAGACATATGAAGAAAGACTAAAGGAGCTTAATATGTATACCCTTGAGGAAAGAAGGAGAGAGGGACATGATAGAAACTTTCAAGTACCTCAAGGGAATTAAAGTCCAAGAGGTAGCATCTTCCAGAAAAGAGATGTGCAAGAACAAGGGGCACAATTGGAAGATAGAGGGGGGACGGCTCAGAGGTACGTGAGGAAGTATTTTTTCACAGAGAGGGTTGTGGATGCATGGAACAGCCTCCCTGAGGAGGTCGTGGAGTCAAGAACAATGGGGGACTTCAAGAATGCATGGGACAGGCATAAGGCAGTCCTAGTGGGGGGGTAGGAAGAAGTAAGCTGTTGGTTAACTAGGATCTGCAGCTTATCTGTTAGGTAGGAAAATGGGCAGACTAGGTGGGCCAAGCTGTCCTTATCTGCCGTTAAAAAGTCAAATTCAAATTCTATGTTTCTATGTTTCCTTTTCTGCGTTTCCTTCATTTCTTGCCAGGGTGGCCAACCTAGCAATCTCCACCTTTCCATTTACTGTCCCCTGTCTAGTAACCCCGGGTGGTGCATTACAGTGCGCAGAGTAGAGTAGTGCCGTGCCATTTTTTTCCCCAACCAGGAGAAATATATTAGCACACAGTACGCTGTTTAAACTGGAAATGGTGCCAGAGTAATAAAATAAATAGGACACTACGGGAACTAAGCTAATGAAGCCCCATAGTGTCCTGCATCCAAACAAAGGAAAACTGTGTAAATAAAGAAGCAGCCTCAGAGGTGTTTAACTGGGGCTGCACATAAAAAAAAAAAAAAGGGCCAGAATGAAAATGTAACCCGATGGGTTGCTGTTTCAGTCATTGGGTCAGTACACAAAGAATGCTGGTGGTGGCAGGGGCTCTAGAAAAGTGTACAGAGCCCCTGTATATGCCAAGATGTGGCTGCATAAGATACAGAGAGGAATCAGAGTTTTTATAAGGGGTTTTAAAGTGAACTACACAGAGTAAAACATTGAAAATGTTATGAAAAACAAACAGTTGCCAGGTCTCCTGTGTTGGCAGGAGAAAGATGATATCAGCGCGCCCTTGATCATCTTTTCCCCCTTGCCAACTCAGGGACACCTGTACATTATAGGTTTAGTTTAGTTTATGATAAATTAAAATGTAATTACGTGTGGAAAGCTCTATTAATACCAAACTCCTTACATGGTGTTTGCAGCCCATGAAATGGCTGCTTATATGGCCGTCCTACTATGGTGTCACTCCTCAGATGATAGGAGCTTAGTCCTCATTAGCTATACAACAGTTAATACCATAACAGGGGTTTATAGCGAAGATGACTGATGTATAGAGACAGATTACTGTTGTACTCGATATTCTGCACAGTGGTGCAGCCTGTTTAATAAACTGATGCGGGCAAGGGCAGCAATAAAAGGTTACATGTGATAACAAGAGGTCACCTGATGATGAGGTCATCCCCAGGCTCAGTATGTAACCTCACCACAAGGAGCATAGAACCCGACAGGTGGGTGGCTCAGTAGGTGACTGACCACGGTAAGGAGCAGAGTGAAGGTTTCCACACGGATTGCAAGAATTGTGTTGAAAGAGAAGAACCAGAAGTTTTGGAGAAAGAAAGCATTTCCTGAATGGCTTATGGTGTGACGAACTAACACCCATTTTCCTTTCTGTTTCATCATCATTTTCTTACATTTTTATTTATTGCCAAAATAAATTGACAAATGCATGGTTTGAGTTTTTTATGCACTAAAGCTGCTGCCTCTGTGTCTGCGATTATACCCATTCTGCTACACTGGTGTTAACAGTGGGATAACCTGGTATGCTGAGGCTGTCCGGGAGGCATTTCCGGGGGTATTGCACCAAAACATACCCTAGCAGATGCATGGCAAGGGAGAGGCAGAGCAAAGTGCATTCCACCTAACGAGGTCAGTATCAGAGAGGACCAGAATACAACCTTTGCCTGGGTTGGAGCTCGGAGCCAGGCCTAAGATGTCAAAGAAGGATGAGGCATTCAAGGAGGAAAAGGAGACTGATG
Organism: Neoceratodus forsteri; assembly: GCA_016271365.2. Taxonomy (NCBI): domain Eukaryota; kingdom Metazoa; phylum Chordata; order Ceratodontiformes; family Ceratodontidae; genus Neoceratodus; species Neoceratodus forsteri. The sequence continues at coordinate 340,315,135 of CM057458.1, forward strand.
ATAGAACTGCAGATGATCCCAGCACCAGATAATCCAGATCATCTACTGAAGTGGCTGTGTATGCGCCAAGTGGAGATGGATCGCCAGAGGGATGAAGACCGGAAACAATGGGATGAGGACAGATGTCAGAAAGCAAATGAATGGAGACGCCAGGATGAGAAATGGGCATATACCTTGAAGGTTATTCAGATGATGAGCCAAGGTCGAACTGCACCCAGGAATATCAAGCTCACAAAACTGATGAAGAGTGATGACATCTAGGCTTACCTCAAAACATTCGAAAGGATTGCACAGACCTGTGCTTGGCCCCCAGACCAATGGGTCATAAGACTTCTACCCTACCTGTCAGGAAGGGCTCAGCTAGTCTACAGCCAACTAAGTGGTGCTGATGACAACAATTATGACCGGGTTAAGGAAGCAATCTTGAAAACGTATGACATTAGTACTCAGACTTTCCAGCAGCACTTCCAGACACAAAAGATGTCCAGCTATGATCACCCACTGGAAATGTATGCCTGTTTGAATGGCTATTGTAGAAAATGGCTGCAACTGGCAACAAAGAATCATGCAAATAATGGAGTTGATAATCATTTAACAATTCAAACAGGTCCTGCCCCAAGATGTGCAACTCTGGGTTAAAGAGCACCAGCCGGAGTCAGCAGAGGACACCATAAAACTGGTCGAAGACTACTTGGTAGCTCGCCCTTCAAGACCAGGAGGACAACAGGGTACAGCATCTCCATCCATGGAATGGGTAAGAAACTATTACCAAAACCAGAAACTAAATAATTATGGGAAGAGGGAAAGAGGGGCAAAAGATACCCTATGCTGAGTTAATCTGCCATCATTGCCTAGGTAAAGGGCACATAGTGAGGAACTGTCCGAATAAAAGGAGGTCAGATGCATCCTATCTTGCCCTAGCAAACATTGGGTATGTTGCTTCAGTAGGAATTAAGGCACAACAAACATTGGGGCTGTTGGATTCATGGAGCAGGCAGACTCTTATGAGGGCATATTTGGCACCAGTATCTACAGATACCCAGCAGGATACCACCGTAATGTGCATACATGGGGATATACACCAATACCATACAGCTGTAGTGGAAATGACAGTAAATGACCAGCTGAACTGTATGACTGTGGGTTTAGTCCCTCGCTTGCCAGGTCCAGTGATTATTGATCAGGACTTTCCCCACTTTGACAGCTTGATACAGGCCCAAACAACATTTTTGGAACCTGTAAATGTCATAACTAGGGTCCAGGCTCAAGTCCAGCAATTGTTCCAGGTGTTTCCCTTTGAAGAGGATTTTTTTGACGAGCAAGGGAAAATGAAGAAATCACACAGAGAGGAAAAGGGATAAAAAGGAGTGGACAGAAACCTATAAGGAGGGTATTATGGAAGATGTACCTGATGCCAAAATATGACATTCAACATGAACAATTGGCAGACAAGACAAACCTTTTTTCCCCCACAGGCTCATCAAGAAACTAAGGAAGGGCAATCACGGTTTACTGTTAAAAATGATATTTTGTACAAGATAACTGAATACAAATGCTGAAACATAAACAACTAATGGTATCAAAGTGTTACAGGGAATGGGTAATCAAGCCGGCCAATGAGATCCCTATGGCTGGACACGAAGGAAGTGACAGAACGTTAACTAGACTGTTATCCAGGTTTTGTTGGCTGGGTATTTGTTAGGATATGGCAAAATACTGTTGGGCTTGTGCAGCATGCCAGCTAGTAGCCCAAGGTGGCAAAAAGGACCAGGTGCCACTTCAGCCACTCCCTTATGTAACCACCCCCTTTGAGAGGATTGCTGTGGATGTTGTGGGGCCTGTACATAAAAGCTCTAAGGGTAACAGTTTTATTTTAGTAGGGTGTGACTATGCCACTCATTACCCGGAGGCTTTCCCAATGCACACTGTCACCGCTCCCATATAGCCGAAGAGCTGGCAAAGATATTCAACAGAATGGAGATTCCACAGGAAATCCTGACTGATAGGGGCAGTAACTTCTCCTCGGTGATGTTAAAAGAATTGTACTGACTTTTGGGGGTGTCAGCTGTTCGTAACTTACCCTACCACCCCCAGACAGATGGCTTGGTGGAGCGCTTCAATAAAACCATAAAGAAAATGCTCCAGAAATATGTCCAGGAGGAAGGTAGAGATTGCGACAAGTATATCCCTTACCTCCTATTTGCCTATCAAGAGGCACCCCAAGCACCTACTTGGTTCTCCCCTTCGCTTTATTGTATGGAAGAAATCCACGAGGCCCACTGGATGTGGTAAAGGAACATTGGAAGGAGGGACAAACTGTGGGTTACAGTAACATTTTGGATTAAATGACTTCCTTGAGGGAAAGGTTAGTCAGATATGTAACACTAGCCTACATGAATGTTACCCAGAAACAGCAAGGCCAGAAAGTGAATTATGATAAAGGGTTGAAAGAAATAGTGTTCATGCCTGGAGAAAAAGTGCTTTACTGTTGCCTTCCACAGAAAAAGTATTGAGGAGGTGGGCAGGACCCTATGAGGTTGTTAGGCAGACAGGAACTGTCAGTTTTGAAATTGAACTGCCCTGACGTAGACCTAACAAGAGGGTGTATCATGCCAACCTCCTCAGAAAGTGGGTAGATAAGAGTATACCCTAGACATTGTATATTCACCCAGAACAGAGTACCACCAAGCATGATGTGGTCTATGAGACATTAAAATCCCCATGGAAGGGATAGCCATTCAGATAAACCCCAAACTTGCCACAGCCCAGAGAATGGAGATAGACCAACTTTTACACAACTATGGTCTATAAGGAAACATTTACCAGAACCTGAGAGAGAGCCAAGGGGGTGATACATGACATCAGGATTATACAAAGTAGGCCCATCCACCAGAAGCCTTACAGGTTACCAGAGAAAGTTAGACAGGAGGTGACCGAGGAAGTGAGGAAGATGGAACAATCAGGGGTTATTGTTCCCTCACAAAGTGCCTGGTCCTCCCCATTGGCAATGGTGAAAAAGGAGGAGGGTGGACTCCAACTAGACCTTGATTTTCAAAAGCTAAACATGATTTCAGAATTTGACAGCTATTCTATGCCCCGCATTGATGAACTGTTACATACTGGGCAGTGCTCATCTTATCTACCGTTTATACTCGCATATAAGTAGTTTTTTTGAGACCTTTTTTATGGTTTCAAATCATGGTACCGACTTATACGCCAGACACTGACAATGTAACAAAAATTTCCAGCTCCTGACTTGTGACAATGCTGAAACTGCACCTTACCATGAGTGCCTGAGTCACCTGATAATGATATAATGAGCGGCTTAACACTTACTTGATACCCAAGCCTCACACCTCCATAGCTGTTACTCTAGCTGTACACGCTCCTGTCTCACATCAACAGATGTGCTGTGATTAATGATTTGACACTAGTTGACACATTGTCAGCAGAAGCCTGTCTCTCACCAACCACATCAGTCCTCAATAACTTCATTGCTCCTCTCTGGTTTAATCAGGCTACAAGGCTCCCCTTTGTAAATTCAGTGCTCCCCCTATTTTACACAACTCACTGTGTCTTCACAGAAAAGGAAACGCATTGCGTACAGCACGGACTTTAAACATAAAGTGAATACTGTAAGTATGCAGAGTCCCATACTAATGCAGCCGCCAAGAGAGAGTTTGGAATAAATCAAAAATTAATTCAGGATGGGCAGTCCAAATAAATCAGAGCTGCAGGCAGTCAATAAGGGGGTAACGAGAATTACCGGTAAGTTAAACCCATTCAGTGTCATCCATTGAGGAAAAGCTGAGCACCTGGGTCCTCAGTCTTTGCTGTCAAGGCTACATAGTGAACCACACTGCTATACAGCTGCATGATATATTAAAATATAATAAATACATCAATAAACAGTCTGAGATTCAAGTACCGGTAAACTTATTTATTTAGAATTCGTAAGATTTGATAGACAACTTTTTTCCAGATGTTGTGTTTTAGGTAAGCCTGCCTGAAGTCAGGTTCCAACTTATATTCAGGTGTATCACAAAATACCATTTGAAAAGACTAACCCCCTCACCCTGACTTATACGCGCGTATATACGGTAAGTACACTGGATTTGACCAAAGGCTATTAAAATTCCTTTGGCCCCACATGCACAAGAACCGACAGCATTTAGCACATCCATTGGGCTTTACCAATTTACGACAATGTCTTTTGGTCTTCATGGTGCACCGGCCACCTTTCAAAGGTACATGGATCACATACTGAGAGACCACACTCAGTATAGTGCTGCCTACCTAGATGACGTTGTCATTTTTAGTCCAGACTGGTCCACACATTTAGTATATCTCCGTGCAATCGTTCATACCATCCATGATGCAGGCCTGACTATAAACCCAGCAAAGCGTTCCGTAGCAAAGACAGAGACACGGTACCTAGGGTTCATTACTGGCAACAGGACAATTAAACCTGAGCTGAACAAAGTAGAGGCAGTCACCAATAGCCCCACACAGATCACCAAAAAGCATGTCAGATCCTTTTCGGGCCTTGCAAGTTACTATCAACGCTTTATAGCAGACTTTGCTACCATTGCCATACCCTTGACAGGACTGACAAAGAATAAGTACCCAACAGAGTTAAGTGGACACCTGAGTGCGAGTCAGCCTTTAGAAGTATAAAGGCAGTGTTATGTTCTGCCCTAGTACTAATCAGTCCCAAATTTACAAAACCATTTGAGGTCCATCCCAATGCCTCTGATACAGGCATCGGAGCAGTACTGTCGCAGCATGACAGCAAAGGAGAACACCCAGTGCTTTTCATTAGTAGGAAGCTACATGAAAGGGAAAGGAAGTATTCCACAACAGAGAAGGAATGTTTAGTGATGAAATGGGCAATAGAAGCGCTTAAATATTACCTTTGGGGAAACAGATTTGTAGTAGTGAGAGATCACAATCCCCTTTGCTGGTTAAATCACATGAGAGAGAAAAACATGAGAATAATGAGGTGGTACCTTTCCATGCAACCCTACAAATTCACAGTCAAACACCATGCTGGTTGCCAGCACCTCAGTGCTGATTTCATATCAAGGTATGGAGCGGACAGCACTCCAGTAGTTGATGTTTGAACTGTTACCAACAATGTCTGACTTGTCAGGATTGCTGAGAAATTTATGTGTCAGGGAAAGAAGCATATAATCTCAGGGAAAAAGTACGGTATGTGAACGGTTGTAAGATGTTAACACATCAGTCTCTTTAGTACCATTCCCTGAGGGGAACTTCTAGAGAGGGTGGGTGGAAGTTCCAACCCTTCCATGGGTGAAGAGTCCAAGGCAACAAAGGTTTTGTTTCTTTCTTGTGTGGGGAGGAGTGTGACAGGGTGCCTCTGTCATCTAGCAAAAGTCCCCAGAGAATTATAGATATGCACCCCCCCATTTCTCACACTTTCCTCTCCTTCTCCTCCTCTTCTGCCTTTCCTTTATGTCTTGCCAGGGTGGCCAACCTGGCAATCTCCACCTTTCCATTTTACTGTCCCCTGTCGCTTAACCCCAACACCCCCACCGTGGTGCATTACAGTGCGCCGAGTAGCACTTTGCCGTTTTTCCCCCAACAGGGAGAAATACATTGGTGCATGGCACACTGTTTAAACTGGAAATGGTGCTCGAGTAATAAACTAAAAAGGAAGCTACAGGCAAGAAGCTAATATGCCCTGTAGAGTCCTGCACCAAAACAAAGGAAAACTGTAAATAAAGAAGCAGCCCCAGAGGTGTTGTAACTGGGGCTGCACATAAAAAAAAAAAAAGGATGTACCAGAATGAAAATGTAACCTGACAGGTTGCTATTTCAGCATTTGAGTCAGTACGCAAAGAGCAAAGAATGCTGGTTGTGGCAGGGGCTCTAGAAAAGCGCACATAGCCCCTGTATATGCTAAGATGTGGCTGCATAAGATACAAAGAGGTACCAGAATTTTTATAAGGGGTTTTAAAGTTAACTACACAGAGTAAAACAAGGAAAATGTTATGAAAAACAAACAGTTGCCAGGTCTCCTGTGTTGGCAGGAGAAAGATGATAGGAGTGCACCCTTGATTATCTTTTCCCCTTGCCAACTCAGGGACATCTGTACCTTATAGGTTCTGTTTATGATAAATTAAAATGTAATTACCTGTGGAAAGCTCTGTTAATACCAAACCCCTTACATAGGGTTTGCAGACCACGAAATGGCTGCTTATATGGTGGTCCTACTATGATGTCCCTCCTCAGATGGTAGGAGCTTAGTCCTCATTAGTTATGCAACAGTTAATTAATGCTATAACAGGTTGATAGCTAAGATGATTGATGTATAGACAGAGATTACTGTTATATTTTATATTCTGCACAGTGGTGCAGCCTGTTTAATAAACCTCTGTGGGGCTAGGGCTGCAATAAAAGGTTACATGTGATACTAAGGGATCACCTGATGATGTCATCCCCAGGCTCAGGCTCAGTATATAAGCTCACCACAAGGAGCACAGAACCAGACAGATGGGTGGCTCAGTAGGTGATTGACCACGGTAACGAGCAGTATGAAGGTTTCCACACAGATTGCAAGAATTGTGTTGAAAGGAAAGAACCAGGAGTTTTGGAGAAAAAGCATTTCCTGAATGACTTATGGTATGAGGAATGAACACCCATTTTCTTTTCTGTTTCATCATCATTTTTTAAAATTTTTATTCATTGCCAAAATAAATTGACCAACGAGAGGTTTGTGTTTTTTATGCTCTAAAGCTGCTGCCTCTGTGTCTGTGATTATACCCATTCTACTGCCTTGGGTCCTATGCCTCACTGGCTTCTAGTAACTCAATAATTCTTTCTTTCAGAAGTGATTCAATCATTTTCCCTACCACTGCTGTCAAGCTAACAGGTCTGTAGTTTCCTGCCTCTGCTTTGCTCCCATTTTTGCAAAGGGGAATCACATCCACCCTCCTCCATTCCTTAGGTACCACACCATCCTCCCATGATTTGTTAAAAAGGGTAGTCAGTGGTGGCACTAGTTCTCCCCCTAGTTCTTTTAGAATTCTGTGGTCAGACCCCATTGTTTTATCCACCTTCAGTTTTAGGAGTTCTTTCAGAACACTTTCTTCTGTGAAAGGACTGGTATCAACCCCCCTATCCAGAGTGCTATTTATTGGATTAGATAATAATAATAACTTTATTTTTAATGCGCTTTTCAAAATATCAAAGCGCTTTACATGTCGAAAAGCACAATATAAAATATCACATAAAACATAAATACAATAAATACATAACAACATCACATATTAAAAACCTACAATAAAACCATCCATACTATCCACAAAATAATATTAATACTCAAATATCAATTAATCATCCAAGAAGGCACTCCGCCACAGGTAGGTTTTCAAATTTTTCTTAAATACCTCCAAGGAGGCGCACTCCCTTAACTGGCAAGGTAGAGAATTCCAAAGAGTGGGAGCTGCATAAGAAAAAGCTCTGCTACCAGAAGATTTTAAACTCACTCTTGGAATCTCTAACAACCCCTCATCAGCCAAGCGTAGCGATTGGCCAGGGCAGTAAGGCACCAGAAGTTTTTTCAGATAGGTCGGACCCTGATCGTGAAGGGCTTTAAAAGTCAATAAAATGACTTTAAAGGTGATCCGCCACCGTATAGGAAGCCAGTGCAGTTTGTGCAGTACCGGGGTGATATGACTGGATCTCCTTGTCCCAGTCAACACCCTGGCTGCAGCGTTCTGCACCAGCTGAAGGTGACGGATTTCAACCCCAGAAAGCCCAAAGTAAAGGGCGTTGCAGTAGTCCAGCCGTGAGGACACAAAGGCATGGACCAACATTGGCAAAGAGTCAGTTGGAACAAGGTAACGAACCCTGGCGATGTTCCTAAGATGATAAAAGGAAGTCCTGACAATGGCTGACACTTGAGATTGAAAGGTCAGCCTGTCATCTAGGACAATCCCCAGGTTGCGCACCCATTCAGAGGTCGGAAGTGACATGCCATCAAGAAATATTCCAGAGGGCAAGCCATCTTTCGGCCTCATTATCTGACCACCAGGGTCCACCACCAATACCTCTGTCTTCTCCGAGTTCAATTTCAACCAACTAGAATCCATCCATCCTCGGATTTCTTCCAGTCAGTTATTAAACACCGAGAGAGCTCCATCCTGTTCAGGTGCAAAAAACAGGTATAGCTGGGTGTCATCTGCATAGCAGTGAAACCTCAGCCCATACCATCTTATAATGTCTCTGAGGGGCAGCATAAACACTGTGAATAACATGGGTGACAGCACTGAACCCTGAGGCACCCCACACAAAGAAGTTGGGGAGGAGGAATGAACCCCCGACACAACTCTCTGTGATCTCCCGGTAAGGAATGAAGTGAACCATTTTAAAACAGTTCCCGACATTCCACATATTTGCCTCAGGCGTGCTAACACCACCAGGTGATCCACAGTGTCAAAGGCTGATGAGAGATCAAAAAGAACTAGAATAGAACATCTCTTCTGATCCCTCGCCCTCAGAAGATCATTAAGCACCCGAACCAGCGCAGTCTCGGTGCTGTGTCTTTTATGAAAACCAGACTGGAAGGATTCTTAGATATTATGGATGGTTAAATGGTCTTCCAATTGGGCTGCCACTACCTTCTCAATAACCTTCCTCAAAAAGGGAAGGTTAGAGATAGGTCTGTAGTTTGAGAAACAGTCTGGGTCCAAAGTAACTTTCTTGAGTAGAGGTGTAACCACTGCTTCTTTCAGGGAGTTAGGAAACTCACCTAATTCTAAGGAACACCAGACTATCTGCACCATAACTGGGCCAATGATCTCAAGACAACCCAAAATTATGGGAGTTGGTCCAGGATCTAAACTACAGCTCATAGGCCGCACACTATGGATGATCCTCATAATATCCACAACCTCCAGTTGGCAAAAGGAACTCCAAGAGAAACTAGGCATTGTGAGCTCACACTGTTCCACATCACCACCCTTAGTGATTGCTGGATGCAAGCCCGCCCTGATGATGTCCACCTTATTTGCAAAGAACCGAGCGAGCTCCTCGCACTCCATTTGCCGAAAAGGCTCTCTGGACTTGTAGACAGGCTGGGTTGCATAGTCTGTCTACAGTCCAAAACAGCTGAGCCGGTCGATTCTGTGCAACTGCAATCTCCCTGGACAGAAATTCTGCCTTCTTATGGGTGATTGCAGATTGATAGATAGAATAATATTCCATCAATCTAAGGCGGTTGGCATCAAGGGCGGACTTGCGCCAGCACCACTCTAACCTTTGCCCCTGTCTCCGCAACTTCCTCAGTGTCCCATAAAACCAGGGGGACCTGGGGCGAAGGGATAAGGGGCACTCACGAACAGGAGCAATAAAATCCAGGGCCACTGTAACAGCCGTATTATAAGCTGACACCAGTTCCCCCTGGATTACTGCTAGCCAACACGGAGGATGAGAGATCAAGGACCGCAGCAAGGCCCTGAGAAGTAACATTTCACAATGGGTGGTACCTGACCATCTCCACAGGGGAAGGCCTTCTAAAGGGGGTGCAAAAATTGAACCTCATGGTGTGGTGGTCAGACCAAGCGACTGGTTCCACCCCCACATCAGATGAATCAATCCCTAAGAGGAAGACTAAATCCAGAGTGTGCCCAGATCTATGTGTAGCAGTGGAAACTACCTGTGTAAGTCCCAAAGAAAACATAAGTTGGAGGAAGTGGTTACCAAATTGTGAGAGTTCATAGTTGATCCAGGTATTAAGGTCACCCAGAACCATCAATCTGGGAGACTCAAACGACATATCGACGAGAAAGTCTGCTACTTCTATAAGAAACGTTTTCCATCTCTAGGTGGACGGTAGATGAGAACGATTTGAACGACTACACCTGCTACAACTACGCATTCAAAAGATTCAGTCTCACCTACTACCACATTTGTGAGGCCTAATTTAGTCTTGAAACAGACTGCAACCCCACCCCCCGCGGTCCAATCTCGGGCGGTGTATCACCGAATACCCGGCCAGAACCATGGCCTCCAACATGGGGCCAGAGTTTTCATCCAGCCAGGTCTCGGTGATGCAAGCCAGGTCAGCTGAGCCAACAAGATCCGCAATAATAGCCGTCTTATTCCTAACAGACCTGGCATTGCATAACACCACCCGAGTTGGACAAACCTCGGAGGTTGTCCGACCTATCTGCCCACTAAATTCGTCAGTGCCCTTGGGTATGGGCACCAGACATGGGAAACCCTGTATGGATTCCATTTTGCCCAGGGCACCTTCTGACTTAACCTCATACGATGGCCACGCCTGCTCATCCTCACCTGTTCACCCACCCGCCTCCCCACTCTCCCACGAACACCCCAGTGCTCTACAGCCTGGTAGGTCTCAAATTGCAAAGGAGGGGTATAAAAGGAGGAGGGCACGAAGAGAGGATACCTCCCTCTTCTTTGTGAATACTGAGCAGTATTCATTCAGTATCCCTGCTTTTTCACTGCTCCTCTCTGCCCACTCACCTTCCCCTTTATTGAGTCTCACTATCCCTCCCACCTTGGTCTTTTTTCGCTCCCTAATGTACCTATAAAAGGTTTTATTCCCCTTCTTAACAGAGTTGGCCATCTTTTCCTCGGTTTGGGTCTTTGCTATTTTGCCTGTCTTACCCACTTCCTTCTACTTTAACTGGTATAGTTCTCTGTCCTGCTGTTTCCTTATACTTCCTGAATGCTATCTTTCTCCCTAACCTTCCCCATCACCTCTTTTGAGAACCATGTTGTTGGTTTTTTTTTGTTTTGATTTGTTTATTTGCTTCACACAAAGGCTTGTTGCCTCTGATGGCAGTTTTGATGTTTCCTCATTGTTCCTCCTTCCTGCCTGTTTGCTAGTGCTTTTCTGAGGCACTCTCCCATTTTGACAAAGTCAGCCCTCCTAAAGTCTAGTACCCTCACTTTTGTATGGCTTGACTCCTCAGCTGTGTTTATTGTGAACCACACTGGTAGTCACTTGTTCCCAGATGGCTACCCACTTCTAGATCTGAAATCCTCTCTCGGTCCCTGTTTAAGAGTACCAGGTCTAAGATTGCTCCCTCCCGAGTGGGTTCCAACACTAGCTACCTGAGGCATGTCCCCAGTAGGGCATCGAGAATGACCCTGCTCTTGGATGTGGCTGCAACAAAGTTGCTCCAGTTAACATACGGCATATTCAGGTCCCCCATCACTATTATCTCCCCTTTTTTTGCCATCCTAAGGATGCCTTCTATCATTTCTTCTCCATTTCCTCCCAAGATGGGGGTCTGCATACAACCCCCATGTGGATTGTGGTGCCATTTCTGGTCTCCAGAGTGACCCACAGTGCCTCCTCTCCTCCCTCCTTACCCCTTAGTTCCATTGCTTTGATCCATTCTTTTACATAGAGATCTACTCCTCCTCCTCTTCTACCCTCCCTGTCCCTTCTGTAGATTGTGTACCCTAGTATGTTGACATCCCACATGTGGTTCTCTGTGTACCATGTTTCTGTGACTGCCACAATATCCAGGCATCCCTCTTCCATCAAGGCCACCAGTTCAGGGAGCTCATTACCTAGACTACGGGCATTGGTACTCATTACCCTCAGTTTTTTGATGACCTTACCCCTTTTTGCCGACAGGACTACAAATACATATTTATCAAAAATTGGTAAGCAGATTCATTTGTGCTTTGCTTAAATGCATTCTACAGTAACCATGGAACAATTATGTGCATAGAAACCCAGTGCTGGAAAATTTGCAAAAAATGAGGGGTAAAGCTGACAGTGTCCCTTTAAATCCAAAAACTTGGCTTCCTGCTGCCTAAGCCACTCCCCCTAATTCACAGTCCCTTTCACCTAGCTAACTGCACAGATAACAGTTCCAGTCACTCAACTCAGACAAACACAATGTTTTATTTGTTTGTTTTTACCCTAAACTGAAGGTCCCAGTAGTAGAGTTCTAGTTTTTAAGTCCCAGAAGAGTAGCAAAATTCTAACAGCACCTCCTTCCTCTTGCCGTAGGTGACAAACAGCCAAGTATTGGTGGACCTGACATCCTTTGTGTGGTCCAAGTAGTACCTCAGAGCTTGCTTAACATCCAGACTGTACAGCTTTTGCTCCCTTGGGCTGGACTTTGCCATAAAGAACACTGGACGTGTGATTGATTCAGATGAAATTCAGACACTACTTTGGGGAGAAATTTTCTGTTAGTTCTCAAGACTACCTTGTCCCTGTGGAATATGATACAGTTAGGATCTACATAGAGGGCTTGAAGCTCACTTACCCTTCTAGCAGATTTGACTAGTATGAGGAAAACTGCTTTCCAGATAACATATTTCAGGGCAGCAGTTCCCATGGGCTCAAAAGGAGCCTCCATCAGCTAAGTGATACATAGGTTCAGGTCCCATGGAGGGACAGCATCCCTTACTGAAGGGTACAGGTGAGAAGAAAAAATTACTCACCTTAGTAATGTTGTTTCTTCTAATGGAGTCTTGCTATATTATGACATATGCAGTTTGTCCCAGCCTTAGAACTGCTCCGGAGGTGAAAGAGTTAAAGTCCATGCCAGGCATGGAACTTAGAGCTCGAGCTCGGTTGAAAATTCTATCTGTTGTTCTTCAAACTAAAACTGTCAGATCTTTACGAGCAAAAACTCACTAAGACTGTGTGGAAGCTGTAAACCTACACTAGCCAACTGGCTACTTAATTAAATAAACACACTTTTTGGTGCCACAATGAAGACCCAAGTCAGGAGACCCAAAAAATGACAAACACAACAAAGATCACCCCAAAAAGAGGGGTGAAAAACAAGGTGGGCATCTAAAAAGTGCCAACGCTGCCCTACCCACCCACATCCCCAAGAGTAAGGTTCTGAGAGGGGCAGGCAGGGGAGGTCATAATATAGCAAGACTCCATTAGAAGAAACAACATTACTAAGGTGAGTAATTTTTTCTTCAAACAACATGAAGTCTTGCTATATTATGACATATACAGACTACACAGCAGTACCTCCATGGAGGAGGGACAGAACCTACTTGGGAAATAGGCTCTGAAGCACAGCTGTGTTAAACGAGCATCACTCCTAGCCTGATGTCCAAGGAGTAATGCTTAGTAAAAGTGTGCACCGCTTTCCAGGTAGCTGCTTGACATATCTCCAGGATAGGGATGTCCCTGGCAGCAGCCAGAGATGCAGCTGTACCTCTGGTAGAGTGAGCCCTCAGGCCTGAGGGAGGAACTTTACCCAGTTTTTCATAGCAGAATTGGATACAAGAGACGATCCACCTGGCAATGGATCTTTTAGTGGCAGGTTTCCCTTTGCCAACCTCAACATAAGTGAGGAACAGTTGGAGGGAGTTAAACCTGTGACCTTTGGTACGATCTATGTAGTAGCTAAGTGATCTTTTGACATCTAAACTGTGCAGTCTCCTCTCACCAGAAGATGAATGGTCAGTGAAGTACACAGGGAGAGATATAAATTGATTAAGGTGGAAATCTGAAACCACCTTAGGCAAGAACTTTCGGTTAGTCCTGAAGATTACCTTATCTCTGTGAAAGGAGATAAAATCAGGCTCCACTGACAATGCTTGTAACTCACTTATGCACCTGGCAGAAGTGATGGCTACCAAAAACACAGTTTTCCAAGTCAAGTACTTGAGCTCTGCTGAAGACAAGGGCTCAAAGGGGTTGCATAAGCTGGGCAATGCAATATTAAGATCCCAGGCAGGAGGATCCCTGAATGGGGGTTTGGTGTGAAGCAACCCTTTTGAAAAACTTGGAGAATACAGGATGAGCTGAAAGAGAAGAGGGCTTACCTGCTAACAAGAAGGCAGACACGGCTGCCAAGTGCACTTTTAGGGTAGCTGGTCTCAGCCCTAAAGTATTTAAATGAACCATATAATCCAGGACTGTGGGTAAGTCAGCAGATTCTGGGGAAATATTCTTCCCAGAGCACCATATGGAAAATCTCTTCCATTTGGAATTATAAGTAGCCCTGGTGGAAGGCTTCCTAGAAACCTTCAGAATATCCAATACACCTTGGGAAAGGTGTAGGTCAGCAAACTCTAACTCTTCAAGAGCCAGGCCTTGAGATTGAGAGATTTGAAGTTCGCGGGTACCAAACCCTCCCCTGAGCACAGGATAAAAGATTGTGATTCCTGGGAAGACACAGGGGACGGTGGACTGCTAAGGACATAAGGAGTGGGTACCAGGGCTGTCTGGCCCAGTCTGGAGCAATCAGAATCATCTTGCAGGATTGAGACCTGATTTTGATTAGCACTTTGAACAGGAGAGGGAAGGGTGGAAAGGCATAGAGAAACTTCCCTTCCCAACTGAAAAGGAAGGCATCCAGGGGGACTGAGTCCAACACTGGGGGCCTGCAACAAAAAAGGGGGAAGTTGGTGATTGTCTGGGGCTGCAAAAAGATCTATCTGGGGTGTGCCTCATCTGGCAAATACCACCTCCAGAACAAGGGGGATCCAGAGCCCATTCGTGATGGCCTTGGGAAATCCTGCTGAGAGCATCTGCCAGGACATTGCCCTTGCCTGGGAGAACTGCTACAAGGGAGGTGTTCAGGGAGTAAGCCAGAGATCACAACTTCATTGCTTCGGTGCACAAGGCCGTAGACTGAGTGCCCCCTAGCTTGTTGATGTACCACATTGTGGTGGTATTGTCTGTTCTGACTTGAATAACCTTGTTCTGAACAGATTTGGAAAAAAGCTTGAAGTGCTAGAAAAACTGCTCTGAGTTCCAACAGATTGATGTGGAGCAGAGATTCCTGAGGGGACCACAATCCCTGGGTGATGAGGTCGCCCATGTGAGCTCCCCACCCCAATAGGGATGCATCTATAGTAAGGATTAAGGAGCGAGACTGAGGAGTAAAGGGGACCTCTGTCTCAAATTGCCCTGGTCCTGCCACCACTGAAGGGCCTGGATCAGGGTTTGAGTCACTGGAATTAATTTGGTTAGAGGGTCCTTTCTTTGAGACCAAAAAGGCTCTCAAATGGAACTGGATGTCCCTCATCTGAAACTGCCCTGCACTACTGCTGTCGAAGCAGCCATATGTCCCAGGAGCTGTAGAGTGCCTCTTGCTGGTCGAGAGACCTGCAGGTGAAGGAGGAAGCCAGAGAAATCAGGGTACTTGCCCTTTCCAGGTGAAGGAAGGCTCTGGCTTTTTGTGCTCAGTTCTGCACCTATGAAGGTGAGAAGCTGGACAGGCTCTAGAACTGACTTTGAAGATTGAGAAGGAAACCTAGAGAAGTTAGCAGTTGCTGAGTTACTTGAAGGTGTAACCTGACTTGGTCTAGGACTGGCCTACTATGAGCCAGTCGTCCAAGTAAGGAAAGATGGCAATTTTTGCCTTCTTAGTGGGCAACTGCTACTGCCAGGCATTTTGTGAATATCCTTGGGGCAGATATAAGGCCGAAGGGCATTGCTCTGAACTGGTAATGACCTGAGGGCAGTTCGAATCTGAGGTACTTTCAATGGGAGCTTCTGATGAGAACATGAAAATAGGTATCCTTGAGGTCCAGGAACACTAGTCAGTCCCCTGGCCTTAAAGAGGGTAAAATAATTCCCAGAGTCACCATTTTGAATTTTGGTTTTAAAAGGTGCTTGTTTAGATACCTGAGATCCAGGATGGGCCACCATTCTCCTGTCTTTTTTGGGATAAGGAAGTACCTGAAGTACAACCCTTTGCCTTGGTGTAGGGGTGAAACCCTTTCCACAGCTCTGAGAGCCAGGAGGGTAGAGAGTTCTGCCTCCAGGGCAAGAGCCTCTGAAGAATTTGCAGGTGGAAAGATCTGATTCTCATCTTTGGAAATTTTTTTGAAGCTGAGAAGCAGTCCCTGGCTTACTACTTCCAGGACCCACTTGTCTGATGTTAGAGACTCCCAGTCCTGGACAAAGTAAGCCAGCCTGCCCCCTACAGGTAGTGGAGAATCGGCCCTGGGCGCCCCATCAGGGTGCCTGTTTGGCAGGGGCTTTAGGCTGAGGGGTGGAAGCAGGCCTGCCTGTACCCCATCTGCCTCTCCCTCTAAAGAACCCCTTCTGCAAAAGCTGAAGAGGAAGCCTGGGCTTGGTAAAAAGGCCTATGAAAAGGCCTACCCCTGCCCCTGGGAGGCTGCCTTTGGGGAGTGACTTGCCTTTCCTTGGCCTGTGCACCATAGGTGGTCCTATATTCATCCATTTTCTTCATGTAATTCTCTGTTTGCTCCTAAAGAGAGAGTTGCCCACAACAGGGAAATCCATGGCCTTAGTCTGGGTATCCTATGACAGGCTAGTACATCTGAGCCAAGCCATTCTACGGGGAGTCACAGATGTAGGATGAATCATCATTAGAGTCCACTGCAGCATGGAATTGCACCTTGGATGCCTCAATACCATCAGCGGCCACCTGGTCCAGCTCTTGTGTCAGCTGGCCAGGAACCTGCTTTGCTAGAGCTAAAACAGTATCCCATCTGAATTTTTGATATCTAGCAACATAAGCCATATAATTAGCTTGTCTGAGTCCTAAGGAAGCTGCCATGTACTGTTTCTTTGCCATGGCATCTATCTTTCTGGAGTCCTTGTCAGGGGGGTGAGAGGCTAAGGGAACGTTTGCCTTGTCACAGACTGCAGCCTGCAGCACCCCCATGTGGCTGCATTGTTGTGTAAGGAACTCCGTATCAGAGCCTGATAAGCATACCTTTTGTCCACTCTTATCAACAGGAGGTATGGTGTGAGGAGCTTTTAAAAACTTTACTGTCTGTTTCCAAAAAGATTTATGCAGAGGAATAGACAGTCTCCTAGACTCTGGGATATCCATCATTTCTACAAAATCAGGCTCCTCTTGATCATCCACAGCTTCCTCCATAGAGAGCTGGAGGGTTTCAGCCATTTTCTTTTTTTTTTTTTTTTAAAAACATGAATAGAGAAGGGGACTCAGAAAGCCTGGGGGACACTCCTGAAGGTCTGTCTGGAGAGATGTCCGGTTCAATGGGCACATCCAGACTTTCAAAACCACATTCACTCCCTTCATACTCCTCTTCCCCCTCCTCTGGTTCATAAAATTCCTCTAAATAATACTCTTGAACCGGAGGAACCGACCGAACCGAGCGCTTACCTGATGATGCCGGTTCGGTCAGAACCGGGGAGAGTGACTGAACAATTTTTATTGCTTTAGCTATTTGCTAATTTTCTAGATTTCTTTGTTGGAACCGACTCCTCAGAGTCGGCTCTCCTTTTGCCCAAGGAAGTATCGCCCTGGTCAGAGGGCACTCCCTCCGGTTCAGTTGGAACCGAACCGGGCTGGCCATCCGGGTCAGCGGACTTTTTGGCCTCCCGCTCCCTGAGTCTACCAACTCTCTTATCCAGGGTAGCTGCAGGAAAACCCTTGCAAATCTGGCAGTCTGAAATGAGGTGGTCAAACCCCAGACAATAAACACATGTAGTGTGGGGGGGTCAGCCTTGGCAAAGGCTTCCCCACAAACAACACAGTGCTGAAACCCAGTGGGCCCGGTTTTTCTTTTGGGTTTCTCAGACATAGTGCCAGCCTAACCAAAAACTTGCCAGTTTACGGCCATCTGCCAAGCAAGACTCTCTTATCGGTTCCCAACCGTGTCACGGGTCAGGAAAAAAAACGTAATTAAATCCGTTTTTTTTAGAACCGATAAGAACCGGGAACCGCACTTCTAAAAGACTGTAATGTAATAGAAGTAACTTGATCGGTTCAAACCGAACCGATGAAAATGTTTACAAGTTCCACACAGAATTAAATGTAAAAACCTATCTAGTACTTACAATACCACAGATAGAACTTGAACCGACCAGTTGCGGTTTAATTTCGGTTAAAAAAACGAAAACTTTTATACTTTAACCGACAAAATGAACTGAGCAGAAGGAGGAATCTCCGGAGCGACTGTTCAGTGAGGCAGAGTAAAGAATTTGACAGTTTTAGTTTGAAGAACAACAGATAGAATTTTCAACCGAGCTCGAGGTCTAAGTTCCATGCCTGGCATGGACTTTAACTCTTTCACCTCCGGAGCAGTTCTAAGGCTGGGACAAACTGCATATGTCATAATATAGCAAGACTTCATGTTGTTTGAAATGCCTTTAAAAACCTTTTGAAAATTGGTTGCAAGGCCACTGACCCATGCTTGCCAGTTCAGGCACATGCAGACACTGCTGCCAGATGTACATTCAGGATCAAGAGCCTAGGGTGCAAGGACTTGAGGTGGACCAGGTAGTCCAGCACTGAAGGAAGGCTCACCTAAAGCAGGCTGAGCTGCCCGGAGAGCAAAGGGAAAATATTTTCCACTTTCAGTCATAGGTTTTCCTAGTTGCTGGTTTCCTGGAAACCTTCAGCACTTAAAAACCTTCTCAGAGAGTTTTAGTCCAGAGAACTCTAGCTCTTCAAGTACCATGCTCTGAGGCACAGAATTCTCAAATCTAGGAATGTTATCCTGCCCCGAGACAAAAATCAGTAGATTGTACCTCAGGGAAAGTTTCTCAGGATGCCTGAAGGAGAGGAACTGGAGTACCACCAAACTTGCCTGGCCCAATCTCGAGCTATGAGGATCATTGTTGTTGGCTGCCTTCTCAGTGTTAGCAGCACTCAGTAAAAGGTGGAACAGTGGAAAGGCATAGAGAAACTTCCCTGCCTAGCTGAGGACTGGGGCATCTTCTGGGACTGTACCTACCAAAGGGAGTCTGCAACAGAACAGTGGGAGATGGTTGTTGTCCCAGAAAGCAAACAGATCTATCTCTTTTGTACCTCACCTTCTGAACACTGTAGCCAGCACCTGCTTGTTCAGCATCCATTTGTGGATTCTCTGGCTGATTCTGCTTAGGGAATCAGACAGTATGTTCTTTTCCTGGTAGGTGTACTAATGATAGCAGAACATCCAGGGAGTATGCTAGGTTCCAGATCTTCATTGCTTCTGTGCACAGTTTTAAACATCTTGTTCCTCCCTATTTGTTTATATACTACATGGTAGTGGTGTTGTCTGTCCAGATCTGGATGGCTAACCCCTGATGTGGAAGGAAAAGGCTTGCATTGCCAGATACACTGTCTTGAGCTCCAGGAAGTTTATGTGCTCCTGAGACTCCTGTGGGCTCCACATACTGCTTACAGTGAGGTTTTCCAGGTGGCCACCACAGCCCAGGAGGGAGGCATCTGTAGCGAGTATGACTGTGGATGATTGCTGAGGGAAGGGAACTCCCTCTCTGAGGTTGTCCACTTCCTTCCACCACTCCAGTGCCCTTAACAGACACTTTGTGATAGGCATTATTTCTGACAGTGGATCCCACCTAGGGGACCAATGGCTTCCCAGCTGGTACTGGATATCTCTCCTTTGAAACCTGGAATCACTACAGTTTATAAAGCCATGTGCCCCCAGCAACTGTAGGAATTCTCTTGCAGGTCTGGGTTGACCTGTCATGAAGGATTTTGCAAGTACTATCAGGTTTGCTACTCTTTTCCAAGGAAAGAATGCCTCCCCTTGGTGAGCATCTAACTCTGCACCTGTAAAGTCCAGGACCTGAACTGGTTCTGTTTGAGATTTCTGAAGCTACTCATCCAAACAAGAAGAATCCAAATCATAGCACTCTGCTGGATCTCGTTGTTATAAGTAAACCTCACTTATTTTCCCATGCTGGTGTTTTTTTCTCTGATATCAATAACCACTGTTTTATCACGTGCGTAAGAGCTACCCCAAAATTTACATCTGCCTCCAAATTTACTACTGAGAGGTGTCGACGCAACATTGATCCTCATGCTTTTATCACAGATCTAAGAGACTCCCTGCTTTGGCAGGACTTCTACCTAGCAAAATTAGTGAAAATGGTGCACAATATCTTTCATGAAATTGTGCTAGGGGCTCTGGATAAGCATGCACCTCTGGCTAAAGTCCACACCAAGAATAAAACATGCTGATGGTTTACGAAGGAGCTGAAGATCTCACTGTAGAATAGAGACATGCTTTGGAAAACAGCCCAGAAAACCAAGCATTCCACAGATTGGATCTCATTAAGGGAGGGTGAGGAACCTTTGCACCAAGATTGTCAGAGAGGCAAAGGCCAACTTTTATCGCACAGAAATTGACTCCTCCTCGAGGTGTCAATCCAAATTTTGGAAAACATTAAAGGATATAGAAGGTCACACTTCTGGAAATTCCCTACCTACAAAAATTACCATTGGTAACACTACTCTCTCTGATAGGCTCACTATCCTCGATTATCTCAACAATCACTTTGCCACCGCAGGTCTAGCCTTCGATGCTTCACCTGCCAGTAATCTCCACTCTCAATTTGTTACACATGATCAAGAGGTCCCTATCAGTAGCTCTATGTTCTCTCTCCTTGAAGGAAGTCAAAGATACTAGGAAAAGCACTGGAGCTGACCTCCTTGACCCTTTTTACCTGAAAATTAATTATCAGGTGCTGGTTGTGCCAATTACACATCTCTTTAATCTCTCTCTTTTGCAGGGTGACCTTCCTCCTTTATGGAAAACCGCCCATGTGATTCCTCTTTTCAAATCTGGAGACCCCACTGATCTTAACTACAGGCCAATCTTCCTACTCTGCCTAAACTACTAGAAAAAAATTGTTAGTGGTCAGCTCAGAAACTACTTAGAATCAGTGAAACTGCTTAATCCACTGCAATCAGGTTTTAGACCCCGACATAGTACCATTTCAGCACTTGCTAAAGTGACCAACTGGCAGTGAGTTGGATGCCAAGAACTGTGTTTGTGCAGTATTTCTATACCTGAGTAAGGCTTTTGATACTGTTGATCATGACCTGCTCCTTACATCCCCTCCAGAACTTTGGCCTGGATCAACCATCACTGAGATGGTTTTCCAACTATCTTGCAGGTCAGTTTCAACAGGTAAAAGTGGAAGGGGAACTTTCTCCCTTAAAACCCGTATCAAGAGGTGTTCCACAGGGCTCTATTTTGGGTCCATTGCTTTTCACAGTTTACATTAAAAGAATTGATGCCAATATCAAAGCAGCCAACATACACCTCTTCACAGACGACACGGTGTTGTATATCATCAGACCGGTCCCTGGAGCAGCATGCAGTGATCTACAAGAAGAAGCTGCAGCTTGTAAACCAGACACCACTCCTAAATGCCAAAAACACTAAGGCAATGATCTTGTTACCCCGTATCCATGCAGTCACCCCTGTAACAGCACCTCCAATCCTTACACTCCTACACGAACCCTTGGAATATGTAACAAAGTTCAAATACCTAGGGGTTTGGATCGACCATAGACTTTCCTTCACGGACCACACAGAAGGGCTGATTAAAAAGCTCAGACAGAGACTTGTTCTGTTTTACAGGATTAACTATCTCCTTTCAAGGGATGCCAAGATAAGACTGGTCCAAACCACCTTCCTTTCCCTTCTAAACTACGTGGATTTCCTATACAGTCAGGGTTCCACTGCAGCACTTGCAAAGCTTGACATGCTCTACCACTGAGCTCCAAGGTTCATTAGTAGTCTTCCATACTCGATGCACCACTGTTCCCTATACTCAGCTGTGGGATGGTCTTCCCTTATGTACAAGCAACAGAGAAATGCCACATTCTGGACCTTCAGAGCAATTACCAAGAAGTTGCCCAAATATATTTCGGACTGCCTTCCACCAAGTACGATAAGCAAGTATGTGTTCAGAAGTGTCTCCTATATTTTTTTGACAGTGCCCAAGGCCAAATCACGATTTGGCAGGGCTTCCATAAGTTTCATGCTACCTCTATTATGGAATAAACTGCAAAAAAACATTGAAATTAATCCACCCCACTACTTTAGCAGCTTTCAAAATACTATATGCTTGTTCCTTTAAACAATCCTGCAGTTGCTCCCCTTGATTCTTGCCTCACCCTTAGGAGTGGATTTAGCACCTGCTACATGCTTCCCCATTACAGCCTCTCTCCCCCCCTCCACTCCTCCCCAACTACATTTCATTTTCCCTCTTATCCCATCCTTCCGGTTGCCACTGTTATGGATTACTGTAACCTTATCCCATGATTGTACCCTTCAGCCGAGAAGGACCTCCCCTACTACCCCCAACATATAGTCTGTATGTAACCCATTTGGCTATGACATCGGTCCCTGATATTCGGCAGATTACCTTGTGCCCTCCCTCCATCTCTTCTTCCTCCTTCCTTCCCCCATCGATATCTTATTATCCTTATACTACATCCATGATATATTCTTTCCTCTGGTATCCTCCAGGCTAATGTGTACATATTATATTAATTGCTGTGACTTCTTATATGTTTGTAATTACTATTGTATATTATTACTATTGTATATATTAATTGCTGTGACTTCTTTATGTTTGTAATTACTATTGTATATGCATTGCTACTTTCATCAGCTTTCATGATAACTGTTTCTGGCTCTATTACTTCCTTTATGGTTGTCATAATCCTTGCGTAGATTATGATTATGTGTTCTGTCCAGGCCCATCTCAAAAATGAGCATTGCTTAATGGTGTTCACCTGGTTAAATAAAGATTTTGATTGATTGATTCTGGGCATTTATCCAGGTCCTCCCTCCATGGGGTGCTGTGTGAAGATGAAGGAGGACTTGGCCTCCTGGTATGACTTTCCTGAGACTAGCCAGTCATCAAAGTAGGGAAAAACCACCATCCCTTGCCTCTTAAATGTGCTACCACTAGGGATAGGCACTTCGTGAACACACTGGATGCTGATGGTAGGCCAAAAGGAAGGGCTACAAACTGGTAGTGGCAATTCTCTACCCTGGATTTGAGGTACTTTCTGTGACTGGGCCTGACTGGTAAGTAAAAGTAGGCATCATTCAGGTCAAATGAGCCTAACAAATCTCCTTGTTGCAGTGATGGGATCACTGATCCTAATGTTACCATCTTGAACTTTTCCTTTAAGTGTTTGTTCAGATATCTCAAGTCTAAAATGGGCCACCACTCCTCATTTTCCTTGTGTGTCAGGAGCAATCTTGAGTAAAGTCCCTTCTCCCACTGTGAGGAGGGGATTTTCTTCACTGCATTTGCTTGTTGCAACTTTTTTACCCCTATCTCCAGCAAAGGTTTTTCTGCTATAGTATGAAGGATGAAGGTTTTGACACTGCAGTTTTGGAAATTTTCTGAACTGCAAGGTCAGCTCCAGACTCATTATTTCCAAGACCCGCTTGTCTGATAATTTTTTCCCATTCCTGGAAATAGTGAATGGCCCTTCTCTGGCAATGGCTGGGTGACCTGTGCAGGCATGTCAGGGGTTTTGTTTCACCTGTGCTTTGGAAGCAGGTGTTGCATCTGCATGCCTGGGACCCCTTCTGCCCCTACCTCTGATGAAAACCCCTCTGAGGGGCTAAGTCATAAGTAATGTAGGCCCAGGAGTATTAACAGGACAAAACAGTAAACCATGCTATAGAGCTAGGGTGGGGTGAGAGCTGCATGCCCTAATGGAAACAGTAAAAGATAAAAAAATAAAAAAATAAAAAAAAAAACACCCACACTCCAGAGCCAGGAGAGCTACTATCCCTCCAGTGAAGGTAGTAAAGATGTCTGGAATCTCTGCTTGCTTGCAAAATTAGGATTTATTCCTGGTGGTATCACACAATGGATAAAGAATAGTATTAGGCACAACAAAAACTCTGTGTGCAAGGCTCCTGGCACTTTGTCAATTAAGACTTCATCGGGGGATAGTCCTTGCAATTAAGACAATCAATTTATACCATTTTTATTTATTTTATTTATTTAGCTTTTGTTGACCGGGTAAGTGCACTAGACAAATCCTGCCTATTTTCAGGCACGACCCGGGGGAGGGGGATACAGATGAATGCCAACTGACCTTGAACCAGATTAAGCTGTTGGTGGTATTTTTACTGAATGAGGGAAATTTGGCCAGGACACCAGGGAAATTCCCCTACTCTTTTCGATAAGTGCCATGGGATCTTTAACATCCACCTGAACTACCACCAATCCAGGCAGATGGGACCTCGGTTTAACGTCTCATCCGAAAGACGGCACCTCAGAAGTGCAGCACCCCTCTCATGCTGCACTACAGTGTCAGTACTGGAATATTAACCCAAGTGCCAGATGTGGGAACTGAACCCACAGCCCTCTGATCTCCCGGCCTCAGAGGCGAGTGTGCTACCTACTGAGCCACTGACACTGCTCACCATTAAAATTCAAATCCAGTTATGTCAAATTTTTCAACCAATCACAGAGCCCAGAATTCAAACATAATTATGCAGCTCATCTAATGATATAAAAAAGGCAAAACATTTCTACAACCACCAAGAGAGTAAGGCCAACATGGTTAAAGAAAGGAAGCTATCTCAAATATAAAAAAATATAAAGAAAAAACATCAAAAATTGAAGAGAGACCTTCAGGACTATAAGGAGGGTCATTGTTTTAATTGGTCATGGCAGAACAGAGAGGGATCCAACTCAAGAGTGCGATCAAGATCCAGATGTAGGTGATGTTGGAGGCAGGGTTGAAGCAACCAAAGGGTAAAAGACACAACACATAATAAAGTAGAGGAACCAGGAACAAATAATTGTACAGGCGAGAGCACATCGAACCCACCTCCCACCACCACAAGAGTAACATTCTTTGAGGGACCACTGGATCAAAATCAACCAAAAGGCAAGGCAAAAAATGGAAGACGGTAAGGAGGAAACCAAAGCACCAAACTGAAGACAAGGAGTGGCAGATAGTAAATCTTTCCAGAGTCTCATTTTCAGAGGAAGAACTTAAACTACTGAAGAAGGGACTATCGTTTGTTCAGAGTTCTAAACCGAATGAATTTAACAACATCATTGACTTAAATAAGTTCTTAAGGAAAATTGAGCTGAAGGATTGCTTTTTGAGACAAACACCACATTCATTTGATACAATGGGCTGGACACAGAAGGTAATAGTGAATGGAACACATTCCGAAGAAAGGGAGGTCACTAGTGGAGTACCTCAGGGCTCAGTACTGGGTCCCCTTTAACATCTTTATAGGTGACATTGCAGAGGGTCTGGAGGGAAAGGTATGCCTCTTTGCAGATGACACAAAGATCTGTAACAGAGTTGATACACAAGGGGGGTGTAGAAAGGATGAGAAGGGACTTGGCAAGGTTGGAGGAATGGTCAGATATATGGCAACTTAGACAATGCAAAGAAGTGCAAAGTAATGCACCTGGGAAACAAAAACCCAGGAGAAGAGTATACAATAGCAGGGGAGGTACTAACAACAAAAATGGAAAGGGACCTGGGGGTAGTCATATCAGATGATCTAAAGGTTGGTAAGCAATGTGAGAAGTTAGAAAGGAGAGCCAGGGGGATATTGGGATGCATAGGAAGGGGCATCACAAGTAGAAAACGGGAAGTGGTTATCCCTCTGTACAGACAGTTGGTGAGACCCCAACTGGAGTACTGTGTGCAGTTTTGGAGACCTCATCTACACAAGGACATAGACAGGATGGAAGCAGTCCAGAGGAGGGCAACTAAAATGGTGCAGGGTCTGCATCAGAAACCATATGAAGAGAGACAGAGAGCTTAATATGTATACCCTTAATGAAAGGAGGGACGGGGGCACATGATAGAAACGTTCAAGTACCTGAAGGGAATCAACAAAGTCCAGGAGGGTAGCATCTTTCAGAAAAAGAGATGTGTAAGAACAAGGGGACACAATTTAAAGATAGCAGGGGGACGGCTCAGGGGTAATGTGAGGAAATATTTTTTCACGGAGAGAGTGGTGGATGCATGAAACGGCCTTCCTGGGGAGGTTGTTGGGTGTAAAACAGTGGGGGAATTCAAACATGCATGGGACAGACATAAGGCAATTGTAGTGGGGGGTGATAGGAAGTAGGCTGTTGGTTAACTAGAATCTGCAGCTTATCCAGTAGGTAGGGAAATTGGCAGACTGGGTGGGCCAAGTGGTCCTTATCTGCCATCAAAGTCTATGTTTCTATGTTACAGCAGCTGACACAGGGAGTTTATTTCAGGACAACATGGATGGCGTCTCACTTTAGGGTTTTTCTATTGTGAAAGAAACACAAGGGATAAGGGAGGAGGTAGGAATTTTATTGAAATCTGTGGACACACAGGATGATATTGGGGCTAGGGCCATGGACAGCTTGGACCTGCAAAATGTTTTAAATTTACAGGATCTGCTCAGTGAAAATTTGGCACTGGACTCCTAGTAAAAAAAGACATTTAGATATATCATTGTATGATATAAATGTATCTTTCTTAACTCACATTAGGAAAGAAATATTTAAACCAAAATCCATGTTTTGCCCACAGAGTTCAAATCCAAATATCATGGCTTATAAAAGTACTGTCCTGAGGGAGGTGAAAAAGATTTTGAATGAAGGCAACATACCTTATCATAGCAATTTGTCCATGTCAGAACACTAGGCACTAGAACAATTAAAACATGATAACTTGATTTTCAAACCAGCAGACAAGGGTAGGAATTTAGTGATTATGGATAGAGATTTCTATAGAGTAAAGTGCTAGAACTACTCAGGGACACTAGTAACTACTCACTGCTTAACAGCATCCCCTTGATGCAATTCAGAACTGAGCTATCTATTTTGGATAAAGCCAAATCAGAGGGTGAAATATCTTAACCAGAAGTTTTATTTTTATATCCAAAATTGACCAAAACTCCAACCCTATATATTTTGCCCAAAATACATAAGAATGTGCATACCCCCCCCCCCGAGCCACCCTATAGTTTTGGGAATGGGCTCCCTGACTGACATGTGCCAGTTCATTGATTTCCTTCTTAAAAGAAGGTATACCATCTACCCTCATACACTTGTGACACTATGCATGTGCTAGAAATGTTACAGGATTTTCAATGGCAGGAGGGCATGTTGTGGCTCACCATAGATATGGAATCCCTCTATACCTCGATACGTCACTCAGATGGTATAGAGGCATGTAACTATTTTTTGTTGCAGGATCCCCTAAATGAGCACATGCCAATAAACCTAATCTTGAATGGTCTTGAATTTGTTTTAAAAAGTAATTACTTTAAATTTGATGGGGACTTTTATTTGCATAAGTGTGGCACAGCGATGGCCGCCTTTCTCGTTAATTTATTTCTAGACCACCAGGAGGAAACTGTCCTGATTACTACACAAACTAATCCATTTGACAAACATATTGTCAAGTGGATTTGTTCTATAGATGACATACTATGTATATTGGCAGGGCACTGAGACATAAATCTTAACATTCATGGAATGGCTTAACGACAATGACAGGGACCTGAGATTCACACATAAATGTGATAACACTGAAATAGAGTTTCTGGATACAATTCTGACAAGAGGTACTGACAATTTGATTGCCACCAGGGGGGTTCAGAAAACTAACAGCCACAAATAACTATTTGTTAGCATCTAGTTCACATCCCAATGCCCTTAAGGATTCAATTCCTTACAGTCAATTTCTTCTGTTACATATAAATTGTAGTGATCAAACATTTTTATCACAAGCAGATGACCTTAGGACCAGATTTCTCAATAGAGGTTATAATTATGATATATTGGATTAGGCC
Organism: Neoceratodus forsteri; assembly: GCA_016271365.2. NCBI lineage: Eukaryota > Metazoa > Chordata > Ceratodontiformes > Ceratodontidae > Neoceratodus > Neoceratodus forsteri. The sequence goes on from CM057458.1 coordinate 340,342,660, forward strand.
TTAGCTAGAGCAAGCAGTTTGGAGAGAAGTCAATTGCTGATTCCTGAAACAAAATGATTTGGTCAGTTTTGTAACAGAATATAACAATGTGGTAGGGAAACTAGGAAATATTGCAACCAAATATTGGCCTATCTTGCTCAATGATTCACTGCTGGCTGAAAATAGATTGAAAGAAATATGGATTTTGAATAAAAAAATGTTTAAGTACATTACTAATGCAGGTATTTTTTCTGGACTCATGGAAAGAGATTATTATTGTACCATTATTCAAGAAAGGGGATAGACAAGACCCGGGCTGCTATAGCCCACTCACAGCCCGATTGATTGTACTAAAAATATTTTTGTGAAAATTCAATAATAGGTTAAATATATGGAACTCAACATGTACTCCCTGGAACAATGCAGGTATAGAGGGGACATGATTGAGACATTCAAGTTTCTGAAGGGTATAAACAGTCTCCACCCAGGAGCTCTTTATGGTCAATAGCACCGGTAGGACAAGAGGACATGAGATGAAATTCAGGGGAGGAAGAGTCAGGGGCAACATGCAAAGGTTTTTCTTCACAGAGAGAGTGGTTGACCCATGGAATGGTTCACTGACTGGAGTCATTGACTCCAAAACAGTAGGGGAATTCAAAGCAGCTTGGGACAGACACAAGGGGACTGTCTCTCAGAAATCCTAAAGAAGAGGTAGGGCTTAGGGCAGACTAGATGGATCTTTGGTCCCCATCTGCTGTCAATTTCTATGTTTCTATAGAGAAGACTCAGGTAATAGATGAGACCCAGGCTGACTACAAAGCAGAGCAGGATATTCTAAAAGAGATCAATGCTTTGTATTGGTTCATATAATTCATAAGTACAGTATTATTAAAAAGTAAACATTGTGTCATGCTTTTATAGATTTGAAGTCAGTATTTGACATTAATAGAGCTTTACTTTGTGAAAGAGTAGATCAAATAGGAATAGAGAATGAACTATTAAACGATTATAAAATGATACCAGGACAATAAAACTCTGGTAAGATACAATATAAAGGGAGAGAGAAGTGGAACATTTGTCACAAATAAGAGCATCGAGCAAGGCTGAAGCCTGTCTCCTTCTCTATTCAATTCATATCTTAACACAATATTAATGACAATGTACAGACCAGAGTTCCACATATGAAGAAGTCAGCAGAATGAGGCCATTTGGTCTATCAAGTCTACTCAGATTGTAGGGTCCACTGCTTGAGCTAATGTCCCTGCCCTCCCTGTCCATGACCCTTACTTTCCTCCTAAACCTATCCCAGCCTCTCTTAAAGTTGCCCACTGTCTTTAATGAGTTGACCTTTTCTGGCAGTGCATTCCAAGTGTCCACCACCCTCTCAGTGAAGTGCTTCCTGCCCTCCCACCCAAATCTCCAGCTTAAGACTGTGCCCCGTAGTGTTATGGTTGCCACTCAGCTTAGAGACTCTCCTTATCAACTTATTCGTTGTTTTCAAGTACTTGAAGGTCCCAATCATGTCCCCCCCGCTCTCCTGTCTTCCAGGGAGTACATGTTCAGTGCCCTCAACCGCTCCTCATATGCTCTACCCTGCTGATCCACTATCATATTTGTAGCCCTCCTCTGGACCTTCTCCAGCAGGTTAATGTCCTTTTTGAGGTATGGGGCACCAGTACTGAACTCCATACTCTAGATTTGGCATTACCAGTGACCAGTACAGGGGCAGTATAACCTCCTCTCTCCTACTATTGATCCCCCTAGATATGCATCCCAGCATCTTGTTTGCCTTTGCTGTTGCTTTCTTGCACTTCATGGAGTGCTTCAGGTCACTAGTGATCATCACTCCCAGGTCCTTCTCCTCCTCTGATGCAAATACTCAGACTCCACCTAGGTAGCACTCTGTCCTGGGATTCGTGGCTCCAATATGCATAACTGCATTTTTTGGCATGGAAGCCGAGCTGCCAGATCCTGAACCACCTCCCCAGCTTTTCCAGATCTTCCTGTAGGTCCGGTATCCTTTCAGCTGTGTCCACTCTCCTGCAGAGCTTGGTATCATCCATGAATAGGCACATTTTGCCCTTAATGCCATCCCCAATGTCATTGATGAAGACATTGAACAACACCAGCCCCAATACAGAGCCCTGTGGGACCCACTGGTTACCTCTCTGGTACCAGATAACTCTCCCCCCCACAACCACCCTCTGGGTTCTGTCCCTCAGCCAGTTTTCCACCATCTGGCCATCTTTTCCCCAACCCCAAGATCCATCAACTTCCTGATCAACCTTTTGTGGGGCACAGAGTCAGAGGCCCTGCTGAAATCAAGAAAGGATGTCTACTGCTTTGCCCCATCTACTGTCTTAGTGACAGTCAAAGAAGTCAATCAGACTAGTATGACATTATCTCCCCCCCATGAACCCATGCTGCCTTGCATCCTGAAGACCATGCTCCTCTAGATATTCCACCAACATTTCCTTTAGTATGGTCTCCATGAGCTTGCCCACAGTGGAGGTCAGACTGACTGGTCTGTAATTCCTTGGGTCATCCTTAGAACCGCTTTTGTGGAGGGGCACTACAAGTGCTGTTCTCCAGTCCTGCAGTACCATGCCTGACTCTAGTGTATTAAATAGGACTGTCAGTGCCACATGCCTAAAATAGGAAACCATGAATGTCCACATTTAGCATATGCAAATGACATTATACTTTTATCAACCAGTTACCTAGGTATGAAAAGAATTGTACAAGAATTTAATCAGGAATGCAAAAAAAGCTGAACTCCAGATCAGTCTTTCAAAAAACTAAAATTATGGTGTGTGGGGGTAATAAAAAATACAAATATTAGATAGAAAATAAAGAACTGGAGGTAGTTGGTATTTTTTTTATCTAGGAATAATAATAATGAAAGATCGGTCTTGGAGAAAACATCTCAAAGAAATAAAAAATTTATACCAGTGAACAGTTTTACCTACAAATATGAGGACAATTAGTAAAAGGTTGTATTAAACCATCAATGCAAAAATAAAAATAAAAACTTTATACAGGGCAAAAATATAGGGTATTCAAAATAAAACAAATAGATACACATTACTAAAGTTTTATAAAATGTTGCCGGGGCTGCAATTAGGGACACATTCAGCCCTGGTTGGAGCCGAGTGGGAACAACTTCCATTAGACCGAGAAGGGAAAGATTAGTAATATACTAGTTAAGGGCATATGAAATGAAAGAATACAGATTAGCAAGGATGTGCATAGAGGAGGCTATAAACTACAACAAAATATAATATTCCCAAGCATATCCATAATGGAAAGGATTACTAAAGAATACTATTTGATAGCAATGAAAAACCCTCAAAGGAGAAAGTTATTAACCAGATTTAGGTATGAATATCATTACAGTCAAAGGTTAAGAGATTGCATTAGCAGCAAAGAAATGACAGTCCAGGTGCAAGTGTGGAATGAGAATAGACAATGTAACACTTGTTAATTTTATGTCCTATATATGAAAAAGATAGGAGAAAGTTTTTAGGGGATATTCTCGGTTACTGTCAGTTTGAACCAGAACATCTGGCTACCAATCAGCTAAAATCTAATTCTATAAAAAAATATTAGAATTGGTTACTTCATGACTGAATATGATAGAGAAGAAAAAATGCACACACAAAGGGATGTTGAAGCAAATGTACAATGTGACTAATACAACTGAAAATTTTATCTGTGATATTGTATTATGGTATATTTGGAATTTTAAATAATTTTATGTAACTATATTATATGGTGGCTATATGTTTATTATACATAATGGTCTAGTGATGTAGCTTTGTAATGACATTTGTTGATCAATAAAACATTGAACTTGAAACAATTAGAAAGAGACCATGGCAAATGAGATTGAGCCCTCTCAGATAAAGGAATGACAAAAGAGGGAATTGTTTCTTTCTTACAGGCTCGAGACTTAGAAAAGGAAATGTGGCAGCTGGCATTGTCAACATTCAGATAGCTAGATGTTGATAAATAGTTGGAAAAAGGGCAAAGGAGGACAGAAATCAGTAAAACCTGAGACAGTATGAACTGCATAGTTTAAAGGAACACTGTGTCCCTGAGTGAAGACAGCTATATGGAAGCGATATCAATTAAAGGCAAAATATGAGCAATTAGAAGTGGACAAAAACACAGCCAAGAAAACGACCCTTGACATCCAGGAAAATTCCAAAGAAACAAAGCAAGATAGGTTGCTGCTGACAAGCTGTATCAGACAGGCAGAAAGTTCTGCAGGAATGTGATGACTGACTTCACGGCATAATGTGAGCAGCTAGCGTAGTATCCATCACTTGCAGCTGAAGTACAGTATAACTTGTGCCTAAAACAAGAAACTCAGAATGTACTCACAGGAGAAGCTCACGTGAGGCGTGAAAACATTTGATTGTAGGGGAGTGTCGGCAGCTCATATAGGATTGTCTATGGGGAGTCAGTCACAAGGATATTCTCAATCGAGAGGTCTCCTTGGCAATGCTAGACCTCCAGAGCGAAGCTTGAGAGGTCATCTGTTGCCAATGAGACCTCGAGATCAGAGAAGGTCATTGTTTTTGAAGGACTCCCCATAGACAATCTTTTATAGTGTATGGGGAGTCTATTCAATAAAAAAAAAAAAAAACAGCAAATGGATGCAGAAATAAACTGACAAATATTTTAGAACAAGCGTTACTTAGCTTCAGTGTACTGGCTCATTCTACCGCTACTTGCTTCCTTCATGCCACGGCTGATAACATCACACATGCACGAATGCATTTAATCTTTTTGTGCTGCACTGGTGACATACTCAGTACAGCACAACAAGATCCTGATGCACAGAGTCAAATACAACAACACTGTTCTGAGCATGGATTTCCATGCTCAACAGCATTCCACCATACACTATACTGCTAATAATATATGGTTTGGGATTACTGTGTATGGAAAACAAATGTTTTCCAAATCTTGTTGTAGGGCAGTTCCAAGGTCAAAAAAGTTGTTGTACTATCGTTCTGACATCACAGATAGTATAACAACTTTTTACCCTTAACCTGCCATCCGATTGGCTGCAACAGTGCTGTTTTCAAAAAATTCACTCAAAAATGGTGCCTGTACTTAGCGAGCAGTGCAGTCAGGCGAGTACTTCATAGACACAATTTGGACACGGACTACTAAAGTCCATTCCGTGTATCCAAACCATTACTTTGCAGTTTTTTTTTTTTTTTTAAATTACTGCCACAGTTGTTGGAGCAGAGCGTGACTGCTGCGTGAAGGACCTATATCTTCTGGGACAGGACTCGAGACAGGACTGCAGTGACGAGTACTGGAATTTTTGGGGACTGAAGTAGAGAGAACGGGAATCTAGCCAGGACCAGTGTGCAAGAGTTAACAAGGTACAAACACATTGCAGGAAGCCATCTACTATATCAAAATAGTAGATGGTCTCCCATCTCAGGAGTTGATGACATCATGGAGACCTATCGAGCTTCACTCTCAAGGTCTCTCTGATGTCATCAACACCCTCGATGGAAACAGCCTTGTTGTGGATAGGTGCCCATCCACTATTCTGTATTTTCTACTAATGAGTCTTCATCCTGCAACACAACTGTAGTGTCCAGTTTTGTAATCTGGGACTGGATAGTTAAGCTTCTCCTGTGAGTACATTGGGAGCAGATAGAGTCTTACAGTCAGGAGGTTAAAGGCATGGTCCTGTAAGTCACACAAGGACTGACAAAGGTTAAAAAGGGAAAAAGTGTCTCAAAATCTATCAGAAAAGTAAAAAGCAGCAGAATATTTTAGGCAACAATTGGTTAAAATGGGAGGCCCCGAAAAGACTGGAAGGATGGAACAAGAAACAGGGACCCATAAAGAGCAGGTAAAAACAATGTAAAGAAGAAATTGCCAAACAAAGAGACAGATTTCCATTTTGAAAGGGAAGTTAGACACTCTTACCCAGAAAAAATAAAGCGAGATGAAGTGGAAAGATCTTAAAGAAAACGATGATAAAGCATAGCAAGAATAGAGACTTTCTGACCTGGTCCAGGCAGCTAACCAGGATGAAACTACTGTGCTCCCTCGCTACACAGAACCCCTCTATAACAAACTCCCTCTTACAGTGAACACCTTTGATGGCCCCCACTGTTCACTAAGTAGGCATATTGGCGCCTCATCATAGTGAACACCTAGTTATGGTGAACACCTCAGCCGACTCCAGAGGTGTTCACTATAGAAAGGAAGCACTGTAACTGGGATAACTGGGTCCAAAAGAGGAAGTGCTGATTGCAGCAAGGGCCCAGGTTGACACCTGGAAGAAAATTCAAACCTAAATGGTCTCTGCGGGGGTAGGGACAGCGCTATGAGTTCCCTCATCTCTTCTTCTCATAATGAGACTGTCACAGAAAAATTTACTGGACAGAAGTAGCTTCTCTGCACAGGTGACTGAATCCCCCAGACCCATCAACCAGGAACACAATGCACCTCGTGGGGGGGGATAATGCTATTGACCCTCATCAGCGGAGGCAGATGTTTATAAGTGAGATGGCAGTAGTGTAAAAAGCAATTCAGAGGTTGGATCCCTCCAAGAAAGAGTAACTATGTAGACACTTACCTGGCTACCCTGAAACCTACATTGAGGGTTCTGGAAAAAGATTGTGTTTGGTACAGCCAGCCTCTGCCAGTGTAGTAATCCGGTGGATGAAAGAGTTAAGTCCTAAGTGTACAGACACCTTTGAGAATTTATTTGCTGCTATGTGCCATGAATACAGAAGGAAGAGGCTGCCTGAAAATGCAAAGGAAGCTGCTCTTAATTTGAGGCAGAAGGCCAACCAGGATCCATGAGACTTTTAGACTATTCAGACAAGTTTATTACAAAGGTCAGGGGGCCCAATCATAGAAGACTGAGTTTAGGGTAAATTTCCATAAAGGGATGCTGAAGGAAATCCAGAATTCTGTGATTGGGTGTATCAGGAAGTCTATGTCTGTGTCAAACATTCTGGATATGGCATGTGATGCGTGAAACTATGACAGAGAATAAAACTCTGACCCCGGCCCTTGCTTCTGTATCGACTAGTCACAATCACACTGGCTTGAAGTTTGAGGGGGAGGGAGATACTCTCCTTCCTTAAAGAGGAAGCTACCCCCTGCCAGGAGCCAGGAAGAACCGCCAGTGTAAGATTGTAGTAATTTTATTGGGAAGACAGGTTAGCTAATTACTGGCATATTTTTTTGATATTTAGTGGTTATAATAGCGATTTGAATTGACTCGGTTTAATATGTGTTGGATGCTAGCTTCAAATTAGGTACTATTTCCTCTCTAGATCCCGCAACCTCCATCCCTTCGACTGTCCTCCACTACCAGCAGATGTTTATGAATGATGTAGGGTGTTGGGGATAGCCAATGGGGGAAGGAAAAGGAGGTTGGCGAGGTCTCTTGGGGGGGAATATAGTAGGAGGGGAGGGGCGGATTGAGGTGGTGAGAAGCAGAAGGCGCCCTGGAGCACAATGGGTCCAGGAAAGGGGACCTCGCTGTCTGGTACCCATATCCAAGGGCTCCACAGTTGGTGGGCAGGTAGCTGGACCAGCCTCATCTGCCCATCCTTCTCGGGCAGTGATGTGCAATGCCAGATTCATTAAGAACCAGACAGCAATTATTGCTGATCTTGTTTTAACATCTGATTTGGCTTGTATTATTAAGACCTGGCTGGATGATAATGTGAGCCCTATTTTGGAATCGTCAGTTCCAGCCCGATACTCAGTGATTCACTGCCCAAGAAAGGATTGTAGGGGAGTGGGTGTGGCAATTTGTTTTGTATTTATTTATTATAACCAGGAGATGCACACTAAGCTGAAGCTTGTTTACAGGTGTGACCTGGGAGAACAATGACATTAAGTGACTTGCTTAGGGTCACACAGTATGCAAGTGGAAGCTGTGGGATTCAAACCCAGGTCTCCAGGTTTGCAGCTCAGAGCCTTAAACCACTGCGCTATACTGCCTCCTAAAAACTGAGCTTGAACCTCACAGCCCTCCTGTAGGAACAAGATCCTTCGAGTGTGTGTGGCAGCTCAATGGGCTGCAAGATTCTTCTCATCTACCGTCCTCCTGGAGATGGGAAGGAATTCTTGCAGGAAGACACAAACTTTGTCATCGAGTGGGTATTGGAGTCACCCAGATGGATTATTTTGGGTGACTTCAATGCCTGGGTCGATTAACTCCCAGAGTCTGGTCAGGACTTCCCCTAACTGATAGGTTGGTGGGGCCTAACACAGGTTGCTACTTCTGCAACCCATATACATGGCCACTCACTGGATCTTGTCTTCCTATTGGGAACGGAGGTCACTGACCTTATGGTGGAGCTGGTCATTTGGTCAGACCACCATATTCTGAGGTTTTCATTCGGAGGCCCCCCCTCCAATAGACCGTTCCCTACAGAGATGATCCAGTACCATCCTTTAAGGGGTTTGAATCCACAAGGTCTGATGGCTGTGATGGACCTATCAGGTATGAATGAATGCATTCAAGGAGTTGGTTCTGGCCTATTACAGGGCAGTTATTGAGGCTCTCGACTCCATCGCACCTGTCCATGTCTGGCCCCTTACTTCACTCCAGAGATCCCCTTGCTTTGATGCGACTCTCAGGCAGATGAAGTTGAAGGGTCGAAGGCTAGAACAGTGCTGGCTAAAGTCTGGATCTGGGGAGGACAAACCTTTGATGTCCCATTATAGGTATTATCAGTCAGCACTGTCCTATAAGAAGGCAGAATTCCTGTCCAAGGAGATTGCTGCAGCAACTAAAAGACCAGCTCAGCCCTTCCGCACTGCTGATAGGCTATGTAATCCTGCCTGCCTTCAGTCCGGGAGAGCATTTTCACAAGAAAAGCGTGATGAGTTGGCTTTGTTCTCTGCTGATAAGATTGCCACCATTAGGTCAGAGATTTGGTCGGCGCCCTCTAGTGATACGTGCAGTGATCAGCTGGAAGTCACAGGTGATCAAGTTGTCTGGTTTGACTTCGATCAGTTGGCTTTTGTGGATATCGTGAAAGTCATCCAGGAGATCAGGCCAACCCTGCTGTTATATGGACCCAGGCCAACATGCCTCCTAGTGGGGTGTGTTGAGGTCATCAGTCATGTGCTTGCAAGGTTAGTTCATTGCTCCCTGGTGACAGGGGTCTTCCCCAAGCCCTTAAAGGAGGAGGAGGTGGTAAGACCCCTTTTGAAAAAAGCTGCACTGAACCTGGACTGCCTGGCTAATTACAAACCTCTCTCTAATCTTCCCTTTGTAGGTAAGATTATTGAGAAGGTGGGGGCCCAACAACTGGTGACCCATTTATAACTCATGACATCTATGACCCTCTTCAGTCGGGTTTCAGGAAAGGACTGCACTTGTTTGGGTGCTAAATGATCTCCTGGTGGCAAAAGATTGAGGAAGTCATTCCATCCTTATTCTCCTCAATCTCTTAGCAGAATATGACACCGTGAACCATTGAGTACTCTTGGAGCACCTGGAGGTATGTTGTGGACTGGCTGGTACACTCCTCAACTGGTTTTGTTCTTTCCTCACTGGCAGGATGCAGAGGGTGGTGTCTGGGATTTAAATGCTGCCACTGGGAGAGAAGACAGGATGGACTGAGTTTTCACTGCTATGCAGATAATACTCAGCTATACCTATCTTTTGCACCTGAGCAGCAGGAGACAGTGTCGGTGTTTAATCAGTGGCTTTCTGAGATCCAAGACTAGATGACAGCTAATTGGTTGAGGTTGAATCCAGACAAGACTGAGGTACTGGTGGTGGAGGGTCACTCGGGGGATGAGGCTGCAATGTGGTTTAGCCTCTGGGCTGGTGTTTGAGGGCTCCCAGTTGCATAACTAAGCCAGTGCAAGGAACCTTGGCATTGTTCTGGATTGCAGCCCGACACTTAAATTACAGGTGTCAGCTGTAGTCAAGTGTGCTTACTATCATCTAAGAAACATCACCAGGGTCAAGCATCTGTTCCCCCCCCCCCGAGTGATCTTGCAGCTCTGGTCCATGCCTTTGTGACTTCATAGCTGGATTACTGCAATGCCTTCTACCTAGGGCAACTAGGGGTTGATCTTTGCTGCCTGCAGCTAGTACAGAATACGCAGCGAGGTTGTTGACCGATCTTCTGAAATGTCATTACACCTGTGCTGCACGCTCTGCAGTGGCAGATGGTTAGGTGGTGACTCACCTTCAAGGTCAGTTTGCTGACCTATAAGGCCATGAACAGTCAGGGGCCTGCTTACCTGAAAGATCTCCTGTGTCACCACCACTCGGTCCATCTCCTTTGCTCAAGTGACGAGGGTGTATTGGGAGGTTCCCAGGGTCAGCCTAAAGGCATCTGGCACTCATGCCTTTTCTTTTAATACACCTACCCTGTGGAACTCCCTCCTTTGTCAGATAAAAAAAAGTCTGTCTGTAGAAGTTCTTGAGAGACAGACAAGAACCTGTTTACTCAAGCTTTTCTGTTCTAATTAGCTGACCTATATTTTTAATGTTTATTGTACATTTTTTATTTTATGAATATTTTATGTAAAGCACCTTGATTCACAATTAACTATGTGCGCTATATTAAAGTATGACTGATTGACCAGTCTTTCCGGGATTCCCAACTCCTGGAAGAAGCAACTACCGTGAGACCTCACAGGCTCATGAAATAGGGGTGCAGTGGCTGCCAGGGAAAGCTACCACAGCCACTGGGGCCAAGAGGGAACCAATGAGTGATACTAGAAAGGAAAGTATGTCGAACTGTACCAGCAGGTGAAAGGCAATATAGCACCCCTGTACAGCAGACAGGAGATGTCTCATCTCTTCTGATGTGCCACCGTAACAAAACAGTGCCCCTCAGTCACCAATTACCAGCAGCTAACTAGGCTGGGTGAAGCAGTCTCCAACCTCCTCCATCATGGCAAACATGCTAGTGATTGGGGGGGCCCAATGCCAGAATGTGCAGCTCATCTGGGTTTCATGGAAGCTGCCCTGGTGAAGCCCACCCCTTTGCCTTTGGGCACATTGCTCCATCAAGGAAAGAGGCCTCATCTGAAGAAGATGGAAAATGTTTTGCCTATATGTTTTCTGGTATGTACCGGGGGTCCAGAAATTAAACTTGCCCTCCCAACACTAACTAAATGAATTCTGGCAGTTGCTACCCAAGGATAGCCCCTGCCTTAGGACAGAGCCCCCAACACACACACTACATCACAGACTTCCAGCTTAAATCTTTGGATATATGTACACGAGACTCGAGTCTGGCTGGTATGCAAGTTTCCCATCCAAAACATATGTATTAAGGTACAGAGAGGTGTTTTCTGACAGGGATGGATTTATGGCAGAGGTACAAGTGTAGTACTGAGTATTCCTCAGAGTCTGGTATGGACTAACATGACTGAACCCCTACCCTCTACACCAGAGGGGATATGGGGTTCCAAAATCACCCCTGAAAAGACAGAGTCCTGGCAACTACCTGACAACCCTCACCAATCTGAACCTAGAAGGGAGGTAAGTTTCCAGGAGAAGTACCCCTGCAGCCTCTAGGCTTGAAACTCCTTCCCCAGAGAGTAATGACATCTGTAGCAATGTGTCAATGCGGATTAACCCTGCCTTCCCACTAAAACGGACTAGGGAAGGGTTAAACCTGACTAAGGATACAGGTTTCAGTGGTCAGCTATGCAGTCAGTGCCAGAAGGCAATCAATTAGCAGCTCCAGAGAGGGAGGGAAAGTTGGCAGCACCGCTCCCCTGTGAGCCCAGGTTTGTGGAGGAGAGGGGTCTGTCATGCAAACTGCACCTCACTAATGAAGAACAGGCTGAGGACCTTAGTAAGCAGCTAGCTGAGATCCAGTCTAAGGCCCAAACAAAAGGGAATTTGTTGTGTTATGTAAAAAAGAATACAGACAGCAGCTTTACTCTGCCTGTAACAGTTCAGAGCTGAGTTTAATAATGCACCCCTTTTTGCTTACATGTGAAAGGACCTTGATTAGCTACCATTTATACAGAGAACTGAAGTGTGCAAACTCAGAGCGAACAGCTGTAAAACGTAACCACTCACTGGATGGTACCCCTTCAGGGGAGGGTCTACTGAACCTGACAAGAATAGTAGCCTGATTTTCATCAGAGCGCTCCCCCTGTGTCATGATGAAATTAGTGTGCCTGGGGCTGATTTTTTTGGTAAGGCTTGCAGTCAATGTTCATCTGGATGCTGAGCAGCCTGCCCTTTGAAACCATTACCCGGCACCACACCAGACTTTGGCTTGCACCAAATCTCAAATGAAAGCTGCTCAGACTATACCACAGATTTGTCAGGTGGTCAGCAAACAGAATCATCCCAGGCAAGACTTGGTTTCCCTCAAACTGAGTATGAAAAAGGAGCATAACTTGCCAGAGAAGAGTTTTCTTCCACCCCACTAATTCCTTCTGGGAACTGGGATTAACCATTAGTGGGGAGGATCACAGTCATTTAACTTTTTAAAACAGACAGGTACAGGAGGAAATTCACCAGACAGGCATGACCCACACCCGCAGAGAATAAACAATAATGGGTCACTTCACTCAGGCTTATCGATCCAGATAACACCTTAACCAGGACAGTGGGAGACAAGTGGGGTTTTCTTGGGGGGCATCGGAGCTTCCACCTCCTGCTGCACCAGTTACCCCCCACCACTCGACCACCGCCCTGCACAGGGATCCTTCCTGGCCTCCAAGGTGACCACAGGAGAGCAGATGCCAAATGTCCTCCTTCAGGTGACTACCAGGATGAAGATGACAAAATTCCCTCCTGCAAGGATTCATCACTGCAATGGATAACTCCGACATAGCCAACACCAGGCTGGCATCCTGTATCTCCAGCTGCAAGCTCTGTTCTATGTTCCATGGTCACTCAGGATAGGTGAGTGCTCAAAACTTCACCAGCTTCATACCGGCACCCTCCCAACTTGAAATGGCAATGAGTGTGCAAATAACTGCAGCACACTGGACTTCCAAAATCTGCCCAACTTAAAAGCAAACCTAATTTCCTGTCCTACCTCACTTTATGCCCTGCCTTATATGGATTCCCTAACTAAAACCAAAACCAAAGTTAAAAGTTTAAAAAAAAAAAATTAACTCTCCACACACTCTAACGCTCTCTTGAAATGTAGTCAAAAGAAAGCGTAACCAGAAAAAAAAAAGTGCAGAGAATACCCAGCAATGCATAACATTGCCAACAATAATAGAATGAAGTGCAATAACCTGCATGGAAAAAGGTTCAGCCAACAAAGTATCAGGATGACAGGAAACAGGAACAGATGGGGAGGGTCTGAAGTTTCAACTGGCCCAGTGGCAGAGCTAAGGGGGGCTGGGGGGCAGTGGCCCCTCCTGGCTGCCCCAGTGTGAGTAGTGGTGCCCCTCCACCAACTTTATTCACTGTTTAATGCCCATTGTGAAGCCCATGACTGACTGAATGGTGCCTCCCCCCCCGGCTCCCAAACCTGGCTGGCCCCTCAAGGAGCAATGGAGATGGGAAGGAAGTTTGTTCCAGAGTGAGGGAAGTTGATAGGAGAAGGCAGATTGCCCAGCTGAGAAGTGGCAAAAGTGCAATGGTCCCTGAAATGGAGGGAGCATGAAGCACAAGGGAGGTTGGGATAAGAGAGAGGAGAGGTAAGAGGGAAGGAAACCAAACCAACATTTGGAAACTAAGAAGGCAGTGAGTCTGGCAGCGATGTACATGTAGGAATGGTGGTGGACTCCACCTTTCATTATTTTTCACCCATCATTTCAGTTTTTGGCCAGATAACTGGAATAGGGATGGAGCAGATGAGGGGGGTTACACCACTTTGACTTCAGGACAGGTTATGGCCCAGTCAGAACAGCTAGCTAGTAAAGGATATGATTACTGGCAGGAAGTTAATAGGCTCATTCACACGGCCGACTGAGCCATTTTCAATGGCTTACAGCAGTCAGATAAGTGCTCCTGCCCACATGTGAATGCTACCATTTGGGCACTTTTCCATTGTGTGGTGTTGTATCCATGATCCCCCTTTCCCTGGGTTTACGGAGTGGTGTAGGTGGTTTCTTGTGCCGTCTGAACAGCCAAACCACTTGTATCACAAAAAATTCCCTATTAACCCAACAGTGACCGTAACAGTCAAATTGATGGAAAGAAAAACGGCAGCAGCAACACTGACGCCATGTGAATGCAAGTCTGTAATGTTTTATTAAATTTTCTTTGGTTTCTCAGAGTTGGCGGGAACCAGAGACTCGTTTTCAGCAGTCCTTTTTCTGACCGCACATGTCGTCAAGAAAAAAAAATGGGAGTGTGGGTGAAAAGATTGTTTTTATTATGCACCATGTTTTTCTACCCCAGCCCTCTCCCACTTTACCCCTTGTCATAGTCAGCCCTGACTGCTTCACTATCTACCCTCTCCTCACCTGGCTAGTCCAGTGACCCCTGCACTCAGAGCTTATAAACACTGTCTGTACTTCATTCTATGAACTAATGCATTTGCTTCTTGTATATAGTACAGTTTCACTTTGTATAGCTTTTTCCTCTTTGTAACCCTAGGATTTCACCAAGTATTGTAAATTATGTGTTGTACTTGACTGTCTATACCTTATGTTGTTTATTCTGTATGTACCAATTGTTTGAACCTTACCTGACATGGAACCTTTGCAAAAGAGCTTTTAGCTCAAAGGTGTAACTCCAAGCAGAAGCTGAGAGAGGGAGAGCAGCTACCCTACAGCAAGGGGTTGATTTACTAAGCACATTGAATTCTTGGGCTGGGGGGCTGTAATAGTAAGTAGAAGTCAGTGTTTTGGTTCTCTGTTTTTTGGGTTTTTACTTGGTGTAACTTCAATTTGTCAGGGAGGTAATCTAGCTGGGAGAATATCTGCAGTCATTCCTGGCTGGCAGTATAACTTAGAGTTTAGGGTAATGAGCTGTGAATGAGCTTCATACATCCAATAGGGTTTGATTCCCTCAGCCTCCACTTGCATACTGTGTGACTGAGAAAGTCACTTCACTACATTGCTCCCAGGTCACCCCTGAAAACAGGCACTTGTGCCTAGTGGGCCTTACCACCTGGTTACCAAAGAATAAAAAAAAATAAACGTGTGACTAGAGCGGTTACTGAAACTTTGTGAAAAAGGTGACTGATAAAGGGAGGAGCTGAAGAAGGCTAGAGGGACTGTGGATTACAAACAGTAGTTGACTGTGGACTCTGATGCAGAAACTGAGAGGGAGAGCAGCTACCTTAAAAACTAGAGCTGTGTTTTGCCCTGTAGGTTACAGAAGAAAGTCTTTTAGCAGATTGATTCTAGACCCAGAGTACCAAAGGAACAACCCCACCCCCATTCTCCGGGTGCTCTACCTTTATAGTGGAAGGCCAGGCCATACCTAAAGACACAGGAACAGTTAGGCAGCACAGCACAAGCAACAGCCTAGCTGGTATATAGGCAGAATTACGAAGGGTGTAGCTAGCAACTAGGTCCACAAAGCACATACAAGAGGAGAAGAGAGAAGCTCTAAGTCACTACAGAAGGAGAGAAAGACAGGGAGAGAAGGAGAATGGGGGAAAAAAGTTAGCTGCTGGAGGTCTGTCTCAGAGCAAGTAAGGAGACTACTGAGGAATACAGGAACTTCTCAGAACAGGAAGGGCAGGAGCTGTAAGGGCACAGAGGCAGTAGGAAAGTAGGGAGAAAAAAACAAAACAGAGGAAAGAGTAACCATACAAAACAACAGTTGAGGCACCACAAATAAGACATGATGGGAGTGGTGCAGTGCAGTGGCTGTGTAGCAGCAGTCTTCTGGGAGACATTGTAGAGAATGCGGCAGTGTCCCATCTGCAAGCATCTCTCTGGGCTGAGGGAGGAGGCTGTTTGTCTCCAGGCTGAGTTGGCCAGGATTCAGGGGACCTCCTCTCCCACCCAGTGACAACCAGGGTAGCCGCCGCTGCCTCAGAGGTTGCCAAGAAAGGGGAGCAGTTGGACCACGGTGGCCTCAGGGAGGGCGAGGGTGGTAGAACAGAGGTGCATCCCTCCAGTTGTACCTCTCCACAATCCATATGCCATTCTGGCAGAGCATGGTTCCTTTATGGAGGCACCCACAGTGGAGACCAAGGAGGATGCTGGGAACCTCCACAAAGGTGGCACAGGACCCCACAGGGGAAGGAAACAACTCCTGGTGGAGAACTCAATTGTTAGGGGGGTAGAACCAGGTGAGGGGAGAGGGAGGTAAGGTGTCTGCCTGGTGCCATGGTTTGGAGGGACAGGTCCTCAGGATCACAGGAGCAGCTGCACAGGGGAGGGAGCTGGACATCATTGTCCACCTAGGGACAAATGACCTGGCTGGGAATGGGATCAGAGCAGTGCAGGGGGAAGTTTGTAGAAGGACCTTAAATGAGTAGTATGCACGGTAACCTTCTCGGAGATGCTGCCTGTCCATGGCATGGGTGAGGCTAGGGTGCTCCACACACCATGGTATTCAATCAATGGTTAAAAAACTGGTGCAGAGCTCAGGGTTTTGGCTTCATTGGGGATTGGAGGTCCACCTGGAGGGATACAGGCCTATACTGGTGCGATGATCTGCATCTGTCCAGGAGGGGAACCAGGATCCTAGGTGATAGGTTTAAATGCTTCATTGGCAAGTATTTAAATTAGCCATGGGGGGAGGCACTGAAAAGGAGCAGAAAAATCCTAGCTTCCCCTCTTCCCCCCAACAAAACAGGGTAGTTAGTGAGGTAAATACCAAAATAAAGAAGTTGATAGGGAGAAGGCAGCGGTAAATGGAGAAAAAGGCAGTAAGGACAGGGATGGTGCTAAAAGGGGTAAGGACATCAAAAAATGGAGGTCAATGAGTACCAGCACCCATAGTCTGGGTAACAAGCTCCCTGAACTAGTGGCCTTGATGGAAGAGGGACACCTGGATATCCTGGCGGTCAAAGAAACATGGTACATGGAAAATCATGACTGGGATGTCAATATACCAGGGTACACAATCTGCAGGAGGGACAGGGAGGGTAGAAGAGAAGTAGCAGCTCTCTACGTAAGGGAAGCAATCAAAGTAATGGAACTAAAGGGTAAACAGGGAGGAGAGGAGGCATGGTGGGTCACACCCTTGAGACCGGAAATGGCACCACAATCCACACTGGTGTTGTATACAAACCTCCATCTCAGGGGGAGGAAATGGACAATGAAATAATAGAAGGCATCCTTAAGATGGCAGAAAAAAGGGGATATATTGTTGATGGGGGACCCGAATATACTAGACAACTGGAGCAACATTGCTACAGCCATATCCAAGAACAGGGTCATTCTTGATGCCCTACAGGGGGCATGCCTCAGACAGCTAGTGTTGGAACCCATTTGGGAGGGAGCAGTCAGATCTGGTGCTCTCAAACGGGGACAGAGAGGGGATCACAGGTTTAGAAATGGGTAGCCATCTGGGAACAAGTGACCACCAAACAGTGTGGTTCATGATCAACACAGCTGTAGAGTCAAGCCATACAAATGTGAGGGTACTGGACTTTAGGGCGGCTGACTTTGGCAAAATGGGAGTGTGCCTCAGAAAAGCTCTAGCAAATGGGCAAGAAGGAGGGGTGGAGGAACAATGGGGAAACATCAAAACTGCCATCACAGAGGCAACAAAAGCCTTTGTGTGAAGCAAATAAATAAAAATGAAGGATAAAAAACACTATGGTTCTCAAAAGTGGTGGTGGGGAAGGTTAGGGAGAAAAAGACAGCATTCAGGAAGTATACGGAAACACAGAAGGAGCAGGCCAGAGAACTGTACCAGTTAAAGCAGGAGGAAGCGGGGAAGGCAGTCAGAATAGCTATGACCCAAACCAAGGAAAAGATAGCCAACTTGGTTAAGAAGGGGGATAAAACCTTTTACAGGCATGGTAGGTAGCGAAGAAAGACCAAGGGAGGGATAGTGAGGCTTAATAAAGGTGAGGATGGGTGGGCAGAGGATGACAGTGAAAAAGCGGGGATACTGAAAGAATACTTCTGCTCAGTATTCACAAAAGAGGAGGAGGGGAAGTTACCTAATCCAATCAATAGAAGCACTCTGGATAAGGAGGGCAATACCAGTCCATTCACAGGAGAAAGGGTTCTGAAAGAACTCCTGAAACGGAAGGTGGACAAAGCAATGGGACCTGATGAGTTTCACCCCAGAATTCTGAAAGAACTAAGGAGAGAACTAGTGACACCACTGCCTATCCTTTTTAACAAATCATGGGAGGATGGTGTGGTACTGGAGGAGGGTGGATGTGATTCCTCTTCACAAAAGTGGGAGTAAAGCAGAGGCAGGAAACTACAGACCTGTTTGACCTCAGTGGTAAAGAAAATGATGGAATCACTTCTGAAGAAAAGAATTGTTGAGTACCTAGAGGCCAGTGGAGCACAGGACCCGAGGCAGCATGGATTCATAGTGGGAAGGTCATGTCTGACAAATCTAATCGATTTCTTTGACTGAGTAACCAAACTAGTAGACCAGGGAGGGGCTATGGACATGGCCTACCTAGACTTTAGCAAGGCATTTGACACAGTCCCACACAAAATATTAATAAACAAGTTAGCCAGCCTGGGAGTGGATCCCAAGGTGGTAGCTTAAGCGTGAAATTGTCTGGACAACAGGACACAGAGGGTAATAGTAAATGGAGTCCACTCCAAAGAAAGAGGGGTTACTAGCTGGATACCACAGGGGTTCAGTAGTGGGACTGGTCCTTTTTAATGTCTTTTTTTTTTTTTTGTATTTATTTAGTTGTTTTAACCAGAGTAGTACACTAAGCTGAAAGCTTTTTTTTTTTTTTTTTTTTATCAGGTGCGACCTGGAGCACAGGGAAGTTAAGTGACTTGCTCAGGGTCACACAGTATGCAAGCGGAAGCTGTGGGACTTTATAAGTGACATTGCAGAGGGACTGGAAGGAAAAGTATCCCTCTGCAGACAAAGATCTGAAACAGGATTGATTCACAAGGTGGGGGTGAAAAGGATGAGAAGGGACTTGGCAAGGTTGGAGGAATGGTCAAAAGTATGGCAGCTTAAATTCAATGCAAAAGAGTGAAAAGTAATGCACCTGGGAAACAAAAACCCAGGGGAAGAGTACACAAAGTGGGAGGGGGTTATGAACAGCAAAAATGGAAAGAAACCTGGGTGTAGTCATATCAGATGACCTAAAGGTAAGCAAGCAATGTGAGAAGGCAGTAAGGAGGGCTGGGGGCATTCTGGGATGTATAGGGATAGGCATCACCAGTAGAAAACAGGAAGTTGTTATCCCTCTGTACAGACAGTTAGTGAGACCCCATCTGGAGTACTGCGTGCAGTTCAGGAGACCCCACCTCCGCAAGGACAGACAGGATGGAGGCAGTCCAGAGGAGGGCAACTAAAATGGTGCAGGGTCTGCACCAGAAGCCATATGAAGAGAGACTAGAGGAGCTTAATATGTATACCCTCGAGGAAAGGAGGGAGATGGGGGGACATGATAGAAACTTTCAAGTACCTCAAGGGGATCAACAAAGTCCAACAGAGTAGCATCTTTCAGAAAAAGAGGTGTGCAAGAACAAGGGGGCACAAGTTGAACATAAATGAGGGACAGCTCCAGGGCAATATGAGGAAATATTTTTTCACAGAGAGGGTGGTGGACTCATGGAATGGCCTTCCTGAGGAGGTTGTGGGGTCAAAAACAGTGGGGGAATTCAACAATGCATGGGACAGACATAAGGCAGTTCTGGTGGGGGTTAGGAAGAAGTAGGCTGTTGGGCAACTAGGATCTGCAGCTTATCCAATAGGTGGGGAAATGGGCAGACTAGGTGGGCCAAGCAGTCCTGATCTGCCGTCAAAATCTATGTTTCTATGTAAGATGACAAAAGAATAAATGAATAATAAATAAAATTATAGTTCGCTTTGGATTTTTCCATCTCCATTCCACTGTCTGAGGGAACCATGACATCTTTTTTCCCCCTCATCCTTAAAAAAGTCCCTTTTAACTGGGACAGTGTTTTCATCCTTCTGACTATTGGGCACGTCAGATAGGAAGCGAACAGGACCTACAGGTTTTAAAAATTGCACTAGGTGTTTTTCATTTGCTGGCCAAGGAAGATAGCCACGACCTGTGTTTAAAGTGCCCAGGACCATCACTTTCTCTCCAGTTGTGAACTCTGCAGCAAGTTTTGCCCCAGGACCATCAAGAAAAGGGCCAAAAAACTGCAGGAAACATCTTGTTAGTCTGTCTCTGCGTCACTTAAGCTTTCAGAGAGGGTCCTTTCCTCACATAATACCTTTAGGGAAAGGGCCTCTAAAGACTCCTCTGACACCAAGGTTTCCAACAAGTGGAATTTTGATCAGAACAAGCTTAAAAGACATTCACAGAAGGTTCTGGAACATGGACCTGCTAAAAAGAAACAAAGAAAAGTATGTCACTGCCACTTCTGGTGAAGAAGTATAGAAGTCATCAGTGGACAAAACAAAAATGCCTTCTCAGGAGGACACAAAGCTTGGCAATTTTTCCAGGCTTTCCAAGCCATGGGAATCCTAATGGGTTTGCCAGTTCCTCTTCATTCTCTTGTTCACCACCCTTCCCCTAGATTCCAGGGGACCAGGGAAATGTTTTTTATAATGAGGAGGAGAAGGAATAAAAAGGGGAATCAATGGAACCAGATGGTTCCCCTGATCAGGGGTTCAGTTTCCCTCCCCGGGGCCTGGAGGACCATTCCTCACATTATACCTTTGTGAAACAAATGATCAATATCCTCATTCTCTCCACCCAGGAATCTGATGGGAATGAGGAAGAGGATGATTTCTTGGACATCATGGGGTTCACCCCTTCTAAGAGGTTGCTCTTGCCTCTCTACAAGTCCTTTAAGAAAGCAACCTGTAAGCTGCTTCAAACCCCTACTTCTATTCCGGGTCCTGGTGAGAAAATTGAGAAGACATACCAGCTGGACAAACATGATGCTAAGTACCTCTGCTCATACCCTGACCATGAAGGTGTAGTCCAGGTGGTTACCTGTGGCAAAGTCAAGGTTCCCCTCTCCTCACAAGGACTCCAGGAGTTTGGACAGCATGGGGAAAAAGTGTATACATCAGCTTCCTCCTTGCTCCTGAGGCAGGCTGTGTGCACTGTGTACACCACCAAGTACCAGAAAGCACTATGGAGCCCGGTACTGACCCTAAGCAATGAGGTCCATGGAGACTAAGTGCTGGACTTGGTAGATATGGCTAGGATTGCCCTTGATGCTCCTCTAAATCAAAACCCATGGCCGCCTGTAACTGCTGCATCATGGTGAAGAAAGTTGGGCCCTCTGTTGGGGACCTTGGAGTGTGAACCACTGAGTCCTCACTGCAGGTGGATACAGTAAAGCTGGTGCCCCTCATAAGTGTTTTCAGCATAGTTCTCAGGTTCCTCCTCCTCATCATCATCATCATGCATTATTCAAAATCAACCTGATCAACAGGTAGCAGGGAATGCACCAGCAATGCTGGCAGTGCCCTACGAGTTGGCTGAGGCACAGCTCTAGTTTGTGTTGTCGCATGGGTGGATTAGTAGAAAGCCCCCTTGATAAGCCCCCTGGAATGGGAGGAGGAGGCAGAAGGTGTCTGAGCATATCTGTGAAGGAAGGCAGACTGACCTGGACATCAGCACCCATGTGGTAATGGGTGCACTGGTAGGAGTCAACAGGGAGAGGTAGAGCCACTAACTTCTATGGCGTTGTACCAGCTGTACTAGGTCTAGTAGCACCAGTGCCATGTCCTGACCGGGAAGTTGTGTCAATGGTCGGGGGTGAGCGGTGTCACCACCGTAGCAGTGGATGGCTCAGAGGGGGTTGGATCTGCTGTGCAGAGGAAAAACCTGGAACACACCAGGGAGGTTTTCCTCTCCTGCTATTTGTGCTTATGACTCCTAGGTAACTTTTCCAGGATTTTGAGGACCTGGACCTGTAAGATTGAGCCAGTGATGCAGTGGTGCTCTTCTGCAAGAGCTCCTTCTCCATGTGGGCTACCTGTTTCAATAGTTGCTTCTCAATGGCCCCATGTCAGCATTACCAGGCAGCAGAATTGAAACCCCTGGAGAGCGGGTAGGTTTTCATCTTGTGGTCCAGGCTGAGGCAACAGACAGATGTCATGAGAATCACCAGTGTAGATCTTCTCACCACATTCACAGTACCCAAATAATTTTGACAGCTCCTTCGACAACATACAGGTCATCAAAAATCACTTGTAAAAGTGACTACTGCACTATACATAAAAAGGCATCAGCAATTGTAGTGGCATTTCCATCAGTGGTCAGACGAGTATGCTCAATGATGGGAAAAGAACTGAGGAAGGAAAGAGCCACCCACATTTATGTTGCAGCCCATGTCCGACATCATTGTGGGTGGCCACTGCAGGACTGCTTGCAAAAGTTTCCATGTGGTCCTAGCACCTGATGGCGGATAGTTCCATAGGCATTTTCTGAAGAATATCTTTGAAGATCTACACACTTTAAAATCGCATTTAAGAAAAATACATTGGACAAAGTCCCTTTGCACTATGCTTTACTTCATGTCACATGTGACAGATTTTCCATGTTTTTTTTTTTTTTTTTTTTTGTGGGGGTACACAGTTTCACAGGATCCTAACTTTATTATAGTTTCAACATGAAAAGCATCAGATTCTGTAAAGGCATTCACATCTACTAAACAACTGGGTATAAAAGATTTCTTGCAATTGTTGGCACTTCCGACATAGTCTTTTTTTATCTTACTCCTGATCTTATCCTTCCCAAGCCCCTGCCTGAATTGGTGACCACAGTCTCTATGGATCCTTATCTTGCTACAGTAGTGAAAAGCTGCCACTGGGACCAAGGGATCAACAAAAGGGTGGAGCCGATGAAGCTGGCCTGTCTATTGGTAATTTATATTATACATAACCATATTTAATAGTCATGACCTGCTCATCTGAATTAACAGCAAGTGATGATATTGTTGACAGGGAAATAGACCAAACATATTCAAACAAAATGCAGCAGTCCACAGCTATGCGTTTGCAATGCAAATCTAGCACCTTTGGAGAGGAGATACATTTCCTTAATACATAATACGATGACCTAGGCAGCATGGTTGTGAATCGGAGTCTCTTCTGTTTTATACAGTATGACAACATTTTATGATGGTTTCTGAACAAGACGTACCGTTTAATGAAACAGTGACTTCATGTATGGGAAACTACATAAGAAGCACAAAAGCAGTTGATATTCTTCCAACTAATTATGAACAGCATTTTTCTTAAAACAGTGCAACATCACTGGACCATTCCAGTACTTTAAGTCTAACAAGCAGATTTCATGAAGAGGGCCCATGAACTTTATTTACGAAAGGAGACTCTTAAAAAAAAAAAAAAAAGTTATGATTGATATGGCTAGTGAAAATTACACTGCATATAAAATTTGTGCCATGTCATAGGAATGTTTTACTTTTGGTTTCTGTAACATGCAACCATTTCCTGGGATAATGGGTGGGTGGTGATGGTAGTGAGGTTAAAGCAGGAGTCTGAGTGTGTGTGTGTTTCTGTGTTAGGAGTTGGTAGGGGATTGATGTGATACAGATATGTGGAGGACAGGTTTACAGCAAGGACAATTACATGCAGCATTATGTAATCAGTTGAATGCTAAATGCTACTTCTGTGTTTTTTCTTTTAAATGTTGTATGTATTCATACAGTGATGCTGCAGGTCATCACCCACTTGTGAACATGTTTATTACAAAAAAAAAAGTAAAACATAAAAGGACATGAGTGATAGATGACTGAGCATGCTGGCAGTATCCACCAGTGCTGAACTGAGGGGTACGGATAGGTATCTCAGTAAGGAACCGCAAAATCTGAATTCAGGAGCATTACAAGGCTTTAAGCCTGATCATGCTGAACTGAGAGCTATGACTCACTTTTATTTAAATAGTTAGTGGAGCCAAAACCATCAGACAAGAAAATACACATTTTTAGTAGTAGCCAGTTGTAACTTTTTATTTCCAAAGTATTTTTCTTTTTGCTCATTAGAAAGTCTTCTACGTGATATTTTGTGCTGGATGTGTGGAACAGTTCTTAGCTTGGCAGCTGACATGTCTATCTCTATTCCCCTCACTACATCTTCAGTATTGTGACCTCAGTGATAGTGACATCACAGGTGACTGACATGGCAATCACTGAATGGCTGTTTCCGAGCAGCAGTGATGTCACAGTCAGTGAGGTCACAATGTTGATAATGTAGTCAGGAGAATAAAGATAGCTAGGTCAGCTACCAGGCAGAGTGCTGTCCCACACATCCAACCTATTAACATATGTAAACAATTTTCTAATTAACCAAAGGGAAAGAAAAAGTACCTCAGATATAAAAGGTAATGGTAGACTGCTCTTAAAAATGAATATTAGTTTTAGGCAGTATACTAGCTCTTTAAGCATCTCAGTATGGAATTGCAAAATCTGCATTCAGGGGCATTGCAAGGCTTTCGACTGATTGGGGCAGGGGAAAGGCAGCAAGTGGGGCCTGGGGGAGAGAGAGAGAGAGAGAGAGAGAGATGAGGCAGTGAAGGAAAAGAAGAAAATAGTGCAGGGGGAGGAGAAGAACAAACCACCCTAACTGGAGATCACAAAGTGAGAAATGCTTCAGCTCCACTCTGGTAGAAGGACACAACTGTGGTGTTTTCACAGTGATGTGATAGCAATGCTCCACCCCATTTGCAGTCATGCTACCAAAGCCCCCTTTCTCAATGTGATTGGCACTACGTCGGCATAGCTCTTGCAATACAGCTGTAAAAATTACTCCTGTACTAAAACCGTGCCAAAGGTCAAATTGTGGCTCCTGTAACAGGAACTGATGAATTAAGGTGAAATGGCACAGACAGAAACAAAAGGTGAAAGCACATCATTCAATGTCAATTGAATAGTATACAAATAGTAAACCACCGCTAATTTCAAGGAAATAAGTGGTTTAGTAGGAAAAAATTAAAATGGCAGCCAGCTAGGATATTTTCATCTTCCTAGAAATCAATCAAGAACCTGAGAAATCCTAATTTACAGTAAAAACCTAGCTAAATGCAAAGTAATCAAAAAACTATGAAACACTTTTTAAATAAACTGTAAAATGAGAAACACGGTCAGGCAGATAAATAGATCTGAACAATGGCTAGAGTGAAGCGTGGGTGCAGAGTTTAAACCTGCAATCCAAATTCTAACATTTACATAGGTTCTCATCCCCGGGACATCACACTCAGCTGAGATGACTGCAAAACTGTGAACATTTAAGTGAGGGATTCCTGGGTTTAGAAGATACCAGGACTAGTGCTCAAGACAGTGGTAGTTGAACAGAGTTTTGAACTCATGCCCCCAGTGTCAGCATAAGGAAGAGTATGTGCTCAGGACTGTTTTGTTAACTGTAATGCTATATGGTAAACTTTAACATCTGGCCTCTTTTAGTCTGTCAATTTATTCTAATTAAATTTGATTAAGAGATGCATGCCTGAGTGTTACGATTGTGTCCATGGTGTGTAATGAGTTGTTAGCTGCTTGCCACGTCTGACAAGGAGCCCACATTTTACCTTGTGGGGGGGGGGTTATTGTCATGTCTTTGTGAATCTCTGCCTTAAAAGCTAGCCAAATAACGGGGCAATTAGCCCTCCACTCCACTCCTCAGGAGAGGAGCGCTGTCCTTGGGATGCTCAATCCTCTCCCTCCCTGGCCAATCCCCCAGGAACTGAAGTCTGTTGACGAACCTGGCTCGCCGGCATGGGAGGCTGTAGAGCTGCCACCGGCTCTGCTTCACTTTCTGAATTCTTGAATCCATTTTGGTGCATACACTAAATGAGGGAACACCCTTCTGCATTGGGGATTGGCTGCCTCATTATATTACAGCTTTATCACTCGATTGCTTCCCACTGCATATTTCAGCTTCAAAACTCAGTTTTGTTTCTTGCAGTAGTACTTGGCACGAGGGTCCACTGGATAACTAGTGTAATGTACTGCAGCTATTCTTCAGTTTTGTAGTGCTGGCATACAAATATATCTTTTCATACACAGGTGAGCCCCAACCCCCCCAATCCAAGCTACCCAAAGCCAAATTTTCTCATTCAGATTTGCAAAAGAGTAAAAGCTCACTTTACAATGCACTCTAATTTTCTTGTGTTCCTAACTACTGTTTTATTGTAAATATTTTGTACTGCAACCCTTTCAAGGTCATCAAAAAGCTATCCCAACAACAGTAACTACATAAATCAATTAGTTTCATGTTGTCTGGTTAGGAGGTTGGGGAAGTATGGGTACAGTGGAACAGCTTAGCTTACAGACTGCTTTAGACACACTGATGAAGCCCAAAGTGTTCGGGTGAAAACAATAAGTCTATGTGGCCACTAGCCATAGGTGCAGACTCCAGGGGTGCTGGGGTGCTCAGGCACCCACAAAGTTGACTTAAGCACCCTCAATATTTTGAGGGAAGACTGGAAAAAAGCATTACTAGGGAACCTACCCATTGGAAAAATATTTCTTACTGGCAGTGAGCACCCATAAAGGTTTATAAAAGTTGGCACTCCTGCCAATAGCCATCCATCTGTTCATGGCTTCCAATGTTTTTTTGTCCATCTGCAACTGAGGTGTTGGATGTTAGCTGCACTTTTCTGTAAAATAGTGAGAATATTATTTTTTAAAACCACTGTGGTGTTTATTATCTTGCTTTGTGGGTGCTTACTGAACCAGTGGTTTGCCTGTTTGCTAATGTCTTTAGCACCACAGCAGTTTTTCTGGTGCTCATATCCTACTATCTAAAAACTGATTTAGTCTGTAGATCTATCCATTGCTTGACCCAACAAAAAAATGGTCACCCAGATGAAAAATGAGTTAAATCGCTGAAGGAAGTTGGGCGCCTCCAAATAAAAAAAAAAAACCATCTTGCATACAGTATTCTCAAATTTCCCTAACTAAACATACAGTATATAGTTCTAATGTTATATCCCTTGATCCATTATAACATGCTCAGACAGGCAATTTGATTTATGATAGCAGTTGCAAACATTTTGTCTGGCTGATTTAGAAAAAAAAAAATAGGAAGAAAATGTTCTGCTGAAGAAAGCTGCTTACGTTTTTCCAATCAAGTTTCATTTAAACTGCTCGCAGTCTCACAAGAAAAGATTTTAGGAATGTAACAACTTGCAAATAAGAAATGTCATTTTAAATAACCATTTTAATCTAAATTAATGGCATGACATTTACTGAGGCATTAGGTGTCCAAGAAAATTACAGCTCGGATTTCACTGTGCGGAAGTGCTGTGCATTGCTCATGAAGTTGCTTTAAAACTCCAAAGGCGTGTCTATGCAGTGCTATTGACCAGCCTCTGTTGACTGAGCTGTTTTCAGTCCAGAACAATGTGCCTTAATGTTGCTTGGATAGTATCCTACCAGGTCAGATACCATCATTTTGGTTGGATATCGGATAACCTCAGATGGCAGACATCTGACCAAGGATCCAAGCTACTAGGATCCACAGTAGGTATCGGTGGTATCCATGGATCCAACCATCAGATCCAGGTATCCAACCTCAGATCCACAACTATCTGACACTGGTCAGATCTTAGGTCATACAACAGCATTATTCCAGGGAGGATAGTCGGATCCACAAAAGCACTTTCTGAGCACCTCTATCCTTAGTCTGAGCTATGCAACCGAACAGTTGAGAACAGCACACAATGACAGTATCGTATCTAACAGCCTCTAGCCAGAGCTGATACGGCTGTGACAAGCTGCCAAATGACAAAAGTTACAAGAGTGCATAGAAAATTTTGAACACCTGGGTGTAACTTGGCCATTTTTATGTTTGCTGGCACGCATGTGCAAGAAACATAGTGCCATCATATGAGTTTTCCAGAGGTGTGTCAGCCTCTTCCAATTCAGTCAGTGTGTTTGTAGACGCGGTCGCAGAGCGCCAATCAGTGCTCCAGCTGTCTGACAGCTGAAAATGCAGTGGCATACAGTTGAAAGGGAGAGCTCCGCTTGAGTGAGCAGAGCTCTCCCACACACACACACACACACACACACACACACAAGCGCGCGTGTGTGCACGCACACTGCGTGCTCATGCGCCTTCCCTCCCCCACACTGTACGGCCGACGGGGTGCCCAATCCCCGCTGCCCACACACCAAAGCATCCAGGTGCCACACTGGGAGCCCACCCCAGCATGGCAAAATGTTTTATGGCGGCGGGGTACCCCAATCCCTGTCGGCTCCACTGTATCTCTCCCCAATGCTGTCACCGGCAGGGTGCCCAATCCCCGTCGGCTCCAGGTCGGTCTCTTCCGCCGAGGGTGCCACGCTGGGAGCCCACCCCAGCGTGGCAACTAGATGCCATGGCCGGCGGGTGCCCAATCCCCGCTGGCTCCAGCCCCCAGCCATCTTTCTGCCATGCTGGGAGCCCACCCCAGCATGGCAAACGTCCCGCCGCCTTCTCCCCAAAAAACCTGTAAAGAAAAAACGGTCCCTCACAGTCTCCCTGGCCCCCAACAACCCGCACCGACCCACTGAGCACCCTGCCTCCCCACACCCCATACTTACCTCCGGAATCCGGCACGACGATCTTCGTTGGACCGGGAACACGTCTGCACTCTTCAAAGCCAACTGCAAACTGAGGAAATGCCGGTAAGCTGTATAATGGGATAGATAGGGTTTTTTCAACTTTGTTGTATATCTCAGGCATTTTTTGGAATTTTTGCACCAAATTTTCAACATGGGGTTTTTGGGACCCCTCCTCATGAATTCTTGCACTGTCATGGCGTTACTCGGGCCCGAAGGGTGATTTCGCAGCCACTGCGTGAAATCACCTTTCCAGAATGATTAAAGAAATGACACTGCCAGTGTTCATAAGGTGGGCTCTCAAAAAGCCTATTTTGAAAATTTGGTGGAAAAATTCCTAAAAATGACTGTTTTATGAGCGTGCGTTGCACAGTTCCTATGCACGCCATAAGTTGACGATATTCAATATTTTCACTCCAGATTTTCAACATTGCCATTTTACCACATCTTCTTATGAGCAGTACAGCTGTCATTTTTCACATCTCACCCAAAATGTGTTTCCGCCCATGTAGCGCACAATGGCACAGTCGGTGTGTGAAATCAATGTATGGGACACATTAAGAAAATCACAGTGACACTGTTCATGAGCAGAGGTCTTAAAATGGTTATTTTGAAAATTTGCTGAAAAAATTACTTAAAAATGACACTTACGAGTGTGCGTTGCAGAGTTACTATGCACGCTCGTAAGTTCGCAAATTTTCAATATTTTCACTCCAGATTTTCAACATTGTCATTTTACCACACCTCCTTATGAGCAGTACAGTTGTCATTTTTCACATCTCGCCCACAACATGTTTCTGCCCATGTAGCGCACGATGGCGCAGTTGGTGTGCGAAATCAATGTATGGGACATGTTAAGAAAATCACAGCGACACTAGTCATGAGCAGAGGTGTTAAAAAGGCTGTGTTGAAAATTTGGTGAAAAAATTCCCAAAAATGACTGTTTTAGGAGCGCACGTTGCGCAGTTCCTACACACGCTGGCAAGTTTGCGAATTTGTAATATTTGCACACCAGATTTTCAACAGTGCCATTTTACCACACTTCCTTATGAGCAGTGCAGCTACCATTTTCACATCTCGCCTAAAATGTGTTTCCGCATTACGTAGCGCATAATGGTACAGTCAGTGTGCGAAAACAATGTTTGGGACAGATTAAGAAAATCACAGTGACACTGGTCATGAGCAGAGGTCTTAAAATGGCTATGTTGAAAATTTGGTGACAAAACTCCATAAAATGACTGTGTTACGAGTGAGCATTGCGCAGTTTCCACTCACCCTCGTAGGTTCATGAATTTGTAATATTTTCAGTCCAGATTTTCACCAGTGGCATTTTTCCACACCTCCTTATGAACAGTACAGCTGTCATTTTCCACAACATGGTCGAAATGTGTTTTCACACTTTCAGTGCAGAGATGCGTGGTCGCTGTGGGAAATCATTGTTCGGGACAGATAAAGAAAATCACACTGACACTGTTCATGATCGTAGGTCCCAAAATGCCTGTGTTAATCTGCTATAAAAAAATCCCCAAACTAGTTACATTACGGGTGTGCGTTGCACAGTTTCTATGCACACTCGAGACTTCACCAGTTTTTTTAAGATTTTCAACATTGCCATTTTTTACACCTCCCCATGAACAGTACCGCTGTCATTTTTCACATCCTGTTCGGAATGTGTTTTTGCACCTGTGGTGCCAAATGCCATAGTCTCTGTGCAAAAGCAGTTTCCGGCTAACAAACTGATATTGCCACTGTTCATGAGGTGGGGGTCACAAAAAAACCATGTTGAAAATTTGGAGTGAAAATACCAATGAATGCCTGAGGCGTTAGGGTTTCCGACCATAATGCCCCACCCTGTAGAGTATGACAGGCATCGGGGTGTGACTTGGGATTCTTGCCTGTCATGCTCATACCATTCCACCCCCACCCACACCCTGCAGCCAGTGAGAGGCATCAAGGTGTGCCTCGGACTCTTCGGGCCCAAACTTCACCCCATTCTCCTATACCGCACCCATCTCACTGTATTTCCTGATGGAATGGGTTGCGCATAAGGGCCAAAGACCCCAAGGCACACCGTGACACTTGTCAGTGTCTGCAGGGTAGGGTGTGGTGAAATGGCATGCCGTTATGCCTGATGACCCAAAGGCACACCCCAATGCCTGCCACTCTCTGCAGGGTGGTGGTGGGGTTGGCTTCAGTTCAATACTTCGCTGCCATTCCTATTATGCAGCTCTGTAACTTCTACACTACCAATGTTAGTGCCAGCAAGCAAACATTCAGCATTGACAAATGCTTGTTTGGAGTTGTTGCACCATATTTTCAACACAGCCTTTTTTTATGACCCCAACTCATGAAGATTGCCACTGTCATTTCGTTCACTTGTCCCAAAAGGTGATTTTGCAGAGTGACCATGCCATTCTATGCCACAGGTATGAAAACACATTTTGGGCAGGATGTGAAAATGGCAGCTGTGCTGTTAATAAGGAGGTATGCAAAAATGGCAATGTTGAAAATCTGGAGTGAAAATATGAAAAACTGGCAAAGTTAGGAGTGTGCATTGAAACTGCACAATGCACGCTTGTAATGCAGTTATTTTTTTACCAAATTTGCAACATGGGCTTTTCGAGATCCCACCTCATGAACAGTGGCACTGTCATTTCCTTAATCATTCCTGAAAGGTGACTCCATGCAGCGTCCACGAAATCACCTTTCAGGGCTAAGTAATGAAATGAAAGTGACAGTGTTCATGAGGTGGGGTGTCTCAAGTACCCCACATTGAAAATTTGAGGCCCAAATCCTCCAAAATGGCTGATTTATCAAAAGTTGAAAACCCCATTTACTGCCATTATAGCACGCTTACCTTTAATTCTTCAGCTTGCAGTTCGGCACTGAAGAGTGCAGACATGTCCCGGGCCACAGAAGATGACAGTGCCAACCTCCAGAGGTAAGTATGGGGTAACGGGGTGTCAGAAGGTGGGTGTTCAGTGGGAGTGGGATGGGAGGGGACTGGGTGACAACAACAAGGACAGGTTTCTCTTTTACAAGTCAAATAAAGATAATGTGGGCACACTGGGGTGGGTACCCAGTGTGCCACAAGGTGGGTACATGCCAACATGGGTATTGGGCACCCAGATGCCGGTGTGGGAAAAAACACCTTTGGGCACACTGGGGTGGGCTCTCAGTGTGCCACATGAGTGGAGGGGGTGTATATGATGCTGACATGGAGATTGGGAACCCCAATGTTGGTGCAGGGAACATAAAAATATAAAATTGGGCACACTGGGGTGAGCTCCCAGTGTGCCACATGAGTTGGGGGGTACATAATGCTGACACAGGGATTGGGCACCCCAATGTCAGGATGGGGAATAGAGGGAGCAGGGAGGACAGCAGCAGTGGAAGGGTTTTCTTTGCTGTCAGTGCTTGGAGGGAGTGGGAAGGATAGCAGTGGAAGGGTGCAGGAGTGCCATCCTAAAGATGGTGGCACCAGCGGAATGGCACATGCACAGTTCTTGCCCCGAAATGCAGAAGTAACAGCTGAACTAGTATGGCTGTTACTCCGTAGTGGACGATCATGGCAGAGTGTTTCAAGCTCCATTGGACTTTGGGAAGGATACTTCCAAAAGTCCTATGGAAGGTGCCATAATTGGTCATTTTAAGGCAAGACATGCCAAAACGGCAGTAGGCTCTGGCCACAGCCTTAATAACCAAGGGCACACTATACGGAGGTGGTAACAACCATGTTATTCTTACAGCAGTAGAAACTGGGGTCCAATAAATTGTCTCTTAAAGGGGAACAGTCACCACAAAGGCCTCCACACTTAAGTGTGGGGTTCGTCCCAATGTGCACATTGTGTGCAAAAATATTTTTGTTTTGTTACTGTTTACTGTTGTATAGTAGACAGTCTCAGACTAAGTTTGTTTAGTTGTAGACCGACACCTTCTATTATTACAAATCACAAAATCCCCTGCAGATGACAGAGCAGTAGGCAGTAGTGGGAGATTCAATAGCCTGCAGGGCATGTTACAATTTATATAAGCTCTGATTTTTTGTTTGCTCATCCCACTGTCCTCCATGGGCCGTCTACAGTCACAGAGGGCTGTACTTTGCTCCTGGAGAAAAACAGACCCAGAAACATACACCTCAACTTCTCAGCATTAAAAATCATAGCATTGGCCTTCAAAAACCTTAGCAAATAGGCTGAATGTGTAGCACTTTCTTATTTTAAACAGTAGTGTGTTTACAAACGGCGGGCCCATATAGTTAATGTTAAACATTTCTATCAAGTTGCTTCAAGGATTTAATTGTGTGTGTGTCCGGAAATAGCTCTAACATTATTAAAAACATCAGTAAACCTATGCGGAGCAAGGGTAAATTTGAGTGTGAAAATCATAGCGCTATATGGAATTCATAGCAGTTGAGAGGTATGCCCGGAGATTATAGAAGGTCTAACATGCACTGCAGGCTATTGAACCTCTCACTGCTGCCTACTGCTCTGATGCCAGCTGCAGTGGATTCTGGAATTTGTAGTAACAGAAGGTGTCAGTCTACAACTAAGCAAAATTAGTCTGATAATCTACTATACTACGGTAAACAGTAAGAACGAAAATGTTTTTGCCCACAAAGTGCACACTGGGACCAGCACTAAACCTGAGTGCAGGGTCCTTTGTGCTGACTATTCCACTTTAAAGGATGGACATTCGTCAACAAATAGTTGTCACAAAATGATAGTTGGAAGTAAAACATTGCTACTTTGTTTTATGGACTGTAGTACATAAAAAATCCTGTACATAACCAAGAAGTTGATACAGTATTTATTACAGCTGAAAGTTCTGGTTGCCCTTGTCAACCATAGTAAAACCTATGCAATTGTTTCTGGTACAGTATTCAATTATTCCAGCTCTGTTCTCACTTTCACAATCTTTACTTCTACATTACTGTACTCCTCAAGGCCTTTCCCTTGGATCAGTGCCTTTCCCATGTACCTCCTGCCTAGAACCTAAACCTTGTTGTGTGTGGGTTTTTTCTTCATTTTTTAGTATAATTAGAAATGCTGGCATGTTTGAGGTCTGTTCATCATCTCCAGTGTATTGTTTTTATCTGTTTGTTTTAACATAGTCATATTTGTTCCTTTAGAGTCCCTTTTCTATAATTAACACTTTATTGAATTTCATCACAGAGTTCAAACAATTCATTAGCATGGAATTAACATGAACTTGATTGACACACAAAAATGGAGGTAAAACAAGACATCAAGATGCAATAAACTATTAGGTTGAAGTAAATTCATATCTGTAGCTTTACTCTATCCTAGCCACTGTCCCAGAGAAGGCGAGGGATGTGCCCCGTTGTCCATTTCTCCAACAACTAGGAGACAGTCTCATTCCATCTGCACAGCCTGTGTGGGGATCCATGCCACCCGTGTGAGATCTTGAATTGCATAAACCTGTCAGTGATGTTTTTGTATGGTGAGCTCCAGTGGCCATGCCAGGTTGTGTGTAATTGTGTGACAGAGTTCCCATTCCCACCACTGCCTGGTCATCTCCGTAAGGTATGGAAGGGCTTCCGTTATATATCAGTATACCTTACTACTTGAGGGCCTTTGGTTCAGGGAGTTCACCATAGCCTTGTCCAGATCTGTGTCCTTTTAAATATATAACTTGGTCTGAGGAACTAGGTCTGGGTGCGTCAACTGCAGGCATCTCCACATGCTGTTTTTGAGAAGGTCAGAGTCCCTCTGAAAGTCTGCACAAGACATGCATACCTCTAGTTTGGGGTGATCGGGTAGGAGATGTGGTTTATGCAAATATACCACAAAATCTGTTTTTCTGTCAGTTGCTGTAGTGGATTGTCCCACAGCGGAATGTAAAGGGATGTGTATGTTTTCCATCCTGTTGACTTTATTGCTTTAGTCCAGGAGTGCCACTTAAAGCTCAGGGTGAGGAGTTCTGAGGTATGGTGGTTGACAAGCCTGTGAAAAGTATATCTTGGCAATGGTGAAAACAGAGGGTTGCTTATTGCATATTTACCCAAACTGGGTAATCGTTCAGACTCGCATTATGGAAAGCAATTATGAGGTGTTTCAAGGTCAGTGTTGTGTGAGAGAGAAATGCTGTGAAGATAGCCCACCTCTGGTCAGAGGTTGCTGCAGCTTGGCTCAGCTTAGTCTGTGTCTGGCACCCCCAACAAAAGAAAAAAAAGAACTGGTAAAAGACCTATAGCATTTGTGAAAACATCTTGGGACTCACCACCAGAGGGAGGTTATCTATGATACAAGATATTTTGGAGCTGTCATTATTTTGAATGCTCATTCATTACTCCACGATGAATAACTGAAGCCTTTGATAATGTTCTAAGTCTCATTTGATGTGGTTGTGGACCTGAAGTTCTTTTTGGGCATCAGGTTATATAGTCTTTAATGATGAAGAGCCCCAATTATTTAATGTGATCTTGGGCTTCAGGGAGATCACATAGGTATGGGGGTAGAAGTGGGACATCTTGTGAGAGGGGTAATAGGGTGGATTAAGTGATGTTTATTTTGTAGGCTGACAGCTGGCCATGCACTTGTAGAAGGGACATCAAAGAGGGTATCAAAGCTTCTGGGTGAGTAGGATATCAGGCTAGGCAAGGACAGTGTGTTTCTGCTCCACCTAGACCCCATAACTGGAGGGGAGTTGCCTGACTGCCTCCTGAAAGGGCTCCAAAACCAGCAACCAATATAAGGGTGACAAAGAACATCATTAACTGGTGCGCCTGTCTAGGGAAAAGGAACTGTTATCCCAGTGGATACTACCGAGGTAATGGTCCATTCAAACAGCAGTTGGAGCCACCCAATGAAGACATAACCAAAAGCCAAATACATGAAAGACTTGCCTGCTCTGCATCTAAGGAAAGAATGGCTGTCAGTGAGTGGGGGGTCTGGGTATGCCAGAGGATATTGATCAGGTGGCAGCTTTTTTCTGACCCATACTTTTTGGGAATTAGCTTACTTGGTCCCTGTTCACAAGTCAATTGATGATGTTGCTGACCATTTTTTCTTTACCTTCACAAAGAGCTTGCAGTCAGTATTTATTAATGAAATGGGCCAATAGCTGTTGCATAATACAGTACGCATTTCTTGTGTGGGTAGAAGGAAGGGAAGGGGAAATTGTTTAACCAGGAAAGGCACACTAAGCCAGAGCTCGTTTCCAGGTACAACCTGGGAGTATAAAGAAGTTAAGTGGCTTGCTCAGGGTCACATAGTATGCAAGTGGGAGCTGATGGGATTCAAACCCAGGTCTCCAGCTCAGTGCTGTTAACCACTATGCTATACTACCTCCGAGAGAGAGAGATGAGCTCAATCTGCATTGATAGGTGTGGTGGGCCTTCTGTTTGCTTTGCTACAGGCCTCTGTAAGTGGGCCAATCAGTTGGGTGGTGAATGTGCAATATAGCTGTTCATACCAGAAACCTTTCCTGCAGGAAACTCTTTCAGAACCTCCCATTTCATGAGTGGTGAAAGGTGTTTTATAGTCTCTCAACTCTTGCAGTAGGGAAGGTAGGCTAAGTTTAGATAGAAACTCTTGACATTACAGTGCATTGTGAATCACCTCAGAAGCATAAAAGCCCTTGTAGAAGGCTGAGAAAGCCTCATTGGTGGCCCTTATGTTTTTCTGCAGGGTCCTGTCTTTGTCCCAGATGGCTATGATGCAAGTTCTGTTTGCCCTTTGTTTTAATTACTGTTGTATGCTAAACAATTTCCAGGCTCCCCCCAAAATAGTACTTCATAGCCAAAACAAAGCACCTTCTGTTTTCTGGAACAGTGCTCCCTGTGAAGAGGATCTTTTGCAGGTCCGTGACCTCCTCCCACGTATGTGACCTCCTTAGGGTTTGGGGTCAGAACTTTAGGTTTGCATACCCTGTTATAGCTGAGGAGGTATTAAAAACAAAATACTTGCAAATCCTTGGATCCATATATTGCAAAAAATAGACGGGTGAGTGTGTATTACAAGGACATAATACTGAGGTTCTGGGGACATAAGAACCTCAAGAGGTTCTCTTGTCCCCAGAACCTCAATGTGCTATTATACCCTTAAAATACACACTCACCTATGTGTTATGTTTTGTAATATGTGGATTCAAGGACTTGCAAGTATTTTGTAAAATGTTCTGCTATGCTGATATATGTGCTAGTGGAATCTTTTTTTCGTGGTTGCCAGGGCATTGTTATGGATGCCACAACATCCACATGCCTCTAAAGCTCCTATCATGTGTTTTGATTGGGTGTTGTGTTTTTTTGAATAATTATGTTGGGAAAAATGGTGGCATGTTTATGTGAGGGGGTCAAGAAGGAGCTCCGTTGAAAGTAAAGAGGAATGGTTACCATTTCATGGCTTCAGGTGACAGATTTGGGAAAGGATTTGATTCCTTGTTGTTGAGACCAATTTATAGTTATTTTGTTTGGGTTTTCAGCCAGTGGCAAGTCAGCGTTTACTGTATGCAGTGGTTACGGTGAAAACTCGTTCCTGCTCTGTCCAAAACAGTTCTGCACTTGCACTCATGTTTTTCTGATAATACTATCATTCAGAGCTCTGAACAATAGTATTATATGGCAGGAACAATACTATTATCACTTTGGTAGTGTGGTATTATGGGGATTTTTTTTATATGCTTTTCAGCACTATTATTTGTATATATTCATATATTACAAAGTATTTTCTGTCCACTAACAGAAAGAATCAGATAACTGAGATGCAGCATTTTTCCCTTATTGTGAAATACTACCAATAGCTGCATCACTATATAAAGGGGAGGTGGACCTGCAGGTCTTAAAAGAGCCTTAATGTTTTAAAAGCTCAAATGCCCCTCTTTTTTGTTTGAACTGCTATCATTGTATTTTTTGTCCCTTTTTTCCCTGTTCTGCACATGGGTGTTTTTGATGTCCTTTATCTTGACCTTTCCTGTTTGTTTCTGTTTTAGTGCCAGTTTCTCTAAGTGCAGTGATCTGAACAGCTCAGCTCTGCTTACCTTTAGCAGAGTGTTATTTGGTGCTTGATTTGAGCCTTAACTCTTGTTGAGCTAAATGAAGTAAAACTTCACTAAACTGCCATGCAGTAGTGTTTTCATTTAGAGCAGCATATAATATTGCCAGAGTCATGCTGCTAGCAGGAAGCCAGAATCTTAGTAAAAAGTTACTATGCCTTCCAGCCCATTTTTACAACTGCAGAAGAAAACAGTTGCACAGAGAAACCTATAAAAGTTACTACATAGGTAATTGCCCTAGCCTGGGTTACCTCTGAGGTTGAAAAACATTGCTGCACATATTTTTCTCCTCCTCCCTTCTCTGTTTTTGCAACACATGCCTGTTTGGAACAGTCTGTTGCAATGTCTGAAAGAGGCATTGTGATTCTGTTTCTGCCTTTCCTTCTGTCTTTTTCTGAAATGCTGAGGTTTACTTAGCTGTTTAACAATGGAACTGGCCTGTAGCAATTAGATGTTTACTCACTCACTCTTCCCTTCTACTTTGTAACAATATGGTGGCAGTGGTGGGATGTGGAGTCCCGTATCCAGCTTAGCAGCACAACAAGTCATACGAGTGGGAGAGGAAGAAAACAGCCAGTGGGTTCTAGCCAGATTCTAACCAGAAGTATGGCTGAAAAGAAAGACCCTGATGTGTGTCCTAAAGAAGCTGCTGGGGGGTAAGCTGGAGAACCCATACAAAAAAGGGGAAGAATGGTTTGAACCCCTCCTGAATCACTGCAGGACTATCCTGGCTGTCCCTCAGACAAACAGAAGCTGACAAGCAGAAAGAGAAATAGATGTATACACGAAATTAAATGGCAGGAACAAGAAAGAAAATGGAGAGAGGCTGGAGGCTATGAGAAGTGGTGCTCCGCTGCCTCCTACAGAGATAATTACAACCCCTCCTCCAAAAGATATTAAACTAACTAAACTATGCCCCTCAAATGACATCGATGCATTATTTGGATGGTCAGGTTAGCTCCATATTTAACTGGGAAGGCCCAAATAATTTACCGTAGGCCGGCCTGGTGGTGTGGAGAGTTGAAGCACCAAGCCACACCTGCCACCACACAGGCAACCTGGGATAGGGAGCAATCTCTGGCATCAAGGGGTCAGCTTGGGAGGGGAGCTTTGAGCATTTGACGGACAGGTCTTCTGGGGGAGGGAAGAGGACACAGCTCCAGCATTCACCTGACCACTAGCTGTGGCTGGGGTACAAGCAACTGGGACCACAATGTGGGGTACAGAGGAGCGGCTGTTGACATCCTATGCATGGGAGTGTGCGTGAACAAGTCTGGACAACATTGCAGGTCCACTTCTCTGATGGGAGGAAAAATCAGACAAATGGCCAGTGGCAGGGCAGGATGATATCAATGCCTCACAGGCTCCACACCCAGGCTATGGGGTCTTCTCCTGGAAAATGGATCCATTCCTTCAGCAGGTGAGTGTTGCTGGCCCAGGCCATGGGTGAAGACAGGGACTGAGGTAAATCCCTGGGGCATTGAGTGATTGGG
This sequence comes from Neoceratodus forsteri, assembly GCA_016271365.2. NCBI lineage: Eukaryota > Metazoa > Chordata > Ceratodontiformes > Ceratodontidae > Neoceratodus > Neoceratodus forsteri. The sequence goes on from CM057458.1 coordinate 340,381,722, forward strand.
TGGGTGGAAGGAGCAGGCCATCCTGACTGGGGAGAAAAAAGAAATAGAAAAAAATAACTTACAGTAATGTGGAAAACAGCAGGGGTCACTAACTGTGACCATGTGAAATGAATGATCCTGCAAAGATACATCAGCATTGAAACATACATGCAGAGATTCAGGTCTATCAGATTCAGACCTGGAGCTCAACCCAGGGACATTGTTGTAACATTAAAAGACAACTTCTACAAATGGGGGAACCAGAGCAGAAAACCACACACCAAATAGCTGAAGAAATGATCCTGGACCAATATCTCCAGATTTGGGTGAAAGAACACAGTCCTGAAACAGGGGAAAGAGCCACTGAATTAGCTTATGATTACCAACTAGCCTGCAAAACACCCCACAGAAAATACACCAGAGACCAGAGGAAATGAGGCACCAAACCGGTAGGACCTTTTCAACTTTCTCGGAACCCCCTGACAATAAAAGACAAATCCCCCAGTAATCAAAAACAGAATAGAGCACCTGTCCCCAGGTCTGATGTTGCCTGTTATGTTTGTGGGGAAAAGGCACACTCAAAATGGCAATGCCCTAAGAAATCAACAGATACTCCAACATTGGCTAACTGGGGACAATTTTTAACAGTTAAAGTGGATTCAAAAACTGTGCAAGAGCTAGTAGTCTCTGGTAGCTGATAACCCCTCATCAAGGCTAGTTTGTTTCTAGCTCTGACTTCAGATGGTGATGTTACTGGTGTGACTTGTGTACATGGAGATACAAAGTGTTACCCAACAGCTACAGTCCCTGTTCGAGTACAAGGGAAACAGACTGACATAAAAGTGGGAGTTGTTCCATCATTACCAGTTGCAGCTGTGTTGGGACGGGATTCGCCTTGTTTTTGAGAAGTGGTTGATGCATTGGAACATAATAAAATCTCAGCAATTACAACCAGGGCACTAGTTGAAAAAGGCAGCAGAAGAGAGGTCCATAAGGGAACTATTTCCATTTCACGACCCTGAACTTTTTGAAATAAAACAGAATAAAGATGACTTAAAGAGCTAAGAGAAAGGCAAAGACAGAACAAAGGAAGATTCAGGAAGAACTGAAAAATGACTTTAGGGGACACTGATATAGATAATAGTCTTCTTTCTGTTGCTGAATAATAACAGGACATATCTTTACAGCCTTTGTTTCAAAAAGTTAATCAAGCACTTGTAAAGGGGGAATCCTAGTTTTTTTCTTGCTAATGGGTTATAATACCACAGGTGTGTAAATTCCATAACAGGGGATAAGTGTGACCAGTTGTTAGTACTAACTAAATATCATAGTGATATCTTACACCTAGCCCACAATATACCTTTAGCAACAGAAAACCTTAGCTCATATCTTGCACAGATTCTATTGGTCAAAGGTGTATGAGGATGTGGTACAGTATGATCAGAAATGTGACATCTGCCAAAAGATTGCCACCATCACAAAAAAAGAAACTGTCCCTCTCCAACCACTACCCCGATTGATGAGCCTTTCTCCAAGGTGGACATGGACATGGCTGACCTCTTAGAAAAAAGCAATAGACGACATCACTTCATCTTAGTGGTCATTAATTATGCCACCAAGTACTCTGATGCCATGCCCATGAGAACAGTTACTGCAATCAAAATTGCAGAGGAGCTGCAAAAGATCTTTAGCAGAGTGGGTATCCCCAAAGAAATACTCACTGACCAGGGTTCTAACTGTACCTCCACAATGTTAAAAGAACTTTACCAACTGTTAAGGGTAACCTCAATACGTACATCACTCTATCATCCTCGATGTGACGGACTGGCAGAGGATGAATCAAACAGTGAAACAAATGTAGAGGAAATACATATCTGAGGAAGGTAAAGATTGGAATGTCTTTCGGCCATATTTAATATTTGTATATAGGGAGGTCCCACAGGTTACAACTTGGCTACTCTCCCTTTGAGCTGTTATAGGGCAGAATTCTGCACTTGGGGCCTAAGAAACTGGGGACAACATACCAACTAGGAGCAGAGGTATTAACAGTTGCAAAGCAGGAAAGGGATTTGCGTGTGATCATTTCTGATGACCTGAAGGTAGTGAAGCAGTGCGACAAAGCAGTGGGGAAGGCTGGAAGACTGCTGGGTAACATAGGAAGGGGAATTACCAGCAGGAGGAGGGAGGTAATATCATCCCTATACAGAGCACTGGTTAGGCCACAACTCTACTACTGTGTACAGTTCTGGAGGCCCCACTTCTGTAAAGACAGAGATGGTGGAGGCAGTACAAAGGAGGGCAGCCAAAATGGTGCATGGCCTGCATCAAAAGCCCTATGGGACAAGGCTCAAAGAACTTAACATGTACTCTCTGGAGGAAAGGAGAGAAAGGGGGGATATGATGGAGACAAATACCTAACAGGCAAAAACAAGGTACAGGATGGAAGCATTTTCCACAGAAAAAGATGCTCAAGGACAAGGGGCCGTGCTATGAAGTTAGAAGGAAGGAGGCTCAGAGGAAATGTAAGGAAGTACTTCTTTATGGAGAGAGTGGTGGATGCATAGAACAGCTTACCAACAGAGATGCTGGGGGCAGAAATGGTGACTGGGTTCAACACCACATGGGATAGACACAGAAGGATCTTGGTGGTGGGGGGGATGGAGACTGAGTAGGGTCTGTGGTGATATTAAAGGTAGGAGAAATAGGGCAGACCAGGTGGGCCATCAGGTCCTTAACTGCTGACAGATTCTATGTTTTTGTGTTTCTATGTAATTCCCAGAGGGCCTCTGGATGTTGTAAAAGAGGTTTGACAAAACAAGGCTAAGGCTCCTATGAATGTATTACAATACTCAACAAAATTGACAAGCTCTAGCCAGAGCCGATAGGGCTGTGAAGAGCTATCAAGTGACCAAAGTTATTTTCTTGTTGGTGCCATATAGTGCTGTTTAGTCACAATCATCAAAAATGGCATGCTGCTAATTCAGCCCTCTTGAATTTACTTAGAGTACATGCTGCTGTGTGTGCATGTGCGCATATGTGTATGTGTGTCCGTCCATCCATAGTAAAGAGATAGCTCACAGACTGAAGCTGTACTGTCAGTAATCTGACACTGTAGTCAGACTTTCAGAGGTTCAGTAAATTCCAGACAACATATAATGAGTTAACCCCTAGGTTGCTGAAAGAAATAGAATAAATCAGACTGAGCTGGACAGATGATAGAAACAGCAGTTTAAAAAGGGCTTTTTTGTTAATATCCTGAGAAGTCTTGAGGTACAATACAATAGCATCCCCCCTCCTTTCAGATGCCTTTAACATAGAGCAGCAAACAGCAAAAATCAGAAGGGGAGTGCACTATTTTGCAGCGGTGGAGGAATACTTCCAAATGTCCAAAAAGGGACTTGTACGATCATCCGTTTTAGAGCTGCAATCTGATCCCGATAGTGCTGTAGGCTCCACCTACAGCCCTAAAAAGAAAGATTGGTTGGGTATGTTCAGGAGTCCTATAAAGCATGTCTTGATACCCAGAAAAAAACAAAAATTACTATAACATAGGGGTTAATAGTCCAGGAGAAATTCTGCTGCCCACCAGTGAGAATAAACCTCTGATGAAATGGCAGGGTCCTTTTACTGTGACTAAACAAACCAGGCCAGTAAATTATCAAATTGAGATTCCTGGTAAATATACAAGGGCTCGGGTACATCATGCAAATCTACTGACATTAGGGTCACAGCAACAGGATCCTAAGCCATCTTTAGTGGTACTGAATGAAGTGGCGGACCTGGATAGTGCCTACAGCAGAGTGTTAGATCTTCCTGAAAATGAAGTGGTCTCAGAGGCTGCTGATGTTGTAAAAAATTTTGATTTGTCTCCTGACCAAAAGAAAGATCTGGAAATAGTACTGTCTGATTTTAAATCATCTTTTACAATGGTACCAAGAGTAATGACATGTATCAAACATATCACCGATACAGGGAATGCAAAACCTATAAAGCAGAAACCTAATCGTTTAGCTGAGAGGTCAGAACAGGATGTTATTCTTGAAGTCCAAAAACTGGAATCATTGGGAATGATTGAAAGATCTAATAGAACTTGGTGCTCTTCTCTTATAGTACCAAAGAAACAAAGTGGGTGGATGCTTTGCATCAATTTTAGAAAAGTAAATAGCCTTACAAAATTCAGCATCTATCCAATGCCCAGCTGGGGAAAGTCAAATACATCTCCACCTTGGGCTGAACAAAAGGGTATTGGCAAATTCCCTCTGAGGAACTGGTCCTGGAAAAGACCGCATGTTCCACCCCTCGAAGTCTGTTTCACTTTACCACCATGCCCTTTGGTCTAAGTGGTGTCCCAGCTTTATTCCAAAGATTGATGGACCAACTGCTAGGGGCCCATTCTGAGTATGCTGCATCCTATCTAGAAGATGTAATCATCTAAAGCCCTGACTGGCCCTCTCGTGTACAACATTTACATACTGTGACACACACACTGACCCAATCAGATCTTACCATCAACCCAACAAAATGGACACTTAACATTCAGGAGACCGAGTACTTAGGTTATATGATAGAAATCTCCAACTTAACCATCCCATTACCTAAGAATGAGGCAGTAGCCAACAGTCCCATGCCTCAAACAAAGAAGCAAGTGAGGCAATTTCTCAGGTTAGTGGGATATTACAGATGCTTTATTAGAAATATTTCTGAATTGGCCACCCCTTTAACTGATCTCACTAGAAAGAATAGACCCAATCAGGTGAAGTGGACTCCAGAATGCAAACAGGCCTTTGAAAAGATAAAGGCCTGCCTATGTTCATGCCCTATCCTAAGAAGTCCACAGTTTCAGAAACGCTTCTATGTTCAGACAGATGCATCTGTGAGTGGGATAGGAGCAGTTTTGAGCAGCCAAGTGATGATGAGGGTAATGATTCGCCTGATTTGTACATAAGCAGGAAGTTGCATGAGTGTGAAAAGTATTCCAATACATAAAAGGAATGCATGCCTGTGAAATGGGCTTTGGAAGTGCTCAGATTCTATTTAACTGGGAATTAAATTTGTTTTGATAACGGATCATAATCTAAGATGGCTAAATGCAATGAAAGTACCAACTCTCGACTGACTTGTTGATATTTGGCATTACAGCCATATAAATTTGTAGTCCAACATAGATCTGGTAAACTACACGCTAATGCAGACTATCTCTCTGTAGCTTAAATAGATGACAGCACCCAGCGAAATTGAAAATGTGTGTAATACATAGTTTGTGTTTGCTGTATAAACTAAATTGCAGTTTCTTGCATTTCTTTTGTTTGCAAGAGTCATGGAAGTGGGATCCCGTATCCCATTTCTCCTTATAGCAGGCTTAAGATGCTTGCAGTCTGCTTTCTAGCTGTGTTGTGCTGTCAGAAAACCCTCTTAAATAGGTTTTCTCTTAGTGTGGGATGCATGTGAAGGGGTGACCTTTTGCAGGTCTGTGACCTCCTTTCTATTTCAAGACCTGCTCCCATGCTTATGACATCCTTAGGGTTTAGGGACAGAAGTTTAGGTTTGCCTACCCTGTTATAGCTGAGGAGGTATTAAAAAAATGTATTTTCTGTATACTAACAGAAAGAATTAGATAACTTGAGATGCAGCATTTTTTCCTTATTGGGAAATACTACCAGTAGCTGCATCACTATATAGAGGGGAGGTGGACCTGCAGGCCTTAAAACACCCCTAATGTTTTAAAAGCTCAAATGCTCCCTTTTTCTGTTTGTTTGGAACTAGTATTGTATTTTTTCATCTTTTTTTCTCTGTTCTGTATGTGGGGGTTTTCTCTATTTTGCCTTTCCTGTTTGTTTCTCTTTTAGTGCAGTTTCTCTTTAAAGAGCTACCGACACCTCAAAGAAAACTTTAAAAAACAATTAGGTACAATTCTGCTTGCATTCCATTTATATTTAATATATTTCTCCTCCCCATAATTTATTACTAGGAAATGTGTATGAATATATGATTGTTATCCCTCAGAGTTTATTTTGAGTTCATCTGCCTCTATAGCATACTCCTTACTCCAAGTTATAATCCTCTGTTGTGACATCAGTCTGTTGCCATGGGAGTAACTGAGGTCACAAGCAGTGCTCTATGACTTCAGGTAGTGAGAAAGCAGAAGGAATAGACAAAATCTTCAGGAGCAGAAATCCTGTTTTCATACAAATGACCTCAGTAATAAATAATGGGGAGGAGAAATACAGAACTAATGGGACATACAAGCGGGACTGTATCTAAATATTATGTTTTGTTAAAGTTCACCTGAGCATGTCACCAGCTCTTTAAGTGCAGTTATTTGAACAGCTCAGCTCTGAATACCTTTAGCCGAGTGTTATTTGGTGCCTGGTTTGAGCCTTAAGTCTTGCTGAGCAAATGAAGTAACATTTCACTAAACTGCTATGTAGTAGTACTTTCATTTATAGCAGCTTAAAATGCTGCCAGAGCCATGTTAGCAGGAAGCCAGAATCTTAGTACAAAGCTACTATGCCTTCCTGCCCGTTTTACAACTGCAGAATAAAATGGTTATACAGACAAACCTATAAAAATTATACAAGTAATTGCCCTAGCCTGGGTTACCTCTGAGGCTTAAAACTTTACTGCACATATTTTTCTTCTCCTCCTTTCTCTGTTTTTCCAATGTATGTCTGTTTGGAACAACAGTCTATTTCCATGTCTGAAAGAGGCATTGTGATTCTCTATCCTTTGCCGAAATACTGAGGTTTACTTAGCTGTTTACACTGCTGAGCCGACCTGTAGCAATCCTGTGCTTTTCTCACTCTTTTCCCTTCTACTTTGTGACACTCCCTCGTTTATCTGCCACCCTCACTTAGCACCAGCCTACTCCTATGCACCATTCTGCTGCAGTGTTAATTCCCTCGTTTAACCACCGCACTTGCTATCCATCAACCACCAGGTATTGCTGCTGCTGCACATATTGTACTGGTAGCAGTGTTAAGCTCCCGCTTTTATCCACCAGGTGGCTCCAATCTGATATGGAATGGAGTAAGTTTATTTGGAGACCATTACAAAATTTTGACATTTTGAATACATGTAAATACAGTTTACATTAAAATCAGAAAATAAAACTATATAAAAATACAATATAAAGTTTCAGTATATAATACTGCTTTAGCACAATTTTCATGCAGGTTAACAATCCTTTCATTAGAGATTATGAATCTTGAAATTGTCAGTAAGTTCATTGCACTTCTATGCTCTTTTATACTTTTTTAGGAGGGTTTCAAACAAATTAAAGCTATGACTTTCAAATATGAAGCTACATTATTAATTATATGCTCATCTTCAGTAGAGAACAGAACATCAATAATATAGTATGATCTGTGGTTTGGATCAAGTCCCAGATAAGTTGGAGACAATATTTTCTTGAACTCTCGTACCATGTACAATAGAACATGACATGAGATAAATTTTCTAGCTCAGGTCTGTTGCAGCTACACATTTTATCTGAAGGATTTGTAGATTTAGAATAGTGATCTTTTAAGATATTACTTTGGTGAAGTTCAAAACGATATTTCATATATAATTTTCTCTTGGTCTGTCCTATTAATACATCCAAATAGTATCTGTAATTATGCCTTAAGTCATGTGTTATTAACCATGGTGAAATTTTTATTCTGTGTATTTTGTCCATGTCATCTACTTTATAAAAATGTATAATCTTATTAGTGATATATCTATTACATGTTGGACTTCTTTAAATCCCTTTACTTGAATCGTATTCTAAAACTTTTAGGTCATATTTCTTTAGCAGGGTATCAATATTTTTAGCCAACTTGGCTGACTATAGCCCAGTTCCTACCATTTTAATTTTTCCTCTAACAGATTAATGGTAATCTGTTATTTTGCATTCTTAGAACTTTTAACCAGTACATTTTTTTTAGCATCCATCAATGCTTTGGGGCTATACATACCAAGCTCTGCTCTAACTAAACCCACCAGAACCAAAGAACTTAGCCCCATTGATGCTTTATATAAATTATTTAAAGGAACTTCAAGAGCATCAGATTTTGCCATATCCCAGACTTCACTTCAATATGTCAATTGAGGAAATATTTGGCTTTAAGGGCTGTTAGCAATGGTAAAATTGTGTTACCACCATACTTAAAGTTAAAGCTTAGTAAGGAGCCTGCAGTTTGCTTAAGTTTTATTTTGAGTTTATGTCTGGTCCATTTACCATTATTTGTCAGTGTCAGGCCCAGATACACATATTCATCAACTGAATTTAATACTCTACCTCCTATTTTCCACTTTGGTTTGGATTTTATTGAGCCAAAGACCATTATTTGTTTTTTTGTTTCATTGATTTTCAGCTCATGCTCTTTAGCAAATGCCATGAGCATGCTCAGTTTTGTTTGCAGAACTGATTTGGAAAGATCAAATAAAGCCAAATTGTTGGCATATGTCAGTGCCAGACAGTAATGTTTCCCAATTTTAGGAGAGTCAGTATCTACTTGAGTATACTGGGCTAGCAGATTATTTATATGGATGTTAAATAAAAGGGGACAATAATGCAACCCTGCCTGACCCCTTTATTTGTGTAAAATTTAGATGACAGTTGTCCTGGTTTCCCCCATCTTCCTTGTGTCCATGTTTATGTGTACAATTCTCTGATAATACTCATCAGTGAGGGGTCAATCCCCCACTTGTACATTATTTTCCAAAGTATCATTCTAGAGATCGTGTCAAATGCTTAACTGAAATCAATAAAAGCAGCATAAATCTTTTACTTTCTAAGGAAAACATATTTTTCATAAAGATGAATTATTGTAAATATATTATCTGTCGTGGAATATCCAGAACGAAAAGCTGACACTAATTCTGACAGCCCCCCTAGGTTATTCAACTGAATGATTAGTCTAGATAATATAATCTTTGCAAAAATGTTCCCCACTATGTGAAGAAGGGATATGACCAGATACATTTTGGGGTCTTTTTTATCTCCCTTTTTATATATTGATAATTATGGCCCCTTTCCAGTCTGAGGGAATTGTTCTATTGGCTATACAACCATTGAAATTGAACCATAACAGTTTAGTCCATAAAGATGAAACGCACAAAAACACTTCAGAGGGGATTTGATTTGGACCTGGGGCCGTTTTCCTTTTATAGCAATACAATTGCTAAATAAACTTCATTTGGCATAAGTTTTTTTAAATTGGACCCTGTTGACTTCCTCTTCCCAGCCAGGTGTTATGTCTGCTAGTTTTGTATCAAAAAAGATGTTAGTGTAGTGCCTAATCCATGTGTCAGCAGTGATATAACTATCAAATGTATATTTGCTATTGTTTGTTTCATAGGCCACCAATAAGATTGTTGATCTCTATTGTCAATGATATCTAGCATGTGTTACCACTGCTTTAAATTATGTCTGCTTATCTTTTAAAAGCTTTTTGTACTCTTCTCTAATGAGTCGGATGTCTAAATGTATTTTTATCATTCAAATTCTTAATAAGTCTAATTGTTTTTGTGAGGACTTTTGGGCCCTACTACATTCATTATCAAACCAGCTTTTTTCCCCCCCTTAACGCCATCTTTATCCATAATGGGTCTATATAATAATTGATGAATCGTAGTAAAGCATTTTGTCAGGGTATCCTGACAATCCAACGCTTGAACTATCTAACTTGAATATATTTCTTGCAATAAATCCATAATAGTTTTATCACGTTCTAGATCCCATCTGATCTTTCTATAACATCTAATTTCAAGATTTTGCATCATATTATTTGGTGGGGTTGTTCTAGCCATTTGCATTACATCAGTTCCAACCAGAATCAAGGGAAAGTGGTCACTTTCACTCCTCTTCACTACTCTGCAAGAACCCCAGTGTGCTATGCTTCCATTCCAGAAAACATGATCCACCACAGTTGGCCTCTTGTATTGTAGTATGTGTAATTGCCAGGAATATCTGGCTTAATTCTCCCATTTACTGGAGCAAGGTTGTAAGTATTTATAAGGTCTATTAATTTTTTTCCCATTAGATTGACTTTACTGTCCCTAAAGAGTCGTGGATAATTGTTGGCTTCTGGAAGCATCCAATTTTGTATTTTATTGTCTGCGTAACCATCAAATGAGCCAATTCTAGAGTTGAAGTCACCACACATTAATACATTTGAGCCTGGTTTAAGTAGTTGCATTTTTTGAATTAACTCTTCCAATTCTATCCATAATGTTATGTTATAATATTTGGAAGTTAGAGGAGGTATATATGCATTAAAGAGAAGCTAACATTTGCTAATTCAATCCAAAAAGCCTGCATTGAAGATGTACTTTCTATTAGTTTAACAGTTAATTTATCAATTTTGAAACTTGTGGAAAGACTACCAGATGCTCTACCTATTTTACCTTGTTTTTCCATGGTATGTGATGATATATCCATTTATATGGATGTCAGCATCCTTAGTATGTCATGTTTCCTGTAAGCAGATAATGTGATGTTCTTGAATGAATTTACACCAATCTGAATCCACTAGCCGATTGGCTAGACCAGCAATGTTCCACGAAATTAGATTACAATTCTGTATTGATTCAGATTCTGAGTATATGTTCTCATTTTTTTGCACGATCTAGTCAACCATTTAAGTATGCTAATTCACTAAACCTATCACTTACTGTAACATTGTATTGGTTTTGAAAATCATTATTTCTGAGTGGTCATCACTTGGGGTAATGGTTCTCTCCCAGCAGTGTTCTTACTAATGATTGGCTCTGTTTCTAAAGTAGAGCATGTCTTGGCTATACTAGTCTCAATAATGTAAATACCCAGTTTGTCTAATATGTTTGAGTTTTCTAGAATTTTGTTACAAAGGTCTAGTGACCTCAATGAAATCAGGATCCGATTGCAACACACATCTTTTCCCAACCTTTTGACTGAAAGGGCATACAGTAGTTCTTCAACAAGGTAGTATCCAGACACTGCCACAAGATATCCATAATTACACATTTTTACTTATTGTTGGATTCATTTGGGATTCTTTTTAAGTCAAACAGCGACACAGTTGGGTTATCTGTTTCAGGTTGCGCTATTTGGGTACGAGATACTGGGATTAGTTTTGGACTTTGTTTCCTCAGGATGTTACTATCCACAATATGAATACCCCAGCTCGTCCAGAACCAAGCCCTTCCTAGAAATCAGCTCTGGGGCCTCTATCCCCCTAATTTCTAAGTCAACTTGTCCAGATTTATTCACTCCAGGCCATCTATGTATTTTCATTATATTGACAAGTCCAACAGGAATTTGTAAAACATGATTGAATAAATTATGTATTTGTTTCAGCTTACCTGGGGTTTCTTGCTCAATTTCTTTCAACCCAAAAATACTAAATTGTGAGGTCTCATTTCTGGAGGAAAGTACTCCAATGTTCAATTTATCTCTCTTCATAAATGTAGGTTTCATGCCTAGATTTTCAATTTTATTGTTCAACCATAGGTGGTTTGCGATTCTTGGAGAAGAGCAAAAAATAAACATGCATTCTGTACTGTTACCTTTGTCATTCATAGTTTTTACAATATCAGATTCAGTAATCTCTACTCCCGACACTGCCCTAAATAGGTACAATCTTATTCTTAGTTGACAAAGGTGGGATTTTTACACCAAGTTTAAACCAGTAAAGACACAGAATAGCACATTGGATCTATGTTAATCAATTTAACTTCTTGTTCCATCTTTGTCTCTTGCTTCTATTGTACTGGTTTAGCATTACTTGCTCTCCAGGTTTAGCAGTCTGTCCCAACTGCTTTAACCCTTGCTGTGCTATGAACTGATATACGAGTCCAAAATTCCTATATGTTCTCATTCTGTTGGCAGCCTAAGGGTTAATATCAGTTTGTAATGTAGTACAAATATCTACTTACTTTTATTGACTCAGTTTCTAATCTAATACCAGTTTGTGGTGTAGGAGAATTGTTTACCTCTACATTTACTAGTGTCTCATCCATTTGCTTTTCCCCTACTTGGCATGAGTCTAAGAGGCTGCAAATGACTGTAAACCCTTGTTCTGCTTGGGGGAAGAGACCAAAGACTTTTGCTTAAAATGGATTCTTTTTCATGCCCATTTTGAAGCCATTTTTACATGAGCTGACAGTGTGTAGCAACACTGTTGCTTACCAAGAAACAGACTGGCAGTAAGCAAGGATGGTTCAGAAGTCTATCACTCTTATTGCACTGGTTCTGCCCTATAAACTTTGAACCATCCTCGTTTACGCTTCTTAGAAAACTCGCTTACCACCAACCTGCTCCTCAGTAAATTAAAGTAACTGTGGTGCCACAAACTAGCTGAATGAATATTGTTTCTTTACCCGAGTGTTGCATTCCTCCTTCTGTGGATCTTGAGCTTTCTGGCTTCTCCAGCATTTAACTCACAAATCTCAGCCCATGCTCTTTTCCTGTTATAACAAAAACTCCTCACCTCCCTCATCTCTCTCGCACATGCTCTCTCTCACTTTTAAACTTAAAAACTAAGCTGGCTACTTCTTTTTGTGATGGAAATAAAAACTCAGCTCAACTTCAAAACTGTGCTGGCTACTAAGCATATACTGTGTGCATGTATTGGGAGGAGGTAATGTATGGAGGGCATTATGGTGGTGAATGTTACTGGGAAAATGCCTACCCTCTTATCCACCAAATTTGCAGAGTGGTTCCTGCCTTCCCTATACTGTATGTCTTTTCTAGTTTATTAAGCTTCTCTTGTTCCGCTATTTTTTTTTTTTAACCTTTCCCTTTAGGAGCACCTGATTGCAGTCTCTAACATCACCACACCTGGAAGCTGTGGATGTATCACATGGATTCTTACAGGACAGGAAGACTTCTAATTGAGGGCTTATTAAAGGCGTTTCAAACCACATGAAGTCTTGCTGTATTCTGACTATTGCAGTTAGCCCCAACACTCAAACTGCCCTAGAGAGAAGAGGGTTAATTTTCTATGCAGAGCATGGAACATTGAGCTCGGTTCAAACCTCTGTCTGCTGCACTTAAAAGCAAAACAGTCAGATTCTTTACTCCACCTAACCGAACGGTTGCTCCAGAGATTTCTCCTTTGCTCGCAGTTCGAAAGTCGATTAAAGTCTTCAGTTTTACCAATTATTTTTTCGCAAGTTTCGTTTCAGATCTCTGTCTGTGGTATAGTAAATACTAGGTAGTGAACTAGACATAGTAAACTTGTGGAAATTGTAAAAATTGATTTTCGACCGGTTTGGCTGAACCTGCCATTTAGTGAATTACATATTCTGTCTGTCTCTAAACTTAGAGTGTGGTTACCAGTCCTTATCGGTTTAAAAAAAAAAAAAAAAAAAGCATTTTCTTGTGGGTTTTTTTCCAATACCCGTGACACTGTTAGAAACCGATAAGGGTGTCTTGCCTGGTTGTTTGCCATAAAAAGGGTAAGTCTGTGGTTAGGATGGCTATGTCTGAGAAACCCAAAAGAAAAACAGGGCCCACTGGGTTTCAACACTGCAGTGTGTGGGGAGGTCTTTGTGAAGGCTGATCCCCACACCACCTGTGTTGATTGTCTGGGGTTTGACCACCTCGATTCAGACTGACAAATCTGTAAACATTTCCCTAAGTCTACCCTGGAAAAAAGATTAGGTAGCCTTAGGGATAAGGCGGCCGTGAAGTCCGCTGACCTGGACGGCCAGCCCGGTTCTGTTCCGAATGAACCTGAGGGAGTGCCCTCTGACCAGGGTGATACTTCCTTGAGCAAGAGGAGAGCTGATCCTGAGGGATCGGTTCCTACAAAAAGACAAAGAAAAGAAAAATCGTCCGGTTTGGATCCAGAGACCCATTTTCTGACCGTCGAAGAGATTGCCAAAGTGATAAGGATTGTAGAATTGCTTCACCCAGTTCCGTCTGATCTGGCGCCTTCTGGCAGGTGCTTGGTTCGGTCGGTTCCTCTGCTTCAAGGTTATGCCTCTGAAGATTTTTATGAACCGGATTTGGAGGGGGACGAAGATTACGATGACGATGACAATGGTGGGGAAAGTCTGGATGAGCACATTGAACCTGACATCTCCCCAGACAGGCCTTCTGGTGTTTCCCCTCCTAGGCTTTCTGAGTCCCCTTCCCACTACATGTTTTCAGGAAAGTGGCAGAAACCCTCCAGCTCCCTGTGGAGGAAGCCATGGAGGAACAAGAGAAGCCCGATTATGTGGAGATGATGGACATCCTAGAGTCCAAGAGACTGTCTATTCCCCTTCATAAGTCTTTTGGGAAAGAGACACAAAAGATTTTAAAAACTCCAAATTCTGTACCTCCTTTCAACAGAAGGATGGACAAAAGGTGCACCTTATCAGGTTCAGGTACAGAGTGCTTGTATCAACAATGCAGCCATGTTGGGGTTGTACAGGCTGAAGCCTGTGATAAGGCTAATATACCCTTGGCTTCACCCCCCCCTCCAGATAAAGACTCTAGGAAGCTGGATGCCATGGCAAAGAAACAGTACATGGCATCCACCTTGGGACTCAGTCAGGCTAATTATATGGCCTATGCAGCCAGGTACCAGAAGTCCAGGTGGGACACTGTACTGGCACTGAATAAGCAGGCCTCCTCCCAGCTAGCCTCAGAGCTGGAGGGGGTGGCTGCTGATGGGATTGAGGCATCTAAGGTGCAGTTCCATGCTGCTGTGGACTCCAATGGTGTGTCATCTAGAGTCATGGCTACATCTGTGGCTCTTCGGAGAATGGCTTGGCTCAGATGTACTAGTCTGTCTCAGGACACCCAGGCTAAGGCCATGGATTTCCCTGTGGTGGGTAATTCTCTGTTTGGGGAGTAGACAGGGAATTACATGAAAAAGATGGATGAGTATAGGACCACCTATAGGAGTGCACAGGCCAAGGAAAGGCAGGCAACTCCTCAAAGGCAGCAAGTATGGGGCAGGCCTTTTCATAGGCCTTTCTACCAAACACAGGCCTCTTCTTTTCCTCAGAGGGGGTTCTTCAGAGGGAGAGGCAGAAGGAGGATGAGCAGGGCTGCATCCACCCCTCAACCTAGGGCTCCTGCCAGGCAGACACCCTGATGTGTCAGCCTGGGTTGACTCCCCCATTCCTGTAGGAGGCAGGCTGGCTTACTTAGTCCAGGACTGGATGTCTGTTACCTCAGACAAGTGGGTCCTGGAGGTGATAAGCCAGGGGCTGGTTATCAGCTTCAAGAAATTTCCAAAGCTGAGGGCCAGATCTTTTCCACCTGCAAGCATCTCCGAAACCATTGCCAAAGAGGCAGAGGTTTCATCTCTACTGGCTCTAAAGGCTGTAGAGAGTTCCTGCATTGCACAGGGGCAAAGTTCTGTACTCCAGGTACTTCCTTACCCCAAAAAAGACAGGGGAGTGGTGACCCACCCTAGACTTAAGATACCTGAACAAACATCTTTTAAAACCAAAATTCAAAATGGTGGCTCTGGGAATAATCCTTCCCTCTCTAAGGCCAGGGGACTGGTGTTACAGTGCCTACAGTAGCTACAGTGTCAGTGGCTCAGTAGGTAGCACACTCACCTCTGAGGCCGGGGGAGCAGAGGGCTGTGGGTTCAGTTCCCACATCTGGCACTTGGGTTAATATCCCAGTACTGACACTGTAGTGCAGCATGAGAGGGGTGCTGCACTTCTAAGGTGCCATCTTTCGGATGAGACGTTAAACCGAGGTCCCATCTGCCTGGATTGGTGGTAGTTCAGGTGGATGTTAAAGATCCCATGGCACTTATCGAAAACAGTAGGGGAATTTCTGCGGTGTCCTGGCCAAATTTCCCTCATTCACTATAAATGCCACCAACAGCTTAATCTGGTTCAAAGTCAGTTGGCATTCATCTGTATCCCCTTCCCCCGGGTCATGCCTGAAAATAGGCAGGATTTGTCTAGTGCACTTACCTGGTCAACAAAAACTAAATAAATAAAATTTTAAAAAAAATAGCCTCCCTGGACTTGAAAGATGCCTACTTTCACATTCCCATCAGGTGCTCCCACAGAAAGTACCTCAGGTTCGAATTGCCCTCAGGCCATTATCAGTTCAAAGCTATGCCCTTGGGCCTGACATCGGCTCCAAGGGTATTCACAAAATGCCTAGCAGTAGTAGTAGCATTTTTAAGAAGGAAGAATATTTCTGTATTTCCATACCTGGACAACTGGCTCATTGTGGGTCAGTCTCCAGATCAAGTCAAGTCAGACCTGCTAGTGACTCAGCAAGTGCTCACTTCCCTAGGACTCCTCCTCAGTCTTCCCAAGTCAGTTCTTGAGCCTGTACAGCTCCTCACCTTCATAGGTGCAGGGCTGAATACAGTCAAAGCAAGAGCTTTTCTTCCCCTGGAAAGGGCAAGGGCTATTGCAGAGCTGGCTTCTTCATTCCACCTTCTGGTCTCTCGGCCAGCAAGGCACTTCCTTCAGATTCTGAGCCACATGGCAGCTTCTGCAGCAGTGGTCCAAGGGGCCAGATTTCAGATGAGGGACATTCAGTTTCACCTGAGGGCCTTTTGGTCTCAGAAGAAAGATTCTCTAACCAAACTAGTTCCAGTGACTCAGACTCTGATCCAGGCTCTCCAATGGTGGCAGGATCGGGGCAACCTCAGACAAGGAGTCCCATTCATCACTCAGTCTCACTCTGTGGTCTTAACCACAGATGCTTCTCTATATGGGGTGGGAGCCCATCTGGGGCTCTCTCAGCCCAGGGACTGTGGTCCCCTAAGGAATCCCTTCTTCATATCAATCTCTTGGAACTCAGGGCAGTCTTTCTGGCCTTGCAAGCTTTCTCTCAGTCAGTGCAGAACAAGGTGGTCCAGGTCAGGACAGACACCACCACCACCACCACGTGGTACATCAACAAGCAGGGAGGCACTTGGTCCACGGCCTTGTGCATGGAAGACATGAAATTGTGGTCCCTAGCTTATTCTCTGCAGACCTCTCTGATAGCAGTCCACCTTCCAGGGAAGGACAATGTGCTAGCAAATGCATTGAGCAGGATCTCCCAGGACCATCATGAATGATCCTTGGACCCTCAGGTGTTGAAAGTGATTATTTCAAGGTGGAGCACTCCAGAGATAGATCTCATTGCAGCCCCAGACAATCACCAACTTCCTCTGTTTTGTTGCAGACCTCCAGTCTTGGGCTCAGTCCCTCTGGATGCTCTAATCTTCAACTGGGAGGGGAAATTTCTATATGCTTTCCCTCCTTTTCCTCTACTGTTCAAGGTTTTGGTCAAGATAAGGTCACAGCCCTGCAAAGTGATTCTGATTGCTCCAGACTGGGCCAGACAGCCTTGGTACCCACTGTTGCTGTCCCTATCAGTCCATCTTCCCCTGCCTCTTCCCAGGAATTACAACCTGTTAACCTCCTCTCGGGGAGGATTTGGTACCCCAATCTTTGGTCTCTCAATCTCAAGGCATGGTTCTTGAAGAGTTAGAGTATGCAGATTTGCATCTGTCCCAAGGGGTTCTGGATATTCTCAAAGCCTCTCAAAAGCCTGCCACCAGAAAAACATACAACTCCAAATGGAAAAGATTCAGCATTTGGTGTTCCAAGAAGCATATATCCCCAGACACTGCTGAATTGTCTACAGTTCTGGATTATATGATTCATCTTAATTTCCTAGGCCTCAGACCAGCTAGTCTCAAAGTACATTTGTCAGCTGTTTCTGCTTTTCTGTCAGTGGCAAAGCATTCCTCTCTGTCATCTCACCCTGTATTCTGTAAATTTTTCAAGGGATTGCTTCATACCAAGTCCCCCTTTAGGGATCCTACCCCTGCTTGTGATCTTAATGTTTGCATTGCTCAGCTTATGCACCCCCCTTTTGAGCCTTTGTCTTCAGCAGAGCTTAAGTACTCGACTTGGAAAACTGTGTTCCTGGTAGCTATTACCTCTGCCAGGCATATCAGTGGATTGCAAGCTCTGCCAGTGGAGCCTGATTTTATGTCATTCCATAGAGATAAGGTGGTCCTTAGAATAGGAGGTTTTACCTAAAGTGGTTTCAGATTTTCATCTGAACCAATCTGTGTCTCTCCCTGTGTTCTTCACTGATCATTCTTCTTCAGGAGAAAGAAGTTTACACAGTTTGGATGTTAACAGCCCTTAGTTACTACATTGAGTGTACTAAGGCTCACAGGTTTGACTCGCTCCAGTTGTTTCTCACTTATGGGGAAGTGGGGAAGGGCAAACCTGCTACTAAGAGAACTATTGCCAGGTGGTTGTCTCTTGTATTCAATTCTGCTATGAGAAGCTAGGCAAAATACCTCCCTCAGGTCTGAGGGCTCATTCAACTAGAGGTACAGCTGCTTCCCTGTGGCCAGGGATATTCCTTTGCTAGAGATATGTAAAGCAGCCACCTGGAAAACAGTCCATACATTTACCAAACATTACTCCCTGGACATCCAGGCTAGGAGTGATGCTCGGTTTTGTACTGCAGAGCCTATTCCCAAGGTAGGTTTGATTCCATTCTCCATGGAGGTACTGCTTGGTAGTCTGCAATAGCCGGAATACAGCAAGACTTCATGTGGTTTGAAGAAAAAATTACTCACCTTAGTAATTATGTTTCTTCTAATGGAGTCTTGCTGTATGCTGACCTCCCTCCCCAACTCCCCTCTCAGAACCTGTTTTTGGGAAGTGGGCTGGCAGGTGCCGTGTTGCACCCCAAGGGTGCATTTGGGCACTCCCTCCTTTTAGAGAAGGGGAGTGGGTTATATTATTAATTTAACAGTCTTAAGTTGTTCACTACCTGATTTTGGATTTCTTGACTTGAGTCTTTTGGGGATCCAAAATATTTGGTTGCCATTTGGTTAGTAAAAATTTTACAATTTCCACATAGTAGTTAGTTAGTATTAGCTCATAAGAATCTGACGGTTGTGCTTCTAAGTGCAGCAGACAGAGGTCTGAACTGAGCTCGAGCTCAACGTTCTATGCGCTGCATAGAAAATTAACCCTCTTCTCTCTGGGGCAGTTTGAGTGCTGTGGCTAACTGCAATAGTCAGAGTACAGCAAGACTCCATCAGAAGAAACATAATTACTAAGGTGTGTAATTTTTTCTTAGCCTCCATCTGCTGGATGTGGATTCGCACTGCGTGCCCCCCCCCCGGCCACATTTATTTGCACTAAGATGGGACACTGATCTAAGATCAGGATAGTAATGATATCAGCTCAGAGAATGTTTCCTACCTATTCTTCTGGTACCCATATTCAATTTTAGTAAAGATATCATGGGGGGGTGAACAGATGGAACAGTCTCCCTGTTGTGGGTGAACTATTCGCCAACTATCTACTTGGCTCACTCCAAACCCATCATGTTTAATACAGCAGATGAGGATGACAGTTAGGTGGCCTGCTTCTGTTGAGGACTTTATCTGGGACTGCAGTCATGTCCCACCCAGGATTCAGGGAGCTCTACCCAGTCAGGATTAATTCTGTGACTGTCTAATAAGAATTCCTTCCTTTTCTTATTAGGTGCATACAAGATGCAGAGTGTAACCTTTCAACATACTGTAGCTTCCTTCCTTGTCATACAGGGTGTTACTGGTGACAAAGTTAGCTCTGCTGTGGCACTGTATGGATACCATCCTGCTTTTTGAATTGTAAGAACTATGGAATATTTGTTCCACCCATGCTCTCTGCTGTTTGTCTCTCTTTAGGGAGCCAATGGGTTTCCTGGAGAAAAAAACAAACTGAAGCCATCTCATTTAAGGCAGACAAGGATTTTCTAAACCTTCATGTGGGTTAAATGTCCTGGATGTTCTCCTGTAACAGCCCTTTGACTCACCTGGGCTGCTCCAAGGCCCCACTTGTACCAGGAACACACCAATGAGGGGACCGGGCTGGATTCTGCAACTGGATGATCTGTTGGCGTGGTATCTCCACCTGGGGCAGTGGCAGGTAATGCCTGTCGGGAAACTTGCAGATTGTCTTCCCCCAGGAAATAATAGTATATGCTCCACAGTACACCTCCACACTCAATAACAATCCCACACACACAGTAACGAAGATGCACAGATTTACAGCCACAAGTATTAACATGCAAACAATTGAGATTTATTTGGGGGAAAGGGGAGAAAGGATGTGAATAGCAACAAAACCTTTTTAAACTCTTACAAACCCCACAAGTCTTTTTGCCTCCCACCGTAGGGTGCACTCGAAACTGACTGTTGCAGTGGGAACCTCACTGGCTAGTGACACAGGCCAGAGATCTTGCAGTGGAACCCAGTTAACTTTTAAACACTTTCAACACTTGACTAACTTTGTTCAACTTTGGAATTCCACACAGTTCTTTTGGAGAGTTGCCCCTTGCAATCTATCTAGCTAGCTACTAAAACTTCACAAAGCTGTAGCTTGGAGTACTCTCAGTTTTGAAGTTCCAACACAGGCGGTGCATAGCTGATCAAATGACAGACGCACGGTACTGTGGGGTTCCCGATGATGCAGATGCAAAACAGCAGCACTGTGGAACAGGAAGCAGTTGATCTTCACCAGCCCAACCTTTTCAGCTTCACCCGATGGCCTTTATTGACTGTATTCACCCGGCAGGCCTCTTGTCATTCCATGCTGCTGATCTCCCTTCGGTCTTCAGTCTATGGATTGCTGAAACTTGGTCCACGAGACACTTTGGTGGCACAATCTGCACAAATGGGCCACAAACTAAGTTTTCTTGCCCTTCTTTCTGCCACACCAATGCTGGCTCCTCCAGTCACAGATCAGTGACTCGTTCAGACTCTCCCCTTGCTGGAAGATGCACTCACAAAATACTCAGAGGAGGGAACTCTCAATCTCTGATGCAAGGGTTCTTTCAACTGGAGAATTCAAATGGCCTTAAACAAGTCTCTCGGCTCCACATTCAAACAGCGTTGAACAAGCCTCTCGGCTCCTTTTACAGTTTCCAGCTCACCGTTTTCTCTCTGCAGAAACTCTGGAGCCAAGTCGTCTGCAACCACTTCCAAACTTAGTTCCGTTTCCTGCTGTAAACTCTAAGCTAACTTTATGCTGTCTTTTCCAGTATGATTTTTATTCTTTAGGCTGTGGGGCCAGAGTGCAGTTATGGGGCTGTGAAGCCCACCCTGTGTACTGCACTCCCCTTTGGGCTAGACTCTTTTTGGTGGGTTGCCTGTCCTATTTATAATCTTTCTCCACCCCTTTACTGATTGGATGCCACAGTCCCAAGCTTTCCAGTGCCCTTTAGCCTTTACCCAGCAGACCCCTGTGTTTAGTGGTCCTGTGGGGCTGCCATTTTGGAGTACAGTAATCCCAAAACAATAAAGTTTAACTGTTAATACAGGAGCCCTTAAACAAATTTAAAACCATTTCCCGTTAAACCAAAGACTTTCTGGTGACTATTGCCCTTGGCTCCCGTTCCTTCCCGGATGCCAGGGACATCAGTTATTAGTGAGCGAATTGCCCACACCACAAAGGGAGCTGTGGCTCCTTTAAATTTTTCTCCCGACTGTCATGCATGCTCAGTGGAGCCCAAGCCACCATATCTTTTGTTTACATTTTCATACAGGGCTCACACCGCCTCTGGGACCTCAAAGCAAAACTCCCCAACATCTAGAGGTGCAAATACATTACTGAAGCTCAGCCCCCCCCATCTACACAAGGGGTCAAGAGTGTCAGGTGACTTGCAGCCACAGAGGCAATCGAAGGACTGCTGGATCCAGATCCCACTCACAGCCACTGTTGGGGTGCTGCCAAGGGAGCGAGGGGTCCGTAGCCCTGCAAAGGTAAGCCCAATTGGGGGGCTTAGATTCCAAGAAGAAAAAATTACCAGAGTAATATTGTTTCTTCCAAGGGATCTCACAGTATGATTAGACATATGCAGTCAGGCCAGAATCTCTCACTACCCCGGAGCTGTAGTGAAGTAATGTGGAATGTATGCAAATAGTGGAACAGCAATGTTGTTTAAACTGCTGCGCTGCCTCTAGGTGGAGTGTGTTCTAGTAGTCAGGTTCATTTTTTGTAGCTGAAAAATACTAAACTATTCAAATTAATAAATTCCAACAAAAAAAATGAAAATACCCACCCCTTGGTGAAGAGGACAGGTTTACAACCAGGATAAAAAGAACACAAAGGGAGAGTTGGGTCCCCTAGTCATCTCTGTGTGCATCATAAAAACAATAAGTCAAGCAAATGATTAATGGCAACATTAAAACCCTAATGAAAGTATTGCTGAACCTGATCCAGGTTTTGTATGTGGAGGTAGGGTAGGAGGTCTAATCATATGGGAGATCCCTTGGAAGAAACAATATTACTGTGGTAATTTTTTCTTCAAACCCCAGGAATCTCCCAGAATGGTTAGACACATGCAGATCACCAAGCAGTGTCGGGGGGGGGGGTATCAAACCTTCAGTACTTGGTAAAAAGGTTCTGCAATACTGCAGTGCCAAACATTGCATCACTTCTGGAGTGAACATTCAGGCAATAGTGTTTTGTGAAGGTGTGGACTGTACTCCAGGTAGCCGCTTTACAGATTTCTAGCAAGGGGATGTCCCTTGCAGCTGCCCCAGAAGCAGCAGTTCCATGGGTGGAATGTGCCCTTAGGCCCTGTGGTAGCGGTTTCTCAGCCTTACTGTAACAGATATGAATTCAGGATACTATCCAGCATGCAACTGATCTCTGAGGTAGGCCTTCCTTTCCCAACCTCACCACAGGTGATAAAGAGCTGTGAGCGGAACCCTTGAGGTCCTTACTACAACTGGTATAGTTGCTGAGGGACCTCTTTACATCCAAACTATGAAGCTTCAATTCCCTTGAACTGGACTTGGCTGTGAAGAATACAGGAAGGGTGATGGATTTGTTCAAATAAAACTCTGATACCATCTTGGGAAGAAATTTCCTGTTGGTTCCGAGAACCATCTTGTCTTTATGGAAGATGATGTAATTAGGATCAGTTCAAAGAGATTGGATCCCACACACCCTCCTTGCTGAAGTAATTGCCACCGGAAAGACAGGTTTTCAGGTGATGTATTTCAGATCAGCTGTAGTCATTGGCTCAAATGGAGGTTCCATGAGTTTGGCTATGCGCAAATTCAGGTCCCCTGGAGGGACTGGTTCCCTAATAGGAGGAAACAGATGTGCCAAGCCTTTGAAAAACTTTCTAAAAATAGGCTGTGAAGCTATTGTTCTCTGAGCACCAGCAGACAAGTAAGCAGAGACTGCTGCCAAATGAACCTTGAGGGTGGCAAGTCTAAGGCCTGTAAGTGTACTAAGTAATCAAGCAGTATAGGTAAACCTGCCTTATGAGGACTTACATGCATAGACTTGCACCAGATGGAAAATCTTTTCCATTTCTGAAGCATAAGTCTTTCTGGTTGAAGTTTTCCTTGAAACTTTCAGGACCCCAAGGACCTCTTCTGACAGTTTAAATTCAGAAAATTCTAGCTCCTCATGAGCCAGGCCAATCTTAAAGGTTCAGGAATACTACCTGACCCTGAACAGATGTTGGAAGATTGCATCTCTGGGGAAGTCAGATGGGTTGCTTAGAGGACAGGGTGGGTAGTAGAGGGTACCATGGCTGCCAGGCCCAGTCTGGAGCAACCAGAATCATGGTTGTGGATTGATTCCAGAGTTTGAGAACTACTCTCAACATCAGAGAAAATGGTAGAAAAGCATATAGGAATTTCCCTGTCCAATCCAGGACTAATGCCTCCAAGGGCACTGTGCCCAATGAGGGAGGCCAGCATCAATAGAGAGAAAACTGATGGTTTTCTTTTGAGGAAAACACATCTATCTCTGGAGTGCCCCAACATCTGAAAACTGTGTCCAACACTTGCTTGTTTAAAGCCCATTCATGATGTTCCTGACTGATTCTGCCAAGTGAATCCTTGGAAGATGAATAGCAGACAAATGCACCTCCAGGGAATATGCTAGGGACCAGATTTTCATGGCTTCTGTGCACAGCATTGAGGGTCACTTACCCCCTTGCTTGTTGATGTACCATAAGGTAGTTGCGTGGACTGTCATGAACTGCACTGACTGATCCCTCAACTGAAGAGCAAAGCCATTTAAGGAGAGAAGGCTTGCTCTCAACTCTAAGAAGTTGATATGCAACTTGGATTCCTGAGGAGACCAAGTCCCACTGATCATGAGGTTGCCTCTGTGTGCACCCCACCCTAGGAGGGAGGCATCTGTTAGAACCACCATGTGGTGGCTGCTGTTGAAAATGGATGCTTTGCCTGAGGTTGTCCCTTTCTTTCCACCACTGCAGAGCCAGGAGCAGAGTTGTTACTGACACAAGCTTTGAAAGAGAATCCCCTTCTTTGGGACCAATGGGACCTCAAGTGGTACTGGATGTCCCTCATCCGAAACCTAGCACCTGATACTACTGTGGTAGTTGATGCCATGTGTCCCAGTAAAGCTAGGAACTGTCTTGCAGTCCTGGGCTGACACAAGACAAAGAAGTTTGCTAGGGTTAGTAAGTTTTAACCCTCTCCTGAGGGAGGAATGCCCTGCCTTGGACAGTATCCAGTTCTGCTCCAAGGAATCCAGTGACTGAACTGGTTCCATCTCAGACTTCTGAATATTGATGAGGAAACCCAAAGATTCTAGAATGCTTTGGGTGACCCTGATGGAGTCCTTTACCAGTTGATGTGACTCCCCTATGACTAACCAGTCATCCAGGTAAGGGAATACTATGATTCTTTGCCTCCTGAGATAGGCTGCCACCACCGATAGACACTGAATATGCTTGGGGCAGAAGTGAGCCCCAGTGGGAGTTCTGAGAACTGGTAGTGCCCTGAGGGCAAAGTAAACCTTAGGTATTTTATATGGCAAAGCCTGATTGGAATGTGAAAGTAGGTATCTTTCAGATCCAGAGATGCCAGCTAATTTCCTTTCTTTAGAGATGGGATAACAATGGCAAGTGTAACCATTTTGAACTTGTGCCTTGTCAAGTGTTTGTTCAGGAATTTGATGTCTAGGATTGGCAGCCAATCCCCATTCCTCTTTGTCAGGAAGCATCTGGAGTACATGCCCTTCCCCTTTGGGAAAGAGGGTCTGGCAGAATATTTATTACCTCCAACTCCAGTAGAATCATCTCTGCAGGAGTTGAAGGCTGCAAGACTCTACCTCCAGAACCCACTTGTCTATGCTGTTTGTCCAATCCTGAAAGTAATGAGCCAGCCTGCCCCCTACTGGAAGAAGGGTGGCAGTCTATTTTGGGCAGCCAGGGGTTCTGTCAAGGCTAAGGTCTGGGGTTGAACCAACCCACCTAGAAAGCCTCCTGCCCATTTAGTAGCCTGTGACCAGAGTATAATCTACAGGCATAGAGACTGGGGCATAAGCTCTGGGGTAATATCCCCTACCCCCCCCTTCTGGGATCTAAAAGAAGTGGAGGCTATTTCTCTTGTAGAATGACCTCTATAGGTGGTTTTGTACTCTTCCACCTTTTTCATGTATGCCTAATTCTTGTCACCAAAAAGGGAATGGTTTTCACAAGGAAAATCCATGGCCTTTAACAGTGTGTCTGGAGTAAGACTGGTAATTCTGAGCCAGGCAAACTTCCTCAGAGACACCGATAGGGCCAACAACCTGGATGCAGTGTCGTTTGCATCCATAGCCATGTGAAATTGTGATATTTAGTGTCATCCAATGCCATACTGGCAGTCTCAGCCAGATCATGTGTCACATCACCTGGGACGCTTTAAGTTATTGCTTGTACAGAGTTCCAAAGGGCCTTCAGATATTGGGCTGCATATGCCATATAAGCTGCCTGTCTGAGGAGAAGAGAGGAGGCTCAATAACCCTTCTTCCCCATGGTGTCAGTTTTCCTTGAATCTATTCCGGGGACGAGAGAGGGACTCAAGCTTTATCACAGGTAGCAGCCTATATCACACCCTCATGGTCTGGATGAGAATACAAATGTCCAGCAGCAGACCTATCCACTTGATATTTGTTTCTCAACCTTCCTGTCCACCCCGAGGAGAGGGGAAGTTGTTTGTAGATTTGTTAGAATGGCTTCAAGAGAATTGTGGATAGGAAGGAACAATCTCTTAGTGGGAACCAGACCCATCATATCTAGAAATTCTGCGTCCCCCTCCTCATCTTCCATAGACTCCTGAGAGGGGAGACCTAAAGTGTCAGCCATCTGTGACACAAGAAAAATGGGATAAAAAATCATCATGCCCATGAGGAGGGGTACCAAAATCTTGTTCTGGGGATACCTCAGGCTCAATACGTTCGCTCAAATCCAGATCCCCCTCGTCATCCTCAAAGTAAACTCCTTGACCTTGGTCTGTGGGAACTTGTGGTAGGATCTGAACCAGTGAACCCAGGATACAGCCTGCAGTTTGCATGGCTTGAATGACCTGCAGGGCTTTAGCAATGTCCTCTGCAGAGAGCATTTTGTTTTTGTCTGCTGGGAGCTCCCTTACTTCTTTAGCAGGAGGCAGAGCAACATGTTTTTCTTTATGTTTCTTTTTGGCAGGCACAGACTCTGCAGGCTGTTCAGTAGGTGTTTTGTGTTTACTGTGTGCAGACCCCTTATCAGTACTTTTAGGGTCTGAAGAATCTTTCAAAGGTCTTTCCTTTGTTTCAGTGTGAGACGAAGAAGAAGCCTCTTCAGGGTGCTTAAGTGACACTGAGGTGGGAGCAGAAGCCATGTCCTCTAACCTTTTGGCACTTTTGTTAATGGTTTTAGGACAAAACATACTGCACACTTCACAGAAAAAATATGACTGGGACCCGAGCACTCCAAACATAAAACGTGACTTTCAGCCTTAGCAAAGATTCGGAAACACTTCAAAACGGTTCTTAAAATCTGTAGGTCCCGTCCTCTTTTCAGGTCTTACTGACATGCCAAACATCAGTAGATTGAAATAAACTCCCAGAAAAGGGAAGATACATAAAAATCCTGGTTGGTTCCACGAGGATTAAAGGAACCACAGTTAAATAACTTATTTTATTTTTGTAACAAATGGAGTCAGTTCCTTACAGAAAGGGACCCATGCACAAATAAAGTAAATTGCTCCTAAAGTAAAAATAAGGAGCTTTTAAGCCAAATTCGTCGAGTTAAATAGAGGTTTAAACTGTTACAAAACTGAGAAGGCTTCGGTTCCTGGGAACTGCAAAGGAAATGCTAGGAACAGAGAAAAATCCCCACAATAATGCCAACTATAAAAAACACTCACTAGAAAAAGAGAAACAAAATAGTGAAAAAACAGTTGACAGAAATAAACTTGCAGTGAAGTTGCTGAGGAAAGCTCTTAGGAGTGTCTAGTTGTCTGAACAGAGCAAATGAATCTGATTGTTAGATGGAACACAGTCCACCTAGAGGCAACAGTTTGAATAACATTCCAGTTCCACTATTTGCATACATTCCACATTAGATCACTGCAGCTCCAGGGCAGTCAGAGAGTCTGGGCTGACTGCATAGGTCTAATCATACTGGGAGATTCTGGGGTTTGAAAGTGAAGTTACTTACCATACCTGTAGATCTCCAAGAGCATCTTCTCCATGGAGCCACATCTTTGAAACTGTAAGCCACTGCTGTCAGGACCACTCAGAAACCTTTCCCAGCAGGAGCCACCCATGAGGACATAAATTGGCACAACCTATTAGAAATGAATGGCCCCTTCATTCTTCCAGTTCTCTGGAGATAAGCTTGGAGGATTATCAAACTAGCAGGGACCAGAAAAAACAGAAGACCAGGCTTATGCGTGGTGGGGGTGGGGATGGAGCCAGATAAAACACCCTAATAGGACATAAGAAAAGTAAAGAACATGCAAGAGATGGCAGGACTTCCAGTAAAATCTCCTGCATAGAGAAGGGGGAAGGTGGGAGGGTGAGCTATGGCTCAGTGGAAGAGATTCTTTTGAAGATCTATTGTTAAAGTAAGTAGCTGCACTATCGTCTTCAAGGACATCTCCCTCCATTCATTCATACCTTTGGAACAATTCCCAAGTACAATACACACTGTGGGTGGCAGGCAGGTTCAGTATAACTCTAAGACAGAAAGCCTTGCAAAACAGGAAGGCCAAAGTGGGCACATCTGAGGGAGACTATGACCAGATCATAACATTTAGTGAACATGTGAACAGTACTCCATGTGGCTGCAGAGCAGATGTCAGCAGCTGACACAGTGAAAACAAGCCATGGAAGTAGCCATGCAATGAGTGCAGTGTCCTTGAACAGGGCCTGGAAGCTGCTTCCCATGCTTCAGGTAACAGAAAATACAGGATGCCATCAAAATGGAAAGGCATTGTTAGAACAGGAGAGCACATCACCCTGGGGGTGAAAGAGTTGAGGATTTTCTACACCCCTTCATAGAATCTAGTTAGAAATGTGGAGTTCTGCAGACATCTAGGGAATGCAACTGTTCCACTCTATTAGGAGGGGAAGGAATTGAACAGGAATTTGAATAGTCCGATTTGATGGGAAATCAGAAACAACCACTGGCAGAAAAGAAAAAAAAATCACTTTCCATAGAAATATTGTTTCTTTCAGGGAGTCTCCTAGTAGGATTCAACAATATGCAGTCAGCTCAGAATCTCTGACTGCCCAGGAGCTCTAATGTGGAATGTATGCAAATCATGGAACTTAGAATGCAACATTCAAACTGCTGCCTCTAGGTGGACTGTGTTCCATCTAACTGTCACATTTGATTTTTGCAGATGAGACAACACTAGAGTATTTAAATTAAATAATTGTAAGTTAGCACCATTAACCAAAAAAAACTCCCCTTGCTAAAGAGGACGGGTTCCAAACGGGAAAAGAACACAAAAAAGGAGAGATAG
Source organism: Neoceratodus forsteri (assembly GCA_016271365.2). NCBI lineage: Eukaryota > Metazoa > Chordata > Ceratodontiformes > Ceratodontidae > Neoceratodus > Neoceratodus forsteri. The sequence continues at coordinate 340,410,419 of CM057458.1, forward strand.
GTACCCTAGTCATACTTGCGTGCATTAAAATATAAAGTTAAGACAATGATTAATGGCAACATTAGAAGCTCCCATAAAAGTATTGCCCATTCTGGTAGTGCGTTCCATTTTGTTACCACCCTCTCTGTGAAATAGTATCTCCTCATTTCCCTCCTAAATCTTCCCCCCTGTATTCTTGGCCCATGCCCCTGGTGTCCCTCCCTCCTTGACTTAAAGACTCTGTCGCTCCCCATCTCTGATTCCCCCAGAGACATTCAGTTGATCTCAGGGGAATCAAGAAGGATAGAGCAAACAGGGTCTTTAAGCTAGAAGGGACGGACACCGGTGTTCTGTTTCTGTTGGCACATTCGTATGTTCGTATGTGCTGAATCTATTTAGGTTATGTAAGGGGAGGCAGGGATGGGAGGTCTAATCCTACTAGGAGATCCCTTGGAAGAAACAATTTTACTATGGTAAGTAATTTTTTCTTCAAATCCCAGAACTCTCCTGGTAGTATCAGACAATATACAGACTACCAAGCAGTGCCTTGGGAGGTGGGTACAGAACCTACTTGGGGAAAAAGATTCTGCAATACTGCGGTGCCAAATCTAGCATCAGTCCTGGACTGGAAGTCCAGGCAGTAGTGCTTGGTGAAGGTGTGGATTGTACTCCAGGTAGCTGCTTGACAGATTTCCAACAAAGAGATGTCCTTGCAGCTGCCCCAGAGGCAGCTTTTCCACAATTGGAATGTGCCCCACGGCCTTGTGGGGGCTGTTTTTCAGCCTTGCTGTAGCAGAATTGGATGCAGGATACTATACAATGTGCTACTGACAGAGGCAGGGAAGCCCTTTCCCACTTTGCCATAGCTGAACAGTTGTGAGTGGGAATTCCTGTACTTGGTACAAGTGATTTAATGGCTGAGAGATCTCTCTACATCCAAACTTTGACGCTTCTATTCCCCTAAACTGGATCTGGCTGTGAAAAATACAGGAATGGTGATGGACTGGTTCAAGTGAAACTCAGATACCCCCTTTGGAAGGAATTTCCTATTAGTCCTAAGGACCACCTTGTCCCTACGGAAGATAATGTAATTAGGGTCAGTGCAGAGAACTTGGAGCTCACACAACCTTCTTGCCGAAGTGATTTGCCACCGGGAAAACAGTTTTCCATGTGACATTTCAGATCAGCCGTAGCCATAGTCTCAAAGGGAATTTCCATGAGTTTGGCTATGCACAAATGCAGGTCCCAAGGAGGGACTGGTTCCCTAACAGGAGGGAACATATGTGCCAATCCTTTCAAAAAGTTCCTAAAAATAGGGTGTGAAGCTACTCTCTGAGCACCTGAAAACAAATAAGCAGATACTGCTGCTAAGTGAACACTAAGGGTTACAGGCCTGAGGCCTCGAGCCTGCAAGTGCACCAGATAAGCAGTGTACATAAGCTTAGGCATGCACCAAATGGAAAATCTTTTTCATTGTCAAGCACAAGTCTTTCTTGTGAACGTTTTCCTAGAAACCTTCAGTACTACTTCTGACAGGTTAAATTCTAACTCCTCAAGAACCAGGCCTTCAGGTGAAGGCTCTCATGGTTTGGAAATACTATCTGACCCTGAAGAGCTGTTAGATTGCATTTCTGGGGCAGATGAATGGGTTGATTGGTGAACAGGGTGAGCAATAGAGGACACCATGGCTGCCTAACCCAGTCTGGAAATCCCAGTATCATGTTGCAGGCTGACTCCTCAGCTTGATGAGGACTCTCAACACCAGTGGAAATGGAGGAAAAGCATAAAGGAATTTCCCCATCCAGTCTAAGGCTAATGCCTCCATTGGCACTGTGCCCAAAGAGGGAGGCCTGCAACAATAAAGAGGGAGCTGGTGGTTTTCTTTTGAGGCAAATGGATCTATTTCTGGGATGCTCCAACATCTGAAAACTGTGTCCAACACTTGCCTGTTCAAGGCCCATTCATGACTATCCTGGCAGATTCTGCCAAGTGAATCTGCCAGTGTATTGTCTTTCCCTGGAAGGTGAATGGCAAACCGACGCACCCCCAGGGAGTATGCTAGGGACCATATTTTCATGGCCTCTGTGCACAGCCTTGAGGATTTTGTGCTCCCCTGCTTGTTGATGTACCACATGGTAATTGTGTTGTCTGTCCTGCCCTGACCTGGACTGTGACACCCCTCAAGTGAGGAGCAAAGGCCTTTTGGGCAAGGAAGACTGCTCTCAAGTCTAAAAGACTGATGTGTAACTTCGACTCCTGAGGAGACTAAATTCTGCTGTTTTTGCGGTCGCCTGTGTGTGCCCCCCACCCCAAGAGGGAGGCATCTGTTAGGACCACAATGTGGTGGAGCTGCTGCTGAAAAGGCATGCTCTGTCAGAAGGTGTCCCTTTCTTTCCACCATTGCAGTGTTAGTAATAGAGTTTTTGTAACTGGTACTAGCTTTGAAATGGGGTCCCTTCTTTGGGACAATAGGATCTGAACTGATATTGTATATTCCTTATCTGAAACCTGGAGCCAGGTACTACTGCAGTAGTCGAGGCCATGTGTCCTAGTAATGCTAGGAACCGTTTTGCAGCTCTGGGCTGACCTAAGGCAAAGGAATTTGCTAGAGTCAGTAGATTTGTCACCCTCCCTTGTGGGAAGAAAGCTTTTCCCTGGATGGTAACCAGTTCTGCTCTGATGAATTTCAGTGACTGAACTAGCTCCAGCTGAGGTTTTTGAAGATTGATAAGGAAACCCAGTGACTCCAGGGTACTTTGTCACTCTGATGGAATCCTTTACCTGCTGAGGAGTCCCCTGAAACTAGCCAGTCATCCAGATAAGGGAATACAGATATTCCCTGCCTTCTGCGGTAAGCTGCCACCATTGACAGACACTTTGTGAATACCCCTGTGGGGCAGAAGTGAGCCCAAAAGGGAGTTCTGAGAACTGGGGCAGAGAACACCTTGGGCATTTCCTGTGGCAAGGTCTGATTAGAATGTGAAAGTAAGCATCAGATACAGAGATGCCAGCCAGTGTTCTTTCTTTAATGAAGCAATAACTATGGCCAGCAGTGTTACCATTTTGAACTAAGGCTTTGCCAGGTGTTTGTTTAGGTAACAGATCCATTATTAGCCACCAATCACCATTTTTATTTTTGGTCAAAAATCATCTCGAGTACATGCCCTTTCCCTTTTGGTTAAGTGGGACTGGCTCCATTGCCCTGGCTTGCAGGAGCATTTTTTACCTCTAAATAGACGAAGACTGGAAAACCCTGTGGCTCTGGAGTTTTGGAAACTGCTTGAACTGTAGACAGAGACCCTGACTACCTCCAGGACCCAACTGTCTCTGGTAATGTTTTCCTCGTGTTGGAAGCAGTGAACCAGCCTGCCCCCTACTGGAGGCAAGTGGCAGCCTGTTCTGTGCAGACAGGTGTTCTGTCTGGACTGGGGTCTAGGAGTTGGAGTGGTTCACCTAGAAGACCTCCTGCCCCCTGTAGTACCCTCTGACCTGAATATACTCTACATCCGTAGAGTATGGGGCATGTGACCTGGGTTAGTAACTCCTACCTCTACCTCCTTCCTGTGTGTCTAAAAGAAGTGGAGGCTCTTTCTCTAGTGGAGTTACTTCTGTAGGTGATTTTGTACTCATCCACCTTTTTCATGTATGCCTCAGTTTTGTCACCAAAAAGGGAATTTTTTTTCACAAGGGGAAATCCATAGCCTTTAACTGGGTGCCTGGTGTACAACTGGTTGCTTTGGCTTCCCAGCCAAATGCCCTTTGGGGTAACCCTTGCCTCAGTGTTTACGCACAGAGGTTCTTTGTCTTTTAAATGTTTTTTTATTTTAATGGGTTCACCACAATATATCCCAGGCACACTGCCTTAGGGGTAGCTGGTCCAGTCCACTGGGGTGTTAAACAGACGAGGCATACTGATGAGTCCTGGTAGGACGAAACACGTGTCTATGTCTTCTGTTAGCACCCTTTGCAAACTGTGTGAGAGGCCTTTCGGCACCATGCAATTCTGCTTAAAGTTGGACCAGCATAACATTCTGTGGTGATTTGCATATGCAGCCCATGATGCTTTGCATTGTGGGGGCATGTGTGACTTTGTATTTTCTTGAAACTTGGCTTCCCAGCCAAATGCCCTTTGGGGTAACCCTTGCCTCAGTGTTTACGCACAGAGGTTCTTTGTCTTTTAAATGTTTTTTATTTTAATGGGTTCACCACAATATATCCTAGGCACACTGCCTTAGGGGTAGCTGGTCCATTCCACTGGGGTGTTAAACAGACGAGGCATACTGATGAGTCCTGGTAGGACGAAACACGTGTCTATGTCTTCTGTTAGCACCTTTGCAACTGTGTGAGAGGGCCTTTTCGCACCATGCAATTCTGCTTAAAGTTGGACCAGCATAACATTCTGTGGTGATTTGCATATGCAGCCCATGATGCTTTGCATTGTGGGGGCATGTGTGACTTTGTATTTTCTTGAAACTTGGCTTCCCAGCCAAATGCCTTTTGGTAACCTTGCCTCAGTGTTTACTTACAGAGGTTCTTTGTCTTTTAAATGTTTTTTATTTTAATGGGTTCACCACAATATATCCCAGGCACACTGCCTTAGGGGTAGCTGGTCCAGTCCACTGGGGTGTTAAACAGACGAGGCATACTGATGAGTCCTGGTAGGACGTAAACACGTGTTCTATGTCTTCTGTTAGCACCCTTTGCAAACTGTGTGAGAGGGCCTTTCGCACCATGCAATTCTGCTTAAAGTTGGACCAGCATAACATTCTGTGGTGATTTGCATATGCAGCCCATGATGCTTTGCATTGTGGGGGCATGTGTGACTTTGTATTTTCTTGAAACTTGGCTTCCCAGCCAAATGCCCTTTGGGGTAACCCTTGCCTCAGTGTTTACGCACAGAGGTTCTTTGTCTTTTAACTGGTTGCTCTGAGCCAAGTAAGCCTTTTTAAAGAAACTGATAAGGCCAACATTCTGGATGCAGTATCATTTGCATCCACAACCATGTGAAATTGGTACTTTATGGCTTCCAAAGCTGTCCTGGCAATATCTGTCATACCATGTGCCACAAATCACCCCTGAATTCTATCAGTTAAAGCCAGCATAGAATTCCATAGGGCTTTCTGGTACTGTGTAGCATAAGCCATGTAAGCTGCCTGGCGGAGAAGGAAAGAGCCTAAATAACCCTTCTTCCCCCATATTGACACTTTTTCTGGAATCTTTATCTGGAGGATGAGCTGCCAGGGTACTTTTACCTTATCACAGGCAGCAGTCTATATCACACCTACTTCTTTGATAGCATTATTGATAATTATTTAGGATCTATTATTGTACCACAGGACAATGTTGTAAATGGGGTCAATCCCCCAACATTTTGTAACCAGTATAAAAATAAATTTTATCAATCAAACACCCTCATGATCTGGATGGGTATACAAATAATCAGCAGAAACCCTATCCAGCTGGTACTTTTTCTCCACCTTCTTGTCCACTTCAGGGATAGAGGAAGGTGTCTGCAGGATTTTAAAAGTGGCCTTTAAGGGAATTATGGTAAAGGAAGGACCACCCTATTCATGGGAGCCAACCCCATCATATTCAAAAACTCTGCCTCCTCCTCATCATATATAGATTCCTGTGAGGTGGGACCCAAGGTGACAGACATTTGCCTGACAAATGAAAAGTGGGATGAAAAATCATCATGCCCATGAGGATGGGAACCAAACTCCTGATCTGGAGGTACCTCTGGTTCAATGGGTTCCCATAGATCTGAATCCTCCTCTTCCTCCTCAATGTATACTTCCTGGCCCTGGTTCATGGGAAACAGTGGAGGGATTTGAACTGGTGAACCCAGTATGGACCTGCAGTCTGTAAAGCCTGAATGACTTGCAAGGCTCTGACTATTTCTTCTGCAGCGGGTATTCTATCTTTGTCTGCTTGGAGCTCCTTTGCTTTTTCAGCAGGAGGCACAACGCCATGTTTTTCTTTATATTTCTTTTTGGCAGACACAGATTCAGGAGCCCGCTCAGTAGTTCTTTTGTGTTTAGATGTTCAGACCCCTTTTCAGAAATGTTGGGGTCTGAGGAATCTTTAGAGGGTCTCTGCTTTTGTTTTGGAGTGGGATGAAGGACCCACTTCAGTTTGCTTTGGTGACACTGAGGCGGGAGCAGAAGCCATTTCGTCTAATATTTTGGCTCTTTTCTAAATAGTTTTTGAACAAAAAATGCTGCACACTTCACAGTTAAGAGAAAATGACTGGGACCCAAGCACTCAACACAAATCATGACGATCAGCCTTAGCAAATATTTGGAAGCACTTAACACAATTTTAAAATCTGTGGGTCCGCCCTCTTTTTTGAGGTCTGCCCAACATGCCAAAATGTCAGTTGACTAGTAAAACCCCCCAGAATAGGTTAAAATACAAACTGCAGTCAGTTCCTTTAAGAAAAAAGGAACCGAAGTTTAACAAAGTTTTCTTTACTTAAATACAAAACATGATCAGTTCCTTGCTAGAAACGGGAACCGACTGCAAATAAAACACAAATTCTTTCAAAATATGCTAAAACTAGCAAACTTTAAACTAAAAAGCTAGCAGTAAGAACCAAAACAAACCACAGTTTAAACAAATACTTGGTTCCTGGGAACCACTAAAATTGAGTAAATTATCCCCATTAAAGTTACTAGAGGAAGAGTAATGAATAAAAAAAACAGTGAGAAATACCACTTTTTGAATGAAATACAGAGTCTTGCAGTGAAGTTGCTGTGAGCAGCTCTTAGGGGCAAGTCTAGTCTGAATGGAAAAATTTAATCTGGCAGTTAGATGAAACACTGTCCACCTAGAGGTAGCAGTTTGAATGTTGCATTCTAAGTTCCATGATTTGCATACATTTCACATCAGAGCTCTGGGGCAGTCAGATTCTGAGCGGACTGCATATTGTCCAATACTACTAGGAGATTCCTGGGGTTTGAAATGAAAATTACATACTCACTGTGATTCTTGATTTTCTAGAATATGTTCGCCTTTCATCGCTGGTGGGCCTTAGACCAGAGGCACTAGGACTCAATGCGAGTGTATGCCTTTAACAGTTTTGGAGGAGGGGTGCCAATATCTGAGATGGCGCCACCCATGAGGCAGTCGTATGACGTGGCACTTGTGAACTGGCCAGAAAACAGAAGCCGGCTCCCTCTCCTCCTCAGTTCTGTTCATCTAGGAGAGCAAGAAAGGGCAAGAGAATAGGATTAGGGCAAGGGAGCCCAAGGGTAGAAAAAGGATATAAGATATAAGAAAAAATTACTCACCATAGTAGTGTTGTTTCTTCTAATGGAGTCTTGCTGTATTCCAACTATATGCAGTTAGCCCCAGCACCTGAACTGCTCCGGAGAGTAAAGGGTTAACTATACAGTATGCAAAGGAATAGAACGTTGAGCTCGCTTTTCAAACCTCTGTCTGTGGTACTCTGAAGTGCAACTATCAGATTCTTACGAGCAGTAAACTAACTAACCCAAAGGAAGAAATTGTTTCCAAAATTTTGTGCCAAATGGCAAAACAAGTTTTTTTAGGGTCAGAAGACTCAAGTCGAGAACACCCAAAAAGAATACAACAGGTAGTGATTTACCAAAATGCTAAACAAACTAAAAGAAACCAGTACACCTCTAGGGTGCAGCACTGTGCCTGCCCCACCACGTCCCAAAACTACTAGGTTCCAGGAAGGGAGGCAGGGAGGGAGGTCAGAATACAGCAGGACTCCATTAGAAGAAACATTACTATGGTGAGTAATTTTTTCTTCAAACAACATGAAGTCTTGCTGTATTCTGACTATATGCAGACTACCAAGCAGTACCCCCTTGGAGGAGGGAGTCACAGAACCTATTTTGGGAACAGACTCTGCAGCACAGCCATGCCACACCAAGCATCACTTCAGGACTGGATGTCCAAAGAGTAATGCTTGGTAAAAGTGTAGCTGCTTTGCATATGTCCACTAAAGGTATATCTCTAGCTGCTGTGACCAAAGCAGCCGTACCTCTGGTAGAATGAGCCCTCAGGCCTGAGGGAGGTTCCTTCCCAAGTTTAGAACAGCAGAACTGAATACAAGAGACAATCCACCTGGCAATAGACCTCTTGGTAGCAGGTCTGCCCTTTCCCACTTCACCATAAGTGAGAAACAAGTGAGAACAGTCCTTCCTATGGGCCTTAGTATGCTCAATATATTAACTAAGAGCCCTTTTTGCATCAAGACTGTGTAACCTTCTCTCCCCAGAGGAAGAATGATAGGGAAAAACACAGGCAATGACAGACTGGTTCAAATGAAAGTCTGACACCACCTTGGGAAGAAACTTTCTATTGGTGCGAAGGACCATCTTATCCCTATGAAAGGAAATGAAATCAGGTTCCACTGATAAGGCCTGTAATTCACTGATTCTCCTGGCAGAGGTAATAGCCACCAGGAACACAGTCTTCCAAGTCAAGTATTTCAGTTCAGCTGAAGACAAAGGTTCAAAACGGGGCTGCATAAGCTGTGCAATACAGATGTTCAGGTCCCAAGAAGAGATAGGCTCCCTAAAGGGAAGATTGACATGAACCAATCCTTTGTTAGCTTCTCATCCAGTCTTTAAGAAATTTTTCAAAGAGCTCTTGCCAGTCAAAAGGAAGGCAGACACAGCTGCCAAATGTACCTCGAGAGTAGTAGGCTGGAGGCCTAAACTGTTAAGATGCACCAAATAGGTAAATACAGTGGCAATACCAGCCTGCTCTGGCTTAGTATGCCTCTGGGAACACCAAAACCCAAATATTTTCCATTTGGAGTTGTAAGTCTTTCTAGTAGCAGACTTCCTGCTAACCTTTAAAATATCCAGAACAGATTGAGAAAGTTGCAAACTTGCATATTCTAGCTCTTCAAGAGCCAAGCCTTGAGCCCGAGAGTCTGAAGACTGGGATACAGAATCCTCCCCTGAGAAGAGGTGAGGAGATTGTGTTGTCTGGGAAGACACCAGGGCAGTGTTGCTGACAGTGACAACAGTGGAGGATACCAAGGCTGTCTAGCCCAATCTGGAGTCACTAGAATCACCTTGCAAGGCTGAGACCTGATTTTGATCAGGACCCTGAATATTGGAGGAAAAAGGGGGAAATGCATACAGAAACCTGCTTGTCCAATTCAGTAGAAGAGCATCCCGAGGGACAGAGCCCAGAAGAGGTTATCTGCAACAATAAAGAGGGAGCTGATTGTCTGGGGCTGCAAAGAGGTCTATCTCTGGAGTGCCCCATCTCTTGAAGATGGCTCGGAGAATTGGGGGATTCGGAGACCATTCGTGATTTCCCTGGGAAATTCTGCTCAGAGCATCTGCTAGAATGTTGTCCTTCCCTGGGAGATGCACAGCCAGCAGGGAAGCCTGAAGGGAATAAGCTAGAGACCATACCTTCATGGCCTCTGTGCACAAGGCAGAGGACAGAGTGCCTCCCTGTTTGTTGATCTACCACATGGTTGTGGTATTGTCTGTCCTGATTTGCACCACTTTGCCCTGAACAAAAGTTGAGAATGTCTGAAGTGCCAAAAAGACAGCTCTTAATTCCAGAAGATTTATGTGCAGAAGGGACTCCTGGTGAGACCAAGTTCCTTGAGCTGTATGATGATCTAGGTGAGCTCCCCACCACAGCAGGGAGACATCTGTGGTGAGAGTCACAGAGGGACCAGACTGATAAAGGGAACACCCTGTCGAAGATTGTCTTCCTCCAGCCACCACTGGAGGGCCTGGACTAGGGTTTGAGAAACTGGAACCAGTTTGGAGAGAGGATCCTTTTTCTGAAACCAGTAAGATCTGAGATGAAACTGTATATCTCTCATCTGAAACCTTGCTCCCTGAACTACTGCTGTGGAAGCTGCCATGTGGCCCAACAGTTGTAGAAAGTGTCTGGCTGGACGAGACACTAGAGGATGAAAAGAGGAGCCGGTGTGACCAGTGACTGAAGCCTTGAGAGGGGGAGAAAGTTTTTGAAGACAAGAATTTCAGGTAAACACTGAGTCAGGTTATTTTAGTATTTGTTGGGAAGCTAAGCCTCACAGGGCCAGGCTCATTAATGTAAAAAGTCATGGCTGCATTAATATGGGAAGAGGTTGGTTCAATTTTTGGGCAGAAATATAAGGTGTCAAGCACCTTTCACATAGCTTTCACCCTTTTATGGACTGTGTGGAGAGGCCTTTCTGCACCATGCATTCCTGCTTAAATTTGAACCAGCATAACATTTTGTGGTGATATGCATATGCAGCCCATGATGCTTTGCATTGTGGGCATGTGTGATTTTGTATTTTCTTGAAACTTGGCTTCCCAGCCAAATGCCCTTTGGGGTAACTCCCTGACTCAGTGTTTGCACACAGAGGTTCTTTGTCTTTAAATAGTTTTTATTTTAATGGGTTCACCATAATATATCCAAGGCACACTGCCTTAAGGGTAGCTGGTCCATTCCACTGGGGTGTCAAACAGATGAGGCATACTGATGAGTCCTGGTAGGACGAAACACGTGTCTATGTCATCTGTTAGCACCCTTTGCAAACTGTGTGAGAGGCCTTTCGGCACCATGCAATTCTGCTTAAAGTTGGACCAGCATAACATTCTGTGGTGATTTGCATATGCAGCCCATGATGCTTTGAAAAGCCCTTGCCTGAATAGTATCTATTTCCACCCCTATGAAAGTGAGAAGCTGGGCTGGTTCTAGAACAGACTTCTCTAGATTTAGAATGAAACCCAGGGATTCCAGAAGTCTGAGTGACCTCCAAAGCTGACTTGACTTGGTCTGAGGACTGGCCCACTAGAAGCCAGTCATCCAGATATGGGAACAGAAGGATGCTCTGCCTCCTGAAGAATGCCAGCACTACTGCAAGACACTTGGTGAACACCCTTGGAGCAGATGTTAGGCCGAAGGGCATGGCCCTGAATTGATAATGGCCTAAGGGCAACTCGAACCTGAGGTACTTTCTGTGGGAATGTCTGATAGGTATGTGGAAGTAGGCATCCTTGAGATCCAGGGAGGCTAGCCAGTCTCCTGGTCTCAGAGAGGCAAGAATTACTCCCAGAGTCACCATTTTGAATTTCGGTTTTGTCAAGTGTCTGTTCAGGTACCTTAAATCTAAGATGGGTCACCACTCCCCTGTCTTTTTTGGAGTAAGGAAGTATCCGGAATACAGTCCTTTTCCCCTGTGACAGAGAAGCACCTTCTCTACCGCTTGCAAAAGCAGGAGAGAAGAGACTTCTGCCTCTAAGGCCTTTGTCTCCAAGGGAGCAGGAGGACTGAAAGACCTTGCTCTCATTCTTGGGAACCTTTTGAAACTGAGAGCAAGCCCCTGGCTCACTACTTCCTGGACCCATTTGTCTGAAGTAGTAGACTCCCAGGCCTGGGAGTAGTGAGCCAGCCTGCCCCCTACTAAGATTGGGGAGGCGACCCTGACTGACACCTCAGGGTGTCTGCTTGGCAGGAGGCTTGGACTGAGTAGCTGATGGGGTCCTAGTTACCCCACGTCTACTTCTTCCCCTAAAGAACCCCCTCTGCTGAAAAGAGGAGGAGGAGGAGGCCTGAGCTTGGTAAAAAGGCCTGTGAAAAGGCCTGCCCCTGCCCCTAAACTGCTGCCTCTGAGGAGTGGTTTGTTTTCCTTTGGCTGCAGCACTCCTATAGGTGGTTCTGTACTCATCCATCTTTATCATGTAATTCTCTATTTGATCCCCAAAAAGAGAATTATCTGCTACAGGAAAATCCATGGCCTTAGCCTGGGTATCCTGTGAGAGGTTGGTACACCTAAGCCAAGCAAATCTCATGGAGATAGATGCAGTCATGATCCTGGAATGAACATCATTAGAATCTACAGCAGCGTGGAATTGCACTTTAGATGCCTCTATACCATTTGCAGCCACCTGCTCCAGCTCCTTGGCTAGCTTGGGGATTTCCTAGCCAGTTCCAGAACCATATCCCACATAGATTTCTGATACCTAGCTGTTTATGCCATGTAGTTAGATTATCTCAGTCCCAAAGAGGATACCAAGTACTGTTTTTTTGCCATGGTATCCACTTTCCTGGAATCCTTGTCTGGGGGGTGAGAAGCTAGGGGAATATTAGCCTTGTCACAGGCTGCAGCTTGTACTACCCCAACATGGCTACAGTGATTAGTAAGGAATTCCATCCCAGGACCTGACAAAGTATACCTCCTGTCCATTCTTTTTTCCACGGGAGGTATGGATGTAGGAAACTGTAAAAATGTTTGTGTCTGCTTCCCCAAGGATTTATGTAAGGGGATAGATGCCCTTTTTAACTCTGGTACATCCATTATCTCTAAGTAGTCAGGTTCTTCCTGATCCTGTTCAGCCTCTTCCAAAGGAAGCTGAAGAGTCTCAGCCACTTTCTTGTAAAACAGGAAATGGGAAGAGGACTCAGAAAGCCTGAGAGGAGAAATCAGAGGGTCTGTCTGGGGAGATGTCAGGCTATACCGGCCCATCTAGGCCCTCATCCTCTTCCTTGTAATCTTCCTCCTCCTCCCAATCACCCTCATAGTAAGCTTCAGGTTCTATATCTGAAGCAGACACTTCCTACTGAACCGACCTGCTTTGAACCGAAGCCTGTTCAGTAGGAACCGGGCAAAGAGATTGGACTATAGAAACAGCCTTTGCTGTCTCTTCAGTGGTCAGACTGTGGGAAGCTGGATCCAAACCGGCTGATTTTCTTTTTCATTTACTCGGAGCCGATTCCACAGAATTGGCTCTGTTTGCCCAAAGAGATATTGCCCAGGTTAGTGGAAACCTCTTCAGGATCGGTCACAACCGAACCAGGCTGGCCATCCAGGTCAGCGGACTTCTCGGCCTCCCTCTCCCTTAACCTATTCAAATGTTTTTCCAGAGTGGATTTTGGAAAGTTCTTGCATATCTGGCAGTCTTCTTTGAGGTGGTCAAACCCCAGACAGTACACACATACTAGGTGAGGGTCGGCCTTAGCAAAGGCCTCCTTACACTCTGTACAGTGCTGAAACCCAGTGGGTCTGGTTTTCTTTTGGGGTTTCTCAGACATGCCTTCCAATATAAAGTCACTCCAAACAGTGGTTAAGCCAGGCAACTGCAAACTTATTGGTTCCAACCGTGTCACGGGTCGGTTAAAAAAATCCTAAAGCCAGATTTTTTTAGGAACCAATAAGTAACAGAAAAACCACAGAGTCAAACAATACAACACAAACAGAATAGGTTTCGGTTCCAAACCAGACCGACCAGCAAAGAACCGAAAATAAAACAATTTCTTAAGAAAACAACCATTACTTACAACTACCACTTACTGGTACCAAGACAGAGGCAAGAATATCGATTTTCTGATGAAACGGATTGAAAGAACCAACCAATTCGAACTATTACCAAACCGAAGAACAGGAGGGATCTCTGGAGCGACTTCACAGTTAGGCGGAGTAAGAAATCTGACGGTTACACTTCAGAGTACCAAAGACAGAGGTTTAAAAACCAAGCTCGAGCTCAACGTTCTATGCCTTTGCATAGAGTTAACCCTTTACTCTCCGGAGCAGTTCAAGGACTGGGGTGCTGGGGCTAAATGCATATAGTGAGAATACAGCAAGACTTCATGTTTGAATCAGAAAGGAGTGTGTCAGAAGAACTGGCTTGTTCTCAGCCAAACTGAGGCATGTCCGACACACTCCAAGTTTGCCGATTCAGAACAGAGAGCTTGGCCATCACAGTGAAGGACCTGCCAAGGAAAAGATTGCAAGGAAAGGAGTACTTCTCTAGGCTGAGAAAACAGGATAAGAGCCTACAAGCCCTAGTAAAAACATAGCCCAACCCTAATTGACCCTCCAAGGAAGAGTGACCATAATGGGCTATGGTTGGTTTAAGAGTCTCATATGATCAAAAACGTAATATGGGAGAAGACAAGCCTATGATTTCAAAGGTCTGAGGGCTAACCCATGGCTCAAGCAGCTAAAACAGGATCAGTTTCTTTACAAAATAAGAAACCAGACAGAGAAGCAACTCCCAGGGGTAATGACCCAGAACAGGGGCCCTCACTAGGACAAGGGCAGGAACACAGACCCTAAGGAAGATTCCCTTACCCTGAATTCTGTATCTGAGGGAGAATCCCAAAATAGAGAATTAAGGGAAAGAAAGTGTAACAGGCCACACAAAAAGGGGTGAACTGCTGGGAAGGCTGAGCTGGTAAGGAAGTGGGCTACCACTTCAAAAGGTATGTAAGCCTCTAGAATACCAGGTCTCTTGTCAAACTGGGCCCATGAAGGGACCTGAAAAGATAGTCCAACAGCAAAAACTATAGACTCCCTTGCACAAGAATGCAGGGAGGGGGATGGTAGCAAAGGCTACAAAGCTCAGAAAAGGGGTGTCTTTTTCTCAGACTCTCCAAGACTATATTACTTTTATATTAAAAGAGGAAGGGAAGAACAAGGACCAGAAAAAGAGGGTCCATAAACCAACAATTGTTTTTATTTTTGTGGGGGGGTGGGTTGTTGGTTTTTTATTTGCACCAAGAGTGCCAGAAGGAAAAGGAGAACTTTCCCAGAAGATGGCATTGCCTCCCACACCAAAAAAAAAAACCTTGGGGGACCACAGGAGGAACAAACCCCAAATGAGTTTGTCTCCATGCCACTCCTAATCTTTTTTTTTTTTTAAGGGGAGGCAGAAACAAATGGAGGAGAAAACTGCCAGAAGACTGATCATTGCGGGGGAAGGTGGGTGGGTGGCAGTGATGAATGGTGAAGTTTCTGGAAGATTAGGAATTACGGTGGGTAAATAATTTTCATATCTTCCCAGAATCGGTCTTCACCATTCATCACTGGTTGGTCAGAGTACCAAGCCACCACAAAATAGTGGTGCTGACAAACCCTGAGAGAAATGGTTGTTCCTCAGCCTCCTAAAGGGGAGACAAACAGAAGCAAGGGCCCCTCACAGGCCTGGAAAGGCCCAAGACTGGTTAGGGTCAGGTGGTGGCTCCCGTGGCCTGCAAGCAAATATTTGCCCTGCAAGCTCACGCCTGGCCCTACAGGAAAAGAAGTGGGCCCCTGGTATCGCGAGGGCAAATCACCCTATGCTGGGACAAGGGTGACAACTGTTAAAGGCAAAGACAGGCACCAAATTTTCAACATGGGGTTATTGGGACCCCACCTCATGAATTCAGTCACTGTCATCTTGTTATTCGATCCCGAAAGGTGATTTTGCAGTCACTGCATGGAATCACCTTTCTGGACCAATTAATGAAATGACAGTGTCACTGTTCATGAGGTGGGCTCTCAAAAAGCCTATGTTGCAAATTTGGTGAAAAAATTCCAAAAAATTACTACGTTATGAGCGTGTGTTGCACAGTTTCTACACATGCTCGTAACTTCGCAAATTTAATATTTTCACTCCAGGTTTTTAACACTGGCATTTCTCCACACCTCCTTATGAACAGTACAGCTGTCATTGTTCACATCCTGACCAAAATGCGTTTCCACATTCCCGGTGCAGAATAGCATGATCACGTGTGGGAAATCAGTGTTCGGGACAGATTAAGAAAATCACAGTGACACTGTTCATGAGCAGAGGTCCTAAAATGCCAATGTTGAAAATTTGGTGACAAAAGTCCATAAAATGACTTACAAGCGTGTGTTGCACGGTTTCCACGCACCCTCGTAACTGCAAATCTGTAATATTTTCCTTCCGGATTTTCAACATTGGCAGTTTGCCACACCTCCTTATGAACAGTACAGCTGTTATTTTTCATAACCTGCCCAAAATATGCATTTGCACAATGGCGCGGTCGCTGTGGGAAATTAATGTTTCGGACAGATTAAGAAAATCATAGTGACAGTGTTCATGAGCAGAGGTCACAAAATGCCTATGTTGAAAATTTGGTGAAATAATTCCACTAAATGACTGTGGTACAAGCATGTGTTGTACAGTTTCCATGTACGCTTGGAACTTCAAGCATTTTCACTACAGATTTTTAACACTGCCATCTTTTCACACCTCCCTATGAATGGTACAGCTGTCATTCTTCACATCCTGCCTGATCTGTGTTTTCGCACATCTGGCTCAGAATCGCATGGTTGCTGTGGGAACTCAAAGTTCGGGACACTAACAAAATCACAGTGCCACTGTTCATGAGAAGAGGTCCCAAATGCTTTCATGAGGTGGGGGTCACAAAAAAGGCCATGTTAAAAATTTGTACTGCAAATACCAACAAACACCCAGGGCATTAGGGTTTCTAACCATAACGTCCCACCCCGTACAGACTGACAGGCATCAGAGGTGTAACTCTGGATCACCGGCTGTAATGCTCATGCCATCTTACCCCCACTCTTAAGCCACTGACAGGCATGGAGGTGTGTCTTGCACTCTTCAGCCTCAGACTTCACCCTGTTCTCCTGTACTGCACTCATTTCGGTGTATGTCCTTATGAAATGGGGTGACTGTGAAACCTAACACCCCAAGGCACATCTCAACACTTGGTGTCTACAGGATAGGGTGAGGTGAAATGCCATGAGCATTATGGGTAATGCAGGCACATCCCAATGCCTGTCCATCTCTGCAGGGTGGAGATGGGATTGGCATGAGTTTAATACTTCACTGCCACTCCTATTCTGCATCTGTCTAACTCCTGCACGTCCACTGCTTATAACAGCAAGCAAACATGCAGCATTGACAAATGCTTATTTATCAACTGGTGTTATCTATGGATTACCACTAATTATTGGACACATCTCGTTTTGGACTTCTGGTTCTTTGTTCATTTTATTTGCAGACTATACCCATGCATATCCCTGATTAAATACCTCCCTGGTCAGGATGATAGTGTAGCAGAGTTTAATTTTGGAATCCCCACTGTTTCTGCAGCAGTTTGATGTTCTGGTGCATGGGTCATGAAGCTGGGAGTGGTTGCATGGGGACTCCATTTTTATGTTGATTGTGCGCATGCACAAGAAACATGTTGCGGCAGCTTGCTGCAGAAGCAGGCTGTGGAGGCATGGCACTGTTGTGGCCAATGCCCCCACTGCCTATGGAGGCTTGGCCCACATTCCGCATTGGGGTGGCACACTGTGGCTGACACTAGTTCAGCCAGTGTGCCATAACCTTGAAACATTTTAGCTGCTGCAATCAGGGGCCGCCTAGTCATTGCAGTGTCATCCGCTGCAATGAGGGAGTGACCCCTTATTGCAGGGCTTGCCGACAGGGTGCCCAATTCCCGTCAGCTTCAGTCTCCCCTTCCCCTTGCTGACAGCATAAGTACCCCCAACCCCACTTTCATTCTGTGCCGAGGAGGGGTGCCCAATCCCCCTCGGCTCTTGTGCCCCCCTTCTGCATGTGCCGGCGGGGGTGCCCAATCCCCTGTCAGCTACAGATCCCCCAAAACACTCAGGTGGCATGCTGGGAGCCCACCCCAGCATGCCAAAGGCCCCTGAAAAAGAAAAACCATCCCACAATTTTTTTTTTAAATTTATTTTTTTAACCTGTGAAAAAAGAAAACTGTCCCTCATGGTCTTCCTTCCCTCTCCCCAACCTGTGCATGCTCTGCCTCCCCACACCCCCCTTCACCCCATACTTACCTCCGGAGTCTGGCACGATGATCTTCGGTGGACTGGGAACACATCTACACTCTTCAAAGCCGACCACGAACTGAGGAAATGCCGGTAAGCTGTATAATGGAATAAACAGGTTGTTTTTTTTTTCAACTTTGATGCATATCTCAGGCATTTTTTGGAAGTTTGGCACCAAATTTTCAACATGGGGTTTTTGGGACCATTCCTCATGAATTCTGGCACTGTCATGGAGTTAATTGGCCCTGAAAGGTGATTTCGCGGTCACTGCGTGGAATCACCTTTCGGGACCGATTAATGAAACGACAGTACCAGTGTTCATGAAGTGGGCTCTCAAGAAGCCTATGTTGCAAATTTGGTGGAATAGAAACAAAAAATGGCTGTTTTATGAGCGTGTGTTGCGCAGTTGCTGTACAAGCTCCTAACTTCGCGAATTTGCAGTATTTTCACTCCAGATTTTCAACATTGCCATTTTTCTGCACCTCCTTATGAACAGTACAGCTGCCATTTTTCACATCCCGACCAAAATGTGTTTTTGCACTACCGGCACAGAAGAAAAAATTACTCACCTTAGTAATGTTGTTTCTTCTAATGGAGTCTTGCTATATTATGACAATAGCAGTTAGCCACAGCACTTGAACTGCCCCGGAGAGGAAAGAGTTAACTCCATACAGGATGGAGTTCTGAGCGCGAGCGCTCCTCTTAGAAGCTCTATCTGGCTAGTTTCAAATAGAAACTGTCAGATCTTTACGGAGCCAAACACTCACTAAGAGTCTGTGTGGAAAAAGTAACCTACACTAGCCCAATGGCTACCTATTAGTAACAAAAACTACAACAATAACAACAACAACCAAAATCACCCCTGACAAGCACTACTAGACCCCCTTCCCCAAAAGACTCAAGTCCAGGAGGGGGGCCAGAACACACAAACCAATAACAATAAAACCTAATTTCCCCAAATCCTAAAAGAAAAAGGGGGGGACCACCTATAATGGCAGGACACAGTGCTTGCACTAATTTGCCCACACCCTACCCAAGTAGAAGTTCTGAGAGGGGCAGGTTGGGGGGGTGGTCATAATATAGCAAGACTCCATTAGAAGAAACAACATTACTAAGGGGAGTAATTTTTTCTTCAAACAACATGAAGTCTTGCTATATTATGACAATAGCCGACTACACAGCAGTACCTCCATGGAGGAGGGACAGAACCTACTTAGGGAATAGGCTCTGAAGCACGGCTGTGCCAAACTGAGCATCTCCTGGCCTGGACATCCAGGAGTAATGCTTGGTGAAAGTGTGAACTGTTTTCCAGGTTGCAGCTTGACAGATTTCCAAAATAGGAATATCTCTAGCAGCCGCTAGAGATGCAGCTGTACCCTGTAGAATGGGCCCTCAAACCTGAGGGGGTTCTCTACCCAGTTTTGGTAGCAAAATTGGATACAAGAGACAATCCACCTGGCAATTGTCCTCTTAGTGGCAGGTTTTCCTTTGCCAACCTCACCATAGGTGAGAAAGAGTTGGTGGGATTCAACCTGTGACCCTTGGTGCTGCCAAATAGTAACTCAATGCCCTCTAACATCCAAACTGTGCAATCTCCTTTCACCAGAGGAAGAATGCTCATTGAAAATACTGGAAGGAGATGGATTGGTTAAGATGTAAATCCGAAACCACTTTAGGCAAAACTTTCTGTTAGTCCTGAGGACTACCTTATCCCTGTGAAAAGAAATAAATCATTTTCACTGAAAGGGCTTGTAACTCACTTATGCGTCTAGCAGAAGTGATTGCCACTAGAAACACAGTTTTCCAAGTTAAGAACTTAAGGTCTGCCGAAGACAGAGGTTCAAAAGGGGGTTGCATTAACTGAGCAATGCAAACATTGAGGTCCCAGGCAGGGGCTGGGTCCCGAAAAGGAGGGTTGGTATGGAGTAACCCCTTAAAAAACTTGGAAAACACAGGGTGAGAGGAAAGGGAGGAAGGCTTTCCTGCTGAAATAAAAGCAGAGACAGCTGCCAAATGAACTCTTAAGGTAGCTGGTCTGAGGCCCAGAGAATTAAGATGGACCATGTAGTCCAACAAAATGGGTAAATCAGCAGATTCTGGGGCAATATGCTTCCCAGAACACCAGATGGAAAACCTTTTCCACTTGGAATTATAAGTGGCTCTAGTGAAAGGCTTCCTAGAGGCCTTTAAAATATCAAGAAAACCTTGAGAAAGGTGTAAATCAGCAAATTCTAACTCCTCAAGAGCCAGGCTTTGAGGTTCGGATACTATACTCTCCCCTGGGCACAGGTCAGCAGATTGTGAATCCTGGGAAGGCACAG
This sequence comes from Neoceratodus forsteri, assembly GCA_016271365.2. Taxonomy (NCBI): domain Eukaryota; kingdom Metazoa; phylum Chordata; order Ceratodontiformes; family Ceratodontidae; genus Neoceratodus; species Neoceratodus forsteri. Next base: position 340,430,267 of record CM057458.1, read on the forward strand.
GGGAAGGTGGACTGTTAGTGATAGCAGGAGTGGGTACCAAGGTTGCCTGGCCCAGTCTGGTGCAATCAGAATCACCTTGCAATGCTGGGATCTGATTTTTACTAACACCTTGAAAAGAAGAGGGAAAGGGGGGGAAGCATACAGAAACTTCCCTTCCCAATTCAAAAGAAGGTCATCCAGGGGGACTGAGCCCATCACTGGGGGCCTGCAAAAGAACAGTGGAAGTTGGTGGTTGTCTGGGGCTGCAAAGAGGTCTATCTGAGGGGTGCCCCATCTGGCAAAAACTGTCCCCAGCACTCGAGGATTCAGGGACCATTCATGATGGCCCTGAGAAATCCTGCTGAGGGCATCCGCTAGACATTGTCCTTCCCTGGCAGATGAACTCGCTATTAGAGAAGTGTTCAGGGAGTAAGCCAGAGACCACAACTTCATTGCCTCGGTGCACAAGGCCGACCGAAAGTGCCCCCTTGCTTGTTGATGTACCACATTGTTGTGGTATTGTCTGTTCTGACCTGGACTACTTTGTTCTGGACAGATGCAGAAAAAACTTGAAGAGCTAAAAAGGCAGCTCTGAGTTCCAGCAAGTTGATGTGGAGCAGAGATTCCTGGGGGGACCACACTCCCTGTGTGGAAAGGTCGCTCAGGTGTGCTCCCCACCCCAGGAGGGAGGCATCCATAGTGAGGGTGAGGGAGTGGGAGATACTAATGAAGGGGACCCCCAGTCTTAAATTGCTCTGATCTTGCCACCACTGAAGAGCTAGGATCAGGGTTCGGGTCACTGGAACCAGTTTGGTAAGGGGGTCCCTCCTTTGGGACCAAAGGCCCTCAAATGAAACTGAATGTCTCATTTGAAATCTTGCTCTTGCACTACAGCTGTGGAGGCCGCCATGTGCCCCAGGAGCTGCAAAGTGTCTTGCTGGTCGAGAGACCTGCAGGGCAAAGAGGAGGCCAGGGCAATCAATCTCTACCCTTTCCAAGGGAGAAGGCCCGGCCAGCTTTTGTCAATTCCGCACCTATGAAAGTAAGTACCTGAACTGGTTCTAGAACTGACTTTGTAGATTTAGCAGGAATCCCAGGGAGGTGAGAAGCTGCTGGGTGACTTGCAAGTGGGATTTCACCTGTTCTGGCGACTGTCCTACAATGAGCCAGTCGCCCAGGTAAGGAAAACAGCAACCCCTTGCCTTCTTAAATGAGCCACTGCCACGGCTAAGACATTTCGTGAATACCTTGAGCAGAGGTAAGACTCAAGGGCATTGCCCTGAACTGGTAGTGGCCTGAGGGCAGTTCGAACCTGAGTACTTTCTGGTGAGAAGGCCTGATTAGGACATGAAAATAAGCATCCTTGAGGTCCAGGGAGGCTAGCCAGTCCCCTGGCTCAGTGAGGCAATATCATTGCCAGAGTTAACATTTTGAACTTTGGTTTTAAAAGGTGTTTGTTCAGATATCTTAAGTCTAGGATGGGCCGCCATTCTCCTGTCTTTTGGGGTAAGAAAGTATCTGAGTACAGACCTGCCCTGGTGTAAAGGAGGAACCCTTTCCACTGCTTTGCAATTTAACAGGGCAGAGACCTCTGCTTCCAGAGCAAGGGTCTCTAGGGGCTTGCAGGTGGAAAGTGTCTGGCCCTCATCTTTGGAAACTGTTTGAAGCTGAGAACCAGACCCTGGCTTACTACTTCCAAGACCCATTTGTCCGAGTTAGGGACACCCAGTTCCGACTGAAGTAAGCCAACCTGCCCCCTACTGGTATAGGAGAATGGCCCTGGGCCCCCACATCAGGGTGCCTGCTGCAGCAGATGCCTTAGGCTGAGGGGTGGGGACGGCTATTGCCTGGCCTGCCTCCTGCCTCTGAAAAAAACCTCTGAGCAAAAGCAGAGGAGGCTTGGGATTGATAAAAGGCCTATGGAAAGACCTGCCCCACCTCTGGGTGTGTGCCTCTGGGGAGTGGCTTGCGCTCCTTGGCCTGGGCACTTTTGTAGGTAGTTCTGTATTCATCCATCTTTTTCATATAGTTCTCTGTCTGCTCCCAAACAGAGCATTTCCTACCACAGGAAAATCCATAGCCTTAGACTGAGTGTCCTGTGACAGATTAGTGCACCTGAGCCATGCCAACCCACGGAAAGCTACAGAAGTGGCCATGACCCTAGAGGAAACATCATTAACATCAACAGCAGCATGAAATTGAACTTTAAAGGCTTCAATGCCATCAGCAGCCACCTGTTCCATTCACTAGCCAGCTGGCCATGGGCCTGTTTGGCTAACTGCATAACTGTATCCCATCTAGATTTCTGATATCTAGCCACATAAGCCATATAATTTGCCTGCCTGAGTCCCAAAGAGGCTGCCAAATACTGCTTTTTGCCATGGCATCAATCTTCCTAGAATCTTTATCAGGAGGATGTGAAGCCAGGGAATAGTTTGTCACAGGCTGCAGCCTGTACCACTCCTACATGACTACACTGCTCAGAAAGGAAGTCTGTATCAGGGCCTGATAGAGTATACCTCCTGTCCATCTTTTATCAACAGAAGGAACAGAATTTGGATTTTAAAATTTTCATTGTTTGCTTCCTAAATGACTTATGCAAAGGAATAGACAATCTCTTAGACTCTGGAATATCCATCATTTCAACATAATCAGGCTCCTCTTGCTCATCCACAGCCTCTTCTAAGGGAAGCTGGAGGGTTTCAGCAACTTTCTTATAAAAAATAAAATGAGATGGGGACTCAGACAGCATAGGGGGAGATTCTAATGGTCTGTCTGGAGAGATGTCCGGTTCAATGGGCACATCCAGACCCTCCCAGCCACATACATACTGTTCATAATCCTCCTCCCCCTCCTGTGGTTCATAAAATTCCTCAACATCATACTCTTGAACCACTGGGACCGGACGAACCAACCTTTTGCCAACTGATGGTGGTTCAGATGGTCCCTGAGACAATAACTGGACAATTTGTATGGCTTTTGCTATCTCTGCAGCAGTTGGAGAGGCAATTTTGGACTCCAGACCTGCTGATTTCCTAGATTTTTTTTTACTGGGGCTGGTTCCACAGAACCAGCTTTTCTTTTGCCCAAGGAAGTCTCGCCCTGGTCAGAGGGCACTCCCTCTGGTCCAGTTGGTACTGGACCGGGCTGGCCATCCGGTCAGCGGACTTTTTGGCCTCTTGTTCCCTGAGCCTGCCCAATCTTTTTTCCAGGGCGGCTGCAGGGAAATTCTTGCAAATCTGGCAGTCTGACTGGAGGTGGTCAAACCCCAGACAATAAACACATGTGGTGTGTGGGTCAGCCTTGGCAAAGGCTTCCCCACAAAGCATCACAGTGTTGAAACCCAGTGGGCCGGTTTTCTTTGGGTTTCTCAGACATAATGCCAGCCTAACCAAAAACTTGCCTTTAATGGCAGTGCCAGGCAAGACACCCTTATCGGTTCCTAACCATGTCATGGTATTTGAAAAAACAAAATTAAAGTCCGCTTTTAGAACCAATAAGAACTGGAACCGCACTTAAATTCACATACAACGCTTAAAAGTATTTTAAGAGTAAACCGATCGGTTCAGAACCGAACCGATAAATAATTTCTACACAGACTAAAGACCTGTACTTACGGTTACCAGATAGAGCTTTGAACCGAAATGCGGTAAAATAAAAAACTTTCCCCGGTTAATTTTAACCGAGAAATACTGATTTTAACCGAGAAATGAACCAAGCTGAAGGAGAGATCTCGGAGCGACTGTTCAGTGAGGCGGAGTAAAGAATCTGACAGTTTCTATTTGAAACTAGCCAGATAGAGCTTCTAAGAGGAGCGCTCGCGCTCAGAACTCCATCCTGTATGGAGTTAACTCTTTCCTCTCTGGGGCAGTTCAAGTGCTGTGGCTAACTGCTATTGTCATACTATAGCAAGACTTCATGTTGTTTGAATAGCACTGTCGCTGTGGGAAATCAGTGTTCGGGACAGATTAAGAAAATGACAGTCACACTGTTCATGAGCAGAGGTCCTAAAATCCCTATGTTGAAAATTTGGTGACAAAAGTCCATAAAATGACTGTTACAAGGGTGCATTCAACTGTTTCCACGCACTCTTGTAACTTCGCAAATTTTTAATATTTTCACCTCACATTTTCAACACTGGCATTTTTCACATCCTGGCCAAAATATGTTTTTGCACTTCTGGTGCAGAATAGCACAGTCGCTGTGGGAAATCAGTGTTTGGGACAGATTAAGATCGAGCAAGTGAGGGGGTGACCGAGCTCAACTGAGCTCTGTTGGGACTGCTGTAGATTTCTTTGTGGGCAGAAAAAGGTGCCAACACAGGCAGGAGCCCAGTACAACAGGGCAGCCTGCAGCACTGGGAGAAACAGAGCAGCGGAGTGAGGGAGGGGAGTGAGCAAGCTCAATGGCAGTCTGCGGGACTTTAGAGTTGCCCACCCTCCCGCCCAGTGTCCTCTGTGGTCCTATATTACAGCAGGGTCTCTGGAGTGGAGACAAAGCAATGATTGGATACTTTTAGGATTTCTGTAATAATACAGAACAAGTTCTGTTTTTCTCTCTAACTGAGTTAAATAGTGAGCTATACTGTTATTATTGCTGTATTAATACATATTTATTTGTTCTGCTTATTTCTGTAACTGAGCTGAGTAATAAATCTGGTAGAAAAAATCCCCAAAATGACTTTTACGAGCATGCGTTGTGCATTTGCAACGCACACTCTTAACTTCGTGAATCTGCAATATTTTCACTCCAGATTTTCAACATTGGCATTTTCCCACACCTCCTTATGAACAGTACAGCTGTCATTTTTCACATCCTGGCCAAAATGCATTTTGGCACTTCCGGAGCAAAATAGCGTGGTCACTGTGGGAAATCAGTGTTCGAGACACATTAAGAAAACCACAGTGACACTATTCATGAGCAGAGGTCCTAAAATGCCTATGTTGAACTTTTTGTGATGAAAATCCATAAAATGACTGTTACGAGCGTGCGTTGTGCAGTTTCCACGCACCCTTGTAACTTCACAAATTAGTAATATTTTCATGCCAGATTTTCAACACTGCCATTTTTTCACACCTCCTTATGAGCCGAACAGCTGTCATTTTTCACATCCTGGCCAAAATGTGTTTTCGCACTTCCGGCGAGGAATAGTGCAATCGCTTTGGGAAATCGGTATTTGGGACAAATTAGGATCGAGTGAGTAGGAGTGAGCGAGCTCAACGGAGCTTTGTTGGGACTGCAGTGGATTTCTTTGTGGGCAGAAAAAGGCATCAATGCAGGCAGGGGTACAGTACAAAAGGGAAGCCTGCAGCGGCGGGATAAATAGAACGAGCGAGTGAGAGAGGGGGAGTGAGCGAGCTCAACGGAGCTCTGTCAGGACTGTTGCAGATTTTTGTGGCCAGAAAGGTGCCAACAGATGCAGGAGCAATAGCACAAAAGGGCAACCTGCAGTGCCAGGAGAATGAGAATGAGTGGGGGGGAGTGAGCGACCTTAAGGGAGCACTGTTGGGACAGCTATTATCTTTTGTGGGCAGAAAAAGGTGCCAACACAGGCAGGAGCACAGTACAAAAGGGCAGCCTGCAGCGCCAGGAGAAACAGACTCAGCGAGTAAGAGAGGGGGAGTGAGTGAGCTCAACGGAGCTGTGTCAGGACTACTGCGGATTTCTTTGTGGGCAGAAAAAGGCGTCAATGCAAGCAGGAGCCCAGTACAAAAGGGCAGCCTGCAGCGTCGGGAGAAATAGAAAGAGCGAGAGGGAGTGAGGGAGCTCAATGGAGCTCTGCAGGGCCTTTACAGTTGCCTTCCCTCCCGCCCGGGGTCCTCTGTGGTGCTATATTACAGCAGGGTCTCTGGAGTAGAGAAAGAAATGATTGGATACTTTAGGATTGCTGTAATAATACAGATTTAGTTGTTCTGTTTCTTTCTCTAACTGAGCTGAGTAATACTTGGAGTGCAATAGGATTTCTAACTGGGCTAAGTGAAACTATATGAGAGCTGAGAACAAAAGATGATAGCTGAGGGTGAAAAACAGACAAGGAGGCTTTAGGATTGCTACAGTAATACAGTATCTAATGGATGAGATCGGAGACTGAATTTCACCAGTCAGCAAGGGGTCAGTAGGGGGACTAGTGTGGGGGGGGAAGGAATTTGAGTAAATAAGGGCCTAACAGTTGCAGCAGGGTACAGAACCTGGGAGTAAGAGCCTGTAACATAAGACGGGGGCCAAAATGGGGCAGGTGCCACATGTCAATAGGGCAGGCATCTTTGGAAGGGTGGAGGGGTGTACAGGGTGTGGGTCTGCCATGGTCCTGGACTGGGCTTGGAGGATTTGGGGGGTGTGGTCTGTAAATGACCCTGAGCTAGTTTGAGAGATGAACTGTGGAGGTAGGGAGGGTGCAAGTGGCAGGGCAGATGAGTATGGTATAGTACGCATCCTGGGGGAATAGGGGATGGAGGAATAATAACTAGGGGCTGAAACCAATCCCAGTATCGGAGGCAGCAGCAGAAGGGAGAGGTGCCCAAGACGAGGGCAGGAAGCCTCCTGATGGGGGAGGAGGAAGAGACCACGAGGAGTACCAGTGGAGACAGCAGATGGCTGCGGGTAGGGAGGGACCAGGGGTGTCACGGAGGGGAACAAGTGGGGGGGGAACGATGTAGGACAGGTATCTATTACAAATAGATTCGAACCTCTGCTATGGGACAGAGAGGGGGAGCAGGAACATACTGAAGTGGGAGGACAAGCGGGGCATGAGAGGGATGGCAACAGGTAGGGAAAGCGATAGCGAGGACAAAAGGGTAGAAGGGGGCTAGTAAGGAAGGAGGGGGTGGCGACTAAAGGAGAGAAGGCTACAGGAAGGGGTAAGGATTGGAGGGGCATCACTATCGGGGTAGAAAGGAATGGGAGCTCTAAAATAGACAACAGCATGGATAGGAGAGGGGTTGGAAATCAGCAGAGGAGGAGGAGGGGAGGTTGACATGGGAAGCCCAGTAGAAAGTAGTCAGGCTGGGAAGGGGTTCAAGGGGGATGGGAGGAATAAGGCAGAGAAAAGAGGTGAGGCAGAAGTAGAGGGTACAGATACAAAAGTCACAGAGGGTGCAGTTAGCAGGGGTAAGGGTCAGGGAAGAACGAATACTGGGGTGGTGGAAGAGGCATTAGAAGGGAAAGGGGGTAAGGGGGGGGTACTCGTCCTTGGGGATTCTATGCTGAAATGGGTGAGATGGGGTGAAAAGGGGAAAAGGCACAGCTGTATTTGGGTTGAAGCTGTACCCAGGTTGACCGCAGGAGGGGCAGGGCAGGCACTGCTCAAGCATGCAGCAAGGTGGAGGAAGAAACTTCATTTACTGTTGCATGTGGGTACAAATGACTTGGCGGAGGACACTGTGGAAGTAGTGAGGGGGAGGTTTGAGTACTTTGGCAGGCAGTATGAGGGGATGGGGAAGTCGGTGGCATTCTTGGAGGTACTGCCAGTACCATGTGCAAGCATGGCGAGGAAGGGTAGGCTTGAGGAGTTCAAGTGGCTGAGGGATTGGTGCCACATGAAACATTATGGGTTAGTGACTAACTGGGGTAGGGTCGGGGGGGAATAGTGACTTGTACGCAGGGGACAGGGTACACTGGAGCAGTAAGGGAAGGGAGTATTAAAGGCAGCACTGCTGCCAGGCCACTGGTGCTGAGGGTTGAGGCACTGGACACCACACCTCGTGCCACGCTGGCGACCCAGGTTCAGACACAAGCCCGGCCACCAGGGTTGGCAAGGGAGGATGGGATTGAGCATCCAGAGGGCTCTCCTATCCGGGGCGGGATCCAGGGACCCACCGCTCTGCGCCCTGGTGAAACCGGGCGCTACTACAGCGTGTTAGTAAAGGTGGCGGAGTGTGGTGGATGTTGGCACGCTATGCGTAAGCGTCATTGTACACCCACACTCTGCAAAGGGGAGAAAAGTGGAAAATGGGCTACAGTCAGGCAGGATGAGCTTCCGACCCCCCCCGCCCACCTCGAATGGCACCTCCTCAACTGGATCCTGCTCTGGCGGGTCGAGCTGGGAAGCTCCTCTACACCCCACCACTGGGGTAATCCGTGGAGTTGAGCAGCTCGGCCTGATGTCGGGGACAGGGCTATGGGGGTCGGTCAGGATGATCAAGCTGACCATAGCCCAGTGAGAAAATATGTTTAAAAAAAAAGCAGGATTACAGGGGTATATCTCTACTAAGGTGGATTTAAACAAATTTTGGGGGGGGGGGTGGCCAAAAGGCTGAAGTTGGTAGAAAGGTCCAAACAGGGGAGCCTGATGAGGTCACCGCCCTAGATATAGGTAAAGGCAGAGGCGTAGTAACCCTGGAAAGGGATAGGCAGAGTGGTCTGAGTAATTCAGAAGGCACCACCACCTGGTAAGAATAAGGAGGAGAAAGGGTGCGGACTACCGGGAGGAGGGACACAGGCCAAGGAGGAGAATAGTGAGGAGAAGGAGGGGTACAGGTGGAAGGTGGTCTGACTAAATGGATTCAGAACTGGTTAAAGGGAAGGGTGCAGAGGGTGGTGGTGGTGTAGCTCTCGGCACCCAGAGCAGTGGCAAGTGGGGTGCCGCACGGCTCAATGCTTGGCCCAATGCTATTTGGGCTCTTTAGCTCTGATATAGCACATGGACTGGGGAGCCGGGTTAGTCTGTTCTCACATTATACCAAATCAAAAGCAAATAGTTATAGTAGCAGAGCCCCCCTCCCAACGCTCACACACATACACACTCTCGAAAAGCTGCTTAAAAGCCTGCAATTCATTCAAATCAGTTCCATTTTCTTACTTACTTGAGGTTCAATGTCAACAAATGTAAAATCATGTACCTAGGGCATAGGAACCCCGATGCTGGGTATAGGATGGGGAGAGGTACTGATACTCACTAGACATGAAAGGGTCCTTCAGGTTATTATATCAGAGGACCTCAAGATGGCAGCACAGTGTGACAAGGCTATGGGCAGGGCAAATTGGATTCTGGGATGCATAAGGAATGACATCTCCAGTTGGAGGAGGAGAGATGTTGTGCTGCCATTGTATCACTCCCTGCTATACCCCCAGCTGGAGTACTGTGTCCAGTTTTGGAGTCCACACTTCAGAAATGACATAAGGTGGAGGTTTTACAGAGGAGGGCAACTAAAATGGTTCAGAATTTTCACAGGAATCTCTACAAGGAAAAGCTGAATAATCTCAGCATTTACACTCTGGAAGAGAGTAGGGTCACAGATGACTTGATCAAGACCTACAAAGTACCTCACAGGGGTAAAGCGGGCAGAGTTGAGGAGTTTCCTTCTAATAAGGATGAGCACCCAAACCAAGGGAAATACAATGAAGCTGGGGGGCATTCAGGATAGATGTGAAGAAATATTTATTTACTGAATGGGTGGTAGACACCTTGAACAGACTGCCAGGAGAAGTGGTGTAAGCTAAAATGGTAGGAGGCATGAAGCATGGATGGGATAAATATAGGGGTATATTAGAAAAAGGGTAAGGAGGGGGTCAACGGAGACCAATAGAGCTATGGAAGTGGAGCAGGTTCAAGTTCATTGCAGGAAAAATCCATTAAGCAATCTCATTCACAAGGAGGTCCTGATGGATGCAGACAGAGTAAGACATGCAGTAACATAATAGGAAGGAGTTACAAGTAGGTAGAGAACACTTGGGCAGACTGGGTGGGCTGAGCGGCCCTGTTCTGCTGACAAATTCTATGTTTCTATGGCACCATGTGTTAATTCAGGTGCAGTGTTTATTTAAAGTTGGCCCTACCATACTTCCAGATGCAAGGTACAGTAAATTACCGAATTAGATGCAGCCACTTACAGTACAATAAACAGAACCCCAGTGCTTCGAGAAGCCTTTACTCTTCATAAGGCTGCTTAAAGAGCTGGGGTTCAATTTGCAGTGTCCACACCAGTATGCTGATCTTAAAATTAATGCAGCATCTGAATGAGTACTTCATTCTTGCTCACTCCATTTCTTCCCCACTTTGAAACCTGCTTATCCTCAGTTAGTTTTGGGCTGGCAGTGCCTCGTCTGTGTTGGAAGATGACAATAAGCGGCACTGAAAGACATCAGACTTCACAGACTGTGAAGGCAGCTGCCCACGGACAGACATAAGGCAATTCTACTTGGGGGTAGGAGGAAGTAAGCTGTTGATTAACTAGAATCTGCAGCTTATCCATCAGGTAGGGAAATGGGCAGACTAGGTGGGCCAAGTGGTCCTTATCTGCCGTCAAATTCTGTGTTTCTCACCCACCATCTTGCCAAGAAGAAGGCTGCAGCTGTGACCACTGATGACTGTTGGGGTGTGGGGATGGGGGACCAAAGGGGACAGACATAAGGAGATAAAATCATAATAAAAATTGAGAGACCTTCACCACCTTTCCAAAATGCATCCCAGTAAAAGAACACTCTATGAAGTTTTTCAAATGGCAACACAATCTGGTGAGCCCTCTGTTTGCCATCTGACACCAGGCATCAACCAGCATAAAATTGCCTAAAGAAGGCAGTGTGGTCATGTGGTTACTGAAACACTGAAGATTACAGATTTATAAATAGATTTATTATAGATTATTAGTTCTGGAAGTGGGTTGAATGATGGGTGGGGCTCCCTTTTCTTTATGTTTCTATTGTTGCTTGTTATGGGGTTCGGAGCCCTACTCTTACATATCAGGAGTTTTTGTTGTGTGGGAGGGTGGTGGGGCTAAGGCTTTTGTATTTGGTGTTGGCTTATCATGGGTCTTAGCTTGTATTATTTGGAGGGTAGGGGGCACTGGGGTTCTCGGACCCCTTTTTGGGTAAGAAACAATTACTCACCGAAGTAATATTACTTCTTCCAGGGGATCCTTTAGCATTATTGACAGATAGAGTATGCCAGCTGGGTTCAGCTACCCCAGAGAGGAGGAGTCAATGCAAATGAGGAAGGTATTGGCCAATCAGGATACAGTTAGGGTAGAGTGCTGCCTGTAGTCAGCCTGAGGGACCTCAGAATGCATTTCGGAACTGAAAGAGCAAAAACTGTGCCCACTAGGGGCAAAAAAACTGTTAGCAATAACCCACCATTATGACTTTTTTTTTTTTTTTTAAATCACACGAATGAATGACAGTTGTCAAATTTGGCTAAATCCCCAAACAGAGCCTTTAGACAAGGTTTTTAGGTGAGAAAGGGTGGAAGTGTCAATAATGGTAAAGAATCCCCTGGAAGTAGTAATATTACTTCAGTGAGTAATTGTTTCTTCTCACCCCAGGAATTCTTTAGCATCTATTGAGAAATGCAGATTTCGAAGCAGTGTAGTTGGGAGGAGGGCACAGAAACCTATTTTAATAAGAGGCTCTGAAGTACCATCCTGCCAAATTTGGCATCCTATTGGACTACACATCCAAGAAAAGATCTTATTGAATGTGAGAAGCAAATTTCAAATAAGTGGTCTACACACTTCTAGTAAGGATATAGCCTTGAACACTGCCGAGGAGGCAGCTGTTCTCCAGGAAGTAGGCCCTAAGCACTAGAAGGGCTGAATGTCAGCCTAGCTGTACCAGACCCGAAATATGGGAAAACAGTCCCATGGGAAATACTCTTGGTCACTGGTTTCTCCTTTTCTGCAAAAATGCAGGGAAAGCAAGGGATGATAATGACAGTACCTAAGCAGCTAGGAACGCTGACAGACCAGGACTAATTCATGCCCCATCCGAGCAGCTTGAGATAGCCAAGACAGGACTTGCTTGACAGCAGTACAGGCAGAGAAAAAGGGTTGATGAAAGTGGAAATGGTAGAACACTTGGGAAAAGGATTTCTTATCCATCCAGAGGACTAAATTGTTCTTAAAGTCACTGAGAGGATAAGGCCTAAAAGAAAAACCTGAAACTCTGAAACCCGTCTGACAAAGGAAAAGACAAGCAGAAAGGTAGTCTTTGATGTTACTAGCTTCAGGACAGAATTGCCACAGGTTCAAAGGGACACCCCATGAACTTGAGTATTCAGAGGTTTGTGTTCCATGGGAAAAAACTCTGGTCCCTAGAAGGGTCTGGAAGTAAAACAGCCCCTTGCGGAATTCTTTGAAATGGTCAGAGAAATGACAGATTTCTCTTGCCTGACAGAAAAAGGATCAAAGTAACTACTAGGTGTACTCCCAAAAAAGAGGCCTACTGTAAGTAAGAAAATAAAAATGTTTATATTTATACAGGAAACAAAATCAAATCAGAATTTATTTATAGTGCGCTTTTCAACATATCAAAGCGCAAGTACAAAACAGCATCTTACATAATAAATAATAACATAAAAACAATAAAAAGCAGCAATAAACCTATCCAAATGCTAATTCAAATAGATAACTCTTCAGGGACACCTTAAATGATTCCGTGGACAGGCACTTTCTAATCTGACGAGGCAGAGAATTCCACAGGGTTGGGGCCATAAAAGAAAAAGTTCTGGCCCCAGATGACCGAAGACGAACCCTGGGAATCTCTAGCAATCCCTCGTCAGCCGAGCAGAGTGGGCAGAGGGCGCGGTAGGGTCGAAGGAGATCTTCCAAGTAGCCCAGTCCCTGACCATGTAGGGTCTTATAGGTCAGCAACGTGACCTTGAAGGTGATTCTCCACCGCACCGGCAGCCAGTGCAGTTCGCGCAGCACAGGAGTGATATGGCAAGTTCTTGGTAGCCCAGTCAACAACCTGGCTGCAGTGTTCTGCACCAGCTGCAGGCGACAGAGATCCACTCCCGGCACTCCAACCCTAGATATAGAGCATTACAGTAATCAAGACGTGAGGAAACCAAGGCATGGACCAACACAGGAAGGTCATCATGTGGAACAAGGTGTTTTATCCGGGCGATATTCCTCAGATGGTAAAAGGAAGACTTGACAGCGGTAGATACCTGTATCTTCAACATTAACGCGCTGTCAAGAATTACACCTAGATTACGCACCTGTTCAGAAGGTCTCAACTGGTTACCCCCTACCACAAGGCCAGAGGGAGACCCAGGAGTCAACTTCTCTACACGATGACCCGGGTCCACAACCAACACCTCAGTCTTATCCGGATTTAGTTTCAACCAGTTAGCACTCATCCAGTCCTGAACCTCAGCGAGGCAGTTTATTAAAGACCGATAATGCATCAGTCTGTTCAGGTACAAAGGACATATAGAGCCGAGTATCATCTGCATAGCAGTGAAAACTCAGCCCATAACACCTTATAATGTCTCCCAACGGCAGCATATACACTGTGAACAACATGGGAGAAAGCACAGAACCCTGTGGCACCCCACAGGACAGAGCAAAGGGGGCAGAGGAAAAAATTCCTGAGACTACCCTCTGACTTCTGCCTGTGAGGAAAGAGTGGAACCATCTGAGGACTATCCCCGACAGTCCGCAGAGCAGCCGCAGGTGATCTAGCAACATACCATGGTCCACGGTGTCAAATGCTGCAGAGAGATCAAGGAGGACCAAGATCGAACAGCTCCTCCGATCTCTCGCTATTAGGAGATCATTAAGTACCCGAACCAACACGGTCTCGGTACTATGCCTCTTCCTGAAACCAGACTGGAGAGGATCATAAACCTCATGGGTGGTAAGAAAGTCATCGAGCTGCAACGCAACTACTTTCTCAATAACCTTGCCCAGCAGGTTAGAGATCGGTCTGTAGTTAGAGAGACAGTCTGGGTCAAGGGAAGGCTTCTTTAAAAGGGGTGTCACGATAGCCTCTTTCAAAGACTCCGGAAACACCCCTTGGTCCAAAGAGCACCAGACTATCTCAGCAAGGACTGGTCCGATCACATCCATGCACCCCACAAGGAGGCACGTGGGACCAGGATCCAAACTACAGCAAGTCGGTCGCAAGCCCTGGACAATCTTCATGATATCCATGATCGCTGGCTGGTCAAAATCTGACCAGGCAGACTGAGGGCTTGTAACCTAACATCAATCACTGCCATGCTCATTAGAACACATACCGCGGATCTCCGACCTGATCGATGACACCTTATCCTCAAAGAACTGAGCAAACTCATCACACTTTATTTGTGAAAAGGCTCCCCGACCCCTCAGACAGGCTGGATTGCACAGTCTGTCCACAGTCCGGAAAAGCTGAGCTGGTTGATTTCTTGATGCAGCTATCTCCCAGGACAGGAAAACTGCCTTCTTACGGGAGATTTCTGATTGATAGTCCACATAATGGGCCATCAATCTAAGTCTGTCACCTTCCAGGCCGGATTTCCACCAACAGCATTCCAATCTTCGCCCCATTCTCCTCAACTCCCTCAATGTCCCATCAAACCAGGGGCACCGAGGGCGAAGGGATAGGGGGCGAACACGGACAGGCGCTATGAAATCCAGTGCCCTCAGCATCATATTATAGTGCACCACTAGGGCATCTGGTTCCATGCACTCCATAGGCCAATTTGATAGGTCCAGCACCGCTATCAGACCCTCAGGGGTAACTCCCCTCAAAGGGCGGTACTGGACCATCTCCAAAGGGGTAGGTCTCGCAAGGGGGGGTCGTGAAATTGAATCTTATGGAGTGATGGTCAGACCACCCAACTGGTTCCACCACCAGGTCTGTGATCTCCATCCCCAGGGTGAACACCAGATCCAGAGAGTGACCCTGAATATGGGTAGCAGCGGTAACAACCTGTGTGAAGCCCAACAAAATCATTAATTGGAGTCACAAAGACCAAACTAGTTCCATGTACGAGACAGTAATGCCTGGATATGAACTAAATAATCCAGTCATGAGAGGAAAGAGGACCGAAAAACTCTAGGCTCTTGTCCTTGTACCAAAGGGAAAAATGCTTCCACTAGGAAACTGAGGTTTTCGTGGTACTAAAATTATTATTTTTTTTTCCATAGACGTTCCAGGCCTTGTCTGGATACAGCAACTCTAGGAGATCTAGCCTCTCAAGAACTAGGCCTTGAGGAGAAGACTGGGAGTTGTGAAACGCTAGTCCTGTGCAAGAAAGGTAGTAGCTTGTGGAAATGAAAGCAGTCAGAAGGCTGTTTAACTGAAACTTTTTTTTTTTTATATCAGAAAGTACCAAGGTTTTTTTTTTGTAATTCAATATACTTTATTAAGTTTTAGACATAATATTATATTGGTAAAATCACTGTTCCGAGATTACCTAGAACATCAAGAACTAATGACAAAGAACCTATAAACTAAAATAAATATCCGTTATTCAAATCCTAAAACTATGAAGTATGAATAACCAGATTTTCCCTCCCATACCCCCCCTCCCCCCTCAGGTGGTGCATACTAATCTATACGCCAAATAACCAGATACCAGGGACTAAGTAAACAACATAGGGAAAGGAAAAGAAAGAGACCTCAGAACAGCAAGAGATATACACATAATTTGTATTGAATAAGTGAACAACAGACTAGATAGGAAAAAGGAATGCAAAATACAAAGTACAGAGTACGGAGGGGCCCGAAGCCTATTAAGTCTCCTAGTGGTTTTTCAATAACAAGGCATATAATCTACCCCATTTCTTTGTAAAGGAAGGTAGGCGTCAGTTCACCTGGGCTATCAAGTTCTCAACTCGAAGAGCAAAGGTCATTTCATGTAACCATTCCGTGTAAGTTAGCACGGATTGGTCTTTCCAATGTCTAAGCACTAATTTTTTAACTGCCATAGATATTAATGCCAAATGATATCTCCTTTCCTTCACCTGTATTTCGGAGTAATCACCCAGGATGCAAGCTTTAGGGGAGAAGAGACCCTGTAGGTCAAGTAAAGGATCGAGTGAAGCGTCTATTTGGCCCCAGAGAGGATACTGTTCCACAAACCAAGAAAATATATACGGAGAGCCTCCTCCTTGTTACACCTAATGCACTTTGTTGAAGTAACCCATTTCATCTTTGCCAATCTAATCGGGGTATAATAGAGATTATTTAATATACAATATTGTGTGATCCTATATCTATCCTGAGTATGGTAAATGTATAGCTCCTTCCAAATGGTCTGCCAGTCCATATCTCCATCGGGATATAAATCTTTCCAGATATTGGGGCCGACACTCGACGGGGTTTTGGGAAAACTCTGTAGTAACCTATACAACCCAGAAATGCTGTGTGATTTATTAACGGTTACCGTGACTTGAGAGAAAAAGTGTGTGAGATAGGAATTTTTATTAACATTCCCAAATTTTTTGTACAAGAGATGCCTTAATTGGTACACCCTAAAGGCCATCTTTGCTGGCCATTGAAATTTATCCAGAATCTCTCTCATATCCAAAATGCAATCAGATGAGTAAAAATCACTTACATTACAACCAGAAAGAGATGGCAGCCACTTTTCAGTTATAGTAGATTTGCCTATAAGGAGATTTGGGTTTAGACAAATAGGTTGAGAGAAGTCCCTGTCTGAGAGATCCTGAAGTACCTGAATAACTGAAACACGACCCTCAGAGATTCCAAGAGGTAGAGAGCGAAATGGTACAGGAATATTTTTATTGGACCTGTAAAAGAGAGCCTTTGGATCGGTATTGTGAACTTTCATGAGATCCTGTTCCACTTGGAGCCACAATGGCTTATACCCTTGACCAGATTGAGGGTCAGATGCGGAAAGCTATTTCCCACACTTACTTCGATGTGAGGCCCAATAATAATAATAAAGGAAATTGGGGAGGCGAAGTCCCCCGTGTTCTTTGGGTTGGGATAGTTTACTATAAGATTTTATAACAGACTTGTTATTCCAGAGAAAAGAATTTATACCAGAATGAATATCTTTAAAGTAGGACAGAGGAATCCATAAGTTTAACATGTTCAAAGGATAGAAAATTCTGGGTAACACATTAATTTTAATAGTGCTGATTCTGCCCCACAGCGATAAGGGGAGTTTGGACCACCTAACTAAATCTTGTTGAATATCCCGCCACAGATCATCCAAGTTCAGTTTCCTCATCGTTGACGAGCTAAGAGAAATATGTATCCCCAGGTATCGAATAGAACATGTAGTCCACGTCATCCCAAATTCGACAAAGCCCGACCTGTGAGTAAAATGGTTGAGAGGGAAGAGCTCAGTTTTACTAATATTAAATTTATAATTAGAGTACTTACTGAAAACCTCAATCATACCTAGCGCCGCTCTCAACGACGAGACTGGGTTAGACAGATGCAAAAGCAGGTCGTCAGCAAAGACTGAAATTTTCGCAACACTATTTGCGACAGGAATACCGGATATTAGTGGAGAAGAGTTTTAACATCTGAGAAGAGGCTCAAGGTATAGATTGAATAAAAAGGGAGATAAAGGACAACCTTGTCGTGTATCTGAAGTGAGTGGGAAGGAGTCAGACTTGATCCCATTACAAAACAATCTGGCACTAGGCAAGGTATATAATGCCTGTATCCATGAGAAAGTACCAAGGTTGTCCAGAGCCACCGGGATCATGGTGGCTGATTCCTTATCTAGAGAAGTACTTCAGAAACAAGGGATATATAGGAGAGAGAAAACTTCTCCAACCAGTCTTGAGAGAAGAAAGTCCATTGGAAGGAACCCTGAGCTGGGGCCTGCAACAGGAAAAAGGAAAAAACTGGTGGTTTGGGCTGGAGGTGAAAATTGAGATCTGGACCTCACCTTATCCTCTGAATGATGTGGCTAGGACTTGTGTGCTGAGGACTCACTTGCAGTGGCCTTGACTAATGCAGCTTAGAGGATTTGCCAAAGGGCCCACTTGCAGTGGCCCTGACTATGCCAAAGTGTTGTCCTTGTCCAGCAGATAGATGAGTGACTAAGACACCTCCAAAGAAGCCAGCTAGAGATCAAAACTCATAGCTATTGTGGAGAGATTGGAAGCCTTGTGTCCCAAATGCTTGTAGGTATGATACAGGGCAGGAATATCATCTGGTCCTCTCTGTACTAAATGACCTCTGGACTGAAAAAATGCAGATCTGATAGAGATGCTCTGAGATTCCAGGGACTGATGAAAGATGGACTCTCTCAGAAACCAAGACTCAATGATGGAACCCCCCCACCCCGAAGGGAAGCACCCACTGGAAGGAAGCCTCTGTACCGAAGCTTTGAAGGGGAGAGGTGCGAAGTTCCCCATTTCCTTACACCAGTCCAGCTTGTAACAGTTCAGGCTTCATGAAAAATTCTCTTATTTGGAATCTGACAGAGGTCTAGCCCCTGGGACTCTAGTGACAAAATTATGTACCATATACAAGGAACGAACTTCCCCTGACAAGAGATGAGCATTGCCCCTTAAGAGTTGCAGAGATTTAGATGGTTAGGGAACCTTTTTCTAGTAGGTACAAAAAAAAAAAAAAAACAAGACTATAGGAAATAACTTGTCAGAATTGGGGCTTGAAAATCAAAGTCTGGGAGAATTGGCTAAGGTTGGCCAAGCCTCTGAGAAGGGAAACCAGAGATTCTTGTCTTCAGGTGAGAACTGCCAACCTACCCAGATACCTGGAGAACAGCCTAATTTTTACTCAGTATCTGAGACCACTCTGGAGGCAGTCTAAACGGCATGGAAGAAAACTGGTAGCCACCTGAGAAAAACCCAGGGCTAAGGAACTGAGAACATAGAATGTATTGAGGGAGACAAGAAAATCCCCTGCGTTTGGAAAAGAAAGACCTGAGTCAAGGAAGCATCCTGACCTCAGGTTGTGAAAGTTGATAATGATTTGCTGTTCCCCATTTTCCTTTAAAATTCAGGTAATAGCCCGAAGAAAAAGGTCTAGCTCCCAAGGAGAAGGGAACCCTTTCACGACTTTGACCCTCAAGGTTCTAGTGCCCTAGTTCCCACTACTGTCATGCTACTGGAGAAAAACAGAGAATGCAGCACTTGGCGGTAAACTTTAGTTATTTACTTATGTTCATATATTTATATGTCTATATCGGCATACATCTATCTCTTTTATTTTTTTAATTTTTTTTCACCAACCAAAGAACGAGTAAAAATTGAACCAAGAAGAAAACTAACTGAAGAAAAAGGGATTACCAGGAATGAAAAGAGCATTCCTGCCTAAACCCCTGGAAAACTTCACATTTGGAAAATTCAGAATGTGTTGGCATAGGGAAAAAATGTTAAAGGGAGAATAATTCCTACCCGAAGCCCCCCCCCCATCCTGATACTTCTGGGGAAGGAACGCTCATCTTTCACTGAGTACTAGGAGAGTTAAACTCGTCCATACGTGCCTGTCAGCTTTAGTTTGCCATAAAGACAAACCAAAATTTGCACCAAAGCATAACCCAAAAGGCTGGAACTTTTCAGACAGGCAAGCCTGAGGGAAATGACCTGTGCCAAGACTCTAGAAGCTGCAACGTTATGACTTAAGACTATGAGAGCATAGTGCTACCATGTGCCACTTGGGTATTTCAGCAAACCTCCTTGTGAATAGTGCTCCAGAGCTGTATATGATTATCTAGAGTATCTCTGGAGGGAAAGCAGACAGTGGCACAAGGCTGAGAAGCAGGCCGCTGTTTGCACCAACTCTCTTTAATCTGAAAGTGTAGAGATAAAAACAGCAGAACACTTACCGAGCTGGTATGTCCTCTGAATGCTTCCGTCAACCCCGAAAGAGAAGGAGGGGTTTCCAGAACCTACCTGTAGGTGTCTTCAAAGAGTTGTCAACTTCTTTGGAGGACAGCAACCACCAGATCTATGAAGTCGTTGTCCTCCTCCCTCTTCATCCGTGCCTGGAGGAAAAAGTCCAGGGAGTCCACCCATTGAATATAAATGCCTCATACCATAACCCGAATCAACTCCATGGAATTAGTGGATACCGAGAGGAGTTCATAAAGGAAAATCCTCTCCTAAATTATTATTAATATCCTTGGGCATGAGGATTAACATGGAGAGGAATACTCAGACCCAAAGGAGCAGAGAACACGCCCAGAAATATAAAGTCTGGAATAATTGCCAAGTTCTAAGAAATTCAGTTGCAGAGGGCATAATTTTATCAACCCCTGATGACTCCCTAAGTCCTTTGGGAGGGAGTGTCAGAGGAGATTAATCTATCTTTGTGCAGGGATGAGGGCACCCTGCCTATTTTCAAATTAAAGGCTTGGACAGAGAAACAACTACTACAGAACCAGATTTGTAATAATAGAAGTCCCAAGGGGACTTGCCATTTCTTTTGTGTTAACTTGAGGTACCCTCCTCAGCACTTTTAGAGGAGGGGGAGGTAGACTGAAAGCCCAGATAATAGTTGGGCAAAAGCTTAAACAAATCAAAATCAACTTTGAGATTTTTTTTTCTACAAAGAGGAAAAAACAGAACTACCTCCACACCTCTTGTCAACAAAGCCCACTGCACAGCAAACGAGAGTCTCACCCCAAGAGAGCAGGGATTACCCTTCAAATATCAATAATTTTGAATTTAAAGAGAAAAAAGTGTTCAAAGAATTCGCGCTGGTGCACAATGGAAAAATTGCACGCACAAGTGAATAAACAAATCAATGATTTTAACGCAAAAGCATTAAAAACCACTGATAAATACTAAAAACTAAAATTAAATAAAAACGACAATTTATCACACTCATGGGCGAATTTTACTTCAGAAAAAATGCTGAAGTGGGAAAAACATGAAAAAATCCTGCAACTGCACAGAACCCAGCACAGATGCTGTAAAAATAGATAAAATAAAGAAAAGATACAAAATACCTTAAAAGCAGCACTCAAAAAGAAAGAAAATAGCACAGGAAGATCTGTGAAGGGGAGAGCTCCAGGGCAGTATTGCCAGTTCAACAGAGAAAAGTTATAAGGTCCCTCAAGCTGACTGCAGGCAACACTCTAACTGTATCTTGATTGGCCAATGCCTTCCTCATTTGCATGAACGCCTCCTGTCCGGGGCAGCTGAACCCAGCTGGCATACTGCATTTGTCAATAGATGCTAAAGAATTCCTGGGGTGAGAATGTCCTCGTTTTTTGTATTAAGAGGTTTTGGGTTAGGTGGGTGGGGTTGTTTTTTGCAGGAAGGGGTGGGAGGTGATGGGAGGGAGTGGGTCCTCCAGAGACTGGCTGTCATTTGTTGGGGCCTTTTCTGGGATATTGTATCTAGGGATGTGTATTTTCTTCCCTCCAATTAATTTACCTGTTCTGTTTAAAAATGGCTCACAATTTTAGATATTGTTCTTGGATTGTAAAGTTGACCCAATCTCCAACTAAATGCACCAAGATTCTATTGCACCTCCATAAGCTACAGGTAGACATGGCTTTTCTTCAGGAAACCCACCTTCGCCCAGCTCGGGTGCTGTCAACTATGGCGTACCTGGGCTGGATAGCTTTTTGGCTCAGGCACTGATTCTCGCAAGAGGTGTGTCACGATAATAGTGTCTTGGATCATCCCATTCTGGCTCCTTCAGGAGGTCAGTGACCCTCAGGACCATTACATTTTTATTAGAGCCCTGCTGGAACACCTAGAGGTGATATTGGGTTCAGGTTACTGCCCTAATGTAGATGACCCTTCCTTTTTTTCCCTAAATTATCCCCATATTATCCCCTGGGTCTGTTTCCCAATGATTCTCGCTAGGGATTGGAATGTTGTCTACGACAATGTGGTGGATAGGTCCACAAGACATGGTCTACCACTTACTCCAAGCCAATTGGTCCTACGAGACCCAATGGATTCTCTGGGGTTTGTGGACCCTTGGAGGACTATCTGGATACCAGGGAATACTCTTCACTCAGTTCCGCATAATTCTTTTTCCCATATTGATTTTTCCCTTTTAAGTGTGGAAGCCTTATCGGGTATTGTTTCGTGTCATTACTGTATCAAGGTAGTCTCAGACCATTACCCAGTCATGTTACAGGTCAACCTTGCCCCTTCTACGGTCTGAGAGAAAACATGGCGTCTTATCCAACTGCTAAAACTCCCAGAGGTGGCCAAAAATTACAAAGTTTCATCTCTTCTTTGACTCGGACTCCCCCACCATGCCTAAGGTCAATACTCTCTGGGGTGCCTATAAATGCACTTTAGGGGGGTGAGTTTATTCACCTGGCCACAAGGAGGAAGAGACCCCTTTCCCAAACCACCTCCTCTCTATTGCTGCAGATTAGAGCAGCAGAGCAGAATCTCTTGGAGGTCTCCCCACAGTCTGACTGGGAACATCTTGAGCCACTCAGAGATCATTATAACTTACTACTAGGGGAAAGGCTGAGCATCTTTTATTGTGGATCTAAGTTAAATATTTTGATCAAGGGGAGGCCAGCAAGCTTCTTGGCTTTGCGTTTGCGCACTCAAGCTGACAGGATAGTTCCCTCTCTCTGGTTGGAATCTGGTTAGCTTGTTACTTCGCCTAGGGATATTGTTTTACCAATTTCAGGCCTTCTATACCTCTTTATATGCTGCCCCTCAGGATCCCCTTGATCTTTCCCAGTTTGATGCTTTCTTCCAGGACCTGGAGCTGCCTTTGCTGGGAGAAGCTCAGGTGGAAATGTTAAAAGGCCCTTTGACCCTATCAGCAGTTTGCAATGCGATAGATTCTCTATCCCCTGACAAGGCTCCAGTCCGGATGATTTTTCTTCGAATTTTTATAAAAAGTGTAAAGAGTTTTTAGGGCCGTATTTGCTCAACATGTTTCAGTATGTTTTTATTCACAGCCTTTCAAATTACTCCCTTACAGTCACCACAATAGTTTTTCCCAAGCTGGGCCGGGATCCCTTATTGGTCTCCAATTATAGACCCATCTCCCTGATGAATGTGGATTTGAAGATCTTGGCAAAAATCTTGTCCACTAGGCTTAACTCAGTCTGGGACTGTCTTCAGCAGGGAGCAGGTGGGATTTGTACATGGTAGATTGTCTGAGGACCATCTTAGGAAACTTCTGCATCTCATCTCCACGTCCAGGGACTCCCCTTCTCCATCGGTTCTGGCCTCCCTGGATGTGGAGAAAGCCTTTGATAGTGTCTCCTGGGAATATTTGTTCCACTTGCTCCCCAGATATGGCCTCCCTTCTGAGTTTACTCATTGGCTTTGGGTGCTCTACACTCGCCCATCTGCATGCATTCTATGTAATGGGGTCTTATCTGACTGCTTTCCCTTACAAGGTACACGCCTGCTAAGAAAAATTAATTTGTCTCCTCAGGTACACAGTATTCCTTTAGGCCCAGGTTATTATAAACTGTCCATTTATGCGGATATCCTTTTGCACATAACATCCCCAGCTACCTCATTACCTGCTGTTTTGGACATTTTCACCCAGTTTGGAATAATTTCTAATTACAAGTTCAATTGCTCCAAAATAGAGGTTATGCCCCTGAATGTGGCTGCTACTTGGGAGAATGTGGAGCACCTGGGCCTTCTGTGGGTCAGGGACAAGTTCAAATATCTGGGTATTTACCTCGGTGCAGACCCTCTTAAATTGAAGAAATACAATTTGGATCAAGTCCTTGCTCAGCTTCAAATTGACCTGGACCATTGGTCTTTATTTCCCATGTCACTGTGGGGCCGCTTAAACATTCTTAAAATTAATGTTCTCCCGTGCCTTCTCTACCCTCTCATAATGCATAGCCCAGCTCTACCAAAGACATGGTTTCTTAATATTAATGGACTTTTCTCCAAGTTCCTCTGGCATGGTAAACCTCCTCAGAGAGCCCTGATTAAGCTTATGAGGTCTAGGGAGGCTGGTGGCTTAAAGGCCCCACCCCAATGTTTCTCTCTAATATCTGGCCATACATTGCTCTCGATATTTTTCCTGGCTTCGTCCGATTTCAGGGGATCTGAATCCTGGCTATGTTCTGCACTGGTTGGATATTGAGTAGCATTTATGCTCCCAACTGGACCTGAACCCCTGTGCCTTGCTGTACATTCCCTCCAAAAAGACTCCAGATGTGTTAAGAGAAACTCCTATTGGCAACTCTCTCCATGCTCACAAACAGCTTTCTTCTTTGCTAGGCCTAAATTTCCACATTAACATCACTCAACCCATTCTAGGGAACCCCAATCTGAAAATAGCTGGAACAGTGCCGACTTGGTCGGCCTGGCCTTTTCTGGAGACCTTTTCGGTTAAACACCTGGTGTATGAAGGCAAGCTTCTTACCTTCATGGAGGCCCATCAGAAATTTGCATGGTCCCCGATGTGTTTCAAGTTCTTGCAGATTAGACATGTTACTTCAGCATTTTGGTTCTGGTACTTGGTCCAGATTGTCTGGGGACAAGTTGCTAACCCTAATGTTGGTTGCCCCACATCTCATGCTATAGCATTCTACTATGCGAGGTTGTGGGAGGTTCTCATGGAAACAGAGCCCAGTTTTATTATTTTATTCCTGGGATCAGGCTCTTCCCTCCCTGGGTGGCCCCCAGGATTGGCTCAGCATATGGAAGACATATTAAGTGGGACCAATACCGCTTCATGCAATTTCAAATTTTACACAACGTGTATCATACCCCAGTTAGGCTTCACAAGATGGGCAAGTTGGCCTCAGATATATGCACCAGGTGTCAGAAAAGAAAAAATTACTTACCATAGTAATCTTGATTCTTCCCAGTGATACTCAGGTATTCATAACTTCTGCAGTTTCCCTTTAAGACTGAGCTGCCTGGAGACACAGAATGCTACGAAAATGATGGAATCTTTGCACGTGCTATTTTTTTCAAATGCTGCCTTGAACTGCCTTGGTTCTAAACCTTCAGATTTCCTTGGAGCCTGGAAAGACAGGTCTCAGAACTACATATTTATATCTACCACCCTAATGATTGGAATTATAATAAGTAATACCCCAAAAATCCTCCCAAGGGGAGGTCAAAAACCCCAAAGTTAGAGGGTAACAAAATACAATACTCCTGAATGTCAGATTCACCTGAAGGGGAGAACAACAAGAAGAAACTAATTTGCAAACAATAGTGCCCGACTGTGGCACCTGTATAGTAAGTCAGA
The DNA here is from genome assembly GCA_016271365.2 of Neoceratodus forsteri. Taxonomy (NCBI): domain Eukaryota; kingdom Metazoa; phylum Chordata; order Ceratodontiformes; family Ceratodontidae; genus Neoceratodus; species Neoceratodus forsteri. The sequence continues at coordinate 340,455,068 of CM057458.1, forward strand.
AAAACATTCTCAGGAATGCAAAAGCTACTGGTTCTTGAAAGGGGGCAGGGTGGGAAGTTATGAATACCGAGTATCACTGGGAAGAAACAAGATTACTGTGGTAATCTTTCTTCTGACCCCAAGTAATACTCAGGTATTCATAATTTCTGTAGACTACGAAGCAGTACCTTTGGAGGTGGGCACAGAAGAAAAATTACTCACCTTAGTAATGTTGTTTCTTCTAATGGAGTCTTACTATATTATGACAGTAGCAGTTTGTCCCACCACTAGAACTGCTCGGAGGTGAAATGGTTAATACCATTCCAAATAGAACTTTGAGCACGAGCTCTAAGAAGCAGCTCTATCTGTGTAATTTCAAACCTGAACTGTCAGATCTTTACGAGCAAAAACTCACTAAGGTCTGTGTGGAAGCTGTAACCTACACTAGCCAAATGGCTACCTAAATATTAACAACCATTGCTGGTCCCAAGACTCAAGTCAGGGGACCAGAACTACTAACACAATTCTAACAACATGAGAATAAAACAACAGTATAATAAAACACACACACCCCAAACTCCCAAAAGGGGAGAAACGCTAAAAGGGCATAAAATAGTGCCCACACTAAGTTGTCCGCACCCCACCCAAGTAGAAGTTCTGAGAGGGGCAGGCTGGGGGTGAGGTCATAATATAGCAAGACTCCATTAGAAGAAACAACGTTACTAAGGTGAGTAATTTTTTCTTCAAACAACATGAAGTCTTGCTATATTATGACAGTAGCAGACTACACAGCAGTACCTCCATGGAGGAGGCTCTGAAGAACAGCTGTGCCAAACCGAGCATCTCTCCTGGCCTGGACATCCAGGGAGTAATGCTTGGTAAAAGTGTGTACTGTTTCCCAAGTAGCAGCCTGGCATATCTCTAATATAGGGATGTCTCTGGCAGCAGCTAGAGACGCAGCTGTACCCCTGGTATAATGAGCCCTCAAGCCAGAGGGGATCTCTGTCCAGTTTCTGATAAAAATTGAATACAAGAGACAATCCACCTGGCAATTGATCTCTTAGTGGCAGGTTTGCCTTTCCCAACTTCACCATAGAGTGAGAAAAGTTGGAGGGATTCGAACCTGTGACCTTTGGTACGCTCTATATAGTAACTAAGAGCTCTCAACATCCAGGCTGTGCAACCTCCTCTCACCAGAAGAGGAGTGATCAGTGAAAAATACTGGAAGGGAGATAGATTGGTTAAGATGGAAATCTGAAACCACCTTAGGTAAAAACTTCCTATTAGTCCTAAGGACTACCTTATCCCTGTGGAAAGAAATAAAGTCAGTTTCCATGGACAAGGCTTGCAACTCACTTATGCATCTAGCAGAAGTGATAGCCACTAGAAAAACAGTTTTCCAAGTTAGATACTTAAGCTCTGCAGAAAACAGAGGTTCAAAAGGGGGTTGCATTAACTGGGCAATACAAACATTAAGGTCCCAGGCAGGGGGCTGGTTCCCGAAAGGGTGGATTAGTATGGAGTAATCCCTTAAAAAACTTGGAAAACACAGGGTGAGTGGAAAGAGGGGATGACTTTTCTGCTGACACAAAAGCAGATACAGCTGCCAAATGGACTCTCAGGGTAGCTGGTCTGAGACCCAAGGAATTAAGATGGACCATGTAATCTAATACAATGGGCAAATCAGCAGATTCTGGGAAATATTTTTCCCAGCACACCAAATGGAAAACCTTTTCCATTTAGAACTATAAGTAGCCCTAGTGGAAGGCTTTCTGGAAGCCTTTAGATTTCAAGAACACCTTGAGAGAGGTGTAAATCAGCAAACTCTAACTCCTCAAGAGCCAGGCCTTGAGGTTGAGGGATTTGAGGTCCCGATACCAAACCCTTCCCTGGGCACAAGTTAACAGGTTGTGAATCCTGGGGAGGCAAAGGGGAAGATGGATTGTCAGTGACAGAAGAAGTGGGTACCAGGGCTGCCTGGCCCAATCCGGGGCAATCAGAATCACCCTGCAAGGCTGAGGTCTGATTTTGACTAATACTTTGAATAGGAGAGGGAAGGGAGGAAAAGCATAAAGAAACTTCCCCTCCCAATCCAGAGAAGGGCATCCAGGGGGACTGAGCCCAACACTGAGGCCTGCAACAGAACAGAGGAAGTTTGTGATTGTCTGGGGCTGCAAAAGGTCTATCTGAGGGTGCCCCATCTGGAAAAGACTATCCCCAGCACTTGAGGATCCAGGGACCATTCGTGATGGCCCTGGGAAATCCTACTGAGAGCATTCGCTAGGACATTGTCCTTCCTGGAAGATGAACTGCTATGAGGAAGTGTTCAGGGAATAGGCCAGAGACCACAACTTCATTGCCTCGGTGCACAAGGCCAAAGACGTGTGCCCCAGTTTGTTGATGTACCACATTGTTGTGGTGTTGTCTGTTCTGACTTGTATCACCTTGTTGTGGACAGATGCAGAAAATGCTTGAAGAGCTAAAAGACAGCTCTGAGTTCCAGCAAATTGATGTGGAGCAGAGATTCCCGGGGGACCACACTCCCAGTGGAAAAGTCGCCATGTGGGCTCCCCAACCCAGAAGGGAAGCATCTGTAGTGAGAGTCAAATTGTGAGCAGGGGGAATGAAGGGGACCCCCAATCTTAAATTGCTCTGATCCTGCCACCACTGGAGGGCCTGGATCAAGGTTCAAGTCACTGGGACCAACTTGGAAAGGGGGTCTCTTCTCTGAGACCAATAGGTTCTCAAGTGAAACTGAATGTCTCATCTGAAATCTTGCTCCCTGCACAACAGCTGTGGATGCAGCCATGTGTCCCAGGAGCTGCAGAAAGTGTCTTGCTGGTCGAGAGACCTGCAGGGTGAAGGAGGAGGCCAGAGTCACTAAATTCGTCACCCTTTCTAAGAAGGAAGAAAGCTCTGGCTAGCTTTGTGTCCACTCTGCCCTATAAAGGCGAGTACCTGGACTGGTTCCAGAACCGACTTTGGTAGATTTAGCAGAAAGCCCAGGGAGGTGAGAAGCTGCTGGGTAACTTGCAGGTGAGATTTTACCTGTTCTGGGGACTGGCCTACAATGAGCCAATTGTCTAGATAGGGAAAAACAGCAATCCTTTGCCTCCTTAAGTGAGCCACAGCCCCTGCTAGACACTTTGTGAATACCCTTGGGGCAGAGGTAAGGCCGAAGGGCATTGCTCTGAACTGGTAATGACCTGAGGGTAGTTCGAATCTGAGGTACTTTCGATGGGAGCTTCTGATTAGGATGTGGAAATAGGCATCCTTGAGGTCCAGGGAGGCTAACCAGTCCCCTGGCCTTAGGGAGGGTAAAATCATTGCCAGAGTTACCATTTTGAACTTTGGTTTCAAAAGATGCTTGTTCAGATATCTGAGGTCTAATATGGGCCGCCATTCTCCTGTCTTTTTTGGGGTAAGGAAGTATCTGGAATACAGACCCCTGCCCTGGTGCAGGGGAGGAACCCTTTCCACTGCTCCGAGAGCCAACAGGGTTGAGACCTCTGCTTCCAGAGCAAAGGTCTCTGAAGCACTTGCAGGTAGAAAAAGTCTGGTTCTCAACTTGGGAAACTTTTTGAAGCTGAGAACCAGACCCTGGCTTACTACTTCCAGAACCCACTTGTCTGAGGTTAAAGAAGCCCAGTTCTGACTGAAGTAAGCCAGCCTGCCCCCTATCGGTAAAGGAGAATCGGCCCTGGGCACCCCATCAGGGTGCCTGCTTAGCAGGAGCTTTAGGCTGAGCGGTGGGAGCAGGCCTGCCCACCCCTCATCTGCCTCTGAAGAAGCCCCTCTGAGCATAGGCAGAGGAGGCCTGAGTCTGGTAAAAAGGCCTGTGAAAAGGCCTACCCCTACCCCTGGGAGTATGCCTCTGAGGAGTGGCTTGCCGCTCCTTAGCTTGGGCACTTTTGTAAGTAGTCCTATATTCATCCATCTTTTTCATGTAATTCTCTGTCTGCTCCCCAAACAGAGAATTTCCCACCACAGGAAAATCCATAGCCTTAGTCTGGGTATCCTGTGACAGACTAAGTACACCTGAGCCAGACCAACCTACGAAAAGCTACAGATGTGGCCATGACCCTAGAGGAAACATCATTAACATCCACAGCAGCATGAAACTGTACCTTAGAAGCCTCAATGCCATCAGCAGCCACCTGTTCTAGTTCGCTAGCCAGCTGGCCATGGGCTTGCTGGCTAATTCCATAACAGTATCCCATCTAGATTTCTCATACCTAGCTACATAAGCCATATAATTTGCTTGCCTGAGTCCCAGAGAGGCTGCCATATACTGTTTTTTGCCATGGCATCAATCTTCCTGGAATCCTTGTCAGGAGGCTGTGAAGCCAGGGGATATTAGCTTTTATCACAGGCTGCAGCCTGAACTACCAACATGACTGCATTGCTGAGAAAGGAATTCTGTATCAGGACCTGACAATGTGTACCTTCTGTCCATCTTTTATCTACAGGAGGCACAGAATTAGAGCTTTTAAAATTTTTATTGTTTGCTTCCTAAAAGACTTATGCAAAGGAATAGACAATCTCCTAGACTCTGGAATATCCATCATTTCTACAAAATCAGGCTCCTCTTGCTCATCCACAGCTTCTTCCAAGGGAAGCTGGAGGGTTTCAGCAACTTTTTTGTAAAACATAAAATGAGATGGGGACTCTGATAGCATAGGAGGAGATTCTAGAGGTCTGTCTGGTTCAATGGGCACACCCAGACCTTCCCAGCCACATTCATACTGTTCATAATCATCCTCCCCCTCCTCTGGTTCATATAATTCCTCAACATCATATTCCTGAACCACTGGAACCGGATGAACTGACCTTTTGCCAGATAGTGGCAGTTCGGACGGAACCTGAGACAGTGACTGGACAATTTGTATGGCTTTTGCTATCTCTGCAGCAGTTGGAGAAGGGGTTTTGGACTCCAAACCTGCTGACTTTCTGTTTTCTTTACTGGAATTGGTTCCTCAGAACCAGCTTTTCTTTGGCCCGAGGAAGTCTCGCCCTGGTCAGAGGGCACTCCCTCCGGTTCGGTTGGCACCGAACCGGGCTGGCCATCCGGGTCAGCGGACTTTTTGGCCTCTCGTTCCCTGAGCCTGCCCAATCTCTTTTCCAGGGTGGCTGCAGGGAAATTCTTACATATCTGGCAGTCTGACTGGAGGTGGTCAAACCCCAGACAATAGACACATGTGGTGTGTGGGTCAGCCTTGGCAAAGACTTCCCCACAGACATCACAGTGTTGAAACCCAGTGGGCCCGGTTTTTCTTTTGGGTTTCTCAGACATAATGCCAGCCTAACCAGAAAAACTTGCCCTTTAAACGGCAGTGCCAGGCAAGACACCCTTATTGGTTCCTAACCGTGTCACGGGTATTGGAAAAAACCGTAATAAAATCCGTTTTTTTTTTAGAACCGATAAGAACCGGGAACCGCACTCAAAAATGTTAAACTTTAAAGTTAATAAGTTTTAAACCCAGCTGATCGGTTCAAAACCGAACCGATAAACTTACAAGTTCCACACAGACAAAACCTTTAATTTACTTACGATTACCACAGACAGAGCTTGAACCGAACGGTTTTGCAGTTAAAATAAAACTATTCTCGGTTGAATCGAACCGAGAAAACACTGTTTAAACCGAGAAATGAACCGAGCAGTAGGAGAAATCTCCGGAGCGACTGTTCACTGAGGCGGAGTAAAGAATCTGACAGTTCAGGTTTGAAATTACACAGATAGAGCTGCTTCTTAGAGCTCGTGCTCAAAGTTCTATTTTGGAATGGTGTTAACCATTTCACCTCCGGAGCAGTTCTAGTGGTGGGACAAACTGCTACTGTCATAATATAGCAAGACTTCATGTTGCTTGAACCTACTTTGCAAACAGACTCTGCAGGACTGTTGTGCCAAACCTGGAATCACTCCTGAACAAGATGTCCAAACTGTAATGCTTTGTAAAGGTGTGTACCATTTTCCAGGTAGCTGCTTTACAGATGTCCACTAATGGGACATCCCTGGCAGCTGCTACGGTAGCAGCTGTGCCCCTTGTGGAATAGGCGCTCAATCCTGTTGGGGTTCCCCTTCCCGCTTTAGAATAACAAAACTGGATGCACTGTACTATCCAGTGAGAAACTGACCTTTTAAATGCTGGATTACCCTTTCCCACATCCCCAAAAGTCAGGAACAGCTGTCTTCTGCCCTGCCTATGGTCCTTAGTGTCTGTCATGTAGTAACTAAGGGTTCTCAACATCCAAACGGTGGAGCCTCCTTTCACCAGAGGTGGAGTGCTCAGTAAAAAAACACAGGTAGGGTAATGGTTTGGTCAAGATGGAAATCAGAGACCACTTTAGGGAGAAATTTCCTGTTTGTTCTCAGGACCACTGTCATTGTGGAAGGAAATGTAGTCCTTGTCTACACAGAGCCCGAAGCTTGCTGATTCTTCTAGCAGAAGTCATTGCCACGAGAAAAACTTTTCCATGTGACAAATTTTAAGTGAGCTGAAGACATGGGCTCAAACGGGGGTCCCATGAGCTTGACTATACACACACAAAATGAGATCCCATGCAGGCACTGGCTCTCTGTGAGGGGGGTGCAAATGGGAAAGGCCTTTAAAGAACCTCTTGAAAATAGGATCTGAGGCCAATGAAAACTTTTGCCTGGCTGAAATGTAAGCAGAAGTTGTAGCCATATGTACCTTCAGGGTACTGATCTGAAGGCCCAAAGAATGTAAATGAGTAAGATAATCCAAAATGACTGGTACCACAGCCTGTGTTGGTTCAATATCCTGTGTGGAACACCAGATAGAAAACCTTTTCCATTTCACAGAATAAGTTTTCTTAGTGGAGGCCTTCCTGCAACCCTTCAGAATGTCCAGAACACCTTCCGAAAGGTTTAAGCCTGCATATTCTAGGCTTAAAGAGCCAAGCCTTGAGCCTGAGGGATCTGAGGTTGGATACAGGAGCTTCCCCTGACTGGAGGTTAACAGATTGTGCCTCCTGGGAAGGTCTGTTGGCTTGGCCACAGACATGAAGAGCAGTAGAAAGTACCATGGCTGCCTGGGCCAATCTGGTTCTATCAAGATCATGGATGCTGACTGGGATCTGAGCTTGAGTAAAACCCTGTATATCAAAGATATAACCCCTAGGTGGCGCTATCCCAAGGGCTACTACCGCTGCCTGTTTGACTACGGACAGGTTGAGGGGCCTAGGTCCTATGGCGGGTGCCTCCACCCAGAGGTCAGGGTTTGTAGTGGTTAGACTAGCTTGGTAACAGCTCTCTGGGACACTGAGACCCCCTTTTATTCCCTCTAGTGGCTCACACAGTACACCGGAGTTACAGTCCCAATACCCCACGTGTATACACTGTTCACTCATATAGATACCACTTACCCTCGAGACTGATTCTGTAGGACGTCTCTGAGGACCCCCTGTAAAATAAGGTTAAACAACATACACAGCAAAACACAATACTGTTGCCATAAGTACCAACACCACAGACAGTATATAGTATAACAACAAATCTGATTTATTTAGGGGGCAGTAACACGGGAGGGGGAAATCAGGTTAATTGGTGGCATTAAATCACAGTACTCTGCACACATACAGGGTTTGAAAAGTCAAATTCTAGGTACCCAGGTTGGGGGGGGGCACGCTAGCCAGGTCCGTTGCCCGGGGTTGGCCAGCAGGTGCAGATGGATGGGGCCCTGTAGAAGAAAATATATGCACAACACCCAATTGTAATCCAGAGCCAGATGGCTCAGTCCATGAAGCAGGGAAACAACAAGAATTAGGTGACACACTTGTGATTGAAAACAGACTGCAGGGGAATACCCTGATTTGTACTCACAATACCCAAGCTGAGGACCAGATGGTAGATGTTCTTCTGGATTGCCAGAACAGGGCATGGAGACAAGGTCCTTGTGACTGGACCCCACTGCAGTTGATAGCAAATTTATTTAGTCCAGGCTAAGCTGGGGTTTGCTTCCAGCTTCTGCACACGACACGGGGGATTGGAAATAGCGATTCCCCACAAGCACTACGCACATTCATATGTAAAAGGAAAGTACTATACCAAGCAGGCTGCTCCTCGATCCTGATCGCAATTACTGCAAAATACCTGGGAGCACACACAGCAGCTTCAGTTCCTGACGGACCGAGCGTGATTCAGTAATTTCTCCAGTCTTTTACAGGGTGAGCCTGGTTTCCACTCTTCAGACTTCATTCTTTCTCCTCACAATCGGATTCAGTCCAAACTGGCACTTGCAACGACTGCAGGCCGAACCTCAGGGCCTCTCACACTTCCCGTGCGAAACTATACACCGCAGAAGCTCAGAGCTCCTTCTCTCTTCACAGTCACAACTGATCTAATCTTTCCAGTCACAGAGCAGGGCATTTCCTTTAGCTCCACACCATTCTGTTGGCTGGTTCGGTTGTCACTCACAATAAGACTCCCTCTGTTGGTGGAAAAAGGCCCCAAGGTTAAAACTACATTTCCCAGAGTCACTGCCCATACAATCCCCTTGTGGCTGGCTCAAAATTGAGAGTCCAAGTTCCGATTCGTCCATAGGCTCCATTTTAGGGTCTCCCTATCATCCTGATTGATCCAAGTCAGCTATTCAGGACCAAAATGAAAGTTACACTGAAACAGTTCGTGCTGAAATGAAGACAGGTTAGACAAACTACATTTTCTCAGTCACTCTAAATGATTTCTGACAAACAGTTATATCTTTCAACAAGGCTCCCTCTGCACATGTAGCGACGGCAGAAACGGAGTGAATTAGCAGCGGCTCGGGCGGGATTCGAGCATTAAATACACAGTCCCCCTATACAACTAATTAAGTCTGCAAGCAGACAGCTCTTAAAGAGACAGTACGTGGAGGCTCAAATAGCACTCACTTGGAACCACATTTAAACAGCTCAGACACCGAACACCGCCCAGACTTGGAGCATTCAGGCAAGCTCCTGGAAGTCTTTTGGGAACCCCCATTTGCAGGGGGGTTACAAAGGGAAAGCATATAGGCGTTTCCCTGACCAATCTAGAATTAGATCATCCAAAGGGATTGTTCCCCGCTCTGGTGGTATGCAACAATATTTTGGCAGGTGGTGGTTCTGGTGGGATGTGAACAAATCCACCTCTTGAAAATTACTTGCACCACTTGCCCATTCAGGATCGGCTTGGTTGATCTGACTCAAGGTGTCTGCCAAGGTATTGTCTTTGCCAGGTAGATGAATGGCTTGAAGGAAAACTCCCAAATAGTAAGCCAGACTCCATATTTTCATAGATTCTGTGCAGAGGGGACTGGACCTTGTCCCTCCCTGCTTGTTATAGTTGTGGTATTCTCTGTTCTGATCTGTACCACTTTTTCCTGTAGCACATGCATGAAGGCCTTCAGTGCTAACAACACTGCTCTGAGTCCAGTAGGTTTATGTGCAGAAGTGACTCTGCACTTGACCAAGTGCCCTGGGTAGTGTGATCTCCCAGATGGGCACCCCATCCCAGTAGTGATACATCCATAGTGAGTCACTGAGGGGTACTCCTGTTGGAAGGGAACCCCCTTCTCTCAGATTGTTTTCCTCTTTCCACCATTTGAGAGCCTGTAACAGAGTTCCTGTTACTGGAATCAGTTTTGAAAGAGGGTCTCTTCTGGCACCAGTGAGTTCTTAGGTGAAACTGGATGTCCCTCATCTGGAATCTGGATCCCAGGACTGTGCTAGTGGCCGTTGCCATGTCACCTGACAGTTGAAGGAACTGTCTTGCAGTTTTTGACTTGTTCAGGACAAATGAATCTGCTAACTGTTGGATGCTCCTTACCCTGTCCAGTGGCAGGTATGCCCTGCCGGGTATTTAGCTCGGCTCCTAGGAACTGCAATACCTGAGAATGTTGCAGAACATACTTTTTCTGATTTATCAGGAATTCTAGAGACTCCAGGAGCTCTTGAATGAAAAACAGTTGCTCCCTGACGTGTTTGGGGGGTTCCCCACCACCAACCAGTCATCTAGGTACGGAAAGACTGACACCCTGCTTTCAAAGGTGTGCCACCATCACTGCCAGGCACTTTGTAAACACCCTTGGTGCTGAAGTGAGGCCGAATGGCAGGGTTGAGAATTGGTAGTGACCTAAACGGAGTTTTAACACAAGGTATTTTCTGTGAGATTCCCTTTTGGGGATGTGGAAATCGGCATCCTTTTTGGAGGGTTGGCAAGATCAGTGCCAGAGTTACTATTCTGAACTTTGGTTTTGTTAGGTATCTGTTTAATATCTGAGGTCTAATATGAGCCGCCACTCCCCATTTTTCTTTGTGGTAAGAAAGTATCTTGAGTAAAATCCCTTCCCCTTTAAGTTGGCTGGTACTGGTTCTACTGCTTCTGACAAGAGCAACTTTTGAACCTCTGCTTCCAAGAGTTCACTGTATTTGAAGATGATTTGAAAACTCAAGTTCTTAAGGGTGGAAGGGGTTTGAAAGTTATATACAGTCCCTGACTCACTACTTCCAGTACCCACTTGTCTGTGGTGACGTTTTCCCAGGCATGTGACAAGTGAGCCAGTCTGCCTCCTACAGGCAATAGGGAGGCGGCCTATACAGACACATCAGGGTGCCTGCTTTGCTTGGGCCTGAGCCTGGGATTGGGGTTGGGAACCATGCCTGGAACCCCGTCTGCCCCTACCCCTAAAGTATCCCTGTTGTGGATACTGCTGGTATGGGGTTGTAGCCTTGGTCTGGAAGAAAGGCCTGCTTTGAGAGGCCCTACCCCTGCCTCCCCTTCCATAGGGTCTTTTGTGGGGAAGGTTATTAAAAGTTGTGGCTGCTCAAATGGATAATCACTTAACCATCCATAATTTATACGAACCTCTCCAATCTGGTTTTCGTAAGAGGCATAGTACTGAGACTGCTCTGGTTCGGGTGCTCAATGATCTCTCGATGGCGAGAGATCAGAGACACCGTTCTATCATGGTTCTCCTAGATCTATCATCAGCTTTTGATACTGTGGATCACAGGGTTCTGCTCAAATGCCTGAGGTTCATCTGTGGGCTGTCTGGTACAGTCCTCCGATGGTTTTCATCTTTCCTCGCAGGGAGAACGCAGAGAGTGGTCTCAGGTTTGTTTTCTTCTGGGGCCTTTTCAAACATGAAGTCTTGCTCTATTATGACTATTGCAGTTTGTCCCAGCCTTAGAACTGCTCCGGAGGTGAAAGTTAACTTCCATGCAGAACATAGAGCTTAGAGCGCGAGCTCGGTTCAGAAGCTCCGTTAGGGTGGTTTCAAACCGAAACCGTCAGATTCTTTACTCCTCCTCACTGAACAGTCGCTCCGGAGACTCCTTCTGTTGCTCGGTTCATTTCTTCGGTTTAAAGCGCTATTTCTCGGTTGAATTTAACCGTGATTTAATTATTTTAACCGCAAAACTCATCGGTTCAAGCTCTGCCTATGGTAATCGTAAGTAATAGATAGGTTTTTTCTGTGTGGAACTTGTAAAGTGTTATCGGTTCGGTTGAACCGATCGAATTGTATTAAAATTTAAGTTTAAAGCCTTTTAAGGCTTTAGAGGCGGTTCTGGTTCTTATCGGTTCTAAAACCGATTTCATTACGGTTTTTCCTAATGACCAGACACGGTTTGGAACCAATAAGGGTGTCTTGCCTGGCACCGCCATTAAAAGGGCAAGTTTGTTGGTTAGGGCTGGCATGTCTGAGAAACCCAAAAGAAAACCGGCCCACTGGGTTTCAACACTGTAGTGTCTGTGGGGAAGCCTTTGCCAAGGCTGACCCACACACTACATGTGTCTATTGTCTGGGGTTTGACCACCTCAATTCAGACTGCCAGATTTGTAAAAATTTCCCTGCAGCCACCCTGGACAAGAGAGTGGGCAGGCTCAGGGAATGACAGGCCAAAAAGTCCACTGACCTGGATGGCCAGTCCAGTTCGGTGCCAACCGAACCGGAGGGAGTGCCCTCTGACCAGGGCGAGACTTCCTCGGGCAAACGAAAAGCTGGCTCTGAGGAGCCAGTTCCAGCAAAGAAAACTAAAAAATCAGCAGGTTTGGAGTCCAAAATTCCTTCTCCAACTGCTGCAGAGATAGCCAGGGCAATACAGATTGTCCAGTCCCTGTCCTCAGTTCCTCCGAACTGCCACTGTCTGGCAAAAGGTCAGTTGAGTCGGTTCCAATGGTTCAGGATTATGATATAGAAGAGTTCTATGAACCAGAGGAGGGGGATGAGGATTATGATCAGTGTAAATGTGACTTTGAAAGTCTGGACGTGCCCATTGAACCGGACATCTCCCCAGACAGACCTTCAGGTGAGTCTCCCCCTAGGCTTTCTGAGTCCCCTTCTCATTTTTTGTTTTATAAAAAAGTTGCTGAGACCCTCCAGCTTCCCTTAGAGGAGGCTTTGGATGAGCAAGAGGAGCCTGACTATGTGGAGATGATGGATATCCCAAAGTCTAGGAGGTTGTCCATCCCTTTACATAAATCTTTTAGAAAAACAAAAATTTTAAAAGCTCCTAATTCTGTGCCTCCTGTGGATAAAAAGATGGACAGGAGGTACACTTTGTCAGGTCCTGATACAGATTTTCTTTCACAGCAATGCAGTCATGTTGGGGTAGTTCAGGCTGCAGCCTGTGATAAAGCTAATATTCCACTGGCTTCACATCCTCCTGACAAGGATTCCAGGAAGATTGATGCCATGGCCAAAAAAAACAATACATGGCAGCATCCTTGGGACTCAGACAAGCAAACTGCATGGCTTATGTTGCGAGATACCAGAAATCTAGATGGGATACTGTCATGACCTTAGCCAAACAGGTCCCTGGCCAACTTGCAAAGGAGCTGGAACAGGTGGCTCTTGATGGTATTGAGGCATCTAAGGTGCAATTCCATGCTGCAGTGGATTCTAACGATGTATTCTCTAGAGTCATGGCTACATCTGCGGCTTTTCGGAGATTGGCCTGTCTCAGGTGTGCTACTTTGTCACAGGATACCCAGTCTAAGGCTATGGATTTCCTGTGGTGGGAAATTCTCTGTTTGGGGAGCAGACAGAGAATTATATGAAGAAAATGGATGAATATAGAACCACTTACAGGAGTGCACAAGCCAAGGAACGGCAAGCCACTCCTCAGAGGCAGCCCCCAAGGGGTAGGGGTAGGCCTTTTCACAGGCCTTTTTACCAGACCCAGGCCTCCTCCTCTTCAGCCTATGTACAGAGGGGGTTCTTCAGAGGGAGAGGTAGACGGGGTTCAAGCAGGCCTGCTCCCACCCCTCAGCCTAAAGCCCCTGCCAAGCAGGCACCCTGATGGGATGCCCAGGGTCGGCTCTCCACTACCTGTAGGGGGCAGGTTGGCTCACTGCGTCCAGGACTGGCGGTCTTTAACTTCAGACAGGTGAGTCCTGGAAGTAGTGAGCCAGGGTCTGGTTCTCAGCTTCAAAAAATTTCCAAAGATGAGAGCCAGATCTTTTCCACCTACAAACCCTTTAGAGAGTCTTGCTTTGGAAACAGAAGTCTCAACCCTCTTGGCTCTCAGAGCTGTAGAAAGGGTTTCTCCTCACCAGGGCAAGGGTCTGTACTCCAGGTACTTCCTTACCCAAAAAGACAGGAGAGTGGCGCTATCCTGGATCTAAGATATCTAAACAAGCACCTTTTAAAGCCAAAGTTCAAAATGGTGACACTGGGAATGATTTTTACCCTCCCTAAGGCCAGGGGACTGGCTAGCCTCCTGGACCTCAAGGTGCCTACTTCCATGTTCTTATCAGAAGCTCCCATCGAAAGTACCTCAGATTCGAACTGCCCTCAGGCCATTATCAGTTCAGAGCAATGCCCTCGGCCTCACTTCTGCCCCAAGGGTGTTCACAAAATGTCTGGCAGTAGCAGTCGTCATCTAAGAAGGCAAAGATTGCCATTTTTCCTACCTGGATGACTGGCTCATTGTGGGTCAGTCTCAGACCAGGTCAAATCACACCTGCTAGTTACCCAGCAGCTGCTTACCTCTGGGATTTCTTCTCAATCTTCCAAAGTCAGTTTGGAACCTGTCCAGGTACTCACCTTTATAGGCGCAGAACTGGACACAAAGCAGGCCAGAGCCTTCCTTCCCTTGGAAAGGGTAAGGACCTTAGTGGCCCTGGCCGCGTCCTTCACTCTGCAGGTCTCTCAACCAGCAAGGCATTTCCTGCAGCTCCTAGGGAACATGGCTGCCTTCACAGTTGTGGTGCAAGGAGCAAGATTTCAGATGAGGGGCATTCAGTTCCATTTGAGAGCTTTCTGGTCTCAAAGAAGAGATCCTCTATCCAAGTTAATCCCAGTGACTCGAGGCTCTGATCCAGGCCCTTCAGTGGTGGCAGGATCAGAGCAATCTGAGACAGGGGTGCCTTTCATCCCTCTGTCCCATTCCTTGACCTCACTACAGATGCATCCCTCTTGGGATGGGAGCTCACATGGGCGACCTCTCCACCCAGGGTTATGGTCCCCTCAGGAATCTCTGCTCCACATCAATCTGTTGGAACTCAGAGCTGTTTTTCTAGCACTTCAGCTTTTCTCTGCATCTGTTCAGAACAAGGTGGTGAAGGTCAGAACAGACAACACCACTACAATGTGGTACATCAACAAACAAGGGGGCACTCGGTCTTCGGCCTTGTGCACCGAGGCAATGAAGTTGTGGTCTCTGGCTTATTCCCTGAACACTTCCCTCATAGCAGTTCACCTCCCAGGCAAGGACAATGTCCTGGCAGATGCTCTCAAGCAGGATTTCCCAGGCCATCACGAATGGTCACTGGATCCCCTAGTACTGGGGATAGTGTTTGCCAGATGGGGCACTCCTCAGATAGTTCTTTTCACAGCCCCAGACAATCATCAACTTCCACTGTTTGTTGCAGACCCCAGTGTTGGGCTCAGTTCCCTGGATGCCTTTCTCCTCGATTGGGAAGGAAGTTTCTTTATGCCTTCCCCCCCTTCCCTCTCCTGTTCAAAGTACTAGTCAAAATCAGGTCTCAGCCCTGCAAAATGATCCTGATTGCTCCAGACTGGGCCAGGCAGCCCTGGTACCCACTCCTTCTGTCCTTAGCAGTCCATCTTCCCCTGTGTCTCCCCAGGAACCACAATCTGTTAATCTGTGCTCAGGGGAGAGTTTGGTATCTGAATCTCAAATCCCTCAACCTCAAGGCTTTGCTCTTGAGCAGTTAGAGTTTGCTGATCTACAACTTTCTCAAAGTGTTCTCGAAATCCTGAAGACTGCTAGAAAGCATTCCACCAGGGCTACCTATAACTCCAAGTGGAAAAGGTTTTCCATATGGTGTTCTGGGAAGCATGTTTCCCCAGAATCTGCTGATCTACCCACTGTATTGGACTACATGGTCCATCTTAATTCTTTGGGACTGAGACCAGCCACCCTGAAAGTGCACTTGGCTGCTGTCTCTGCCTTCATTTCAGCAGGGAAGCCCTCTTCTCTTTCTGCTCATCCTGTATTTTCCAAGTTTTTTAAAGGATTGCTTCACACCAATCCTCCATTCAGGGACCCTGCCCCGGCTTGGGATTTTAATGTATGCATTGCTCAGCTGATGCAACCCCCCTTTGAGCCTCTGTCTTCGGCAGAGCTTAAGTATTTGACTTGGGGAAAACTGTATTTCTGGTAGCCATCACTTCTGCCAGGCATATAAGTGAGTTACAGGCTTTACCAGTAGAGACTGACTATTTCCTTTCACAGGGATAAAGTAGTCCTCAGGACTAACGGGAAGTTTTTGCCTAAGGTGGTTTCAGATTTCCACCTTAACCAATCTATTTCACTTCCAGTGTTCTTCACTGACCATTCCTCCTCTGGTGAGAGGAGGCTGCACAGCTTAGATGTTAAGAGGGTCCTAAGTTACTACATAGAGTGTACCAAGGGTCACAGGTTTGACTCCCTCCAACTGTTTCTCACTTATGGTGAGGTTGGGAAAGGGAGACCTGCCACTAAGAGATCCATTGCCAGGTGGATCGTTTCTTGTATCCAATTTTGCTATCAAAAGCTGGGTAAGGTTCCCCCCTCAGGCCTGAGGGCTCACTCTACCAGAGGTACAGCTGCATCTCTAGCTGCTACTAGAGACATCCCTATCTTGGAGATATGTCAGGCAGCTACCTGGAAGACAGAACACTTTCACCAAGCATTACTCCTGGATATTCAGGCCAGGAGGGATGCTCAGTTTGGCACAACCGTGTTTCAGAGCCTATTCCTAAGTAGGTTCTGTCCTCCTCCATGGAGGTACTGCTGTGTAGTCTGCAATAGTCATAATATAGCAAGACTTCATGTTGTTTGAAGAAAAATTACTCACCTTAGTAATGTTGTTTCTTCTAATGGAATCTTGCTATATTATGACTCCCCAACCTGCCCCTCTCAGAACTCCTACTTTGGGTATGGGTGGGTAGTCCTCTGTTGGCATTTATTGATGCCCTCTTTCATGTTTGGGTGTTGTGTTTATTTAGTTATTTTATCTTATTTTTCTGGTCCACTGACTTGAGTCTTGGTGTTGGGACCAGGAAAATGTGTTAATATATTAGTGGCCAGTTGGCTAGTGTAGCTTACAGCTTCCACACAGAACCTTAGTGAGTTTTTGCTCGTAAAGATCTGACGGTTTCGGTTTGAAACCAATCTAACAGAGCTTCTGAACCGAGCTCACGCTCTAAGCTCCATGCTCTGCATGGAAGTTAACTCTCACCTCCGGAGCAGTTCTAAGGCTGGGACAAACTGCAATAGTCATAATATAGCAAGACTCCATTAGAAGAAACAACATTACTAAGGCGAGTAATTTTTTCTTCTCTGCCATGCGGGGTACCTCAGGGCTCAGTGCTGTTCCCCATGTTATTTGCAGTATATGTGCTACCCCTCGGAGACGTTGTAATATGGTACGAGCTGAGGTTTCACTTCTATGCTGATGATACCCAGCTCTACCTATCTTTTGCATCTGACCAGGTTGGTGCTATCTCGACACTGAACAACTGCCTCTCAGAAATCCAAGATTGGATGAATTCCAGCAGTCTAAAGTTGAACCCAGGAAAGACTGAGGTTTTGGTTGTGGCACCAGGTCATACGGTAGAGGGACTGAGTACTGGGCTTCCTTCCGGTTTAGTCCTGGGGGAGGACCAGATTCTCAACTCTGAACAGGTGCGTAACCTGGGAGTGGAGCTTGATGTTGGTCGGACTCTTCAACATCAGGTGTCAGCAGTGGTCAAGCTGGCCTTTTTCCATCTTAGGAACATTGCCTGGATTAGGCACCTTGTTCCATTCAGTGACCTGCCTGTTTTGGTCCATGCCTTTGTGACATCGTGCCTTGATTACTGCAACTCCCTTTATCTAGGGCTTCTTGAGGTTGATATCCGCCGCTTGCAGCTAGTGCAGAATGCGGCAGCACGTTTGTTAACTGGGGCATCTAGAAGATCCCACATTACCAGTGTGCTGCACGCTCTGCACTGGCTGCCAATACAGTGGCGGATCACCTTTAAGGTAGATCTTTTGACCTACAAAGCCCTACACGGATTGGGTCCAGATTACTTGAAAGAGCTCCTGGTGCCTTACACCCCTCTGTGACAGCTCTACTCAGCGGACAAGGGGTTGCTGGAGATTCAGAGGGTTAACTTGAAGTCATCTGGCGCTCGTGCCTTTGGATTTGCAGCACCCACCCTCTGGAATTCTCTGCCTCTTCAGCTCCAGGAGTGCAGGACGGTGGGGAGTTTTACGCAGGAACTAAAAACCTTTTTATGGGGAAAGGCGTTTACTGTTTTATCCTGATTTTATATTATATGTGACTAAATATATGTTATGTTTTGTACTAATATTGTACAGCGCTTTGAAACATTGAAAGGTGCTTAAATAAATATTATTATAGTGAATGGGGAAGCTTTCTCCTTTGCAGAGTTGCTTCTGTAGGTGGCCTTATACTCATCCACCTTTTTCATGTAAGCCTCTTTCATTTGCCCTAAGAGGGAATTTTTCTCTAATGGGAAGTCTAATGCTTTGGTCTGTGTATCCTGGGTAAGGTTTGTAGCTCGTAACCAAGCAAACCTTCTCTGAGCCACAGTGTTTGCCATCCATTTTGTTTATGATGGATTATGTGACTTGAGCTCCTGAATTACACTGTCCAGCTTCTTTACGACACTGCTTATTTTGGTGGGGTGGTGAGAGTACCCTATATTCTTTATATATCATATATTACTGTTTTTTTGGTTTCTGCTATGTGAGAGGTAGTACTGGGACTGAAGACTTTCTGACTACCTGGACTGGTAGGAGCTTTCTGGGTGTTGATTCCACATTATTTTACATCATTCTAGATCATCTGATTTGCTGCCTCTGGCTCATGACCACGAAGTTTTATGTAGTTTGCAGATAGTACATTTTATTTTTTTATTTGTTAATTATAATTTGTAATTGATCCTTTGATTTGGTTGGGAGTAAGTTAGTTGGGTGTTTATATATTTTTAAGAATGTGCTGGGAAGGCCAAAAGACGGTCAGGCAGTATTCCCCCACCAGGCTCAGAAAATTGTGCCCTTTTGACTGCCCTTATTTATCAGTGGAGACTTATAAACGTTGCCAATCCCTTGGGATTGCTAGGAGGTGCAGGAAAGGGGTGAGAACTGGGAATGAAAAGGGGAGGATGTATTGGGGTGGTAGGGACCAGGCAACGCCCTGGGGCAAAATGGTGCCAGGACAGGAGTAATCACGGTCTTGTCTCCATACCCAAGGGCCCAGCAATTAACTCTGGACAGGAGTCGAGGTCTTCCTCAGCATCTCATCCAACCCGGGCAGTGTTATGTAATGTCAGATCCATCAAAAACAAGACAGTTATTATAGCTGATCTTGTTAGAACAGTGTATCTGGCATGCATCACCGAGACCTGGCTGGATGAAAATGCAGGCCCAGTATTGATTCTGCAGTTCCAGCCGAGTTCTCTGTGATTCACCACCCGAGGTTGGATTTTAGGGATGGGGGTGAAGCCATCCTTTTTAAGACTGAAATGGGCCTTGTGGATGTTCCAATGGGGACCACAAGATCCTTTGAGTGCATCACGGGAGAAGGTGTAGGTTACAAGATACTCCTCTCATTTACCGTCCACCAAGTGATGGGGGTTTAGTCCTGCAGGAGACTGTGGACTTCATCGTCATGGTATTGGAGTCTCCCAGACAGATAATTTGGGAGAATTCAATGCATGGGTCGATGAACTCTCACTATTTGGTCAAAATCTCTTCCAGCTAATGACAATGCTGGGCCTCACACAGATGGTTTCCTCCTCTACCCATATAGGGGGTCACTCATTGGATCTGCTGTTCCTCCTGGGGATGAAGATGGAGCTCTTTGACTTGTGAGGTGGAATCAGTCAGTTGGTCTGATCACCACACCATAGGGTTCCATTTCAGGCCCCCTCCCTCCCAATTGGACCTACCCCTTCAGAGATGGTCCGGTACCACCCTTTAAGGGGAGTTACCCCAGATGGTTTATCAGCAGTGCTTGATCCATCGGGATTGCTGGGTGAAAGCACAAGTCCAGAGGACCTAGTACTAGCCTATAATAAGGCAGTGGGAGATGCCCTGGATTTGATTGCTCCTGTTCGTATTCGACCATTCACTCTTTGCCCGAGGTCCCCTTGGTATGATGGGTCCTTGAAGGAGTTGAGGCGAGTTGGTCGAAGGCTGGAGAGAGCATAGCAGAAGTCTGGCCTGGATGCTGATGGGCTTAGATTGATGGAACATAAGGGCTATCAATCAGAAATAACCTGTAAGAAGGCAGAGTTTCTGTCCAGGGAGATTTTTTGCTGCACAGAATTGACCTGCTCTACTTTTCCAAACTGTTAACAGATTGTGCAATCCAATCTGTCTCCAGTCCGGGAGAGTTTTTTCACAAAGTAAGTGTTCTCGGTTCTTTAAAGATAAGGTTGCCATCATCAGATCCAGAATCGGTCTGGCTCTCTCTATGAGGGGCTGCGGAGGTTAACGGGAGGTGGTGAGCACCTGGTCTGTCTGGATGGATTTCAGATGACCAGAATTCATGGACATTGTGAAAACTGTCCAGATTTTGCACCCAACTTGTTGTAGTTTAGATCTGGGCCCTACCCCCCCTTTTAGTGGGGTGTGTAGATGCTATCTGCCCGATCCTAGCTGAAATTGTATGGAGATCCTTGTAGGTGGGATCGTTCCTCATAGGCAGGGTTCAAAGGGTGGTCACTGGAATTTATTCCTCCGACGCCCTCCCCCTGTCCTGCAGGGTGCCGCAGGGCTCCATAGTGGTACCCAGGTTGTTCGCAGTGTATATGCTGCCATTGGGAGATATTAGGTGATACAGCTTGAGTTTTCACTGCTATGCAGATTATACTCTGCTGTATACATCCTTTGTGCCCAGACAGGTTGATGTGATCTCTGTGCTAAACAACTGCCTCTCCAAGATCAAAGACTGGATGAGCTCCAGTTGGGTGAGACTGAATCTGGATAAGACTGAGGTGTTGGTTGTGAACCCAGGTCACCTGGGGGCAGGTTTTGGGGCTGGGCACATGTTGGGCCTGTGGCTTGATGGTGTCCAGCTCACTACCTCAGATCGGATGCGGAACCTGGGTGTTATTTTTGACAGCTTGACCCTGAAATTTCAGGTGTCAGTGATTAAATCCTTTTTACCATCCGAGGAATACCACCAGAGTGAAACACCTGGTTCCGCCAGGTGGCCTTCCAACTTTGGTCCATGCCTTTATTACTACTCGTCTTGACTACTGCAATGCCCTCTACCTGGGGCTGTCTGGGGTTGATATCCGCTGCTTGCAGCTGGTGCAGAATGCTGCAGCCAGGCTGTTGACAGGTACTTCTAGGTCCAGTCACATTACGCCTGTACTGCGCAGACTGCATTGGCTGCCGGTTCAGTGGCAGACTACCTACAAGGTGGGCTTGCTTACCTTTAAAGCCCTACATGACCAGCGACCAGACGCCCTACTCCCCCAATCATCCCCTCCGATCCAACAATAAGGGATTGCTAGAGATTCCCAGGGCTCATCTAAAAACATCTGGAGCTCGTGCTCTATCATTTGCAGCACCAACCCTGTGGAATTCTCTACCTTGTCGGTTAAGAGAATGCTTGACCGTCAGTAGTTTTAAATCTTTGTTAAAAACGTATTTATTTTCATTGGCTTTCCCGACTGATTTTACATAATTTATATTGATGTTTTGCTTGTATATTTATGGTTTATACTTTGTACAGCACCTTGACATTGAAAGGCACTATAAAAATAAAGATTTTCTTGCTTGCTTGCATCTGGCAACTGCGTCATTTGAATCAGCAGCCATTTGAAATTGATACTTGGCTGCTTCCAGACCAAATCTAACTGTTTCAGCTAGGTCAGCTGAAATAGGAGACTGCACCCCTTTTCTGACATAGCAAGGATCGATTGCCAGAGTGGTTTCTGGTACTGTGCAGCATAGGCCTGGAAATTGGCCTGCCTGATAGCCAAGAAAGCTGAGAGGTAACCTTTTTTGGCCATACTGTTGATTTTTCTTGAGTCCTTGTCTGGAGGATGGAAGGCTAGTGGGACCCTTGTCTTGTCACAGGCGGCCATTTGCACTACTCCTTGATGGTTAGGGTGAGAGAATAAGAATTCAGCACCCTGCCTTTGTAATTGGTACTTTTGTCCAACCTCTTATGCAGAGGTGGGACAGTATTAGGAGTTTGCAGTACTTTTAGGGCATCCTTTTTAAAGAAATTGTTAATGGGAAGAAGCTTCTTAGTGGGTGTTAACCCCATCATTTCCATATACTCCGCTTCTTCATCCTCAATAAGCTAATTTGTGGGGATGTCTAATGCATCCACCATCCTTCTCACAAAAGGCAAATGAGTTAAAATCCTCTGATGCCCTAGGAGGAGTGCCAAATTCTTGTTCAGGGGAAGCCTCCGGCTTGTTGGGGCCCCTTCTTCCTCCTCTTCAACATCCAAACTCTCTTCTTGCTCATAAATGGAAGACTGAGAAGAACAGCCTGTTTAGCTGGAGTATGAGGCAAAGGCGCAGTCAGCCATTGTAAAGCCTGGATGACACGAAAAGGCTGTGCAATCTCATCTGCAGTTGCCATTTTTACTGCAAGAATAGAAGTCCCCAGATGCTTGTCAGCAGGGGGTTCTGTGTGCTTTGTCTTTTTAGATTTCTTTGAGGGAACCGGAGAGTCAGCCAGCTCAGCAAGCCTCTTTGAAACTGCCTGTATACCCGTCTCGGGGTGGCAGTTACAGATCTTGAAGATAAAGTGGTGCCACCCATAGGAGCAGAGGGTGTTGGCTGGTCAGAGCTCGAGGGACCCTTAGAAACAGACACTTTTTCCTTTTTTTTGTAAACTATTTATGCACCCTATCTTCGGGGCATCTCAGGTTCCCATACACAGCTCCTCGGGCTCCACCACCCGCCTGAACCACTCTCCATATACTGCATTGGGTTCAGGATTCCAGGCTCTCCCTACCCCACAGAGAGCCCCAGAATCTCCAAGGGAGAATAGGAGGAATGTCCGAGTCGCCTCACCCAATGATAGGGTCTTTTTTCTTTGTTTTTCACCCCGGAGCTCAAACATGCAATGACATCCAGTTCAGCATGTGCACACACTCATGCATACCTAAAGGATGTCTGCTGCAGCTCCAATCCCCTGCATTCTGCCGCCCAGCACTGCAATATCCCCCAGTGACTGCTAGTGCATCGGGATGTGGACCCCCCCCAGGGAAGGAGAGCAGTCCTTGGGATGCTTGATCCTTCCCCATACCCACCAACCCCTGACAACTCGCGCTCACTCCCAGAAAGGAAAGATTTCAGTGGAGGAGGCCAACGGTGCTTCCATGGCATGTGGAAGCGAAGATTCAAGGTAGGCTAAGCTTTTGACCAGTGGTTGGTTACAATGCAGCAAGTGGATCTAAAAGACACCAGAAAACAAAAATAGGGTGTTCTACAACCATCCTTCTGAATCCAGACTTTTCTGTCATTAGTAAACAGACGGGTCAAGTGTGTGTGTGTGTGTGTGCACCCGCATGCATGCATTTTTTTGGGGGGGAGTTTAGATAACAGGTCACTGAAAAAATTATTGTTGTGAGCCTTGCCTTCTAATAACCCTACTTTTCTGGAATTAGTAAAGCGATTGACCAAGTGTGTGCATGCGTGTGTGTTTTTTTTGGGGGGGGGAGCTCGCTGGTGGTGGTACGTAGTGATCCGGTCACCATGAATGAAAGTTTTTTTCATTTCTTCAGCCGGTCCTTATTTGTACAGAAAGAGTGTAGCATCATCCTTTAGAGAAGCTGCTGTTCAAACAATTCGGTGTTCTGCATGCAGGCATGACAGTGTTGACCCAACACCATGAACCTTTGGTATTTGTGGTGATTTAGGTGTATGAGAATGTGCTGCTAGGTGTCCTGCATGTCCAGGGAGGCTAGCCAATTGTATTGATGAATCAAGGGCAGCAGGGTACCAAGTAATATCTTGAACTTTTCCTTGTGCAGAAATTTGTTTAACTTTGAGATCCAGAATAGGGCGCATGCCACCAGTTTTCTTTAAGACCAGAAAGTAATGGGAGTAGAAAACTGTTTTGTTGATCCAGTGGAACTACTTCTACTGCCCTGTTGTTCAGAAGGCCTTGTACCTCGGAAGCAAGGTGGTCTGACTGTGCCGCAGACAGCCTGGACTGTCGCTTGGGAGGATGATCCAGAAGGGTTTCTGACAGATTGAGAGAGTACCCCTCGCAGATTATTCTGAGGACTCATTTGTCTGATGTTATAGATTTCCACTGGTCATAGAACTGAGTCAGACGTTCTCCCACTGTCGATGAAGAGTCCCCCTCGGGGAGCTGAGGTGGGACTTCGGCCAGAAACTCAGGTGGCGGCACTGGGCACTTTTGGGCCTTGTGCTACATTTCCTTTTATGGCTGAGGGGTCTGGTTTCTGTTAAAACCTCCTCTGCTTTTGGCACGAAAGGACTGACGGTTGTGAAACTGACGCTTGTTCCCAACTCCTCGAGAGGGAGCGGGTGAAGGTCTGGCTGTCTTAATGGCAGACCTAGTCTTCTGTGTGGCCTCTAGTGCTTGTTCCACCTGAGACCCAAACAGATACATACCGTCAAAAAGTAAGTCCATGACTTTCTGTTGGGCGTCATTCATGAAGCCCTAAGTATGCAGCCAAGAGTGGCGACAGGTGCAAATGCCAGCCGCCGCCTGGGAAGCAGTATCAAAAGTGTCCATCGCAGCTTTAATTTGTTGGTTATTGGACTCGATACCTCTAGTTATGGTCTGTAGTAGCTCCGAGTTGACGACCGACTCGGGCAGAGCTTCTACCATTACTTTGAGTGAATGCCAAAGAACAAACTCATATTGTGAAAAATAGCCCTGGTAGCTAGCAATGCGCATGCCCAGGGTTGAGGCAGCAGACACTCTCAAAGAATCTTGTGAGATTCTTTGTTTACAGGATGGGCAGTGGATTCCTGAGGGAGGACAGCCTTATTCTCTGCCAGGACCACAATGGCATCAGCAAAGGCTTGTGAGGCCAATATGGGGCGATCCTTGGGAGGGGCATATTTCCTGTCTATGGACTTGGCAACAGAAGGAATAAGCGCCGGACTCTTCCACACCATCTGGGAAAGAGTCTCGCAAGAGGGCTGTACCGGAGGGATTAAATCCACAGGGATTTCTGGAACTTGTAGATATTAGAGACGCTGAAGCTTCCCAGGATCTATTTCTGTGGACTGGAGAGAAAGTATAATTAAAATTCTTGAGCAGAGACTTAAAGGAAAGGTCTTCAATAACAGGATCTGCCGGAGGAATGATCCCTGCCCCCAGGGCAGAATCGGCATCAACATCATCACCCAGCCAAAGAGCTGGATCGGACTCAAAATAATCTCCTGACAGTCCAGGGGGGACTGTATAGACAGGAAAGGGATGAAAACTGGGAGGAAGAAGAGAAGGAGAAAGAACTG
Source organism: Neoceratodus forsteri (assembly GCA_016271365.2). NCBI lineage: Eukaryota > Metazoa > Chordata > Ceratodontiformes > Ceratodontidae > Neoceratodus > Neoceratodus forsteri. The sequence goes on from CM057458.1 coordinate 340,479,961, forward strand.
GAGTCAAAAACCTCTGAAAACTAGATGGTGCCATACACATCCCCGGCACTGCCGAAGAGAATGGCAACAAGAGCAGAGGGTGCCAACATAGAAAATGGTGTCATGCATGGTGCAGACAGGGAGCACGACACCGCAGACGGCACCGATGCCACCTTGGCACCGAAGGCACCAACAGGTAGTGCAGCACTGCACGTGGCACTGACACCAGCCCTGGTGCAGATGATGGCGCTAACAGAGTATGCTGCACCGCAGACAGTACAGATACCACCCACAGCTCCGCAAAGGACTTCGGTACCAGAGAAGCTGGCACCGCAGTCGACAGCACTGTCGCAGATGTCGGAGAACTGCGATTTGAAGTTAAAGGATGAAAAATGGCAGGAGATAAAGGCATCGGTGTGGACCCCTGCACTACAGCCATGTGAGCGGGATAGGCACCAGAGTGCAGAGTCAACAGCACCAAAGAGGGCGCTGTGCGACTAGGAAGTCCTAACCACCCTGCCTGCCATTCTGAAACAGATGGGCCCAAAGGCCCCAGTGATGGACAGGCCAGTTCAGGCAGTCAGGACAACTTCCAAGCCCACTGCTCCATAAGAGCGGCCCAATGGTGAAACTGCTCATCGGAAGCCCCTCCAATAGGCGGAGAGGAGCTCCAGTGTTGAAGAGGCTGGCTACCAGAGACAGAAACCAGCGACTCTGAAAGAAGCGGAGACCGGCTCCTGACCCTAGCAAGTGACCGTCTACATGCAGACGTACCAGAGGGCAACCTCGAGTGATGCCGTTTCTTCGACTGGTGAACCAAAGAACTCTTGGTTGAATGGTGTTGTGAATGGGACAGTTTCTTTTTATGCTTTCAAGGAGACCACCCATCTCCCAGAGTACTGGACCGTCCGTTGTCAGACCCGGCCTGGCTGACTGAACAACTTTCATACAAAGTCTCCCTAGCATCACCTGCCCCACTCATGGTAGACTGTCAATTGAGGGCTGAAGACTTCTCTCTCATACAAGTAAGAGATATATTAAAATATAATTGGTACTAATCGTGATAAAATACAAAATAAAACTGAAAACTAAGCTGCTAGTTTGAAGTTCGACTCCCAGAGGGTGAGCAACATCTTCACTGAAGTGCACTCAGCTGGAAAAAAGGAACCAAGGCTGTTGGAGGGTCAACGCCGAGATAGCCTATACCGCACATGCCTGGCTCACGGTGCCACTTCCTCACAGCTCCATCTCAGTGCCATCCTCCTGAAAGAGCTTGCTTCCACTGGGTCCTAGTGCCTCTGGTGTGTGCCCAGTGTGAAAGAGTGGGGGAGACTATGTCCAGGAAGATCCTGTGTTCCAACTCACCGTGGAACAACTTCTACTGCTGAGGCCCAGTCTCTCAGAGGAAAGGGTCTGACAGAGAGGCAAACAGACTGGGCTGCCGCCTGGGTCTAGGAAAAGTGTCAAACTGGGAGAGTATCCCTCTCTGACAATCCTGATGACCCATACATCTGCTGGATTGGACTTCCAATAGTTATAAAACCAAATCAGGTGGCCCCCACTACTGCTGAGAGACATCCACCTCAGACAGCTGAGGTGGGACCTGGGCCAGATACAAGAGGATGGTACTGGGTGCTTTCTGACCCTATGCTGCAATTTTTTTTTTTTTTTTGCAGTTGAGGAGTTGGTTCCTGACAAAGGCTTCCAGGCCTCTACCTTGAAAGGACTGCCTGTTACAAGAATGACGGTGCTGTCCCTCTAAGGGGCAGTAGGAGGAGTCTGGGCACCCTCCAGAGCTCAATCCGAGGACAGAACCAATAATCGCTGCCAAGGAGATGGTAATCACCTGCTGCTAATGGTAGCCACTCTAAGGGCAGTGTCATAGGGGTCTATAAAAGCTTTTAGTTGATCATTTTTCTATATGCCCCTATCAGTGGAGCGGTAGAGTCCAGGAGGCTCTCGACCATTGAATTTAGTGTGTTCCACAGGGTGTACTTGTACTGAGGACTGAAGGAACTCCAGACGTAGAAGCCTGCTTTGGTCCACAGATTAAGTCTGAAATCTTATGGTGGACCCCATATCCCTGAGGAAAAACTGAAAAGATCTTCCATCACAGACTCTGCTGATACAGAGGTCTTGCATTCCAGCCTCTTAATGAGTAATCTGCTGCATCTCCAACAAAGGAGGACAGGGAGAGACTCATCCAGATCCACTTCTACCCCAGAAGAACCTCCAAAAGGCAGGTCCAAGCCAGAATCACAAGAGATGCCACCACCCGGAATGGCATCTAGGAGTTCAGCACGATTCACGGCACTGGCACCCCCTGCGGTGCCAGCACCACTTGCAGCGTTGGCCGTGCCAGCACCACACACACAGCATCAGGCATACAGGCCCTAGACCTGAAGAAAAAACAGAGGGAGAAGGAAGCGGTACCCATGCCGGCCCTGCAGAGGAAAAGGTGAGGGGGTAGACACACGGGGTCGGCATCGATGGTGCTGGAACCAGAGAAGGCACTGCGTACATCCTGCCCGCCTAACTCTGCTGTGGCCCAGTGGCTCTGGGGCCTTCGCCGGCTCCACTGGCCAGATCAACTGAGCAGACGTTGTACCCCCTGCTCTAAAAGGGCGGCCCAGAGGTGAAACTGCTCACCGGAGCCCCACTGAGGACAGAGACAGGGCCTGGTGCCAAAGATCGTGGCCATTAAGAATGGAGCTACAGAGGACCCCACCAAAGTCGGGTCAAGCCTACCACTCGCCACAGCAGATCCCCATGCAGACATTCCAGAGGGAGACATTGAGTGGCACAGTTTCTTTTTCCACCGACAGGAGGAAGATGAACTCTAGGTCGAGCGGAGCTGGGTCCCCAATCGAGGTCGGGAAAGGGCCCGCTGCTTTTGTGTTTCAGGTGGATTGCTCCCCCCCAAGCAAGCACCGGACTGCCCGTGGTCAGATCCTCCCCCTCCGCAAAGGACAGTGGACCAGACACAGCCCCACTGCCATCACAGCTGTCAGATGAAGTCTCCCTACTGTCATCGCTACAGTCTAAGGTTGACTCCATTGATGGCAGGCTGAGAATTTCTTCCAACTCTTTTTAATTTTTTTTTTTTTTTTAAAATAAGAAAATAACACTAAAAGTAATAATCTAACCAAATACTAAATGGCTATAGCTGCTGTTGTATAGACAAAGACAACTCCCAGCAGGCAAGCGATGTAGTCATTGAAGCACACTCGACGGTGGGAGAAAAGGAACTAAGGCGGTTGGAGGGTCGAAGTTGAGATAGCCTATATGGCGCAAGCTAATCTCGTGGCGCTGCACATTTATTTATTTTGTTTACTGGGTAAACACATGAGCCAAGGCCCCTTTTCATATGTGACCCAAGACTGTTTACAAAAATCAGTCAAAAGATATAAAAATATTACATAGATTGCTCGTACACTTAAGACGGACATTGCAATATACAAACAAATTAAGAATAGCAGTGACATTGCATACCATTTAAAAGATGTTTTAACTTTCTTTTAAAAAGATCATGACTTATCCCAAATACAGTTTCCTGTGGGAGATCATTCCAAAGTTTAGGAGCTTGAATAGGAAAAGCTTGATCTCCACATGCTCAGTCCTATCCCGGTGCCGGCATTCCTGAAGATGTTTGGCTCCCACGGGGTCCTAATGTCTCCGGCGTAGTCCTATTAGTGGGAATGAGTGGTGGAGACTTAGTCCAGGAAGGTCTGTATGTTCAAAAACATGAAGTCTTGCTGTATCCTGACTAATTGCAGTTAGCCCCAACACTTCAACTGCCCTGGAGATGAAAGGGTTAAAGTCTATGCCAGGCATAGAACGTTCGTCTGGAGCTCGGTTTTCAAACCTCTGTCCCAGGTACTCTGAAGTGTAACTGTCAGATTCTTTACTCCGCCTAACTGAGAAGTCGCTCCAGAGATCCTCTCCTACAGTTTGGTTCGGTCACAGTAAACTGATCAGTTTTATCAATAGTTTTCTTTATTTTTGGTGTTCGCATCTCTGTCCCGGTACAGTAAGTGTATTGTAGGTAGATAGTATTGTGTACTGAAAGAATTGTTTTTTCGGTTCCCCACCAGTTGGTCCAGTCAGGAACCGAAATACTTTTTTTTTTTTTAAAAAGTGCGTGCGCGGTTCCGGTACCTATCGGTTCCTGAAAAAGAAAAAAAATGTTTTATTTGTTTGTTTGTTTTTCAACCAACCTGTAACACGGTCGGAACCAATAGGTTTTTTACTAGCCTGGCTTGAACGTTGGTAAGGGTGACTTGTAGTCTGAGGCGTGTCTGAGAAACCCAAAAAGAAAACCGGGCCCACGGGGTTTCAGCACTGCACCGAGTGTGGGGAGACTTTTGCCAAGGCCAACCCCCACCTCATCTGTGTTTATTGTCTGGGGTTTGACCACTTCAAGGAAGACTGCCAAATTTGCAAAAATTTTCCTAAAGTTACTGCTGAAAAGAAAAAATTACTCACCTTAGCAATTGTGTTTCTTCTAATGGAGTATTGCTGTATTCTGACAATCTGCAGTTGGCCCCAGCCTTTAAACTGCCCAGGAGAGTAGAGGGTTAATTTTCTATGCAGTGCATAGAACGTTGAGCTTGAGCTCGGCTGAGGTCTCTGTCTACAGCACTTTGAAACTCAACCGTCAGATTCTTACGAGCAAACACTAACTATGTGGAAATTGTAAAAGTTTTTAACTAACCAACTAGCAACCAAAAGTTTTGGATTCCCAAAGGAAGACTCAAGTCAGGAAACCCAAAACCAAAAACCTATCCAAAATAAAGATTATAATATAAGCACCCAAGTAAAAAGGAGGGAGTGCTGAAGACACCCCTGGGGTGCAACACTGCACCTGCCCACCCACTTCCCAAAAAACAGGTTCTGAGAGGGGAGGCAGAGAGGGAGGTCAGAATACAGCAAGACTCAATTAGAAGAAACACAGTTACTAAGGTGAGTAATTTTTTCTTCAAACATGAAGTCTTGCTGTATTCTGACAATCTGCAGACTACCAAGCAGTACCCTCCATGGAGGAGGGACAGAATCTACTTTGGGAATAGGCTCTAAAGTACTGCTGTGTCAAACCGAGCATCACTCCTAGCCTGGATATCCAGAGAGTAATGCTTGGTAAAGGTATGGACTGTTTTCCAGGTGGCTGCTTGACAAATTTCTAACAGAGGGATATCCCTGGCAGCAGCCAGGGAAGCAGCTGTACCTCTTGTGGAATGAGCCCTGAGGGTGGAATTTTTCCTAGTTTCTCATAGCAGAATTGCATATAAGAAATGATCCACCTGGCAATAGTTATTTTGGTGGCAGGTTTGCCTTTTCCCACTTCCTCATAAGAGAGGAGCAACTGGAGGGAATCAAACCTGACACACTTGGTACGCTCTTTGTAGTAGCTAAGGGCTCTTTTAACATCTAAACTGTGTAGCCTCCTCTTTCCTGAGGAAGAATGATCAGTGAAGAAAACAGGGAGAGAAATGGACTGATTAAAATGGAAGTCTGAAACCACTTTGGGCAAGAACCTCCTATTGGTTCTAAGGAGCACTTTATCTCTATGGAAGGAGATAAAATCAGGTTCCACTGACAGGGCTTGCAATTCACTGATATGTCTGACAGAGGTAATGGCTACCAAACACACAGTTTTCCAAGTTAAGTGCTTAAGCTCTGCCGAGGACATAGGCTTAGATGGGGGTTGCGTAAGTTGAGCAATGCAAACATTTAAGTCCCAGGCAGCGGCAGAATCCCTACAGGGAGGATTGGTATCAAGCAATCCCTTGAAAAACTTACAGAATATAGGGTGAGATGACAGTGAGGAAGGCTTTCCCGCTGACAGAAAAACAGAAACAGCTGACAAGTGTACCTTGAGAGTAGCTGGTCTGAGGCCTAGACCATTAAGATGGACCATATAATCCAGAACTGTAGGCAATTCTGCAGTCAGTGTCTAGGGATGTATGCTTCTTGGAACACCAAACGCTGAATCTTTTCCATTTGGAGTCATAAGTCTTTCTGGTGGCAGGCTTTCGAGAAGCTTTGAGAATATCCAGAACCCCCTGGGACAGATGCAAATCTGCATACTCTAGCTCTTCAAGAGCCATGCCTTGAGATTGAGGGACCGAAGATTGGGGTACCAAATCCTCCCCTGAGAGGAGGTTAACAGGTTGTAATTCCTGGGAAGATTGACTGCTAGGGACAGTAAGAGGGGGTACCAGGGCTGCCTGGCCCAATCTGGAGCAATCAGAATCACTTTGCAGGGTTGTGACCTCACTTTGACCAGAACCTTGAACAGTAGAAGAAAGGGGGGGAAGGCATAGAGAAATTTCCCTTCCCAGTTCAACATCAGAGCATCCAGAGGGACTGAGCCCAAGACTGGGGGCTTGCAACAAAACAGGGGAAGTTGGTGATTGTCTGGGGCTGCAAAGAGATCTATTTCTGGAGTGCCCCACCTTGAGAAAAATCACTTAACACCAGAGGGTCCAGGGACCATTCGTGATGGCCCTGGGAGATCCTGCTCAGTGCATCTGCTAGCACATAGTAGTCCACCTTCCAGGGTAGGATTATCAGAGAAGTCTGCAGGGAATAAGCCAGGGAACCACAATTTCATTGCTTCCGTGCACAAGGCCATGGACCGAGTGCCTCCCTGCTTGTTGATGTACCACATGGTGGTGGTGGTGTCTGTTCTGACCTGAACCACCTTGTTCTGCACTGACTGAGAGAAAGCTTGCAGGGGTCCTGAGTTCCAGGAGATTGATATAAAGAAGGGATTCCTAAGGAGACCACAGTCCCTGGGCTGTGAGAGCCCCCAGATGGGCTCCCCACCCCAAAAGGGAAGCGTCCGTGGTAAGGACCACCGAATAAGACTGAGTAACAAATGGGACCCCTTGCCTTAAGTTGTCCTGATCCTGCCACCATTGAAGAGCTTGGATCAGTGTCCGAGTCACTGGAATCAGTTTGTTAAGAGGATCCTTACTTTGGAACCAAAAGGCCCTCAGATGGAACTGAATGTCCCTCATCTGGAATCTTGCCCCTTGGACCACCGCTGTAGAAGCTGCCATGTGGCCAGAGAGTGAAAGGAAATGCCTTGCTGGTCGGGACACCTGAAGGCTGAAGGAAGAAGCCAGTTCTGTAAGAACTCTTGCCCTTTCCAGGGGAAGAAAGGCTTTTGCTTTGACAGTGTCTAGCTCTGCCCCTATAAAGGTAAGAAGCTGCACCGGTTCGAGAACCGACTTGGGGAGGTTGAGAAGAAATCCCAGGGAAGTGAAAACTTGCTGGGTCACTTGCAGGTCCGACTTCACTTGGTCTGGAAAATGACCCACTAGGAGCCAGTCATCCAGATATGGAAAAATGGAAATATTTTCCCTTCTTAAAAAGGCATCTACTACTGTCAAGCACTTTGTGCAAACCCTTGGAGCTGATGTTAGGCCAAAGGGTATTGCTTTGAACTGATAATGGCCTGAGGGCAACTTGAACCTGAGGTACTTTCTGTGGGAGCACCTGATGGGGATGTGAAAGTAGGCATCTTTGAGGTCCAGGGAGGCTAGCCAGTCCCCTGGCCTTAGAGAGGGAAGAATTATTCCCAGAGTCACCATCTTGAACCTTGGTTTTAAAAGATGTTTGTTCAGGTATCTTAGATCGAGGATGGGTCACCACTCCTCTGTCTTTTTTGGGGTAAGAAAGTACCTGGAGTACAGACCTTTGCTCCGGTGTAGGGTAGGAACTCTCTCTATGGCTCTTAAGGCCAGAAGAGATTAAACCTCTGCCTCTAGGGCAAGGGTTTTGGAGAGACCTGCAGGTGGAAAATATCTGGCTCATCTTCGGAAATTTTTTTGAAGCCGAGAACCAGTCCCTGGCTTACTAATTCCAGGACCCACTTGTCTGACGTAAGAGACATCCAGTCCTGGTCGAAGTAAGCCAGCCTGCCCCCTACAGGGATAGGAGAGTTGACCCAGGCAGACCCATCAGGGTATCTGCTTGGCAGGGGCCTTAGGCTGAGGAGTGGATGTAGCCCTGTTCATCCCCCTTCTTCCTCTCCCTCTGAAGAACCCCCTCTGTGAAAAGGGGAAAAGAGGCCTGTGTTTGGTAGAAAGGCCTATGAAAAGGCCTGCCCCTAAATTGCTGCCTTTGAGGAGCTGCCTGCCTCTCCTTGGCCTGAACACTCCTGTAAGTGGTCCTGTACTCATCCATTTTCTTCATGTAATTCTCTGTCTGCTCCCCAAACAGAGAATTACCCACCACAGGGAAATCCATGGCCTTAGCCTGGGTATCCTGTGAGAGGCTAGTACATCTGAGCCAAGCCATCCTCCGAAGAGCCACAGATGTAGCCATGACTCTTGATGACACATCATTGGAGTCCACAGCAGCATGAAATTGTACCTTTGATGCCTCAGTCCCATCAGCAGCCACCTCCTCCAGCTCCTTGGCCAGCTGGGGGGAGGCCTGTTTAGCCAGTGCCAGTAGAGTTTCCCACCTGGACTTCTGGTACCTGGCTGTACAGGCCATATAGTTAGCCTGCCTGAGTCCCAAGGACGACGCCATGTACTGTTTCTTAGGCATGGCATCCATCTTCCTGGAGTCTTTGGGGGGTGTGAAGCCAAGGGAATATTTGCCTTGTCACAGGCTGCAGCCTGCACTACCCCAACATGGCTGCATTGCTGGTATAAAAACTCCATATCCGAGCCTGATAAGGTGTACCTCTTGTCCATCCTTCTGTCAACAAGAGGTACAGAATTAGGAGACTTCAGGATTTTTTGTGTCTGCTTCCCAAAGGACTTATGAAGGGGAATAGACAGTCTCCTGGACTCTGGGTTGTCGAACATTTCAACAAAATCAGGCTCCTCCTGATCCTCCACAGGAAGCTGGAGGGTTTCAGCCACTTTTCTGTAAAACAGATAGTGGGAAGGGGACTTGGAGAGCCTAGGAGGGGAAACACCAGAAGGTCTGTCCGGGGAGATGCACAGTTCCACAGTCACATCCAGAATTTCACCATCTTCACAATCCCCCTCCTCCTCAAACTCCGGTTCATAAAATTCTTCAGGGGTATAATCTTGAATCGAGGGAACCGACCGAACTGAACCCCTGCCAAAAGGCGCTGGATCGGTCAGAACCGGGCAAGGAGATTCAACAATCCGAATCGCTCTGGTCGTTTCCTCGGCAGTCTGAACATGAACCTCTGGATCCGAACCGGTCATTTTCTCTTTGCGTTTTCTTTTGACTGAACCGATCCCTCAGGATCGGCTCTCCTCTTGCCCAAAGAAGTATCACCCTGGTCAGAGGGCACTGCTCCTGGTTCGGTCAGAACCGAACCGGGCTGGCCATCCGGGTCAGCGGACTTCTCGGCTTCCTTTTCCCCAAGTCTACCTAATCTTTTTTCCAGGGTAGACTTAGGAAAGTTTTTACATGTTTGGCAGTCTGTATCGAGATGGTCAAACCCCAGACAAACAGGTGGTGTGGGGATCGGCCTTAGCAAATACCTCCCTACACTCACTGCAGTGTTGAAACCCAGTGGGCCCGTTTTTTTCCTTGGGTTTCTCAGACATGGCCAACCTAACCAAGCATATCCTTTTTTCGGCAGCCATCAGGCAAGACTCCCTTATCGGTTTCTACCAGTGTTACGGGTATTGGAAAAAAACGTTGAAACATGTTTTTTTTTTAAAGCTGATAAGGACCAGTAACCACACACTAAGAAAGAACACAAGAATTCAATATAAAGGATCGGTTCAGCCGAACCGATTGAAATACAAGTTTACAATTTCCACAATAATCAGAGAAAACTATCCAAGTACTCATGGTATCGCAGACAGAGCCTGAACAGACAATGCGGAATTAAATTCGGAATGAAACAGGCAACTTTAACAGACTTTGAACTGAGCAGGAGGAGAAATCTCTGGAGTGACTGTTCAGTGAGGAGGAGTAAAGAACCTGAAGGTTGGGTTTCAAAGTGCTGCAGACAGAGACCTCAACCGAGCTCGAGCTCAGCATTCTATGCACTGCATAGAAAATTAACCCTCTACTCTCCGGAGCAGTTTAAAGGCTGGGGCTAACTGCAGATTGTCAGAATACAGCAAGACTTCATGTTATATGAAACGCTTGAGTAGGCTTAAGGACAGGGAGGCTAAGAAGTCTGCTGACCCATATGGCCAGCCTGGTTTGGTTTCGGTCGAATCTGAGGGGGTGCCTACTGACCTAGGCGATACCCCCTCGGGCAAGAGGAGAGCTGATTCTGCTGAATCGGTTCCTACAAAGAAAAAACGCAAGTCAGCCGGTTCAGATCCCATTTCCCATGTTCCAACACCGTCGAAATTGCCAAAGCGATTGCTATAGTGCAGTCGCTTCTCCCGGTTCCGACCGAACCAACATCATCTCGAGGACGGTCGTTTCGGTCAGACTTACAAGTTTCTGATTATGACCCTGAAGCTTTTTGGGAGGGAGAAGATGAAGATTAAGATTATGAGGACCTGGATGAGCCTATCTAACTGGGCAGCTCCCCAGACAGGCCTTCCAATGTCTCTCCTCCCAGGGTTTCAGAGTCCCCCTCCCATTACCTGTTTTACAGGAAGGTGGCTGACACTCTTCAGCTCCCTATGGAAGAAGCTGAACAGGATCAGGAGGATCCTGACTATGTTGAGATGATGGATGTCCCAGAGTCCCAAAGGGTGTCTATCCCTCTGCTTAAGTCCCTGGGGAAACAGACCCAAAAGATCTTACAACTACCAACATCCATACTCCATGTGGATAAGAAGATAGACAGGAGGTATGCTTTGTCAGGCCCTGGGATGGAATTCCTTACTACTCACTGCAGCCATGTTGGGGTAGTGCAAGCTGCAGCCTGTGACAAGGCTAATATTCCTCTGGCATCTCACCCCCCAGATAAGGATTCCAGGAAAGTGGATGCCATGGCTAAAAAGCAGTACCTTGCATCCTCTTTGGGACTCAGACAATCTAATTACAATGCATATACTGCCAGATAACAGAAGTCTAGGTGGTATACAATTCTGGCACTAAGAATGCCCTCCCCAGCTAGCCAGTGAGCTGGAGCAGGTGGCTGCTGATGGTATTGAAGCTTCCAAGGTACAGTTCCATGCTGCTGTAGACTCAAATTATGTCCATTCTCAAGTTATGGCTACATCTGTTTCCATGAGAAGATTTGCCTAGCTCAGGTGTACCAACTTGTCTCAGGATACCCAGACCAAGGCCATGGATTTTTCTGTCTCTAGTAACTGTTTGTGGAGCAAACAGAGGCTTACATGAAAAAGATGGACGAGTACAGGACCACATACAGGAGTGCTGCAGCCAAAGAGAGCAGGCCACTCCTCAAAGGCAGCATTCTAGGTCTGGTAGTGGCAGGCCTTTTCAAAGGCCTTTTTACCAGGCCCAAGTCTCCTCTTCCTTTCAGCAGAGGGTGTTCTTTAGGGGAATGACAAGGGCTGCCATCCTCCTCTCATTCCAAGCCCCCTGCTAAGCAAACAACCTGATGGCTCAGTCAGGGTCACCTCCCCAATCCCTGTAGGGGACAGGCTGGCTCACTTCTTCCAGGCCTGGAAGTCTATCACTTCAGACAAATGGGTTCTGGGAGTGGTAAGCCAGGGTCTTGCTTTCAGCTTCACCAGGTTCCCAAGGCTGAGAGCAAATATCTTCTCCCCCCTTCCTCTTCAGAGGAAAAACAGGCTTTGGAGACAGAGGTCGCATCTCTACTGCTCCTGTAGGCAGTGGAAAAGGCCCCTCTCATTCACAGGGGAAAAGGATTGTGCTCCAGGTACTTCCTTACCCTAAAAAAGACAGGGGAGTGGTGACCCATCCTAGATCTACGGTACCTAAACAAACATCTTAAAGCCAAAGTTCAAGATGGTGACTCTGGGACTAATTCTTCCTTCTCTGAGGCCAGGAGACTGGTTAGCTTCCCTGGATCTCAAAGATGCCTATTTCCACATACCTATCAGGCAGTCCCACAGAAAGTACCTCAGATTCGAACTGCCCTCAGGCCATTACCAGTTCAGAGCAATGCCTTTCGGTTTGACATCTGCTCCGAGGGTATTCACCAAGTGTCTGGCAGTGGTGGTGGCCTTCCTCAGAAAGCAAGGCATCCTGCTGTTCCCTTATCTGGACAATTAGCTCATAGTAGGCCAGTCCCCAGACAAAGTCAGGTCAGATCTAAGGGCCACTCAAGATCTTCTGGAATCTTTAGGGTTCATCCTGAATCTGGAAAAGTCAGTTCTGGAGCCTACCCAGCTTCTCACATTTCATAGGCATGGAGCTGGACACTGTACAGGCCAAGGCCTTTCTCCCTTCCCCAAGGGTCCAAACTCTCATCAGTCTGGCCTCTTCTTTTTGCCCACTTGTATCTCGGCCAGCCAGATATTTTTTGCAGCTGCTGGGCCATATGGCAGCATGCACTGCAAGTAGTGCAAGGTTTCAGATGAGAGAGATTCAATTTCACCCGAGAGCCTTTTGGTCTCAAAGAAAGGACTCCCTCTCCAAGTTATTTCCACTGTTCCCGACTCTGGTTTAAGCCCTCCAGTGGTGGCTAGAAGAGGACAATTTGAGGCAAGGAGTTCCCCTTCCTTAGTTAGGTGCCCTCAGTAATACTCACCACATATGCCTCCTTACTGGGGTGGGGAGCCCATCTGGATCAGCACACGGCTCAGGGGACTTGGTCTCCTCAGGAGTGCCTTCTGCATATAAACCTGCTTGCACTTAGGGCCGTCTTTCTAGCAGTTCAGACATTTTTGAACATGATCCAGGGGAAAGTCGTGCAGATCAGGACAGACAACACCACAACCATGTGGTACATCAACAAGCAGGGGGCACTCTGTCTTTGGCCCTGTGCACCGAGGCCATGAAAATATGGTCTAGCTTATTCCCTGAAAGCTTTCCTGATCACTTTGCATCTCCCAGGAAAGGACAATGTACTTGCAGATGCTCTCAGCAGGATTTCCCAGGGTCATCACGAATGGTCCCTGGACCCTCTCATTCTTCACATCATTTTCAAGAGGTGGGGCACTCCAGAGATATATCTCTTTGCAGCCCCGGACAATCATCAGCTCCCCTTGTTCTTCTGGGGTCTGTCCCTCTGGATGCTCTCCTGTTAGATTGGACCAACAAGTTTCTTTATGCTTTTCCTCCCTTTCCTCTGATTTTCAGAGTGCTGGTCAAGATCAGGTCCCAACCTTGCACAGTGATTCTGGTAGCCCCAGACTGGGCCAGGCAACCTTGGTATCCTCTTCTGTCGTCACTCAGTGACAATACCTCTGTGCCTTCCCAGATGGTTCAATCTCCTCACCACTTCTCAGGGGAGGATCCTGTATCCCAACCTTCACTCTCTCAGGCTCAAGGCCTGGCTCTTGAAGAGCTAGAGTATGCAGATCTGAATCTTTCCAAGCCAGCTCTGGATAGCCTTAAGGCTAGTAGAAAGCCTTCCACCAGAAAGACTTACAGCTCCAAATGGAAGAGGTTTTGGTCTTAGCGTGCTCAGAGGCACATCCAACTGATATTGCCATTGTTCTGGATTATATGGTGCATCTTAATAGTTTGGGCCTTCGGCCTGCCACCCTCAAGGTGCATTTGGCAGCTGTTTCTGCTTTCATTTCAGCAGGGAAATTCTCTTCCCTAGCCTCTTACCCAGTCTAAAAGATTTTTCAAAGGGCTGATTCATATCAACCATCCTTTCAGGAACCCCACTCCCCTGTGGGACCTGAATATTTGTATTGCACTGCCGATGCAGCCTCCCCTTGAGCCTCTTTCTTCAGCTGAACTAAAGTACCTGACTTGGAAAGCTGTATTCCTGGTGGCTATCACATCTGCCAGGAGAATCAGTGAATTACAGGCCTCATCAGTGGAACCTGACTTCATTTCATTTCACAGGGATAAGGTGGTGCTTCACACAAATAGGAAGTTCCTTCCCAAAGTGGTATCGGAATTTCATCTGTACCAATCTATGAATTTGCCTGTATTTTTTACTGACCATTCCTCCTTTGGAGAGAGGAGGTTGCACAGTCTTGATGTTAAAAGGGTTCCGAGTTACTATATAGAATCCACTAAACCTTACAGAAATGACTGTTCCCAGTTGTTCCTTACTTATGGAAAGGTGGGTAGGGGTAAACCTGCCACTAAGAGAACCATTGCTCGATGGATTGTCTCTTGTATACAGTTCTGTTATTCAAAATTGGGGAAGGAACCTCCATTAGGTCTGAGGGCTCACTCCACCGGAGGTACAGCTGCCTCGGTGGCAGCTGCCAGGGATATACCCTTAGTGGAAATCTGTAAAGCAGCCACCTGGAAGACTGTTCACACATTTACCAAGCATTATTCCCTTGACATACAGTCAAGAAGTGATGCGAGGTTTGGCACAGCAGTACTGCAGAGCCTGTTCCCAAAATAGGTTCTGTAGTTCCCTCCTCCTAGGGGGTACTGCTTGGTAGTCTGCAACTAGTCAGAATACAGCAAGACTTCATGTTTGAAAAAAAAAATTACTTACCTTAGTAATGTTGTTTCTTCTAATGGAGTCTTGCTGTATTCCGACTTCTCTCCCTGCCTCCTCTCCTAGAACCTAGTTGTTTTGGGATGTGGGTGGACAGGTGTAGTGCTGCACCCCAGGGGTGTACTAGTTGTTTTCTAATTATTCTCATCATTTAGTTGTCTACCTACTTGAATTCTTTTTGGGTGTCTCAACTTGAGTCTTCATACCCTAATTTTACATATGTATGGCCTTTTGGCAAGCATTTTAAAACAATTTCTGGACTGTTAGTTTAGTGCTCGTAAGAATCTGACAGTTACGCTTCAGAGTACCTGGGACAGAGGTTTGAAAACCGAGCTTGATATGAACGTTCTATGCCTGGCATAGACTTTAACCCTTTCATCTCAGGGGCAGTTGAAGTGTTGGGGCTAACTGCAATTAGTCAGAATACAGCAAGACTCCATTACAAGAGACATTACTAAAGTGAGTAATTACTTCTTCGGCATCCAGCAACTAGCAATTGTCCCAAGTTGTGCGTTTTGTATTCTGCAACTGGCAATTGCCCAAACTGTGTACTCTGTGTCCTGCAGCTAGCGAGTGCCCTGAACTGTTTCTCCTCTGCCTAAAATTAACTGCCAGCATTTTGTGTACCCTCTGCCTGAAAGGAATTGCCTGAATTCATGTGTGTCATGCATTGGCCGAACATTCCACAGCTTCTTCTGCATCTCATTTCCTGGGGTCCTGCAGCAGTCCAGAAGTTTCACAGCTTCTTCTGCATAGAGTTTCCTGGGATCCTGCATCGGTCCAGAGGTTCTTCAGCTTCTTCTGCATTTCATCTCCGAGGTTCTTTAGCTTCTTCTACATCTCATCTCCTGGGGTCCTGCATCAGCCCAGAGA
Source organism: Neoceratodus forsteri (assembly GCA_016271365.2). Classification (NCBI taxonomy): domain Eukaryota; kingdom Metazoa; phylum Chordata; order Ceratodontiformes; family Ceratodontidae; genus Neoceratodus; species Neoceratodus forsteri. The sequence continues at coordinate 340,495,295 of CM057458.1, forward strand.
TTCTTCCGCTTCTTCTGCATCTCATCTCCTGGGGTCCTGCATCAGCCCAGAGGTTCTTTAGCTTCTTCTGCATCTCATCTCCTGGGGTTCTGCATCAGCCCAGAGGTTCTTTAGCTTCTTCTGCATCTCATCTCCTGGGGTTCTGCATCAGCCCAGAGGTTCTTCCGCTTCTTCTGCATCTCATCTCCTGGGGTCCTGCATCAGCCCAGAGGTTCTTCCGCATCTCATTTCCTGGGGTCCTTAATCAGTCCAGAAGTTCCACAGCTTCTTCTGCATAGAGTTTCCTGGGATCCTGCATCGGTCCAGAGGTTCTTCAGCTTCTGCATCTCATTTCCTGGGATCCTTCATCGGCTCAGAGGTTCCACAGCTTTTTCTGCATCTCATTTCCCAGGACCTGCATTGGCCTGGTGGTTCCACAGCTTCTTCTGCATCTTATTTTCCCTGGGGTCCCACATAGGCCAGGAGACTTTACAGTTATTTGAGACTGTTGTGCATTTTTGTTTCTTTCCCCACTTCATATCTCCCAGTTCAGTTAAGCAGACCAATGCAGTACACTGGTAATCATCTCTCAATCCCTGGGAACACGACGCTTTGAGTTTTGATCTATTCTGGTCCTGCTGTCAGAGTAATAATATCATCTAGCATAGTGTTGTAGTATTATAGAGCAGGAGTGTCTAACCTTTTTGGGGTTGTGAGCCACATTTAAATGTCCAAGACATGAGCCCCAACATGCAGTCTGTACCATACCCAACGTGCAGCCTTTACCATACCCATATTTAGGAGCTAAAAATAATAGTCATAGTAAATAGTCAATAATCTTATTTTATTAAGTTACAGTATTTTAAAAATAGTTATAATTTTAAAATTATTCAGAGTAGCTCTGGAGCTTTAGATTTGGTTGCAGGCTTAGTAAAAGTAGCTTGTTGGACACTCAGGACACTTTGTAGCTCTTGTACTTTGACTTTCCTGAAATTTAAAAGACTGACATGTACAGTACTTGACATGCAATTGACAAACCCCTTACGAGCTACATCAAACTGCTTCACGAGCAACGTGTGGTTCACGAGCTACAGGTTGGCCACCCCGTTAGAGTATAGAATACAGTAACAGAGTAATAGAATAACAGAATAGAGTAATAGAATTACAGTTAATAAATTATAGAAATATAGAGAACAGAGTTAGAGTATGAAGTTATCATAGGATATAGAGAATAGAGTTCTAGAGTATACATCTGTGCATTTCCTGTCCTCTTTGGTTCTTTGCACCTATTAAATCTTCATTCGTTGAGTTTGTCTCCTGCCTCTCCTTACTCAAGCACCGCTACACAGTCAGCAAAAAGAACAAGTGCTTTACAAGAATTTTGGTGTCACAGACAGGATTTAAAGGGGTCCAAGGCAGGCAGCGACTCATTCAGAATGGAGACAAGAGGATTAAGCAGTTGATCTATATCCAGTAGAGGAACTGGAGAAGCCCCCCACCCCCGAGCAAACTTGGGCACGCCACTCAACATGCCCTATTACTTCAGTGCACCTTGGCTACTGCGCTTTTCAGGTTATGCAGCAGATCCAGCAACCACCAATCTTGCAGAGTTTCAAAATAAAATTCAGCCCATGTTCCGGCTATATGATGTTCCTGAACATCAAAAGGTGGAATCCTGATTAGACAGTTTGGGGGAGCGCACACAGGAAGTCAGCATATGTCCAGAGAGGAAAAGCCACTTTGGACCAAATTACCTGGTTGAGGTGGATATTCGACACAAGTACTGTGTCTGATTTGAAAATGAAATTTTTCACTCGTGTCCAAGGACCTTAAGAGACCCTTCAGAAATATGCACTCAATCTTAAGGAAGCATTAAGAGCTATCCAGCGTGCAGACCCAGGAGAGGCACAGGACCCAGATCAGACACTCAAAGACCGTTTCATTGAAGGTGTACGAAGTGATGTGCATTGCAGGGAGTTCCGACTTATCTAGACAAGAACCACATGCTACTTTCCTGAATTTTAAGGAAGAGGCCATTGAGCTGCTGTCTAACGAGCTGGTCATGAGATGGAGAATTCACAGCACTGCAACAGGGGAGATGATAGACTCCTGGTGTTGACCTAGAGAGAGATGGCTGTCACGGAACCACCGAGAAGGGATCAGGAGAACTCAGAATCGGAACAGTCTGCCTACATCATGAGAGAGAGGAGGCAGGATATCCAGAATTTAAAAGAATCTGATGTGAATTCCGGGAACAAGCCCCCAGTCTTCTAATGTGGTGTCAACCCAGAACACATGATCCTCAACCAAATATGGGGTGGGGGCCTACTGATCAATTTGATTCCCAAGGAAGCCCGATTTGCCGAAGGTGTGGTATCAGTGGTCATATGGAACAGAGATGCTCACAGTCAGCCAGCACTAGAGAGATGGTTTTAAACAGGGAGTCCCTGGGGCAGAGGACTGAGCTCTGGGATATCAGCCAATAGGTCCACAGGAGCTATCAGAATGGTCGTGGTTTGTAGGGAATTGCCCGATCACTCCTATACAAAAAAAAGTAGTAACCCTACCTGCACAGCTGGATACCGTATCTCAGGTAACCACTATACAATGTGGATATTTCTTTGACCACTGGTCCAAGGACCAGCTACTGTAACCACCTGAAAGCTGGATTAACGGTCACCAGCAATGGAAGCAGAATTCCAATCACTGGATATATGGAGGCGTCCATGAAGATTGGGGCATTGTGCATGTCAGTCAGAAGATATTGGTCAGCAACACCCATGATCCTTCCCTACCACCCGTCATTGTGGGAATGAATGTCTTGCAGCAATACCAGGATGCTCTAATGGATGTAATGAGGAAGCTGACCAAGTCAATACTTGTACAAGAAAAAATTACTCACCATAATCTTGTTTCTTCCAGAGATCACTCATTATGATTAAACAAATGCAACAACTGGTGCAGTCTTTACAGACTTATCCAAGGTGTTCAGCCTCATCAACCACAACTTGCTGCTACAGAAGTTGCAAAATATAGGCCTAGACAATCATGCCCTGAAGTGGTTTGGGAGCTACTTATCAGGCAGGGCACAGAGGGTCTCATGGAAAGGGACCATGTCTGACCCACTACCTCAGGGCTCAGTTCTAGGCCTCCTCCTGTTTTCCTTGTTTACCAATGACCTGCGTACCCACTGTGGGAAGAGATCGGTTGTGCAGTACGCTGATGATACTGTCATCTTCCGACCCCTGCATGACATGGTTGCCCTAGGCCCTCTACTCCAAAAGGATCTCACTTCACTAGAGACTTGGCTATGTAAGAACAGAATGGTACTAAATGCCGACAAGACCAAGGCAATGCTATTTGGGCCAAGATCCCTGGGATGTGACAGGTCCTCATCCCTCTCCTTAACCTCACTCTCTGGTAAAGCCATTAACGTAGTCCCCTCCCTTAAATACTTAGGCCTCACGTTGGATCAGAATATCACATACAAGGAACACGTGGACCAGGTCTCCAGGACCCTACATCGGAAACTTGGCACCCAGTACCGAATCAGGGACCAACTCATCCCTGAAGCCAGGCTCTCCATAGCTACCAACGTCCTTCTACCCAACCTGACCTTTGCAGCCCCTATTATACAGGGCATGGCTAAACAAGAGATTACCAGGATGCAAACCCTATATAATAAAATAGCTCATTTCGCAACCTTAGACCACCCAAGACGTCACACCACTGTGACACTTTGGCCAATCTTAGTTGGCCCACATTGGTCGCCCGCCTCCAAAACCCCTTGCTTGTCCAGGCCTACAAGCTTCTCAAACCCCATGCTCTGACAAGCATTGCTGGGACCATAACCCTCAAACACAACCCAAGGAACCTAAGGACCTCAGATAGAACGCTATTAGAAGTCCCTAGGGTAAGGACAAACGCTGGCAGAAGATCCTTTTCCTCCCAAGCAGCCTGCCAATGGAACAAGCTCCCTCCCCAGGTCCAGGCCTCCTCCTCACTCATTAACTTTCGCACCAGGCTTAAGTCCCATCTGCTGACCTCAAGCGCATGCCACTACCATGGCACTTAAAGCTCCTAAGGTACTCCCCTCCTCTCCAACTCCTGTCTCCTAGCTTAACCTTCCTACTACCTGCCTTATACAGACTGCTCACCAGAGGCCATGTGTAACCCCTGAATAAACTATATGCAAAGTACTACCAATTGCTTACATGTCATCATGATTACCATGCCTGTACCCATGTCTGCATCCACTGCTTTTCTTTTACCGTGCCTGTAAGCCATGCCTGTACCCACTGCTTTTCTTTTACCATGCCTGTATCCACTATTTTTCTTTACTGTAACCCCCTCATGATGCAACTCACAATGCCTCAAATGTTCCTCATGTCCTTGTTCATTCTTATAACTTGTATTGTTATCCTGGGTCGCCCCAGAAAAAAGGACCTTCGGGGCTCAGTGGACCTACCCAGTCACCAAAATTTAATAAATAAATAAAAATGCAGTCAGCCTTCAGTGTTGTACTGCTATGGAGAGATAGAATTGCTGCAAATTATAGAACTCTAATTGGCTTGTGCCAATTTCAAACTGCTGCACTCAGAGTGCTTCAGATTCTTATGAAGCCTAACAAGGTAAAGACCCTTTAGCTATCTAATACTAAAGAACCCCCCCCCTTTCTTTTTTCAATCACACCTCATAAAACATGAAAATCCCTCAAGAAGTGACAACAGATACCAACTGGTAAAATCAGCTGTGGACAACCTGTCCCTAAGACCAGCAGGGATGCAGAAACCAAGTCGCTCCCTTTTAATTGGTTCAGGTAGGGGAGGCAGGGCGGGAGCTTTAATCATAACGATGGATCTATTACAAGAAACATTACTATGGTGAGTATTTTTGTCTTCTAACCCTAGGAATCACTCATGATTAACCAAATGCAGACTACCAAGCAGCATCTTTGCAGGTTGGGCAGAGAACCTATTTGGGTAACAGGTTCTGTGGCACTGCTGTGCCAAATCTGGCATCACTTCTGGACTGCATGTCCAAACTATAGTGCTTGGTAAAAGTGTGTACAAATTTCCATGTAGCTGCTTTGCAGATTACCAACAATGGGATGTCCCTTACAGCTGTACCCCTGGTAGAATATGCCCAGAGACCCAGGGGGATTTGTTTACCCACTTTACTGTAACAGAACTGTATGCAAGCCAGAATCCAGCAGGCAATGGTTTGTTTTGATGCAGGCTTACCCATACCTACTTCCCCATAAGTGAGGAACAGCTGGGTATGCTCAGGCCTATGAGCCTTGGTCCTGTCAAGGTAGTGGCAGACGGCCCCCTTGACATCCAGGCTATGCAGTTTCCACTCAGATGAGCAGTTCTCAGTGAAGAATACTGGTAGAGTAATAGATTTATTCAAATCAAAATCTGAGACCAGCTTAGGAAGAAATTTCCTGTTGGTTCAGAGTAAGACTTTGTCCCTGTGGACTGATATGTAGTCCTGGTCAGTGCACAGGGCCTGCAATTCACAGATTCTTCTGGCTGAAGTGATGGCAACCATGAATACAGTTTTTCATGCAACATACTTCAAGTCTGCAGTTGCCATAGGCTCAAAAGGGGACTCCATGAGCCTGGCAATACAAATATTGAGATTCCTGGCAGAGACTGACTCCCTGAGGGGAGGGTGGTTGAGGCCTTTGAAGAATTTCTTGAAAACAGGGTAGGAGGCCATAGACCTGTCCTTGCCAGTTGATACATATGCTGAGACTGCAGGCAAATGGACCTTCAATGTGGAAGGCTTGAGGCCCAGGGAGTGTAGGTGAGTCAGATAGTCCAGCAGGACAGTGAGACTGGCATCAGAAGGATCAACATCTATTCCCTTGCAACAAATGGAAAATCTTTTCCACTTTGAGGAATAAGTTCTCTTGGCAGATGGCTTCCTGGAACCCCTGAGTACAGTCAAGACCTCTTCAGAGAAGTTAAAGTTTGCAAACTCCTTGTCTTCAGTCACAGGGCTCTGAGATTGGGATACAGGATCCTGAGAGGATGTCAAGAGTTTGTGTCTCTGGGGCAGGTGGATTGGCTATGAGGTAGACAGTTAGTAGTAGTGAGTACCATGGCTGCCTTGCCAATCTGGGGCCAGCAGGATCATTGTTACTGGCTGTGACCAGAGTTTTATCGGTGTCCTGAACAACAGAGGGGAAGGCATACAGAAATCTATTTTATTTATTTCAGTTTTTGTTGACCGGGTAAGTGCACTAGACAAATTTTGCTTATTTTCAGGAACGACCCGGGGAAGGGGGAAACAGATGAATGCCAACTGCCTTTGAACCAGATTAAGCTGGTGGTATTTTTAGTGCATGGGGGAAATTTGGCCAAGGCACCAGGGAAATTTCCCTACTCGACCTGCAGGGGGCCTTGCTTCCTGTGAGCAGAGGGGACCCCTTTGTCTGCTGTACCAAGATGGCTGATTTGCATGGGACTGAGGAGGTCGTGCTACAGGAGGTTGGAGAGCTACCATCTCATGTTCAGATATGTGAAGATGACGCTAAAGGAGAATCTGGTGACTTGAGAGGATGATGATTCTAAGTTTGCTACACCTCTTGTGCTGGATGATAATGATGGGATTACAGGAACCACTGATATTGCAGCCGCTGCTGCTCAGCTGGAAAAAGAAACAGATAAGAGAAGGACAGTGATACTTACAATGCTAGCTGAATACTAGGAATGATATATGAAAGAGGAAAATTGCCTTAAACCAGAGAATACAGAACATAGATGGGACCAAAGTTGCTGCAGAAACTACAAAACCCAGGTCAGATCATACCTTTTCTACTGCTTCTACATCTAAAGCATCTACAGACAGAACTGTGACAATGAGACAGCTTATCACTAACCAATTTGGGCTTTCTGAAGTACCTACCTCGAGTGATGCTTGGTCTTCGGACAGAGCACTAGGTGAAGTGGGATGGAAATCAGCTGAAAATGGGACTTGTTTCCTGGACCTGGATTGGGGTGCGACACAAGCTGTCCTTTGGGTTACAGGGCCAGACAGCCATGAGGATGTTTGTTCATCCCCTAGATGGACCAAGTCTAGTGGATCAGAGGTGCTGGGATTAGAGCTCGCACATTCGGGAGAACAACCACTGCAAAGGGTGCAGAGTCGCGATGTTGCGTGAGCGTCTTTCACTAAAGACACTGAAGGTAGTGTTGCAGCAAGTTGCTAGATCCAGGATTGGTGCGGTGGGGTGTGCACATACCGAAGAGATGAGTGGAAGGTCAGAAAATCTTTCAAACCGGCTCTTGCATCTGGGACACTGTTGGTGTCACGGACTCGCAGACTGACCAGAACATGAATAAATCTCCTGAAGTTACAGAAAATTATAAAATTCTTGCACATACTAATATGGTGGAGTCTGAGGAGATGGCTCCAGTTGTGAAACCATTGCTGGTACACATACAATTGCTGGGCACAAAACAGATTTTGGATCCCTCTGCACCAATATTTATTGCTACAGCAAATGACTATTATGTAGAGTATGAGAGTACTGAGGGTCTGGAGGAGCCTAACCAGTCACATAGCCAGGACTCAGAGGGTTTGTTGCACCCAAACTCAACGAGAAGAGCAACATCCACCAGGAGGACAAAACCCATCAGGAGGGCAGGACCCGCCAGGATGACGCAATTCTGACCCCCCCCCCTTAATTTTCAGACTTATTTAATAGATCAGAGCCGACCCCTCAGAGAAACACAGTTTGGCTGCAATATAAAGGGGGTCTTGAAGTACACCCAGATAGACTTTATGTGGGGCAGACACTGTTGAAAGATTCTTTGAAGTTTACGGCTCAAGATGTATACACTTTAATACATGTGTTTGGTGAGGACAATTTTTATAAGTTTTCAAATACCAGTGTGTCTGGAGAGGTTCTGGATGCTCTATAATCAGTGCAGGTTTGCCCCTTTGTGGTCCCCTTTCTTTGCTATTCCCCTCACAAAACCCCTGATAAAAATGGTTACAGTCATGTTCCAAAATGAAAGCATACATATTTGTGACATTCACCATTGGCTTCAACAACGTTGCGAAGTTCTTAGTGCACCAGAAGCTCTTTGGAACTCAGAAGCCTTCTGGACAGGAGATTGGTGTTTTCGGGTGAAACTCCAACAAATGGCTAAGGGGATTTCCCATATCCCAAATAGTTTCTTTTTGGCCAAGGATCGTGGAGTCTGTTTTTACTCAGGCCAGCCAAAAGCCTGTTATAAAAGTGTGGGACCAGGACACATTTATCTAATGTGTGAGACAAACTATGCTGTGGTATCTGCTGGGAATTTAACAACACCAGCTCACAGTGCAGAAACCAATCAAAATGTAATTTATACGAGAAACATGGTCACCTTTTCCAGGAATGTCCTTGGGCTGTCCGTAATAAAACCAGAATGGTGGATCCTGATGAGTTAATTCCTGATGTCCCTAGATCTCAGATGACAGAATCCAGGGGTAACCCTGCTTCCCCTCCAGACCCAGATGTTAATGACAGGGCCCCAGAGGGTGAAAATACTCCAGCCTCCCCTTCCCCATCAGAGCGACCTGCAGAGAAACAATTGGAGGTGGTGGCAGCCCATCAATGGAAACAGATATACAATATTTAATTCCAGAAGATCTTTCCCTATCAGTTATGCCCGCCCCCTCCACAGGGCACCTGGTCAAAAGCAGGGACAAGAAGACTGAGTTTGAAACTTTGTAAACCAGGAACTGAGGGTGGAGAAATTGTGACCGACAATCCATTTGAAGCCTTATCTTCAACAAATTGGGGGATTCAGAACAAGAAGATCTGGTGTCGGACGCTTCCTCGAAATCAGGGTCTATGGTCATTGACTAGTACCCTGGGAAGAAAAAAGAAAAAATTATGGTTTTGGAAATAATGTCTAAATCTCTAACATGTCTTTCTTTTCAGTGGCTTCTTTAAATACTCACAACATAAGGAATACCGGGAAACAATCAGCTGTATTCACATTGTTGCATGATTATGGGTTTGCAGCATCTTTTACAGGAAACCTGGATGCACTCCTATGCTGCAATGCAATTGGTTAAAAATAACTGGGTCTGGGATCCTTCATAATGGTCTTTTGGACAGGATCAGGCTGATGGAGTGGGTATTTTATTTTCTGGATTTAGGTTCACCTTACAGAAACTAGTAGATATACCTGGAAGCACTCTGCTGGTTGATGGGATTTGGCATAACACTTCTTGCAGATTTTTCAGTCTATGTACCCCAGACAAAGGCTGATAGGGTGGCATTATTTGAGCAGCTTCAGCCCTTTTTGGCAGCTGCTAAAGTGATGTTTACAGGGGGTGATTTTAATCGCACCTTGGATGTTCAGGGAAGGAAATTAGGAGGGGAAAAAATCTATTGAGACTGTGGCCTTTCAGAATCTAGTGAGCACCACCATTCTTACCGATTGTACCATAGATGCTCTCCCCGATTACTCATACTTTTGTGAAAAAACACTAACCTCAAAAGTAGGTTATATTTTTGTGTCTAAACATTTATCAATAGGTGCTATATCAGTGTTGCCAGTAGAACTTTCAGATAATTTTTTACTAAAAACTAATTTCAATAAAAAAAACAATCTCTCCCTTTACCACTGGATGGAGACTGGAAAGTGGTACGATTGCAATTTACCTCGATTATAATGGCTAGGATGTCTGTTCTTGGCTTGTATGAGGAGTTGGGTTTTTGGTGGGCAGGTACAAGCAAGATTTAACAGAATGGTTAAAGCAATATGGAAAACAAACATCAAATGGAAGGTTTCTGGAATATAAATTAAGAGCACATCTATTTAAATTACTATCTTTGACCTATAGCACACATTTGGATTATTCTAGCCAAATTTCAGTTATAAAGAAACAGACGTTGACTTTGCAATACAAGAGATCAAGAATTTTACAAGCAGAGTTGCCTTTTGGGACTCAGAAGACCCCTTATACATACAGAAGGATGAATTCTAGTTTCACTGAACTGGTGACCTCACGGGGGAAACCTTGACTTCCATGGGGGATATACGACAAGAAGTGGAATATCATCTAGTTTCCTTAACTCAATCCTGTGAGGTATCTTGGGTATCCAGTATATGAAAGGTATTGTAATTCCAACTTTGGATATTGATGATACTGCTACTGTAACTTAACTCATCGGATAACTTCTCAGGAAATATTGGATACCATAAACACATTAAAAGAAGCAACCTCTCCTGGGAGAGATAGAATAGCAAATCCCTTTTATAAGAGCTATGGAGACATTATAGCTCCTTGTTTAGCAAAAGTGTTTATTTTCTTTCACAAAACTTAATGCACACAGATTTTTCTAAGGGTTTGGTGGGTTTTTTTATATAAAAAGGGGGAAGGAGACATTTGGACAACTGGAGACCTATTTGTCTATTAAACACAGATTTCAAAATACTTACTATTGTATTGCAAAAAAGACTATGGCAGATAGCACATCATCTGATTCATCCAGTCCAGACTTGCTCCCTTCCAGATCAGAATATAAAAGAAAATCCATCGATAATTAGAGATGTGGTAGAATTCAGTAATAGAAGGGGTCAGCCAGGCTATGTGCTGTCATTAGATCAGCACAAAGCCTTTGATAGTCATGATTTTTTGTTTCACATTTTAGTTATTTATGGAGTTCCAGTACATTTTATATGATGGTTGCAGTTGCTATACAGGCATGCCGAGAACACACCCCTGATTGCAGGAAAAGAGGGAAGATGGATCCCAGTGCGTCTTGGGGTTAGACAGGGGTGCCCATTGAGCCCTCATATTTTTGCTCTGGATCCACTAATTAGGCATCTGATGGCTAATTCCAAGATAAAGGGCATACTAGGAGAGCATGTGCCATCAGAGATAAAACTGGTGGCTTATGCCGATGATGTGTTTGTTTTAAGAAATGAGAAAAATATTTTAGCCAGGTTACAAGACAAACTGATATAGCAGAATTTTGGGGGCTAGTTTGAATGTACAGAAGAGTATAGGAATACGGATAGGGACTACGGATGTAAGAGTTTCCCAAATAGCAGGCATCACCATATCAAAGAACCCCATTAAGATCTTAGGTGTTTTTTTGGGGGGGGGAGAATGGGATATGGCAAGTAAAAATTGGGATGGTAATTCATCATTTGTGAGGGGAAGTCAACAGGTGGAAAAATTGGAAATTTTCTAAAACCAAACAGGTTTTTATTATCAAGCAATTTTTGGTGCAGTGTTTATTGTACATTAGCACTGTATTTCCTTTGCCTCTGGAGTGTGAAACAAAGACCTTAAGAATCTTTTTTCACATGTTATGGAGGGTCATGGCTCAACCCACTAAAGCGAGAAGTGACATTTACCTAAAATATAAGGGGCCTAAATATGATTAACCCGGTGGTTTTCTTACGATTTTTTGGTCTGGGTCACTTCAATTGGCTCTCGGGGATATGGTTTACTTAGTAAAAACTTGGCTCTTCAATAATTTAGATCCTTTTGTTTAAAGAATGGAGTGAGATGCCATTAAAAATAAATCCAAAAATGGAAGATTTTGGACAGTTTCAGATCTTCCTTGCAAAAGGTATACAAATGGGGGGGTGTATAGGTCTCATATGACTGGGTGACTAGGCAACTGGACAGGGGCCATGCAGTGGATATCCTGTATCTAGACTTCAGTAAGGCATTCAACTCGGTGCCGCATGGGAGGCTGGGAAGTAAGTTAGAAGGCACAGGGGCGGGTGCAAAGCTGGTGAGATGGGTAGGGAACTGGCTTCAGGGTAGGCAACAGAGGGTGGTGGTGGGTGGGGAGCTCTCACACCCAAGGGTAGTGATGAGCAGTGTTCCACAGGGCTCGGTGTTGGGACCAGTATTGTTTGGGATATTCACTGCAGACATATCATTGGACATCAAGAGCAAGATCAGTCTGTTTGCTGATGATACCAAGGTAGGAGCAATGCTGGATAACCTAGGGGGATGGCAGGGGTTGCAGGATGATCTAGCAAAGCTTGAAACCTAGTCAGACACCTGGCAACTGGGGTTTAATGCCAAAAAGTGCAAGGTGCTGCATTTTGTGATGAAGAACCCAAGGAGGAGTTACCAGCTGGGGGAGTGCAGCTAGCCCAGACAGAGGAGGAGAAGGATCTGGGGGTGCTCATTACAGGGTCAATGAACAACTCAGCACAATGTAGAAAGGCAGCTACAAAGGCCAACAAAATGCTGGGTTGCATTGTAAGGGGTATATCCTCGAGGAGGGAGGAGGTGATTCTGCCACTATATAGGTCATTAGTTAGACCGCACCTGGAGTACTGCATGCAGTACTGGTGCCTGTATCTGAAGAGGGACATCAAGTTACTGGAGGGGGTGCAGCGCAGGGTGACAAAGATGATCAAGGGACTGGGGGACTTATAAGAGAGGAGGCTGAGGGAGTTGAACATGTACTCACTGGAGGAGAGGAGGGACGGGGGGACATGATTGAAACCTTTAAATACATGAAAGGAATAAGCAAGACAGGTACAGTTCAAAGTAAGGGAGGGGAGGGAAACCAGGGGCCATGATATGAGACTGGAGGGAGGAAGGTTCAGGAGGGAAATGAGGAGACACTTTTTTACAGAGAGGGTGGTAGCTGGGTGGAATGCATTACCTGCAGAAGTGGTATCCAGTAGAACAGCAGACTGCTTCAAAAGGGGATGGGACAGGACAGGGGAAGGGTCAATGGAGGGGAAGAGTGGAAGGGAGGGGCATACCTCTCAAGTGTCCCTGATTTTGCCTCAAAATTTTACTCTGTCCCTCCTAAAATTTGTGTTTTTGTGGCTAAACAGTGGTGACTGTAAGAACAAAACAACGTCAAGCATTAAAGTTACAGACTTGTTCTTCTTTAGAAAATGCATTGTGCACTAAGCCCCATATTCTGCCAGCCTTCTGGGTGGATCTCTCTAATTTTGAAGATGTGTCCCTAATTTTGGTCCTTTGTCCCTGATTTTTTTAAGCCGTGTCCCTGATTTATGAGGCAGGAGGTTGAGAGGTATGGGGAGGGGCAGCTGCAGAATAAGGGGTGCTAGCTGCATATTTGAGCAGACTTGATAGACCTCTAGGCCTTTATCTGCTGGCAAATTTCATATGTTTGTATATGACAGGGAAAACAAGGAAAGCATTATATATCCAGAGTCTAGCTACCATAGGGACAGAAACATCAGAATTTAAAGGGTGCAAACCCACTAAAGTGGATTTTGTAATTAACCAATTAATGAACAAAAGAATTCCTTATAGAATGAGGGATACCATGTGGTTAGTTGCACATGGGAGATTAGGAGTTAAGGGGAACAGTAAACATAAGCCGGTAGAAGAAAGAACTTGCCCATACCCAGAATGTAAACATATAACAGAGACTACGGAGCATTTCTTGCCGTTATGTCCCTACCCTAAAGGATTATTTATTTGTTCTACAATTACAAATACCTTTGAGCAGAGGCTCTTTTACAAAGGTTCCATGTCATTGGTACAATTGAGACAAACATAAGCAAAGATAAGTTTATAAAATTAAAAAAAAACAGTATTGTAGAGGAAAAAAGAACAATAAGGAGAAACTTTGGGGAGGGGAAAGGGAAAGGAGGAGGGTGAAATCAGGGAGACTATGGATGGGAGAAAAGGGAGGTAGTTGGGGGGGAAAGACAGAGAGAGGAGAGGTGGAAGGCAGGTAAGAATATAGGTAGTGCAGCTGGGTGGCATTTGTCATGGACCAGCAGGGGAGGTGAAGATAGGAGGAGGGGGGGCTGGCAAAGTGCAGGAGTAGATGTGGATCCAAAAGGGCATCTTCAGCTATGGAACCAAACGACATGTTTAGCCACAACAGTCACAGAGGTTGGAGGCAGTGAGTGTTAGGTGGAGCAGAGTCTTAAAAGTGCAGAGTGATAGTGAGGATGAGATGTCGCTGGGAAGATCATTGTACCAACTAGCAGCCCGGTAAGCAAAGGATATTTGGCCTTGTGTTGTGCAGCAATGCGGGATTTGCAGAAGCTGAGGTTTTGATCCCCTGGTATGGTGGGTGTGGATTCTTGGTTGTACGAGGGCACAGACTCCGGGGGAGGGGGGGCGCCAAGGCCCAGCAAGATTTTCTTAGTAGTAATACAAGTTTGGTGTTTTATTTGATTGGTAAAATTCAACCATCCAGTTTGAGAATAGAGGTCACAGGTGTGAGTTAGGCATTGGGAGGCAATGACAAGTCAACAGGCCTTGTTGAGTGCTGTGGTTGTAGCAGAGCCGTAAATGATAACGCCATAATCAATGATGGATATCATGGAGCTCTGGACAGAGACAGCTTTGGGTGTCAGGTGTTTCCTATGACGGAATAGCAGGCCTAGCCGGGAGTTAGCGGCTTTGGCGACATGGTCAATGTGGGCAGTGTAGGAGAGGTGAGGGTCAAGGGTGATCCCGAGGTATTTAAAGTTTTTGACCTGTTCAAGTGCAGCACCTTGTCTGGTGATAACGGAGAGTTGGAAGTGCTTATGTTTATTATGGGAGCTGCTGAAGATCATAGTCTTGTTTTTCCTTTTTTTGATTAAGGATCAGTTTGTGCTTTGTGAACCAAATCTCAACTGAGAAGAAGCCGAGTTGGAGATTTACTTGCAATTTCTTTGGGTCCTGGTGTGTGGCAAGGATTACTGCATCATCGGCATACAGGGTGATATGTTCAGTGCAGGAGTCCGGTAGGGTGTTAATGAATAGGCTGAAGAGTAGGGGGCCCAGTATTGAACCCTGGGAGACTCCAGAGAGGACAGGTTTGGAATCAGAGTGCACATCCCAGATTTTTACATGCTGGGAGCAGTTTTCAAGATAGCTTCTGAACCAAGAGATTGAATTATAAGGAGAGACCAGCATTTTTTAGTTGGCTCAGCAGGAGGGAGTGGTGGACAGTATTGAAGGCTTTAGTCAGGTCGATGAAAATAGCACCAGTTAGTTGTTCATTGTTGAGGGAGCTGTGAATGGAGCCGGTGAATTCTAATAAGGCAGAGGATGTACTATGACCTTTTCTAAAGCCACGTTGCTGTTTACAGAGAATATTATAATTGTCCAGATGCTCGGTAAGTTGTCCACTACTATACGTTCCAGTGCCTTCGATAGGGGAGGCAGAATGGAGATAAGACTCACCATGCGAACTTCCGCCTTATCAGCACTTTTGTGAATCGGGGTAACAGTGGACATTTTCCATTTGTCCAGGAATTGGCTAAGGGAAAGAGAGAGATTAAAGATCTTGGTGAGGGGCCCAAGTACCTTGTCAAGCGTTAGAGCCAGTAGCTTGAGGTCAAGTGTGTCATTGCTTGTTCTAGATTTGCTGATGGCTTTGGCAACGTCGTTTCAGATTTGATGTTTCTTTAGTGCTTTAAAGTAGAAAGGTGGGTGACAGGCATGGTTGGGGGTGGGAGTTGATGCATCTTGGAAGAAGTCAGAGGGAAAAACACTGCTAAGGTCAGTAAAAGCGATGTTAAAAGTGGTCGCAATAGTTTTAGGGTCAAGTGTAGTGTGCCCATTTATGTTGAGTATGTTTGGCGAAGATTTTGACTGCTTCCCAGTGACATCTTTAATGTTTTTCCAGAAATCCCTCCCATTTCCCCAGGAGTTAGTGAGGGCATTTTTATAGTAGATTTCTGTTGCTGAATAGATTTGGTGCAGTCTTTCCGTGCCTGTTTATAATTGTGGATGTCGAGTTGCTTACCGGAGTTTCTAGCCAGTTCCCAGAGGTGGTCCCTGGATTTAAGTTTTTTTTTTTTTTTTTTTTTTTTTTTAGGAGGTCTCCCGACAGCCAAGGGTTACTGAGTGATTTAACTTTATGCTTTTTGAGGGGGGCAAATTTATTATAGGCATCACTGAAAATGTGAATAAAATGCTCCAGTGCAGTATTAGTATCTGTTGCCTTGAAGATGGGGGACCAGTCCTGCAGACGGAAGTGCAATTTGAGGTGGGGTAGCTGACCATGGGGTAGAACTCTGCTGGTGATGATTTTTGGAGGGGGCTTATGAATTTATTTAGCTAGAAGATGGAGATTGTCCTGGTTCTGCTCAATCACTTATGAACACATTACCTTAGGGAATTATTCTGAACTCATGCATAGTGGTCCTGATACCACCTTAAGTGTGTCTCTATTTTAAAATGTTACCTTTGGCAGGCTAGAAGCCAGTTGATGTGTCAGCAGAAGAGAATTATGTATTCTTTAAAAAAAATTTTATGTGAAACTGCTTTGAAAGAAGTTTGAGACACAAAGTTGCATCCTAGGACAGAAGTGCAAGGGCTTTCCCTTTTTTCAAAAGTATGGCTGACCTTTCTTAGGAAGCCTACTTTGGTTAGGGTCTCGGATGTTTACGACTGACAAACTTGAAGTAGTTTAAGGTATGGTGAAATACGATACTTAAGGGATTATAATTAGGGACATCAATAGGATGTTTAAGGGGCATTAGAGAACATGGAGTACGATGTGCATGTCACGGGTGGGTTTGTGTTTGGAGGGTAATATAAGGGTTACAGGTCTTAGGGCTGGCCAGGTTTTCTTTATAATATGGGATTCTTTGTGTAACTTCTATTTTTCAGTAAAACTGGAGTTAGGGTTCTCAAGGGTTAAGAGGACGTCATAATACTTATGTGATGTTAAGGCTGGGGTTTGTGTTTTTTCAAGAAACGAGTTTTGGGTTTAAGGTTTGTTTTGGTATTAATTTGGTTTGAGTTTTTAAATACAATAAAACAAGTTTTTCTCCCAACATTTAAATGGGGGGAGGGGTTTTTGCTTTTGGTTTTAAGTGAGATATGCTGAAATACTTCATTATGATGGTCTTTTTTTCCTCTATGATTTAGTGTGAAGTAACACCAATATGTACAGTATGTATTTTTTTACTTTAGATATATTAAGGTACCTGTTTATACTATTTATGTTTAAAAATTTGCTGTGATTATGTGTGTGATACAACACGTGTTTCTTGATGTTTACTTTATAGTTCTGAATAAAAAATTCCCCTACTGTTCGAGACATGCCATGGGATCATTAACATCCATCTGAACTACCACCACAACAGGCAGATGGGACCTCAGTTTAACGTCTCATCCGAAAGACAGCATCTCAGGAGTGCAGCACCCCCTTCATGCTGCACTACAGTGTCAGCCTGCCTGACTAATCTGGTATTAAGGCATCCACTGGGACTGTGCGCCCCTGTTGGGCGGTCTGCAACAGAACTGTGGCAACTGGTGATTGTCTGCGGAGGTGAAGAGATCCATCTCTGGTGTACTCCACCTTCTGAACACTGACTGGAGCATTTGTGCATTCAGGGACCATTCATGATGGTCCTGACTGATTCTGCAGAGAGTCTGCCAGGACACTGTATTTTCCTGGAAAGTGGGCAGATGAGAGAGACACTTGCTGTCAGTAGGCTAGGCCCCACTCTCATTGCCTCTGTGCACAGTGGGGTAGACTCGGTTCCCCCGTGTTTATGTAGTACATAGTGGTGGTCTTGTCTATTCTTACCTGTACAACCTTTCCTTTTAAGTGAGAAGCTAAGTTCTGTAGAGCCAGGTATACTGCCCTGGGCTGCAGGAGATTTCTGTGCAGGAGAGATTCCTGAAGTGACCATGTTCCACTGGAGGGTAGATCCAACATGTGCGCTCCCCACCCCAGTAGAGGCGCATCTGTGGTAAGTACCATTGATGGATGCTCCTTCTGGAAGGGAATCCCTTCCCTGAAGTTTTCTGCATCCAGCCACCACTACAGGGCCTGCAGAAAAGCATCAGACTGGTACCAGTTTGGCCAGGAACTCTCCTCTGGGACCAGTGAGCCCTTAAGTGAAACAGTATGTCCCTCATCTGAAACCTAGCCCTTGAGATCACTGCTGTGGACACTGCCATGTGGCCCAGTAGCCACAAAAACTCCCTTGCAATCCTTGGTCTGTTCAACTGATATTACCCTAACTGCAAAATGCTGTGCACCCTGTCCTGTGGAAGGAAGGAAGGCCCTTCCCTGGCAGGTGTCCAATTCTGTGCCAGTGAAGTCCAGAAGCTGTACTGGCTCCATTTTCGAATTCTGTACAGTTATCAAAAAATCCCAGTGACTAGTGTGAGACTTGTGAGGGTTAGAGAGTCCTTGAAATGTTGCAGGGACTGACCCATGACTAGCCAGTCATCCAAATAAGGGAATGCTATCACTCCCTACCTTCTTAAGTGTGCCACTATTAACCAGTCCACCAGCGCAGCGGTTGGAATTCCGCCTCCGAAGCCAGCAACCCAGATTCAGGAACTGACTCAAGGAACCGGAGGGCCAGCCGGGGGAGAAAGACTGAGTGCAGCACAAACTGCTGTCCTTCTCCAGGGGAAGGGGGAGGATGAGTGCCCAGTGCTTTAGGGACTCCTGGTGGAGGTTGGGGGAACCTCAGGTGACCAGTGCCTTGAGATAGGAGGGCCGGGGCAGACGCAGGACATCATTGCACATCCCCACCCCTGGGGTAACCTGTAAAATCAAGCTGCCAGCCGCCATGGATGAAGACTCCCCTCGGGCCCCAATTAGCTCCCAGGCTGACTCCCAATCCAATCTGATTGCAGCACTTAGGCCTGGTGCCACAACCTCACCCTGAGGGGTAAGTCAGGGGTGTCAGGGAACTGGGCTGATATGGGAGTGGGAGCGCGATGGACTGTGACCAGAGTGCAAAGAACAGGCAGCCAACAATGGAAAAAAGTGACCAAAAACAAAAAAGTATGCCACTACTACAGCCAGGCACTTTGTGAATGCCTTGGGGTCTGTAGTCAGGCTGAAAGGCATGGCTGAGAATTGGTAGTGACCTGAGAGGAGCCTGAACCTTAAGTATTTTCTGTGGCTTGGCCTTACTGATATGTGGAAGTAGGCATCCTTTAGGTCCAAGGATGCCAGTCAATCCCCTTTCTGCAGTGTAGGGATCATGGCCAGAGTGACCATTTTGAACTTTGATTTTCAGACATGTTTTAGAAGTCACAGATCCAATATGGGTCGCCAGTCCTCATTTTTCTTTTGAGTGAGGAAGTATCTTGAGTAGAAGCCTTTCCCCTCTGTAGTAGGGGCATAGGTTCTACTGCTCCAATGGTTAGCAGGTTTGCTGCCTCTGCTTCCTGCAGGATCTTGTCTGCAGAGATTGCTGGGGCAAAATGCCTGGCTCTCAGTTTGGGGAGGGTTTTGAAACTCAGACAGCCATTGGCTCACTACCTCCAAAACCCAAAAACTAGCTAATCTGCCTCCTACTGGTAGGGGAGAGGTGACCTGTACTAGCCAGTCAGGGATTCTGCTTTGGCTGGGTCTGGGCCCGAGGCACCTGTGCTGGTCTCCTCATGGTCCTTCTGCCTCTACCTCCAACATAGCCTCTGGGCTGCTGGTAATCTGTTGACTGGGCCCAGAACAGTGGTCTGGAGTAGGAGCCCCTGCCTCCCCTGTATTGGGACCTATAAGAAGTGGAGGGTCTCATATTCCTCCACTTTCTTCATGTAGGCCTCTGTCTTGTCCCCAAAGAGGGAGTCACCATCACAAGAGAAGTCCATGGCCTTTGTCTGCGTATCCTAGGTCTGGTTGGTAGTCCTGAGCCAGGCAAACTGCCTCAGAGACAGTGAGTGCCATAAGCCTTGCTGCTGTATCATTCGCATCCACAGCCATGTGGAACTGGTATTTGGTGGCATCCAGTGCTGTCCTGGCAGTTTCTGCCAGATCCCACTGCTGCCTCACCTGGGATCTTATCTGTAAGTGCCAATATTGTGTTCCACAAGGCCTTCTGGTATTGTGCTGTGTATGCCATATAACTAGCCTGCCTCACAAGAACGAGGCTGCCAGATACCCTGCCCCCCCACAGCATCCAGCTTTCTGGAATCTTTATCAGGGGGGTGAGAGAACAGAGGGGTTCTGGCCTTATCACAGGCTACTGCCTGTACCACCCCCTTTATAGTCCGTGTGGTTGAAATGGAAAGCAACATTAGACCTATCCAGCTGGTACTTTTTGTTGATCTTTTCAACCCCCGGAATGGTGGTAGGGGTTTTAAGGATTCTTAGTACCCGTTTCCTGATAGTGTTATGCATAGGCAGCAGCAATCTCTTTGTGAGGGCTAACTCCATCTCTAGGAAGTCTGCCTCATCTTCTTCAGTTTCTTGAATAGGATGATTTAAAGTGTCCACCATTTGCTTCACAAAAGCATAATGTGAAGTATAATTGTCTGGAACACTGGGTGGGGAATCAAATTCTTGTTCAGGGACGACACCTCAGGCTCTATAGGCTCTCCCTCCTCCTCCTCTCCCTCTTGTATTTCATACAGGTAGGTAGGTTCCTGAACCGTTGGCAATTGGGCAGGAACCGGTGGGGTAGGTGTGGGAAACTGTACCACCACCTGAAGTGCCAGCAGAATCTATAGTGTCCTAGCAATCTCCTGTGCTGTGGGCACAGCAGGCTTGTCAACCGAGAACTCCTTGGCCTTCTCAGCAAGAGGTGCAGCAACATGTTTTTCTTTTTGCTTTTTCTTGGCTGGAAATGACTCACTAGTCAGTTCCACTGGTCCTTTAGCCTTGGCAGAGTCAGCTTTATCTGTGCATTTTGGAGTCAATGCTTTTTAGACCTTTATTTTTTGAAGGAGCAGAAGAAGAGGTAGAAGGAGCAGCCTCTTCAGAGGTTTTAGAATGACGAGCAGAAGTAGCCATTTTTTCTAACTTTGTCCTTTTCGTAATGTTTTTAGGGCAAAAGGTTTTACACAACAGTTTGCAAAACATGTGGCTGGGAGCCAAGCAAAAAATACAGCAGTTATGCCCATCAGCCTTAGCAACTAGGTGACCACAACTAGTACACTGTTAAAAACCAGTAGGTCCTGTCTAGCTTTGGTCTCTGAGCCTCTGACATTGGTGTCTGAATAAACCCCCCCCTTTTTTTTTTTTTTTTTTTTAAGCTGAAAGACCAAAACTGTCCATTCCCTATTACCAATAAACGTGAAGTAAAATCAGCTGGCCTGTCAGTACAGCGGTTGGATTTCCATCTGTGACATTGGTGACCTGGGTTCAGAGGGCTGGCCGGGGGGGGAGAAGGATTGAGCATGCTACAGACTGCTTTCCTCTGAGGGGAGGCTGCAGTGTGTGACCGGCGCTTGAGGGACCCCTGGCAGAGGCTGGGGCACCACAGTGACTGGCACCTATCAGAATCTGAGGGGTGGGATGGACGCAGGTGTCATTGCATGCTCCCGCCCCCATTTACAGGGGAAGAAAAGCCTGCCTTCCCACCACCTTGATGACATCCGCCCCCGGATGCACTTTGCTCCCAGGCAGACTCCCACCCTAATCCCAATCACGCCACCCTTCAGAGAGGTTCGGGTGCCGTAACCCCTCCCTGGGGGGTAAGCCAGGGGGCGTACCGGGAGGGTGGTTAATGTAGGAAACCACAGCTGAGGGGCCAGGCAGATGGTGCCCACAGTGAGAGGCACCAAAAATGGCAAAAAAAAAAAATGTGAAATAAAATCAACCCAGATTGGTTCCTGGATTCAAACAGGAACCAACAACCACTCTGTTCCTGACAGAAAAAAGGAACTGCAAATCAATAACATTTATAAAGAAATAAAGTACAGGATTATAGAACCAAAGGAAAAAGCACCAAGATAAAATTAAGATTTTAAATAGGAAAACTGCTAAACCTAGCGGTTCCCCGTGGTTTCACGGAACCAAACAAATACCAAAATGTATCCAAAGTAACTATAATATAGGGGCAACAAAATGAAATATAAATGTATTTAAATGGTACTTATTGACTAAAGTTCTGACAGAAAAGTATAGGAGAGCTCTGAGGCATCTTCACTGGCAGCCAGAGTAGAAAATCGAAAGCACTCAGAGTGCAGCAGTTACTAGGGGGCAGCAGTTTGAAATTGGCAAGAGTCAATTAGAGTTCCATAATTTGCATAAATTATAGGTCTCCGTGGCAGTAAAACACTGAAGGCTGACTGCATTTGTTTAATCATAACGAGTGATTCCTGGGGTTAGAAGAAAAAAATACCACAGTAATATTTCTTCCAAGGGATCTCCCAGTATGATTAGACATATGCAGTCAGCCTAGAATCTGACTGCCCCAGAGCTGTAGTGATGTAATGTGGAATGTATGCAAGTAATGGAACTAGAATGTTATATTCAAACTGCTGCCTCTAGGTGGACTGTGTTCCATCGAACAGTCAGATTAATTTTTGTAGCTAAAAAAATGCTAGACTATCTGAATTAAAAAATTCCAACTCAAAACAATAATACCCACCCCCTGGTAATGAGGACGGGTTTCCAAACAGGATAAAAAGAACAAAGGGAGAGCTAGGTACCCTAGTTATCTCTGTGTGCATCAAAAAAAAACAAAAAAAACACACAGGTTGAGCCAATGATTAATGGCAACATTAATGAAAGTATTGCTGAACCTGATCCAGGTTTTGTAAGGGGTGGGAGGTCTAATACTGGGAGATCCCTTGGAATAAATATTACTGTGGCAAGTAATTTTTTCTTCAAACCCCAGGAATCTCCCAGCATGATTAGAGACAAGCAGACTAGCAAGCAGTGTGTTGGGAGAAGGGTACCGATTAGGACCCTACCAACACTGGATGAGGCCTTTGCCTACTTCCAAAACTCACTCCTCTACGCAGCATCCCTCTTTGCCCCCTTCAAAAAACTTTGTACAAAAGAAGGCTGCCATAAATTGATCTCCCACTGTGTGAAATCTCAGATAAAAAGGGACAAGGCTTGGAAGAAATTCCTGCTCTCCCATCTTCCTGCAGACCTGGTGACTTACAAAACCCTAAGAAATAAATGTAAGCTAGACATCAAACTCGCCAGAAAGGAGTATGTCACCTGCCTCCAAAGGTCCACATTGGGGAACCCTAAACACTTCTGGGCACAAATCAATGAACTGCTTAAGGGCAACTCCAAGGATGCTCAAGGTCAAATTGAGGTACAAGGACAGTGCATCAGTGATTGCCAGCTAATATCCTCAGCAATCAACCACCACTTCACCAACCTTGATGCATACAAGGTAGGGCTACCAGCACCCAAGCTTGTACAGACCTCTGAGGAATCCCACTGTCTGAACAGACCCCAATTTCACCTGAGAAGGTTAAGGTGTGTGAGGTCCGGAAACTACTTGTAGCCCTCAAACACAAAGGCTCCGATAGCCGGGATGGAATTAGCCCAAGGTTACTGCAGGAAGTTGCACAGTCTCTGGCCAAACCTCTGACCTGGATCATCAACAGGTCCTTACTTAAAGGGTACATTCCACACCATTGGAAGGCAGCCAACGTGGCCCCAATTTATAAGGGTGGATCTCGTGAACAAATAGGTAACTACAGACCCACGCCCCTCCTGTGTACCCTGGCAAAATTGCAGGAAAGACTAGTTTATGGGCAACTGAGAGACTACCTGGAGCTCCACCAAATCCTAGCCCCTTCACAACATGGTTTTCGGGCAAACTATGGAATGGACACGGCGCTCAAACTCACAGCGGAACTTTTCAGGGCAATGGATGAGGGAATGTCGTCGGGTGCTATCTTCATAGACCTGTCCAAGGCATTTGACCTTGTGGATTATAGCCTTCTTACTCAGCTTCAAGGCATTGGGCTTGATGCCCTGGTCCTAAACTGGTCCAAGAGCTACCTCTCAGGCCACTCCCAGAGGGTCATTTGGAAGGGAGAGCTATCCAACCCTTTACCCATCAAGGAGGATGTGCCTCAAGGCTCAATTCTTGGTCCCCCTCCTGTTCTCTCTCTTCACCAATGACCTTAACCAGCACTGTGGGGATAGCGCAGTAGTTCAATATGCAGACAATATTGTCATCTACTGAGCCAAGTCTACACCAAGTGATCTGGGCCCTCTCCTACAAAGGGACTTTAACACACTCGAGGCCTGGCTCACATCAAACAAAATGGTCCTCAATGCAGCAAAAACCAAAGCCTTGCTGTTTGGTCCTAGATCCCTGGGCCAGGACCGGACCAGTTCCCTAAAAGTTACTACCCTTGGGGCTGAATGAATAGACGTAGTTGACAACATAAAATACCTAGGGCTAACTATTGACCAGGGTCTCACCTTTAAGCCCCATGTTGACCAGGTAACAAGGTCTATCCACGTCAAACTAGGCACCATGTACAGGTTAAAACGCCAACTCATCCCAGATGCTAGACGAGAAATCGCCTCCAGCGTCCTCCTACCCACAATTACCTATGCTGCCCCTGTAATCCAGGGCATGGCAAAGGGCGAGGTTAGCAGGCTTCAGGTCCTGTACAACAAGGTGGCAAGGTTTGTGACAATGTGTC
This sequence comes from Neoceratodus forsteri, assembly GCA_016271365.2. NCBI lineage: Eukaryota > Metazoa > Chordata > Ceratodontiformes > Ceratodontidae > Neoceratodus > Neoceratodus forsteri. The sequence goes on from CM057458.1 coordinate 340,519,580, forward strand.
AACCAAGAAGCCACCACTGCATCTCACTAGCCCAGCTGCAATGGCCTTCTTTCGAGGCTCGTCTACAGTATCCCCTGCTCTGCCTTGCATACAAATTGCTGAGCCCGGCAGCCCCACCAAGCCTAACAGGAATAATCATGGCGAAGCCTAACCCTCGAATGCTCAGAAACTCTGGTCTGTCCCTACTGGCAATCCCCAGAATCAAGACTCTCAAGGGAGGCTATTCCTTCGCTCTCACAGCCCCAAAACTGTGGAACACTCTCCCACCTCTGGTGCAGGAAGCCCCCTCGCTACCAATATTTCGCACCAGGCTTAAGTTCAATTTGCTCGGGACAAGTTCATGCCATTGTGAGGGAAAAGGATAATCATCCCCGATCCTGATCACAACACTCATCCCCCACTTCTTAACAAAACTGACATCAAATCATGACCCAATTCTCTCAAAAGTTGCACTTGAGGTATACAAATTGAAAAGTTACTGACACTGCTATGTTCATTATCTTGTCTTCCTTTTGTAACCTGGATCACTGGACTGTATGTAATTGTATCAATTCTGAATCACCTGATGTATGTCTTATTGTTTCTGTTCCCTAGGTCGTGCCTGAAAAAGGGACCTTCGGGGCCCAGTGGGCCTACCCGGTCATCAAAATTCAATGAATAAATAAAATAAAATACTAAGGGGGAAAGTTTCTCCAATACTGCAGTGCCAAACCTTGCATCACTTCTGGACTGAACATCCAGACAGTAATGTTTTGTGAAGGTGTGGACTCTACTCCAGGTAGCCACTTCAGATTTCTAGCAAGGGGATGTCCCTTCAAGCTGCCACAGAAGCAGCAGTTCCACAGGTTGAACGTGCTCAGATGCCCTGTGGTGGCCATTTCTCAGCCTTACTGTAACATAATTGGATGCAGGGTACTATCCAGCGTCCAACTGATCTCTGAGGCAGGCCTGCTTTTCCCAGTCTCACCATAGCTGTGAGTGGGGACCCTTGAGGTCCTTAGGATGACTAGTATAGTAGCAGAGGGACCTCTGTACATCCAGACTATGAAGCTTCAATTCCCCCAACTGGACTTGGCTGTGAAGAATATAGGAAGGGTGATGGATTGGTTCAGATGAAAGATACCACCATGGGAAGAAATTTCCTGTTGGTCCTGAGGACCACCTGTCCTTATGGAAGATTATGCAGTTAGGATCAGAGCAGAGAGACTGGAACTCACACACCCCTCTTGCTGAAGTAATTGCCACCAGGAAGACAGTTTTCCAGGTGACGTACATCAGATCAGCTGTAACCATTGGCTCATAGGAAGGTTCCATGAGACTGGCTATGCAGAAATTCAAGTCCCAAGAAGAGACTGGTTCCCTAACAGGAGTAAACATACGTGTTAATCTTTTGAAAAACTTTAGAAAAATAGGATGTGAAGCTACTGTTCTCCAAGCACCTGCACACAAGTAACCAGACTGTTAAATGAACCTTAAGGGTTGCAGGCCTAAGACATGATAGTGTACATGGTAGTCAAGCAGAGTAGGCAAGTTTGCCTTAAGAGGGTTGATGTGCTTAGAGCTGCATCAGATGGAAAATCTTTTCCATTTTGAAGCATGCTTGTAAGTCTTTCTGGTTGAAGTTTTCCTAGAAACTTTCAGGACTTCAAGGACCTGTTTTGACAGTTTAAATTCAGAAAATTCTAGCTCCTCAAGAACCAGGCCTTTAGGTGGAGGTTTTTGAGGCTCAGAAGTATTACCTGACCCTGAACAGCTGTAAGAAGATTGTATCTCTGGGGAAGTCGGATGGGTTGCTTGGTGGACATGGTGAATAGCAGGGGGTACCATGACTGACTGGCCCCAGTCTGGAGCAATCAGAATCATGGTTGAGAACTGACTTGCAAGTTTAAGAACTCTAAACAGCAGTGGAAATCATGGAAAAGCATACAGGAATTGTTTTGTCCAATTCAGAGCCAATGCCTCTATGGGTAGTGTGCCCAAAGAGGGGGGCCTGCAGCAATAAAGAGGAAGTGTATTGTTTTCTTGTGAGGCAAACGGAACTATTTCTTGAGTGCCCCAACATCTGAAAACTGTGCCCAGTACTTGGCTGTTTAAAGCCTATTCATGATGTTCCTGACTTCTGCTGAGTGAATCTGCCAGCGTATTGTCCTTTCCTGGAAGATGAATGGCAGACAGATGTACCTCCAGGGAATATGCTAGGGACCAGATTGTCATAGCTTTTGTGCACAGCCTTGAGGATCTTGTACTGCCTTGCTTGTTGATGTACCACATGGTGGTTGTGTTGTCTGTCCTGACCCCTCAATTGAGCAGCAAAGGCCTTTAGGGCAAGAATAACTGCACTTGGATTCCTGAGGGGGCCAAGTCCCACTGATTGTGAGGTTGCCTGTATGTGCACCCCACTCCAGGAGGGAGGCATCTGTTAGAACCACCATGTGGTAGTGTTGCTGAAAAGAATGCCTTGCCTGAGGTTGTCCCTTTCTTTCCACCACTGCAGAGCCAGCAGCAAAGTGTTTGTTGCTGGCACAAGCTTTGAGAGAAAATCCCTTCTTTGGAACCAGTGGGACCTCAAGTGGTACTGGATGTCTCATCTGGAACTTGGCACCTGATACTACTGCAGAAGTTGATACCATGTTTCCCAGTAAAGCTAGGCACTGGCTTGCAGTCCTTGGCTGACCCAAGACAAAGGCATTTGCTAGGGTAAATTTGTTACCCTCTCCTGAGGGAGGAATGCTTGCCTTGGATGGTGTCCAGTTCTGCTCCAATGAATTACAGTGACTGAACTGGTTCCATCTGAGACTTTTGGACACCGAGGAATCCCAAGGATTCTAGAATACTTTGGGTGACCCTGATGGATTCCTTTACCTGTTGATATGACTTCCCTATGACTAGCCAGTTGTCCAGGTAAGGGAATAATACGATTCCCTGTCTTCTGAGGTAGGCTGCCACCACTGCTAGGCACTTTGTAAATACTGTTGGTGCAGAGGTGAGCCCGAATGAGAGTGATGAGAACTGGTAGTGACCCGAGGGCAGAGGGAACCTTAGGTATTTCCTGTGGCAAGGCCTGACTGGGATGTGAAAATAAGCATCTTTCAGATCCAGAGATACCAACCAATTTCCTTTCTTCAGAGATTGTATAACAATAGCCAGGGTAACCATTTTGAACCTGGGATTTGTCAAGTGTTTGTTCAGGAATCTGAGGCCTAGGATTGGCCACCAATCCCCACTCTTCTTCCTGGTCAGGAAGTACCTGCCGTTGCCCCTTTGAGAGAGGGGGACTGTCTATTGCTCTGGCTTGCAGAAGCTTTTTTACCTCCAACTCCAGTAATATGGTCTCTGCAGGAATTGATGACCAGAAGACTCTGTGATCCTTAAGTTTTGAAACTGCTTGAAATGTATACAGACTCAGACTCCTCCAGAACCCACTTATCTGTAGTGATGTTTGTTCAGTCCTGGAGATAATGAGCCAGACTGACCCCTACTTGAAGGGTGGCAGCCTGTTTTAAGCAGTCAGGAGTTCAGTCTGGGCTGAGGTCTGGGAGCTGGTGTTGAAACAGCCTGCCTAGAAGGCCCCTGCCTCTATAATAGCCTCTGGCCTGAGTATAATCTACAGGCATAGAAACTGGGGCATAAGCTCTGGGATAATATCCCACCTATCCCTACCTCCCTTTCCCATGGACCTAAAAGAACAGAGGCTCTTTCTCTCTGTGGAATTACTTCTATAGGTGGGTTTGTACTCTTCCACCTTTTTCATGTATGCCTCAGTCTTGTCACCAAAAAGGGAACTGTTTTCACAAGGAAAATCCATGGCCTTTAACAGAGTGTCTGGGGTAAGATTGGTTGCTCTGAGTAAGGCAAACCTCCTCAGAGGCACCAATAGGGCCAGCAGCCTGGATGCAGTATTGTTTGCATCCACAGCCATGTGAAATTGGTACTTTGTGGCATCCAATGCAGTCCTTAGTGTCAGCCAGATCGTGTGCCACATCGTCTAGGCCTCTCAGTTAATGTTAGTACAGAGTTCCAAAGGGTCTTCAGATATTGTGCAGCATATACCATATAAGCTGCCTGTCTGAGGAGAAGGGAGGAAGCTAAATAACCCTTCTTCCCCATTGTGTCAGTTTTTCTTGATTCCTTATCTGGGGATGAGATGAGAGGGACTCTTGCTTTATCACAGGTAGCAGCATGTACCACACCCTCATGGTCTAAATGAGAATAGCAGTCAGCAGACAATCTATCAACTTGATTTTTTCTCAACCTTCTTGTCCACCCCTGGGACAGAAGGTGACTATAAGAGAATTATGAATAGAGAGGAACACTCTCAGCGAGAACCAGACCAATCATATCCAACAATTCTGCTTCCTCCTAATCTTCCATACAGTCTTGAGAAGGGAGGTCCAAAGTGTCAGCCATCTGTCTGAAAGGAAAACTGGGAAGAAAAATCATCATGCCCAAGAGGAGGGGGTACCAAAATCTTGTTCTGGGGATACCTTAGGATCAGTGGGTTCCCTCAAGTCCAGATCCTTCTCTTTCTCCTCAAAGTAAACATCTTGACCTTGGTCTCTGGGAAGCAGTGGCAGGATTTGAACTGGTGAACCCAAAATAGAACCTGCTGTTTGTAAGGCCTGAATGACCTGCAGGGCTTTAGCAATGTCCTCCGTAGAGGGCATTTATTTTGTCTGCTGGGAGCTCCCTTGCTTCTTCAGAGGGAGGTGCAGTGACATTTTTATGTTTCTTTTTGGCAGGCACATACTCTGCAGCCTGCTCAGTAGATCTTTTATGTTTATTGTGTTCAGATACCTTCTCGGTACTTTTGGGGTCTGAAGAAACTTTTGAAGGTCTCCTTTGTTTTAGGGCGAGAAGAAGAGGCCTCATCAGGGTGCTTAGGTGACAGAGGTGGGAGCAGAAGCAATTTCCTCTAACCTTTTGGCCCTTTTCTTAATGGTTTAAGGTCAAAATTTACTGCACACTTAGAAAAAATATGACTGGGACCCAAGCACTCCAAACATAAATCACGGCGATCAGCTTTAGCAAATATTTGAAAACACTTTACAGTTTTTAAAACCTGTAGATCCCATCCTCTTTAGGTCTTTGACATGTCAAATGTCAGTAGACAAGTAGAGAAAGTAAACTCCCAAAAAGGGGAAATGCACAAATCGCAGTTGGTTCCCAAAGGAGAAAGGGAACTGTGATTAAATAAAATTACATTATTTCTGTAACAAATGTGATCAGTTCCTGAAAGAAAGGGAACCTAGCACAAATAAGAGGTAATTTGCTCCCAAAATAAGTAAAACTAAGGACCTTTAATGCAACAATTTGTCAAATCAAGCAGCAGTTAAAACTGCTAAAAGTTAAAACTGATGGCCTCAGTTCCCGAGAAACACAAAGGAACCACTAGGAACAGAGAAAAAAATCTTCCAAGTAACGCCAACTTTAACAGAAATGCTACTAGAGGAAAATAAACAAAATGGTGAATTAGCACTTGACAGAAAAAACTTGCAGTGAAGTTGTGAGGAAAGCTCTTTAGGGTGTCTGGTTGTCTGAACGGAGAAAATGAATCTGACTGCTGGATAGAACACAGTTCACATAGGGGCAGCAGTTTAAATACAAGAAAAAATATTCACCTTAGTAATCTTGTTTCTTCCAAAGTATTCTTCAATATTCTTAACTCTTGCAGTTGGCCTATAGCATAGAACTGCCTGAAGAATGGAAGAAAAAATTACTTACCATAGTAATGTTTTTTCTTCCCTGTGATACTCAGGTATTCAGAACTTCTGCAGTGACCCTTTAAGACAGAACTGCCCAGACAGAATGGAACACATGCAAATGATGGAACCTTTAGCGAGCGACAACTTTTTCAAATGATACGTTGAACTAACTGCCTTAGTTCTAAACCACTCATTTCCTGGATGCCTGGAAAGACAGCCCCCTTCCCCCCAAAGGACTAAGTATGAAATAATAATATTAATGATAATTATACCCATAAACCACCAGATAAACCATCCAACTGGAGGGTGAAACCTTAAAAGGTACCCCCAAAAATCACCAGAAAAAGGGTGAAAACACTATGAACCTAGTTAGGAAAAGCAATGCTAGGAGGTGGCACTTGTACCTCTGAGTGCACAGTATCCAGAAGTGCAGATGCTACTGGTTATAGAAGGGGAGGCAGGTTGGGAAGTTATGAATACCGAGTATCACTAGGAAGAGATAACATTATTATGTCAAGTATTTTTTTTTCTTCTAACCTCAGTAACACTCAGGTATTCATAACTTCTGCAGACTATGAAGCAGTACCTTTGGAGGTGGGAACATAACCTATTTTGGAAACAGACTCTACAAGACTGCGGTGCTGAACCTAGCATTACCCCTGGACTGGATGTCCAGATTGTAATGCTTTGTAAAAAGTGAGTACTGTTTTCTAGGTAGCTGTTTTACAGAGGTCCACTAATGGGACAACCCTGGCAGCTGCTATGGTAGCAGCTGTGCCTCTTGTGGAATGGGCCCTCAATACTGTTGGGGGTTCCTTTCCAGCTTTAGTGCAACAAAACTGGATACAATCCTATCCAGTGAGAAACTGACCTTTTCAATGCTGAGTTACCCTTTTCCACATCCCCATAAGTCAGGAATAGCTGTTTGCCATCATGCCTATAGTCTTTAGTGGCTATTATATAGTAGCTAAGAGCTCTCTTCACATCCAGACTGTGGAGCTGCCTGTCACCAGAGGTAGAGTGCTCAGTAAAAAAAAAAAAGACAGGTAGGGTAATGGTTTGGTTCAAGTGGAAATCAGAAACCACTTTAGTGAGAAATTTCCTGTTTGTTCTCAGGACCACCTTATCCCTGTGGAATGAGACGTAGTCCTGTTCAATGCAGAGAGCCTGAAGATCATTGAGTCTTCTTGCACAAGTCATTGCCACTAGGAGAACTATTTTTCATATGCCACATTTCAAATGAGCCGAATACATGGGCTCAATGGGAGGCCCCATGAGCTTAGCTATGTACACATTCAGGTCCCATACTGGCACTGGTTCCCCAAGAGGGGATGCAAATGGGTGAGGCCCTTAAAGAACCTCTTGAAAATAGGATCTGAAGCCATTGACTCATTCTGCCCAGTTGATACGTAAGCAGATGTGGCCAGGTGGACCTTGAGGGTACTAGACTGCAAGCCCAGAGAATGTAAATAATTAAGATAGTCAAGTACAGCTGGGACCCCCAGCTTGTGCTGGTACCAGTTCCCTGGTTGAACACCAAATAAACCTTTTCCATTTTGAGGCATATGTTTTCTTAGTGGAAGCCTTCCTCTAACCCCTTAAAATGTCCAAGACACTTTCTGAAAGATGCAAGCCTGCATATTGTAGGTCCTCAAGAGCCAAGTCTTGAGCCTGACTGACCTGAGGTTCGGATACAGAAGCCTCCTCTAGTTGGAAGTTAGCAGATTGTGCCTCTGAGGAGGGTGCATTGGCCTCAGTCACAGACATGGAGAGCAGTAGATAGTACCATGAATGCCTGCCCCAGTCTGGTGCTATCAAGATCACTGATGCTGACTGGGACCTGGGCTTGAGCAATACCCTGTACACCAGAGGGAAGGGAGGACAATCATACAGATGCTTTCCTAACCAATTCAGAGCCAGAGCATCCAGGAGGACTGTTCCCCGATCTGGTGGTCTGCAATAGTATTGTGGCAAGTGGTGGTTCTGGTGGGACACAAACAAGTCCACCTCTGGGGTGCCCCACCTCCTGAAAATCACTTCCAACACATGCTTGTTCAGGGTCCATTCATGATGGTCCTGATTGATTCGACTCAGCATCTGCGAAGGTATCGTCTTTTCCTGGCAGATGAATTGCCTGTAGGAAAACTCCCAGAGAGTATGCTAGGCTCCAGATTTTCATGGCATCTGTGCAGAGAGCGCGCTTGACCTCGTACCTCCCTGCTGGTTTATGTAGTACATTGTGGTGGTACTGTCTGTCCTGACTTGAACCACCTTTCCCTGTACTAGTGTTGTGAAGGCCTTTAGTGCCAGAAACACTGCTCTGAGTTCCAGCAGGTTTATGTGCTGGAGTGACTCTGCATTTGACCAAGTGCCCTGGGTTGTGTGGCCCCCCAAATGGGCACCCCACCACAGTAGATATGCATCTGTTAGGAGAACTGATGGTGACTCTTGCTGAAAGGGAATCCCCTCAGATTGGATTCCTCTTTCCTCCACTGAAGTGCCTGTAACAAGGTTTTTGTTACTGGGATTAATCAGAGAGGATCTCTTCTTTGGCACCAGTGTGCCCTTGGGTGGAACTGGATGTCTCATTTGGAACCTAGGACTGTGCCTGTGGCCATAGCCATGTGGCCCAGGAGCTGTAGGAACTGCCTTGCAGTTTTTGGCTTGTGCAGACTGAATGAGTCTGCAATTTGCTGGATATTTCTTACCCTGTCCAGAGGCAGGTAGGCCCTGCCCTGCAGGGTGTTTATTTCTGCCCCTATGAACTGCAACACCTGTGCAGGTAGGACAGTTTTTTTTTGTGGTTTATCAGGAACCCCAGGGACTCCAGAAGCCTCTGGGTGATCTGCAGGTACGAACTGACTTGCCATGGTGATTTTCCTACCACCAACCAGTCGTCCGAATACGGGAACACTGACCTTGTCCTCGAAAGTGTGCCACGACCACTGCCAAGCACTTTGTGAACACTCTTGGAGCTGAAGTGAGACCAAATGGCAGGGTTGAGAATTGGTAGTGACCTGATGGGAGTCTGAACCTGAGGTGTTTTCTCTGAGACTCCCTTATGGGGATGTGAAAATAGGCATCTTTTAGGTGCAGTGATGCCAACCGATCTTTTTGGAGTGTTGGCAGAATCAATGCCAATGTTACCATTTTGAACTTTGGCTGTGTCAAAACCTTGGTTAGTAACCTGAGGTCTAAGATAGGCCACCACTTGCCATTTTTCTTTGTGATGAGGAAATACCTTGAGTAAAACCCCTTTCCTTTCTGTTGAGCTGGGACAGGCTCAACTGCCTTTGACAGTAAGCAGGCTTCAAAACTTTCTCCAGCAGCTTCTTTTCTGCAAGGGAGGATGGTCTGAATGAAAAAATTACTCACCTTAGTAATGTTGTTTCTTCTAATGGAGTCTTGCTGTATTCTGACATATGCAGTGATGTCCAACCTTTGAACTGCCCCGGAGATGAGAGTTAACTTTCCATGCCAGGCATGGAATGCTGAGCTCGAGCTTGGCTGAGACTCTGTCTGTTGCTGTTTGAACTCAAACTGTCAGATCTTTACGAGCTATACTCACTGGGTGTCCTGTGTGGAAACTGTAAACTTACACTAGCCAACTGGCTACTTAATTATAATAAAAATATTTTTTGGTCCCAAAACAAAGACTCAAGTCAGGAAACCCAAAAAATAAAATAAAACCCAACACCCCACACCCAAACTAAAGGGGTGAGAAAAGAAGGGGTGGGGACACCTCCCGAGTGCCAACACTGCTACTGCCCACCCACATCCCAAAACCCAGGTCCTGAGAGGGGAGGCGGGGGGGAGGTCAGAATACAGCAAGACTCCATTAGAAGAAACAACATTACTAAGGTGAGTAATTTTTTCTTCAAACAACATGAAGTCTTGCTGTATTCTGACATATGCAGACTACCAAGCAGTACCTCCATGGAGGAGGGACAGAACCTACTTTGGAAATAGGCTCTGAAGCACTGCTGTGCCAAACCGAACATCACTCCTAGCCTGGATATCCAGAGAGTAATGCTTGGTAAAAGTATGTACTGTTTTCCAGGTGGCTGCTTGACAAACCTCTAAGATAGGAATATCCCTGGCAGCAGCTGTACCTCTGGTAGAGTGAGCCCTCAGGCCTGAGGGTGGGATCCTACCTAGTTTTTCATAGCAAAATTGAATGCAAGAGACAATACACCTGGCAATAGATCTCTTAGTGGCAGGCTTTCCCTTACCAACCTTGCCATAAGTGAGGAACAGTTGGAGGGAGTCAAACCTGTGACCCTTGGTGCACCCTATGTAGTAGCTAAGGGCCCTTTTCACATCCAAACTGTGCAGCCTCCTCTCCCCAGAAGAGGAATGGTTAGTGAAGAAAACAGGAAGAGACAGACTGGTTAAGGTGGAAATCTGAAACCACCTTAGGCAAAAACTTCCTATTAGTCCTGAGGACCACCTTATCTCTATGTAAAGAGATAAAATCAGGTTCCACTGACAGGGCCTGTAACTCACTTATGCATCTGGCAGAAGTGATGGCCACCAAGAAAACAGTTTTCCAAGTCAAGTACTTAAGCTCTGCTGAGGACAAATGCTCAAAAGGGGGCTGCATAAGCTGAGCAATGCACACATTAAGGTTCCAAGCAGGGGCAGGGTCCCTGAAGGGAGGATTGGTATGCAGCAATCCCTTGAAAAATTTTGAAAATATAGGACGAGCTGAAAGGGAAGAGTGCTTGCCCGCTGAGAGGAAGGCAGAGACAGCTGCCAGATGCACTCTTAGTGTAGCTGGTCTGAGTCCCAATCTATTAAGATGAACCATATAGTCAAGGACTGTGGGCAGGCCAGCAGACTCTGGAGAAATATGCTTCCCAGAGCACCATATAGTAAACCTTTTCCACTTGGAATTGTAAGTGTTTCTGGTGGAAGGCTTTCGAGAAGCCTTTAAGATATCCAGAACACCTTGAGAGAGGTGCAAATCAGCAAACTCTAACTCTTCAAGAGCCAGGCCTTGAGATTCGGATACCAGACCCTCCCCTGAGCACATGTTAACAGGCTGTAATTAATGGGAAGAGATAGGGGAAGGTGGACTGCTAAGGACAACAAGAGAGGATACCAGGGCTGTCTGTCCTAGTCTGGAGCAATCAGAATCACCTTGCAGGATTGAGACCTGATTTTGACTAGCACCTTGAACAGGAGAGGAAAGGGGGGAAGCATACAGGAACTTCCCTTCCCAATTGAGAACTAGGGCATCCAGGGGGACTGAGCCCAACACTGGGGGCCTGCAGCAAAAGAGAGGAAGTTGGTGATTGTCTGGGGCTGCAAAAAGATCCATCTGTGGGGTGCCCCATCTGGAGAAGATCACCTTCAAAATCAGGGGATCCAGGGACTATTTGTGATGGCCCTGAGATATCCTGCTGAGAGCATCTGCCAGGACATTGTCCTTCCCTGGGAGGTGCACTGCTGTAAGAGAGTCGTTCAGGGAACAGGCCAGAGACCACAACTTCATTGCCTCTGTGCACAAGGCCGTAGACCAAGTGCCCCCTTGCTTGTTGATACCACAATGTGGTGGTATTGTCTGTCCTGATCTGAGCTACTTTGTTCTGAACAGACTTGGAAAAAGCTTGAAGTGCTAGAAACACTGCTCTGAGTTCTAATAGATTGATGTGAAGCATAGATTCCTGAGGGGACCACAACCCTTGGGTGGCCAGCTCCCCCAAGTGGGCTGCCCACCCCAAGAGGGAGGCATCTGTAGTAAGGATTAGAGAATGAGACTGAGTGACAAAAGGAACTCCCTGTCTTAGATTGTCCTGATCCTGCCACCACAGTAACCCCTGGATCAGGGTTCGAGTCACTGGGATTAGTTTGGTCGGAGGATCCTTTTCTGAGACCAGAAGGCTCTCAAGTGGAACTGAATGTCCCTCATTTGAAATCTTGCTCCCTGGACCACTGCTGTAGAGGCAGCCATGTGTCCCAGGAGCTGCAGAAAATGCCTTGCTGGTCGAGACACCTGGAGGGTGAATGAAGATGCCAGTGAGATAAGAGTCCTTGCCCTGTCCTGGAGAAGGAAGGCTCTTGCCTTTACTGTATCCAGCTCTGCCCCTATGAAGGTGAGGAGCTGCACAGGCTCTAGAACTGACTTTGAAAGATTCAGAAGGAAACCTAGAGAAGTGAGCAGTTGCTGAGTTATCGGTTTGTGTGACTTGACTTGGTCTGGAGACTGGCCTACTATGAGCCAGTCGTCCAGGTATGGAAAGATGGAGATCTTTTTTCTCTTTAAGAAGGCAACCACTACTGCCAGGCATTTTGTGAACACCCTTGGAGCAGAAGTTAGTCCGAAGGGCATTGCTCTGAATTGGTAATGGCCTGAGGGCAGCTTGACCCTGAGGTACTTTCGGTGGGAGCTTCTGATGAGAATAGGGAAATAGGCATCCTTGAGGTCCAGGGAAACTAGCCAGTCCCCTGGCCTTAGACAGGGTAGAATTATTCCCAGAGTCACCATTTTGAACTTTGGCATTAAAAGGTGCTTGTTTAAATATCTGAGATCCAGGATGGGCCGCCATTTTCCTGTCTTTTTGGGGGTTAGGAAGTACCTGGAGTACAATCCTTTTCCTTTGTGTAGGGGTGGAACCTTCTCTATGGCTCTCAGAGCCAAGAGGGAAGAGACCTCTGCTTCTAAGGCAAGTGCCTCTGAAGGATTTGCAGGTGGAAAGGATCTGGTTCTCATCTTTGGAAATATTTTGAAGCTGAGAACCAGTCCCTGGCTTACTACTTCCAGGACCCATTTGTCTAATGTTAAAGACATCCAGTCCTGGACAAAGTAAGCCAGCCTTCCCCCTACAGGTGGTGGAGAATCGGCCCTGGCAAACCCATCAAGGTGCCTGTTTGGCAGAGGCTTTAGGCTGAGGGGTGGATGCAGGCCTGCTTGTATTCCGTCTGCCTCTCCCTCTGAAGAACCCCCCCTAAGCATAAGCAGAAGAGGAGGCCTGGGCTTGGTAGAATGGCCTATGAAAAGGCCTGCCCCTGCCATGCTGCCTCTGGGGAGTGGCTTGCCTTTCCTTGGCCTGAGCACTCCTATAGGTGGTCCTATATTCATCCATTTTCTTCATATAGTTCTCCGTTTGCTCCCCAAACAGAGAATTACCTACAACAGGAAAATCCATGGCCTTAGTCTGGGTATCCTGAGATAAACTAGTACATCTGAGCCAAGCCATCCTACGAAGGGCCACAGATGTAGCCATGACTCTAGATGAAACATCATTGGAGTCCACAGCAGCATGGAATTGCACCTTGGATGCCTCAATACCATCTGCAGCCACCTGCTCCAGCTCCTTGGCAAGCTGGCCAGGGACCTGTTTGGCTAAGGCCATTACAGTGTCCCATCTAGATTTCTGATATCTAGCTGTATAGGCCATATAATTAGCCTGCCTGAGTCCCAAGGATGCTGCCATGTACTGTTTCTTTGCCATGGCATCAATCCTCCTGGAGTCCTTATCTGGGGGGAGGGGTGAAGCCAAGGGTATTTTTGCCTTATCACAGGCAGGAGCCTGTACTACCCCAACATGGCTGCATTGCTGGGCAAGGAACTCCGTATCTGAGCCTGAGAGAGTATACCTCTTGTTCATTCTCTTGTCCACAGGAGGTATAGAATTAGGAGTCTAACATTATTGTCTGTTTCCCAAAGGACTTATGAAGGGGAATAGACAGCCTTCTGGACTCTGGGATATCCATCATTTCAACTTAGTCAGACTCCTCCTGGTCATCCACAGCTTCTTCCATAGGAAGCTGAAGAGTTTCAGCCACTTTTTTGTAAAGCATAAAATGGGAAGGGGACTCGGAAAGCCTAGGAGAAGAAACCCCTGAAGGTCTGTCTGAGGAGATGTTCGGGTCAATAGGCACATCCAGACTTTCGTAATCACCATCACTATCCTCATACTCTCCTTCCTCCTCCTCCGGTTCATAAAAATCTTCTAAATTATACTCTGGAACCGGGGGATCCGACCGAACCGAGCCCCTTCCTGATGGTACCGGTTTGGTCGGAACTGGGGTTAGCAACTGAACAATCCTTATCGCTTTGGCTATTTCATCAGCGGTTAGAGAAAGAATTTGTGGATCCACACCGGCTGATTTATCCCTTCTTTTTCTTTTAACCGGAACTGACTCCTCCTTTTCCCCGAAGAAGTCTTGCCCTGGTCAGAGGGCACTCCTTCTGGTTCAGTTGGAACTGAACTGGGCTGGCCATCCGGGTCAGCGGACTTCTTGGCCTCCCTTTCCTGGAGCCTACCAAATCTCTTTTCCAGGGTAGCTGCAGGAAAATTCTTGCAAATCTGGCAGTCTGAATCGAGGTGGTCAAACCCCAGACAAAACACAGGTGGAGTGGGGATCAGCCTTAGCAAAGGCTTCCCCACACACACTACAGTGTTGAAACCCAGTGGGCCCGGTTTTTCTTTTGGGTTTCTCAGACATGGCCAGTCCTAACAAAAATGTACCCTTTTTTCAGCAATCCGCCAGGCAAGACACCCTTATCGGTTCCTGACTGTTACGGGTCGTGGAAAAAACCGTAATAAAAATTATTTTTTTTTTTTTTTTTTTTTTTTTAGAACCGATAAGGACCAGTTACCACACTCTAAAGGTAGAATAAACTTTTTTTTTTTTTTTTTTATAAACAACCCGATTGGTTCAAACCGAACCCATCCTACGTTTACAAGTTCCACACAGAAGAACAAGGAAATAAACCTATCTAGTACTCACGATACCACAGACAGAGACTGAACAGACAGGTTAATGGATTAAATTCGGTCGAAAACAGAGAAAAACGGTACTTTAACCGACAAACTTGAACCAAACAAAGGAGAAATCTCCGGAGCGACTGTTCAGTGAGGCGGAGTAAAGAATCTGACAGTTTGAGTTCAAACAGCAACAGACAGTGTCTCAACCAAGCTCGAGCTCAGCGTTCCATGCCTGGCATGGAAAGTTAACTCTTTCATCTCCGGGGCAGTTCAAAGGTTGTACATCACTGCATATGTCAGAATACAGCAAGACTTCATGTTTGAAAGTCTGGCTCTCAGAACAGGAAGGGATTTGAAAGTCAGACAATCCCTGACTCTACCTCCAGGACCCACTTGTCTAATTTCTTGTCAAGCCTGGAGGCAATGCACCAGCCTGCCTCCAACCAGTAGTGGTGCGGCGGCCTGCAATAACATGTCAGGGTGTCTGTCTGCTCTGAGGCGGAGACTGGGGCCGAGATCCCTGCCTGGAGCCCCTTTTACCCCTACCTCTGAAGTACCCTTGGCTGGGGATACTGCTGGTATTGGGGTGCAGCCATTGCTTGGAAAAAGGGCCTGTTATGAAAAGACCTGCCCCCTGCCTCCCCTCCCATAGGGTCTTGTGGATGGGGAGGCCTTCTTTTTGGCTGTATTGCTCTTGAAGGTGGCTTTGTGTTCATCCACCTTCATGTAAGCCACTGTTTTGTTTCCAAAAAGGGAACTGCCCTTAAAAGGGAAATCCATTGCATTTGTGTGCGTGTCCAGAGTAAGATTTGAGGGTCTTAGCCAGGCAAGCCTCCTTTGAGCAACAGTATTGGCCATGCACCTAGCTGCTGTATCATTAGTATTAGCAACCATTTGAAATTAATATTTGGCTGCTTCCAAGCCAAACTTAGCAGTTTCTGCAAGATCAGCCATCAAGAGTGTGATGTGGCCTTATCTGCCATAGCCAAGACCAATTGCCACAGTGACTTCTGGTACTGTGCTGCATAGGCTTAAAAATGAGCCTGCCTGATGGCCAAGGAGGCTGACAAATATCCCTTCTTGGCCATACTGTCAATTTTTCTGGACTCCTTTTCTGGTGGGTGAGAAGCCAAGGGCACCTTAGCCTTGTCACAGGCTACCACCTGCACCACCCCAATGGTCAGGGTGGGAAAACAAATTCTGCACCCTCCCTTTCCAGCTATTTCTTGACTATCTCTTATCGGGGGTTGGGGGGGAGAGAACAGAGTTAGGAGCCTGCAAAATCTTCAAAGTATCTTTTTTGAATTTATTGACTGGGAGGAGGAACTTTTTAGT
Source organism: Neoceratodus forsteri (assembly GCA_016271365.2). Lineage (NCBI taxonomy): Eukaryota > Metazoa > Chordata > Ceratodontiformes > Ceratodontidae > Neoceratodus > Neoceratodus forsteri. The sequence goes on from CM057458.1 coordinate 340,535,334, forward strand.
GGGTGTTAACCCCATCATCTCAAGATATTCCACCTCATCCTCATCCTCTATTTCCTCATTTGTGGTGATGTTCAGAGCATCAGCCATCCTTCTCACAAAAGTGAAGTGTGAGGAATAATCCTTAGTAGCTCTGGAAGGAGCTCCAAAATCCTGCTCAGGGAAACTTCTGATTCAATGGGTTCCCCCTCCTCCTCCTGACACTCCCCATAATCCTCTTCAAAAAAATGAGGATTTGGCTGAGTGGCCAGCCTGTTCAGCTGGGGTTTGCCCAGATGGCTGCTGGCCAGGAGAAAAAAATTCCCTGTACGGCTTGTACCCCTTTGAAAGTCTGTGTTATCTCCTGAGGAGAGGGTAGAGCCAGAGCACCCACAGAAATCCCTTTTGTTTAGTATGGGGTTCTGTGTGCTTTAATTTTTTAGGTTTTTTTGAGGGAACTGGGGAGTCAGTCCATTCAACAAGTCTAAGTAATTTTTTCACCTTCTGAGGGGCTGAATGTAAAACGCCAGTGGTTTCACCCACAGCAGAAGAGGGTGTCAGCTGGTCAGAAACAGAGGAACCCTTAAGTGAAGTTTTTTCTTTAGCCGTTTCAGGTGTTTTTCCACAGTTTTTTCTGGGAAAGTTTTACAGATATCAGTCTTCTTTTCTATGATCATAGCCAAGGAAGGCAACACACAAATTGTGCTTATCTGCTTTGGCAAATAGTTCCCCACAATCAGAACAGTTTTTAAAACCAGGTTCATCAGTATTTTTTTTTAGTTTTTTTTCCAGACATTTTTATTGGGAACCAATAAAAAATTCAAACCACTAAATGATTTTAAATTTAAAGTAATATTTAGCAGTTGCGGTTGGTTCCGGAACCAATAAAGGAACCGATAAAGGAACAGGTCGGAACAGGGAACTGCAGAAAAAATGAACAGAGGTTACTGGTTCAGTAACCAATAAAGCGGTTACTAAAAACAAGGTTTTTAAATAAAACTAAACTGAGTTTTTTGTAGTCCGAAAACTCCAATCTAAACTAAAATAACTGTTTCCCAGTAATACTGAACCAGGAAGAACTGATAAAGAAATACAAATTTAACAAACTTTGGTTTAGCTATAATTACAAAAAGTAAAAGGCAGCAAATGAAAGAAAAATAAATACTTACAGAATTTTATAAGTTTCTTTATGTCACAGATACAAGTTGAGGAGAGGAACTCAGAGCATCTAGACTTGACAGGCGGAGAGTGAAATCAGAGGTTTAGAACTAAGGCAGTTCAAGGCAGCATTTGAAAAGTTGTCACACGCAAAAGGTTCCATCATTTGCATGTGTTCCATTCTCTCCAGGCAGTTCTGTCTTAAAGGGTCACTGCAGATGTTATGAATACCAGAGTATTACTGGGGTTAGAACATTTGAAAACGATGGAACACTCATTGGCTTGTGCCACCATGCAAACTGTTGCCCTTGCCAACTGATGTGTTCTATAACGCTGAGATTCATTGGAGCCTGCAAGGATAGGCCACCTAAACTAAGCTATCAAATTTGTACCAATAACCATTAGTAGTATAAGTTCATATATCTCGTCAAATGTTAAATTTCAGCCAATCAGCGCGTGCCACGTCATTTGACAGGTGGGCGTGGCCTAAAACGGACCAATCAGAATCGCCCATTGTTAAACCGGAAGTCCCTCCCTAAAATGCGCTAGCCCCGCCCACTTCTGGCGGAAGTGATGCAACCTCAAACCCGTGCCCGCCCCTTGCGCAGGAAATGACACGCATTCGAACCCATGTCCAGCCCCTTTTGGCGGAAAATGACATGCGTTCGAACCCCAGTGCCCCGCCCCTTGCGCAGGAAATGACCTAACAGCACCATTTTGTAAGTGTCTTACGCCCCCTCCTTCTCGTACACTCCTCGAGCCCCTGCCAGACCATCCTGTCTCGAACCCGAGTCCCACCATGCTAGGTTGAACTCCTGCATCCCCACCCGTCTCCTGCACTCCCACATCTGGCTCGAACCCTGTCACCCACCCTCATTCTCGTGACCTCCTCGAGCCCCTGCCAGACCATCCTGTCTCAGGCCCGAGTCCCACCATGCTAGGTTGAACTCCTGCATCCCCACCTGTCTCCTGCACTCCCACCATCCTGGCTCGAACCCCTGTCACCCACCCTCATTCTCGTACACCTCGAGCCCTGCCAGACCATCCTGTCTCGAACCCGAGTCCCACCATGCTAGGTTGAACTCCTGCATCCCCACCTGTCTCCTGCACTCCCACCATCCTGGCTCGAACCCTGTCACCCACCCTCATTCTCGTACACTCCTCGAGCCCCTGCCAGACCATCCTGTCTCAACCCGAGTCCCACCATGCTAGGTTGAACTCCGTCCCCTCCTGTCTCCTGCACTCCCACCATCCTGGCTTGAACCCCTGCCCCCACCCTCATTCTCACACACCTTGAGCCCTGCCAGACCATCCTGTCTCAACCCGAGTCCCGCCATGCTAGGTTGAACTCCCGTGCCCTCCTTTCTCCTGCACCCCCACCATCCTGGCTCGAACCCCTGTCCTCTTCATCACCGTGCTCCTTCCACCCCAAAAATCAGTTAGTGTTTATGTAGTGGTGTGACCTGTAGGCCTATTGTATAACTGCAGGGGGCATGTGTGTTTTTGATTAGATATTTTCAGAAAGAAGTATCTAGGAGGAATCTGATCGCAGAGATGTCACAGATCTGTGTGGAGACCCCCACCCCGAGGGGAATTCATCTGCCTGTGAGTACCTTTTTCTGTTTTGAACAGTATACAAAATTATTTAACATGCATCTGTAGGACTGTGTCAGACTTGCATCAAAAGGATAGCTTTATGTATATGCATGTAACATTTATAAGCTAAAACGGGGACCTCTGTGTAAATAAGATGGTTCAGCAGTTTCTCTGGATAGCATTGCAACAATCGCTAAAAACTAATTATACTTTGCCATGAATTAGAAAGAATAAAACTATATAAGAAAAAAGGAATACATACCTATAGTTCACCCCTCAGCTCTGTGTAGTATCAAGGAGAAGGCTGAAATGAAATGTGTGTGATATTTATAATGTTTTGAAAAATGATATCTTACAAAGAAAAGACAGAATGTAAAATGATAATGTTTCTCTTCAAAAATAATTTTAAAGCACACAGTCTTAAAGCATTATATACAGCTTTGCTTAATAGTTGCAAAAAAATACACACTTTGTAGTGCGTGTGTGTGTGTGTGTGTGTGTGTGTGTGTGTGTGTGTGTGTATGTGTGTCCGTCTCCTCATTAGGCACGCAGAAAAAGCAATGCTTTGTGGATGTTTAAAATATAGATGGACCTTTGGAGCTCACGGCCTGTTGGTTGTGTGGTAGGGTCTTTGTCTGCTAAGACGTGACAAAACATCTGTTGTTCATTTACACAGCCATGGCTACAAAGGCCTATTGATTCTCTTTGGAAACGTGTGTCTCAAAATTTTTGGGATTACAGGGGTCTGTAAAAAAATAGCTTTATGCTTTTGTTGCAAAATGTCTATAGTTACATTATCAAAAAATTAAAAAGTCATGTAGTACTAAATAGAAAAATAAATATGTCTATAGTTACATTATCAAAAAATTAAAAAGCCATGTAGTACTAAATAGAAAATAAATGATATGTTACAAAGATTTATATTCTGATTAGTGGTAGGCAAGCAGTTTTACTGAATTACTAATTTAAAGGATGCAGCTGTTTAAAAGACAAAATTTCTGTTTTACTTTTCAAAGCATAACTTAGGCTTGCACTCCACAGCCTCTCTGTGTTTTAAGATTGATAAAAATCATCTGTTTTTAATTAGACTGTGACCAGCCTATTAGCAGAAAGGCATTTTCAATGCCTTCCAGCTGTCGCAGGAAGTGAGAAACAAAAGCCTACATTGACTAGCATAGGTCTTATATAGCCCCTTGGAGAATGGGGAGGGGGGTGTTGGTCTGATGGACAGTGCCAGATGTTTTTCACTACTTGACACATACTCTGTGGGGTGGTGAGGGAGGGGGGTCTGAGTCATTTTATATAAGCATTTGAAGATACTGAAGCTCAAGTAGCAGTTGTGTTAGTATCGCTCTGTCCTTTGTCTTGAGCTGAAAAATTAAAAATATTCAACAATTAGCCATGGAACCGTGGACTCCTGATGAAGAGCTTATCAAACATTTAATCGCTTGGCTAATCCCCAGATTAATGCTACAGAAGGTATGTATTTTTTAACTAGAAAATAGTAGATGCTGCATGTTTTAGAGTTTAAATGTTGTCTTATAAAAGTTTAAAAATACAAGTAGTGACAGGGGGCTTATTTTCGTTTTTAAATAGAACCGCAGAGAAATCCTGAGGGGTGAGGCTGGGCTAATCCCCAGATTACTGCTACAGAAGGTATATATTTTTTATCTAGAAATAGTAGATGCTGCAGGTTTTAGAGTTTAAATGTTGTCTTATAAAAGTTTTAAAATACTGAAGTAGTGACAGGGGTTTATTTTCTGTTTTTTAAACAGCCTCACAGACAAACCCTACAGGTGTGAGAGGGAAAAAGAGATCATTACATGAACGTGATGTTTTTCAAAGGCATGGCAGAATTTCAACTGGGGTCAGTGACCAGAATACATATAGCATAACTGAACAAGATATACAACCACCCACTGAGCAATGTTTTAAGAGTCTCTGCAGCTGTAAATGAACCAAATGTGCCAATAAACATTGTACTAACTCATTTAGGAGCAGCGGCTCAAGATTTTCTGACCAAAGGTTTCAAGAAAGTGACATTGACTTGATCAATATTGGGAAAGCCTATATTTTTAAAACAATTGATTGTTTGTTTAATGCCTTGGTAATTGAGGGCAGATTATCTAGTGAGGATTACGATCATCAGCTGCTTAAATCTGAGCTTTTTTAAAAGTTCAGCTACTGTACTGAACAGTGTGCTTGGTTTAATCAATATTTCCAAATATTCGATCGAGAGAACTGAAGACTGCGTTTAGTGCAGCTCGTCATGTATAAAAATGCAGGGCTTGAGGAAAAAGCTGCCAAAACAAAGAACAAAATACAAAGTGAAAGCACAGAAGCTCTCATAAACTGAGTACAGGGTTGCATCACTAGCAAAATGAAAAAAATAACAAATGGGGTCAAAAAGAAAAATCTGGGTAAAAATAAAACAATTCGAAAGTTGATCAGAAAAGTAAACATGCTAGAAAATAGTGCAGCATAGGTTGTTACAAAATGTTACAAATGGTCTGCAGTCTGAATTAGAAACCATGATGATCAGGCTAACAAGGTGCCCCGGAGTGTATTGAAGCTGTACAGGAATATGAACGCAGTTTAAAAAATTTAATGCTACGGAATTTCATCAAAGATATAAGTTTATAAATCTAGATAAAATAAAATCTTTACAGAGGCTATTGCAGCAATGCACCAGGCTATGAAAGTTTGTTAGAGTTGTGTGAAGAGAAAACACAATATGGGGATTTATACAGGTTAGATTAAATGCTGCTTTTGAATCACTTTGTTCTCAAGAAAGACAAGTCCAAATGAACTAAATGCTGCAATCTTCTTAGATCAGATAGCTGATATGCTACAGAGCAATACTGAAGTATTATTGATTCCTCTATACATCTTGTGATACCCATCATCGAAACCACCAGGGTCGGGGGTGGGAGACGACACTGAAACCATCGTGTATAGCAGGATTTAAAAAAGTGGAGACGATACCTGATTGATTTAAATAACAGAGACAATAGTTTGTGTTTTGGGCTCATTCTCACTCTTAAATCCACATTGAGTGACAGTCAGTTGTTGAACAAGGCTAAAATATTGTATGTTGAGCTAGGTTTGTCAGAGACCAAGCCTGCTCACTTTTAGATGTGTCATAGTTTGAACGCTTTTTTTAGAGTCAAAATTAAGATTTTATATCATAATGGAGGAAACTGGCAAACATTTTCAACAGGTCCAGAAAGATTTCTAAAAATTGTTTGTATTATTACAGATGAAAACATTATTATATATCACTGATGTAAAAAAACAATTTAGGCGCACGGTACCTCTGTGAATATTGTGATGGCCTGTTGCTGGCAATATCTTGTGCACAACAGTGAAAAGTTTGTTTCACCCCATGTTGTCTCGAAAAATTGCACAGTATTTGTATCACAAATGTGAAGATCTGTAGGTCTTCAGCGTGTTTAGAAAGACATTTAGCTAGAGCTGATGGTGACAGAGGTCTTGTAAATCCATGAAACTGTGTGAATAATGTTTTGTTTTTTTACAAGGGATCTCTCATACATGTAAAATTGATTCAGTGTAGCAGATGTGGTTCTTTCATGACAGCCGACAAGCATCTGTGTTACATGTCACCACTCACAGTTGTAAAAAAGCACTGAGAAATATATAGTGTTTGATTTTGAAGCCACAGAAACGAGGGTGCACATACTAAATTTTGTGTATGCTAAGCAGTTAGATGGGAAGAGGTCCGGAATTAGGTGAAGATTGCATAAAAGATTTTGTAGGACATTTTATTGATGCCCCATTTAGACACTACACATTTATAGCTACACAATGCCAAGGCTATGACAGTTACTTTATCATTAGCCTAGCTAGTCAAGGAAAGAATTGATATTAAATTGTTTCACTGAAGGAGGAAAGTACTCTGTGTCACAGTGACATCCCTACACACACTGGGATTTATTGACAGCAATTGTTTTCTTCCTTTTAAACTAGTAAAAATCCCTGCAGCCCTTGGATTTGAGAATGAGATTGCTGAGCTACTTCCCCATTTTTTTTTTTTTTAACACACCAAGGCTAATGAAAATTATGTAGGACCCCTGCCCGATGCTCAGTTTTATGGTCCTGAATATATGTTGCCTGCAGAAAAGGGCAAAGAGTTGCATTGAAATGGTACCTAGCTAACAGACATAGAGAATTTAATCTGAAAGAGAGTTTCATCATATTGTCAGTTAGATGTTGAAATTCTTGAAAAGCCTGTGTCAGATTTTAAAATGAAGTACTGGAGATGACTAGGAAAAGTACAAAACAGTCGAGGCGATGATACCCGTGGGTATGAAACGGTATCCTTAGACCCCTTCATGCGTCACCATAGCCTCAGTTTCTATATGCGATGTACAGGTTTCTGTTTTGAAAGAATGCACTGTTGCTGTTCTCCCCCAGACAACTACAGACAATTGAAGGTACTCCACACCTGCTATTCAGTGGCTTATGTACATATCTGAGAAAAGAAAACATTTCTATTCAGCATGCGCGCTAAGGGGCTGGTGAATTTAAGATTGAGTCCGTGCTTTTTGGATGGCTATTCAGTCATAAATGAATACCCACAGCATTGGTGCAATTGTTGTTTTTTTCATGGGCTGCAACATCTGTTACTGTGGAGAAAGATAGAAACCATATGACAGGACTAGTTTTGGACAGTAGTTCATTGGACCCATGCACAAATTTCATTTTCTAAAAGACAGGGTTTTGCAGTTAGAGTATTGTGGGAACATGAATGGAAAGCAATGCAGACCACGGATCAGGGCTTGAATAATTTTTGAGGGACAGGCAGCTACCACAGCCACCTTCGAACCTAGGCAGTCACTGTTTGGGGAGAACAAATGCCATTTGTCTGTACTATAAGACACAGCCTGATGAGAAAATACACTATTATGATTTTACCAGCCTCTACCCTTTTGTTAACAAAACCAAACAGTATCCGGTCGGTCATCCTGACATCATTTATGACCATTTTGATGACCTCACTCAGTACTTTGGTTTGTCAAAAGTAAAAGTCTTACCCCAGAGGTCTTTTTCTTTCCAGTGTTGCCATCCAGGATTGTTAAAAGCTCGTGTTTACATTATCGTGCATGCATGCTGAAAATAGACTTCAAACAACATCAATGCACACGTGATGAGAGCAGTCACTTACTGGTACCTGCTGTACCGGTAAGAACTAAACAGCACTGGAAAAGGTACAAAATCATTAACATTTATGAAGTTTGGCATTTAAAGAGTCATGCACAGAGCTTTTTTGCAGATTACATCAGCTGCATCTAAAAAGGCAAGCAAGAGGCATCTGGTTTCTTCATGGGTCAAAACTGAAGAGGATAAAGTCAGGTACATACAATATTATTTTGAAAGGAAAATGTCCATTTGAACCCTGCAGCCATAACTGTTAACCCTGCAAAGAAGACAGATATCTAAACTGTTTAAATTCTCTTTGGGGTAAATTTGGGCAGAGACTAATTTGCGACAACGAAACATATTAACAGACCCACAGAAATTATTTCAATATCTTATCCGTCCCTATTTGATATCTCTTACGTGCTTTTTCATCGATGATGAACAGCTTGTTTAGCTGGAAGTATACCAGCGATCATTACACAAATTCCAATAATATCAACATATTTATAGCTAGTTTATATCGGCATATGCCAGAGTCAACTCTACAACCTGCTAGATAGGTTACAGGACAGGTGCCTTTACCACGACACAGACTCTGTCATTTTTGTGTCGAGACTGGTGACTGGGCACCCCTCTGGTGTGATTATTTAGGGAGCTGACCAGTGAAGTTCCTGCTGAGACACATTACAGAGTTCGCTCTGCAGGCCCAAAACGTACGAGTTACAGGCTGTCCAGTGGTGAGGTTGTTCTTAAAGTGAAAGGGTTTCCTCATTGTAGCCAGCAGTAAACACATTAATTTTGAAAGTCTGAAGGACCTGGTCTTTGACTATCTGGGTCCACAGATCTCTAAAGAAATTACACTGAGTCAACCCAGCATTGTTAGGAATAAAAGCAGTGGTCCTTGAAACAAAACGCTGTCCAAGACACAGAGAGTAGTTTATGACAAGCTAGTTTTACAAGACAATTTAAAACACTTCCTTCGGATACTGACTGTGAAAATGGATATCAGGTTGCAGCATCCCTTTACTTGTCTTGTTGGTTGGCCCTCTAATAGTGGGAAGAGCTTCTTTATAAAACAGTTGTTGGAACATGCTGATGCCACTTTATCACACACAAGCCTGAAAATATTGTCTGGTTCTACAGCTGTTGGCAACCTTTGTATAATGAATTGCTGTTAAAGTTCCCTCAGATTAAATTTGTGGAGGGGCTACCATGTCACTAGCTGACAATGATCTCTTACCCCTGGAAAGGTAAATTTTGTCGTTATAGATGATTTGATGGACTCTGCCTGTCAAAATAAGTGCTGGAATATGGTTTACCAAGTACAGTCATCATAAACAATTGACAATATTTTAATTGTCCAGAATGTGTTCTGTCAAGGTAAAAAAAAAGCAGGACCATCACACTAAATGCCAAATACATGATTCTGTTTAAAACCCCAGAGACAAGCTTCAGATCACAACACTAGCTAGACAAATGTATCCTGGTCAGACAAAATTTACCTTTCAGGGGTAAGAGATCATTGTCAGTAGTGACATCGGTAAGCCTCCACAAATTTAATCTGAGGAACTTTAACAGCAATTCATTATACAAAGGTTGCCAACAGCTGTAGAACCAGACAATATTTTCAGGCTTGTGTGATAAAGTATCAAGTATTCCAACAACTGTTTTATAAAGAAGTTTTCCCACTATTAGAGGGCCAGCCAACAGACAAGTAAAGGGATGCTGCAACCTGATATCCATTTTCACAGTCAGTATCCGTAAAGGAAGTGTTTTAAATTGTCTTGTAAAACTCGCTTGTCATAAACTACTCTCTGTGTCTTGGACAGCGTTTTTGTTTCACAGGACCACTGCTTTTTATTCCTAACAATGCTGGGTTGACTCACGGTACTTCTTTAGAGATCTGTGACCCGTGATAGTCAAAGACCAGGTCCTTCAGACTTTCAAAATTAATGTGTTTACTGTTGGCTACATTAAGGGTAAACCTTTCACTTTAAGAACAACCTCACCACTGGACAGCCTGTAACCGTACGTCCTTTTGGGCCTGCAGAAACGAACTCTGTAATGTGTTCATCAGCAGGAACTCACTGGTCGCTCCCAAATAATCACTCAGAGGGGTGCCCAGTCACCCGGTTGGACACAAAATGACAGAGTCTGTGTCGTGGTAAGGCACCTGTCCTGTAACCTATCTAGCAGGTTGTAGAGTTCGACTCTGGCATATGCCGTTGTAAAACTAGCTATAAATATGTTGATATTATTGGAATTTGTGTAATGATCGCTGGTATATTTCAGCTAAACAAAGCTGTTTCATCATCATGAGAAAAGCACGAAGAGATTCGAAATAGGGACTAAGACATATTGAAATAATTTCTGTGGGTCTGTTACTATGCTCGTTGTCGGTAAATTAGCCTCCGCTCAAATTTACCCCAAAAGAGAATTTAAAAACAGTTTAGATATCTGTCTTCTTGCAGGGTTAATAGTTATGGCTTGCAGGGTTCAAATGGACATTTTCCCTTTCAAAAATAATGTTGTATGTACTGACTTTATCCTCTTCAGTTTTGACCCATGAAGGAAAACAGATGCTCTTGCTTGCCTTTTAGATGCAGCTTGATGTAATCTCCAAAAGCTCTGTGCATGACTCTTTAAAATGCCAAACTTCATAAATGTTAATGATTTGTAGCCTTTTTCCAGTGCCAGGTTTAGTTCTTACGGTATGTAGGTACCAGTAAGTGACCGTGCTCTTCATCATGTGTGATGATGTTATTTGAAGTCTATTTTCAGAGCATGCGACGATATAATGTAAACACGAAGCTTTTACCAATCCTGGATGGCAACACTGGAAAGAAAAGACCTCTAGAGGGTAAGACTTTACTTTTGCTAAACCAAAGTACTGAGTGAGGTCATCAAAATGGTCATAAATGATGTCAGGATGACCGACCCGGATACTGTTTGGTTTGTTAACAAAAGGGTAGAGGCTGGTAAAATCATAATAGTGTATTTTCTCATCAGGCTGTGTCTGTATAGTACAGACAAATGGCATTTGTTCTCCCCCAAACAGTGACTGCCTAGGTTCGAGTGGCTGTGGTAGCTGCCTGTCCTCAAAAAATTATTCAAGCCCTGATCCGTGGTCTGCATTGCTTTCCATTCATGTTCCACAATACTCTAACTGCAAAACCCTGTCTTTTAGAAATGAAATTTGTGCATGGTCCTATTGAATAACTGTCCAAAACTAGTCCCTGTCATGTGGTTTCTATCTTTCTCAGTAACAGATGTTGCAGCCATGAAAAACAACAATTAAATTCAAATTGTGGGTATTCCATTTATGACTGAATAGCCATCCAAAATCTGGACCCACCTTAAATTCACCACCCCTTAGCGCATGCTGAATAGAAATGTTTTCTTTCTCAGAATATGTACATAGCCACTGAATAGCAGGTGTGGAGTACTCTTCAATTGTCTGTGGTAGTTGTCTGGGGAGAACAGCAACAGTGCATTCTTAAAAACAGAAACCTGTACATGCCATGAACTGAGGCTATGGTGACGTGCATTGAAGAGTCTAAGGATACTGTTTCATACTCACGGTATCATCGTCTGTTTTAAAATACTATTTCCTAGTCATCTCAGTACTTCATTTCTAATCTGACACAGGCTTCGAAGAATTTCAACATCTAACTGACAATAGTGAAGTTTCTTTTCAGATTAAATTCTCTATGTCTGTTAGCTAGGTACCATTGCAAAACTCTTGCTTTTCTGCAGGCAACATATATTCAGGACCATAAAACTGAGCATCGGGCAGGGTCCTACATAATTTTCATTAGCCTTGGTGTTAAAAAATGGGGAAGTAGCCTTTAGCAATCTCATTCTCAAATCCAAGGGCTGCAGGGATTTTGCTAGTTTAAAGGAAGAAAACAATGGCTGTCAATAAATCTGAGTGTAGGGATGTCACTGTGACACAGAGTACTTTTCTCCTTGTGTGAGCAATTTAATATCAATTCTTTCCTTGACTAGCTGGCTAATGATAAAGTAACTGTCATAGCCTTTGGCATTGTGTGCTATAAATGTAGTGTCTAAATGGGGCATCAATAAAATGTCCTACAAAATCTTTTATGCAATCTTCACTTCAATTCCCAGGACCTCTTCCCATCTAACTGCTTAGCATACACAAAATTTGGTATGTACCCCGTTTCTTGTGTGGCTTCAAAATCAAACACTATATATTTCTCAGTGCTTTTTACAACTGTGAGTGGTGACATGTAACACAGATGCTTGCCGGCTGTCATGAAAGAACCACATCTGCTACACTGAATCAATTTACATGTATGAGATCCTTGTAAAAACAAAACATTGTTCACACAGTTTCATGGATTTAGAAGACCCTGTATCACCATCAGCTCTAGCTAAATGTCTTTCTAGGCACGCTGAAGACCTACAGATCTTCTTACATTTGTGACAAGATACTGTGCCAATTTCTTTTTCGAGACAACATGGGTCTAAATAAACTTGCACTGTTGTGCACAGATATGATTCCCCTTATGGCTGTAGGCTACATCACAATATTCACAGAGGTACCCGATGCGCTTATGAATTTTTTACATCAGTGATGCCATAATAATGTTTTTCATGTAATAATACAAACAGTGTTTTAGGAAATCTTTCTGGACCTGTTGAAAATATTGCCAGTTTCCTTCATTATGATATAAAATCTTAATTTTGACTCCTAAAAGCGTTCAAACTGTGACACATCACTAAAAGTGACAGGGCTTTGGTCTGACAAACCTAGCTCAGCATACAATATTTAGCCTTGTTCAACAACTGACTGTCACTCATATGTGGATTTAAGAGTGCGGAATGGAGCCCCCAAAACACAAACTATTGTCTCTGTTATTTAAATCAATCAGGTATCGTCTCTTTTTGTAAAATCCTGCTATACACGATGGATTTCAGTGTCGTCTCCCCCACCCCGACCTCTGGTGGTTTCTGATGGTGGTTATCACAAGATGTATAGAGGAATCAGTAATTACTTCAGTATTGCTCTGTAGCATATCAGCTATCTGATCTAAGAAGGTTGCAGCATTTAGTTCATTTGGACTTGTCTTTCTTGAGAACAAGGGTGATTCAAAGAAGCAGCATTTAATCTTACCTGTATAAAATCCCCATATTGTGTTTTTCTCTTCACTGTCTAACAAACTTTCTATAGCCTGGTGCATTGCTGCAATAGCCTCTGTAAAAGATTTTATTTTTATCTAGATTTATAAACTTATCTTTGATGAAATTCTGTAGTAAATTTTTCAGCCTACGTTCATATTCCTGTACAGCTTCAAATACACTGTAGGGGCGCCCTGTTAGCCTGATCATCATGGTTTCTAATTCAGACTGCAGACCATTTGTAACATTTTGTAACAACCTATGCTGCACTATTTTCCTAGCATGTTTTACTTTTCTGATCAACTTTTTTCGAATTGTTTTATTTTTACCCAGATTTTTCTTTTGACCCCATTTATAGTTTTTTTTCATTTTGCTAGTGATGCAACCCTTGTACTCAGTTTATGAGAGCTTCTGTGCTTTCACTTTGTATTTTGTTCTTTGTTTTTGGCAGCTTTTTCCTCCAAGCCCCTGTACTTTTCATACATGACGGCTGCACTAAACGCAGTCTTCAGTTCTCTGATCGAACATTTGGAAATATTGATTAAACCAAGCACACTGTTCAGTACAGTAGCTGAACTTTTAAAAAGCTCAGATTTAAGCAGCTGATGATCGTAATCCTCACTAGATAATCTGCCCTCAATTACCAAGGCATTAAACAAACAATCAATTGTTTTAAAAATATAGGCTTTCCCAATATTGATCAAGTCAATGTCACTTTCTTGAAACCTTTGGTCAGAAAATCTTGAGCCGCTATACTAAATGGGTGTACAATGTTTATTGGCACATTTGGTTCATTACAGCTGCAGAGACTCTTAAAACATTGCTCGTAGGTGGTTGTATATCTTGTTCAGTTATGCTATATGTATTCTGGTCACTGACCCCAGTTGAAATTCTGCCATGCCTTTGAAAAACATCACGTTCATGTAATGATCTTTTCCTCTCACACTTGTAGGTTTGTCTGTGAGGTTGTTTAAAAAACAGAAAATAAACCCCTGTCACTACTTCAGTATTTTAAAACTTTTATAAGACAACATTTAAACTCTAAAACTGCAGCATCTACTATTTCTAGATAAAAATAAATACCTTCTGTAGCAGTAATCTGGGGTTAGCCAGCCTCACCCCTCCAGGATTTTCTCTGCGTTCTATTTAAAACAGAAAATAAGCCCCTGTCACTACTTCGGTATTTTAAAACTTTTATAAGACAACATTTAAACTCTAAAACCTGCAGCATCTACTATTTCTAGATAAAATAAATACCTTCTGTAGCAGTAATCTGGGGATTAGCCAGCCTCACCCCTCCAGGATTTCTCTGGGTTCTATTTAAAACAGAAAATAAGCCCCCTGTCACTACTTGGTATTTTAAAACTTTTATAAGACAACATTTAAACTCTAAAACATGCAGCATCTACTATTTTCTAGTTAAAAATACATACCTTCTGTAGCATTAATCTGGGATTAGCCAAGCGATTAAATGTTTGGATAAGCTCTTCATCAAGAGTCCACGGTTCCATGGCTAATTGTTGAATATTTTTAATTTTTCAGCTCAAGACAAAGGACAGAGCGATACTAACAACTGCTACTTGAGCTTCAGTATCTTCAAATGCTTATATAAAAATGACTCAGACCCCCTCCCCTCACCACCCCACATGCAAGTATGTGTCAAGTAGTGAAAAAACATCTGGCACTGTCCATCAGACCAACACCCCCTCTCCCCATTCTCTCCAAGGGGGCTATATAAGACCCTATGCTAGTCAATGTAGGCTTTTGTTTCTCACTTCCTCGACAGCTGGAAGGCATTAAAATGCCTTTCTGCTAATAGGCTGGTCACAGTCTAATTAAAACAGATGATTTTTATCAATCTTAAAACACAGAGGCTGTGGAGTGCAAGCCTAAGTTATGCTTTGAAAGTAAAACAGAAATTTTGTCTTTTAAACAGCTGCATCCTTTAAATTAGTAATTGTAAAACTGCTTGCCTACCACTAATCAGAATATAAATCTTTGTAACATATCATTTATTTTTCTATTTAGTACTACATGGCTTTTTAATTTTTTGATAATGTAACTATAGACATATTTTTTTCTATTTAGTACTACATGACTTTTTAATTTTTTGATAATGTAACTATAGGCATTTTGCAACAAAAGCATAAAGCTACTTTTTTACAGACCCTGTAATCCCAAAAATTTTGAGACACGTTTCCAAAGAGAATCAATAGGCCTTTGTAGCCATGGCTGTGTAAATGAACAACAGATGTTTTGTCACGTCTTAGCAGACAAAGACCCCTACCACACAACCAACAGGCCCGTGAGCTCCAAAAGGTCCATCTATATTTTAAACATCCACAAAAGCATTGCTTTTCCCACGTGCCTAATGAGGGACGGACACATACACACACACACACACACACACACACACACGCACAAAAAGTGTGTATTTTTTTTGCAACGACTCTAAGCAAAGCTGTATATACGTTTTTAAGACTGTGTGCTTTAAAATTATTTTTGAAAGAGAAACATTATCATTTTACATTCTGTCTTTTCTTTGTAAGATATCATTTTTTCAAAACATTATAAATATCACACACATTTCATTTCAGCCTTCTCCTTGATACTACACAGAGCTGAGGGGGGTGAACTATAGGTATGTGTATTCCTTTTTTCTTATATAGTTTTATTCTTTCTAATTCATGGCAAAAGTATAATTAGTTTTTAGCGATTGTTGCAATGCTATCCAGAGAAAACTGCTGAACCATCTTATTTACACAGAGGTCCCCCGTTTTAGCTTATAAATGTTACATGTATACATAAAGCTATCCTTTTGATGCAAGTCTGACACAGTCCTACAGATGCATGTTAAATAATTTTGTATACTGTTACAAAAACAGAAAAAAGGGGTACTCACACAGGCAGATGAATTCCCCTCGGGGGTGGGGGTCTCCACACAGATCTGTGACATCTCTGCCGATCAGGTTCCCTCCTAGATACTTCTTTCTGAAAATATCCTAATCAAAAACACACATGCCCCTGCAGTTATACAATAGGCCTACAGGGTCACACACACTACATAAACACTAACTGATTTTTGGGGTGGAAGGAGCACGGTGATGAAGAGGGACAGGGTTCGAGCCAGGATGGTGGGGGTGCAGGAGAAAGGAGGGGACGCAGGAGTTCAACCTAGCATGGCGGGACTCGGGTTCGAGACAGGATGGTCTGGCAGGGGCTCAAGGAGTGTACGAGAATGAGGGTGGGGGGCAGGGGTTCAAGCCAGGATGGTGGGAGTGCAGGAGACAGGAGGGGACGCAGGAGTTCAACCTAGCATGGTGGGACTCGGGTTCGAGACAGGATGGTCTGGCAGGGGCTCGAGGAGTGTACGAGAATGAGGGGTGGGTGACAGGGGTTCGAGCCAGGATGGTGGGAGTGCAGGAGACAGGTGGGGATGCAGGAGTTCAACCTAGCATGGTGGGACTCGGGTTCGAGACAGGATGGTCTGGCAGGGGCTCGAGGGTGTTACGAGAATGAGGGGTGGGTGACAGGGGTTCGAGCCAGGATGGTGGGAGTGCAGGAGACAGGTGGGGATGCAGGAGTTCAGCCTAGCATGGTGGGACTCGGGTTCGAGACAGGATGGTCTGGCAGGGGCTCGGTGTCCGAGAAGGAGGCGTAAGACACTTACAAAATGGTGCTGTTGGTCATTTTCCTGTGCAAGGGGCGGGGCACTGGGGTTGAGCAGCATGTCATTTTCCAAAGGGGCTGGACATGGGTTGAATCGTGTCATTCCTGCGCAAAGAGCGGGCGCAGGTTTGAGGTTGCATCCTTCCGCCAGAAGTGGGCGGGGCTAGCGCATTTTAGGGAGGGACTTCCGGTTTAACAATGGGCGATTCTGATTGGTCCGTTTTAGGCCACGCCCACCTGTCAAATGACGTGGCACGCGCTGATTGGCTGAAATTTAACATTTGACGAGATATATGAACTTATACTACTACCATTTGGTAATAGTAAGAATAATAACAGTAACACCCCTATTAAAATGAATCCACCATACTGTCAGATATGACCTGAGGGTCAAACACCCCCCAACAGGGTTCAAAAATGCATCACAACTAGAGTGAAAAGGCACCCATCCATACAGGTATCTAGCAGAGATGCTGAGGTCATTGGTTCTGGAAGGGGAGGCAGGAAGGGAGAGTTAAGAATATTGAAGAATACCTTGGAAGAAGGTACAGTTATATAAGAACTTACCGCAGCAGTAGATCGAGAGAAACTCTTGCAGCAGGTAATGACATGTAGGACTAATGCCACCTGGAGGCAGCTCATGGCAAAAACTTTTCCAGCAGTACCTAGGGAACCACCCACCTCATGTCAGCTCCACCCCAACATCCCATCCAGTATATAGCAGGCAGCAGTCCCATCATGCTCCAGTTCTTGGATGCTGGAACGGCAGATCTTGCATAAGGCAGCAATAGAGGAATACAAGCGGTCCACACTTCCCTTGCCAAACAAAAGGAGTCAGCATGGCCAATGCAGTAAGAGCCTAATCCTCAGGGGATGGAGGGAAGGAAAATTATACCTGCTGCAAGAGCTTTTCTTGAATATCTACTGTTACGGTAAGTTCTTACGTAACTGTACTATTTTACTTCGAAAGGAAGCTCTTGCAGCAGGTAAGAAAACATTACTCACCATAGTAATGTTTCTTCTAATGGAGTCTTGCTGTATTCTGACATAATGCAGTTAGCCCCAGCACTTGAACTGCCCCAGGAGAGGAAAGTTAACTCTATGCAGAAACATAGAACATTTAACTCAAGCTCTGTTTTCAAACCTCTGCCTGTGGTACTTCCCAGTGCAACCGTCAGATTCTTACGAGCAAACTAAGTAAGTACTATAGTATGGAAATTGTTCAAAACATATAGCCAAAGGGCAAAGGGCAAAAGATTTTGTGGGTCCAAAAAAACTCAAATCGAGAACCCAAGAAGGAAAGGTAGAGACAATATTTAACTATAAAAACATAAGAAAAGTAACAATAACACCTACCCCACCCAAGAGGGAGGGTACAAGGAGGTGCACCCCTGAGGTGCAACACTGTACCTGTCAGCCCACTTCCCAAAAACTAGGTTCTGAGAGGGGAGACCGGGGGGCTCAGAATACAGCAAGACTCATTAGAAGAAACATTACTATGGTAAGTATTTTTTCTTCAAACAACACAAAGTCTTGCTGTATTCTGACATAATGCAGACTACCAAGCAGTTCCCTATGGAGGGGGGAATGCAGGACCTACTTTGGGAACAGGCTCTGCAGTACTGTTGTGCCAAATCTAGCATCACTCCTAGCCTGGATGTCCAGGGAGTAATGCTTGGTGAATGTATGTACTGTTTTCCAGGTGGCTGCTTTACAGATCTCTAACAAGGGTATATCTCTGGCCGCAGCCAGAGTAGCAGCTGTACCCCTAGTGGAGTGAGCCCTCAGGCCTGAAGGGGGTGTTCTACCCAATTTGTTATAGCAGAATTATATGCAAGAAACAATCCACCTGGCAATAGTTCTTTTAGTGGCAGGCTTACCTTTCCCCACTTCACCATAAGTGAGAAACAGTTGAAGACAGTCATTTCTGTGTGCCTTAGTATGCTCTATGTAGTAGCTAAGAGCCATTTTAACATCCAAACTGTGCAATCTTCTTCCTCCTGAAGAGGAATGGTCAGTGAAAAACACAGGGAGAGATATTGATTGGTTCAGATGAAAATCCGATACCACTTTAGGCAAGAACCTATTGGTTCTTAGGACCACTTTATCCCTATGGAAGGATATGAAGTCAGGTTCAACTGACTGCCTGTAATTCACTGATCTGCCTGGCAGAAGTAATAGCTACCAGGAGAACAGTTTTCCAGGTCAAGTACTTCAATTCAGCCAAAGCCATAGGCTCAAAGGGTGACTGCATAAGCTGAGCAATGCAGACATTAAGATCCCAAGTCGGAATAGGCTCCCTAAAGGGAAGGTTAATGTGAACCAGGCCTTTGAAAAACTTCCCAAAACAGGATGAGATGCCAGGGAAGAGCCCTTTCCTGAAGAAAGAAATGCAGAGACAGCTGCTAGATGAACCTTCAAAGTGGCAG
Source organism: Neoceratodus forsteri (assembly GCA_016271365.2). NCBI lineage: Eukaryota > Metazoa > Chordata > Ceratodontiformes > Ceratodontidae > Neoceratodus > Neoceratodus forsteri. The sequence goes on from CM057458.1 coordinate 340,554,467, forward strand.
GCTTAAGGCCTAGACTATTCAAATTAACTAGATAATCTAGGGTTGTGGAAATGCCTGCAGAATCAGGCACAATACCTTTCTGAGAGCACCAAATACTGAACCTCTTCCACTTGGATTGTAAGTTTTTCTAGTGGAAGGTTTCCTGGAGACCTTCAGAATATCCAGAACTCCCTGAGAGATGTAGTGCTGCATATTCTAACTCTTCAAGAGCCAGGCCTTGAGGTTGAGAGACTGGAGATTGGGTACCAGATCCGCTCCTGGGAGGAGGAGAGAAGATTGTATCTCCTGGGAAGAGACACGGGATGTGACACAGCCAGGAGAGTAGTAGAGGATATCAAGGTTGTCTGGCCTAATCTGGAGCCACCAGTATCACTGCGCAGGGTTGAGTTCTTATCTTGATCAGAACTCTGAACAGAAGAGGGAAAGGCATAGAGAAACCTGCCCTTCCAGTTCAGAATGAGGGCATCCTGGGGAACTGTTCCCAGGACTGGAGTTCTGCAACAGAACAGAGGAAGTTGATTGTCTGGTGCTGCAAATAGATCCATCTCTGGACTGCCCCCCCAGGAGAACATGATCCTCAGAATGTGAGGATTCAGGGGCCATTTGTGATGTCCTTGTGAAATCCTGCTCAGGACATCTGCTAATGCATTGTCTTTCCCTGGAAGATGAACTACCAGGGAAGTCTGAAAGGAATAGGTCAGAGACCAAATCTTCATGGCCTCTGTGCACAAGGCCATGGACCGAGTGCCTCCCTGCTTGTTGATGTACCACATTGTGGTAGTGTCTGTCCTGACTTGGACCACCTTGCCCTTGATTGAATGTGAGAAGATCTGAAGGGCTAGGAAAACTGCCCTGAGTTCCAGAAGGTTAATATGAAGAAGAGACTCCTGCAGGGACCAGATCCCCTGAGCTGTCAGGGCTCCCAGGTGGGCTCCCCAGCCTAGGAGAAAAGCATCCGTAGTCAGAATTACTGATGGAACTTGAGGGAAAAATGGAACCCCTTGTCTGAGTTTGTCCTGGTCCAGCCACCACTGGAGAGCTTGTACCAGAATCCAGGTCACTGGAATCAGTTTGGTGAGAGTCTCCCTTCTCTGCGACTAAAAGGACTTAGATGGAACAGAGTGTCCCGCATCTGAAATCTGGCTCCCTGAACCACTGCAGTGAAGGCTGCCATGTGGCCCAGGAATTGGAGGAACTGTCTCGCTGGAAGAGAAACCTGAGGCCAAAAGGAGGAAGCAAGGCCTACTAGGGCCTTCAGCCTTGCCAGGGGAAGGAAAGCTTTTGCTTGGATAGTATCCAATTCCACTCCTACGAAGGCGAGAAGCTGTACTGGTTATAGTACAGATTTTGGCAGATTGAGGAGAAACCCCCAGAGAACTGAGCAAGTCCTGAGTGGTTTGCAGAGCTGACCTGACCTGGTCTGATGACTGCCCTACCAGGAGCCAGTCATACAGATATGGAAAGATGGTGATACCCTATCTTCTGATGTAAGCCACCACTACTGCAAGGCACTTTGTGAACACCCTTGGAGCTGATGTTGGGCCAAAAGGCATGGCCCTGAACTGATAATGGCCTGAAGGCAACTCGAACCTGAGGTGTTTTCTGTGGGAGCACCTGATAGGGATATGGAAGTAGGCATCCTTGAGGTCCAGTGATGCTAGTCAATCTCCTGGCCTTAAAGAGGGAAGGATTATTCCCAGAGTTACCATTTTGAATTTGGGCATTGATATGTGTTTGTTCAAATACCTTAGATTCAGGATGGGTCGCCACTCCCCTGTTTTCTTTGGGGTAAGGAAGTACCTGGACTACAGGCCATTTCCCCCGTTTTGAGTAGGAACCTTCTCTATGGCTCAGAGTCAGAAGAGAGGAAACCTCTGCCTCTAGGGCAAGGGTTTCTGAAATTGATGCAGGTGGAAAAGACTTGGCCCTCCTTTCTGGGTACCTATTGAAGCTGAGGGCCAGTCCCTGACTTACTACTTCCAGGACCCACTTGTCTGAGGTAAGAGACTTCCAGGCCTGAAAGTAGTAAGCCAGCCTGCCTCCTACTGGGATTGGGGAGTCGACCCGGGCTGACACCTCAGGGTGTCGGCTTGGTAGGAGCCTTAGACTGGGAGGAGGAAGCAGCCCTGCTCATCCCCCTTCTACCCCTCCCTCAGAAAACCCCCCTTTGTGGGTAAGAGGAGGCGGCCTATGCTTGGTAAAAAAAGCCTGTGAAAGGGCCTGCCCCCGGACTGCTGCTTTTGAGGAGTGTCTTGCCTTTCCTTGGCCTGTGCACTCCTGTAAGTGGTCCTATATTCATCCATTTCTTTCATGTAAGCCTCTGCTGCTCCCCAAACAGAGAGTTACCAACTACAGGAAAATCCATAGCCTTAGACTGGGTGTCCTGTGACAGGCTAGTACATCTGAGCCAAGCATGCCTTCTGAGAGACACAGATGTAGCCATGACTCTGGATGCCACATCGTTGGAGTCCACAGTAGCATGACATTGTACTTTGGATGTCAATTCCATCTGCAGCCACCTCCTCCAGCTCTTTGGCTAGCTGGGGGTAGGCCTTTTTAGCCAGTTCCAGAACTGTATCCCACCTGGACTTCTGGTACCTTGCTGTATAGGCCATATAGTTTGCCTGCCTGAGTCCCAAAGAGGATGCCAAGTATAGTTTTTTGGCCATGGCATCAACTTTCCTGGAGTCCTTGTCTAGCGGGTGTGAAGCCAAAGAAATGTTTGCCCTGTCACAGGCTGCAGCCTGCACTACCCCAACATGGCTGCTATGTGAATAAAGGAACTCCACAGCTGAGCCTGATAACATGCATCCCCTGTCCATTCTTTTATCTACAGGAGGTAAAGAGTTAGGAGTCTGTAGAATCTTTTGTGTCCGTTTCCCCAAGGACTTATGAAGAGGGAAAGACAACCTTTTGGACTCTGGGATGTCCATCATCTCCACGAAATCAGGCTCCTCTTCCTCCTCAGCAGCTTCAACCATAGGGAGCTGGAGGGTTTCGGCCACCTTCTTGTAAAACAAGAAGTGTGAAGGGGACTCAGAAAGCCTGGGAGGGGAGACATCCGAGGGCCTGTCTGGAGAGATGTCCTGTTCAAAGGGCACATCCAGACCCCCCTGGTCGTCATCATCGGAATAATCTTCGTCTCCCTCCCACTCCTCATAGAAAGCATCTGGATAGCAATCTGAAGGAGCCGGTTCCAACCTAACCGGCGGTGCCAGTTCAGATGAAACCGGACGAAGAGATTGGACAATGCTAATTGCTTTGGCTATCTCATCTGCGGTTGGAGTATGTGGTACTGGATCCGAACCGGCAGACTTGTTTCTTTTATGATGGCATTGACCCCTCAGAGTCACCGCCCCTTTTGCCTGAGGAGGTATCGCCTAGGTCAGTTGGCACCTCCTCAGGTTCGGCCACAACCGAACCGGGCTGGCCATCCAGATCCATGGACTTCTCTGCCTCCCTTTCCTCCAACCTACTCAATCTTTTTTCTAGAGTGGTTTTGGGAAAGTTTTTATAAATTTGGCAGTCTAACTGGAGGTGGTCAAACCCCAGACAAACAGATGAGGTGGGGGTCGGCCTTGGCAAAGGCCTCCCCATGCTCAGTACAGTGTTGAAACCCAGTGGGACCGGTTTTCTTTTTGGGTTTGTCAGACATTGCCAAGCTACCAAAATTACCCTATAGAAGCTTTCAAACCAGGCAATATCAACCGATCGGTAACAACCATGTTACGGGTTTGGAAACTAACAGAGAAAAGGCCTGGTTCTTTTGAGACTGATCGGTACCAGAACACCACTCTAATCCCAGAAAATATTACTTTAAATTAACAGAAAACACAAGGTCAGTTCCTAACCGGACCAACCAGAAAGAAACCGAAGAAACAAACAATTTCCAGAAGTTGTTTAAAAGAAAATACAGTCACTACCTGTACCATAGACAGAGGCTGGAAATATGAAAAACAATAAAAGAATTGGTTTTAAACAGGACACTTTACTTTTACCGAACAGAGCAGAGGAAATCTCCAGACCGACTTCACCGTTAGGCAGAGTAAAGAATCTGACTGTTACACTGGGGAGTACCACAGACAGAGGTTTCAAAACAGAGCTCGAGCTCAACATTCCATGCTTCTGCATGGAGTTAACCTCCCTCTCCGGGGCAGTCCAAATGCTGGGGATGACTGCATTATGTCTGAATACAGCAAGACTTCATGTTGTTTGAAGAGCCCTTTCCTGCTGAAAGGAATGCAGAGACAGCTGCTAGATGAACCTTCAGAGTGGCAGACCTAAAGCCTAGACTATTCAGATGAACTAGATGTAACCCCCAGGTGGCGCGATCCCAAGGGCTACTACCCCTGCCTGCTTGACTACTGACAGGTTGAGGGGCCTAGGTTCTATGTCGGGTGCCTCCACCCAGAGGTCATGGTTTGTAGTGGTTAGACTAGCTTGATCACAGCCCTCTGGGACACCATTACCCCCCTTTGGTTCCCTCTAGTGGCTCACACAGTACACCGGGGTTATAGCCCCAATACCCCACGTTTACACACTGTTCACTCATATAGATACCACTTACCCTCGAGACTGATTTAGCTGCACGTCTCTGAGGACCCCCAGTAAAGTAAGATTAATCAACATACACAGCAAAACAATACTGTTTCTATAAGTATCACCACCACAGACAGCATATAGTACAACAACAAATCTGATTTATTTAGGGGACAGTAACACGGGAGGGGGAAATCAGGTTAATTAGTGGCATTAAATCTCAGTACTGTGAACACATACAGGGTCTGAAAAGTCACACTCTAGGTACCCAGGTTGGGGGGAGGGGGGGCTAGACAGATCCGTTGCCCGGCAGGTGCAAACGGATAGGGCCCTGTATAAGAAAATATATGCACAACACCCAATTGTAATCCGGAGCTGGAGGGCTCAGTACATGAAACAGTGAAACAACAAGAATTAGATGACACTTGTGATTTAAAAACAAGCTGCAGGGGAATACCCCGATTTGTACTCAACTCCCAAGCTGAGGATCGGATGGAGAATGTCCCTCTGGATTACCAGAAGAGCAGGGCATGAGGACAAGGTCCTTGTGACTGGACCCCACTGCAGTTGATAGCAAATGGATATAGTCCGAATTAAGCTGGGGTTCACTTCCAGCTTCAGCACACAATTCACTGTACAGGGGATTTGAAATAGCGATTCCCCACAAGCACTACGCACATTTATATGTAAAAGGAAAGTACTACACAAGGCAGGCTGCTCCTCGATACCTATCGCAATTACTGCAAAATACCCGGGAGTACACACAGCAGCTTCAGTTCCTGACAGACCGAGTGCGATTCAGCAATTTCTCTAGTCTTCTACAGCGTGAGCCTGGTTTCCACACTTTTAGTGCTTCTTTCTCCTCACAACTCTGATTCAGTCCAAACTGGCACTCACAAAGGCTGCAGACCGAAACTCAGGGCCTCACATGTGCTTCCCCTGCGAAACTATACACCTCAGAAGCACACAGGTCCTTCTCCCTTCACTGCAACAACTGATCTGTTCTTTCCAGTCACAGAGCAGGGCATTTCCTTTAGCTCCACACTATTCTGTTGGCTAATTCAGCTGTCACTCACAATAAGACTCCCTCTGTTGGTAGAAAAAGGCGCCAAGGTCAAAACTACATTTCCCAGAGTCACTGCCCATACAATCCCCTTGTGGCTGGCTCAAATTAAGAGTCTAAGTTCTGATTCGTCCACAGGCTCCATTTTAGGGCTCCCTTTACCCAATTGGCCCAGCACAGCAGTTTAGGTCTAAAATGGAGAGGTAACACACACAGTCCCAGCTGCAACAAAGGCAGGTTAGGCAAACTACAATTTTGCTAATGCCATAAATGATTACAGGCAAACAGTTACAGCTTTCAGATGGGCTCCCTTTGCACCTTCAGCGACCACAAATTTGCACGACTACTCCGCAGCTCGGGCAGGATTCGAGCATTAAATACACAGTCCCCCCCATACAAACTAAGTCAGCAAGCAGACAGCTCTTAAAGAGACAGTATGTGGAGGCTCAAATAGCACTCACCTGCAACCACAGTTAAGCAGCTCAGATGCCGAACACCACCCAGGCTTGGAGCATTCAGGCAAGCTCCTGGAAGACTTTTGGGAACCCCCATTTGCAGTTGGGTTACACCCTTCCTGGCCTGGAAAAACTTGGCGTCTGCGTCAAATAAGTACCCCCATAAGTTTCAATACAACCATATATATATTTACATCAGTATCACATTAGGCTTATACATGTAATTATCAGTCAACATATCACCTTACCAGAAACACATTTCTGAAACTTTTCAGTACAGCACTTTTTCACAGTATTATACACACATTGTACCGTAACTCAGGTTATTACCTCCTGCACATGAAACCTGAAGAGGGGGCCCTTCCCTATTAGCTAACTTTGGGCCGGACAGGGCAGGGGCACCATACCTAGAGGGCAACACAAGTAACTTGGAGTTAACACTGATGTTCAGTTTGGGCAATGAGCTCGGGGACACATATACTCCTTTATGGACAACATTGAGAGGCAAGTCCACAGGCCTCCCAGGGGAATCACAACTGAGGTGCACCACAGGCTTTACAGATCAATCAGTCTTTCTAGGGGGAACTGTTACAGTCTCTGCACTCTGAGCCTCGTTTTCAGCATTGTCCTCGCTTGCCAAGGGAGTCTCCCTTGGGGTAGAGAAGCTGGAACTTGGGGCACTTTCAGCTCCAGGAATTACAATCTCCGAGTCCGCAACACTTGGCTCACATGGGGAGCTTTCGGACACTGGCTGTGGACCGTCAGGGCACTCAAAATACTCTTGTTCTGGTATATCACCAGCCTGTTCCAGTCCATCATTTTCCTCCTCTGAAAGCTCAAACAGTTCAACCATACACAATGATTCCTTATCATCCAACTTGATGCTTTGAACTTCGCTTTCTGAGAGCATTGGCTCCAGGGACAAAGCTGGGGGCTTAGACAGTCCAGAAGGCCCAACTTCATCTCCAGGATTGACAAGGGGATTGCCCCAAAACAATTGACTTAGTTCATAAGAAGGGTAGTATTCAAAGCCATACTCACTTTCCTCTGACAGACTGACAGTCATTTTCAACTGGGACTTGTTGTGGGGAACACTAACTCAGCTTCTGTAGGTGCAGACTTTCTTGATTTTTTCTTAGCAGCAGCTCTAGTCACTGGTCCAGAGGGGGCATTTTCTGGGGGCTCAGACTCGATCAAGATTTGTCCAATGGGCAGTAAATGATTTCTATGCATTGTTTTAACATCTTTTGTATTATGCTCAGGCCTTACTTTATACACAGGCAGATCATCTAGTTTGCCCTCTACAATGTGAGGGAGATGGTGCCATCTGTCAGCAATCTTGTGTTTGCCATGCAGTCCCAGATTTCTTAAAACCCGATCTCCCTCCTGGAGTTCCTGTGCTTTCACCTTTTTATCATACCTTTCTTTGTTGGCCAGATTTCTTTTGGCAGCCATGGTTTGAGCCAGTTGGTACGCATGATTTAGCTGGGCCTTTAACTTTTGCACATACTGTAAATAGTTGTCAGCTTGAACCCCATCAGGAGAGACTCCAAAACACATCTACCAGCAGTCAAGCTTCTCTTCCAAACATCAGGCGGTAGGGAGAAAACCCAGTGGCATCACTTTTGGTGCAGTTGTAGGCATGTACCAGGGTGCTAATTTGTTGGATCCATCTAGGCTTCTCCTTTGGATGGAGGGTGCCTAGCATATCTAGCAAAGTGCGGTTGAAACGTTCAGGCTGTGGGTCCCCCTGTGGGTTGTAAGGGGTGGTTCTGGACTTTCGCACTCCCCACAGAGAAAGCATCTCTTTGATCAAGACAACTCTCAAAGTCTCTCCCTTGATCATAATGGATTCTTTGTGGAGCCCCATAGTGAACAAAAAGGTTTTCTACAAGCACTTTTGCCACAGTGGATGCCTTCTGGTCCTTGGTGGGGAAAGCTTGGGCATATCTCGCAAAATGGACAGTGACCACCAGCACATTACTAATATTTCTTTGATCTGACTCCAAACTCAGAAAATCAATACAGACCAGCTCCATGGGTGCAGTGGTGGTTATGTTAACAAGGGGGGGCAGCCCTCTGGGGCAAAGCTTTCCTCTGTAAGCAGCACCTACAAGTTTGAATGTGTTGCTCAACATCAGCCCCCATCTTAGGCCAATAGAATCTAGATCTAACCCAGTCAAGTGTTCTGTCTATACCAGGTGCCCCATGTGGTTGTGTAAGGACCTCAGTACTGAGTCTTGAAAGGCAGTGGGCAGCACTAGTTTGTCTATCTGTCCCCCTCTGTCTACTGTTTCTCTGTATAACAGTCTATTGATCAGTTTCAACTTAGGACTTTCCTTGTATAACAATGCAGTTCTCAAATCAGTGGAGCGTAATTTGGACACATCTTTCCCTGCATAGAGGGCTTCTAAAGCAGATTTGATCATGGGATCTCGGGATTGAACCCACTGAATACTGTCATAGTCCAGCCGAGGCAGTGCACCAATGTCTATTGCAGAAAAGTGGCAATGAGAAGCAGGCATGCAATTCTCAGAGGGTCCCAAACAATCCACCATACAGCCCACTGCATCCATGGACATTTCTTCCTCCCTGTCAAACTTCTGGCAGAGTGCTCAAATATCAGGTTCTGACAGTCTGACCCAGTCATTCCGGGGAACAGACCTCCGGGAGAGAGCATCAGCATCTATGTGGTTCAGGCCTGCTCTGTATTCAACAGCATAGTCATATGTAGATAATGCAGAAAGCCACCTATGGCCAGTGGCATCCAACTTAGCTGAAGTCTGCACATAGGTCATAGGATTATTGTCAGTTTTTACTAGTATCTTAGCCCCATACAAGTACTCGTGGAACTGGTCAACAATATCCCACTTCAAAGCTAGGAACTCTAACTTATGCATAGGATAGTTCTTTTCAGATGGGGTCGGGCTTCTACTGGCAAAGGACACTGCTCTCAGGCCATTCTCGTGGTACAATACAGCCCACAAGCCTTGCAGGCTAGCATCAGAGTGCAAGACATAGGGCTTCGCTGGATCTGCATGGGCAAGGACAGGAGCATGGGTAAGTTGATATATAATTTCATGAAAAGCAGCTTCACACTCAGGTGTCCATCTGGCTCCAAATACTTCACTGGGACAGAAATACACTCAGGCTCAGAAGAAACCTACCTCTTGTATTTTTTGTGGGTAGGAGGGTAACCATGAGTAAGATTAAGTAAAAGATGGATCACTCTTGAATAGTCCTTGATGAAACTGTGATAGTAGCCACAGAATCCCAGAAATCTTTGCAGTTCTTTTAAATTGTGGGGCTGTGGCCAGGTGGTCAAGGCCTCAACTTTACTTGGGTCGGTCTCTATTCTCTCGGTGGATACTATGTGTCCCACATACTTTACAGAGGTTTGGAAGAACTGACATTTATCGAAGGATAGTTTAAGGCCAAAGTCTTCCAGTCAGTCCAACACCTTGAATAATCTGCTCTCATGTTCCTCCAGTGAGCTGCCAAACACAATATCATCCAGCTATACCAGGCACTCTAATAAGTTCATGTCCCCCACTGCATGCTCCATCAATCATTGAAAAGTGGCTGGGGCACCCGAAATCCCTTGAGGCATCCTCATGAATTCATAGAAGCCAAGCGGACAGAGGCAGTCTTCTCACGGTCTTCTGGGGCCATCGGGATCTGGTAGTACCCATTGCAAAGATCCAGCACAGAGAACCACTTGCTATCGTTCAGGCAGTCCAAAGCATCCTGAATGTGGGGCACTGTATACTGATCAGGGATAGTTCGCTGGTTTAAAGTGCGATAATCCATGCACATCCTTACTGTCCCATTCTTTTTTTTCATTACCACGATGGGGGAAGCATAGGGGCTTCTGGATTCTTGTATTACACCAGCAGCTAGCATCTCTTGCAGATGCAGTCACATCATCTATGTCAGCAGGGGCCAGGCATCAAGACTTCTCATGAAACAGCCTTTCATCATGCAGCCGGTTGTGGTGCTCAGATCCTTGCACATATCCTACGTCCCGTTCCTTTAAAGAAAACACTTGGTCTCTCTGGGCAAGTTTTCTACCGATTCTCATCTTCCATTCAGCTGGCAACGGGGAGTCCCCAAAATCAAACAAGTTGGGCATCACTCTGTCATTCTCCCTGAACACTTGTTACTGGGTAGCACTGCAGTATCTGCACAATGTACATTAACCAGGGTGCAACCTCTATTTACTTGAATCTCTCTATCAGACACATTATGCACTTGAACCTTTACCCTTCTGGCATAAGCATGGTCTCTGGCAGGCAAAATACTTGGCTTGACCAGCAGTCCTTCCAGCAATTTCCCATCGCCTGGTGCACCCAGCATGAGTATTTCATTCTCGACATCCTTTCTGATACAGACTTCCTCCTATAAGGTACACTGGGCATTTGGTGCCAGAATCAGAGACTCAGGATCCTTCTTCGAACAATTCAACCGGTTCCTCTGGGTCCATTTTTCCAGCATCTCTCTGTGCCTCATAGGCCTTCTTGATCAAGGCCGGGATTCTCAAGCTCTACCAGTCCTTGACCCTTGTTTCTCATAACACAACCTCGCCAACCATCCAAACATATGCGCATTCGTCCCAATTAGTAGAGGTCATCACTACAGTCCAGTAGGGGGACACACTGAAGGCCAGGGTCTCTACTTGCTCTGCTACTCCAGCCATGGAAGTAGGAAAGATAGCCAAACTCTGATACACCGGAGTAGGGGTAGGCCTTCTCATTAACCCCATACATACAGTCCTTCAATGGTTGTAAGGGCACATCGACAAATACTTCAATGCCAATCCTGGAACATAATTGTCACTTGGGAGCCACTGTCCAACACAGCTCTGGTGGGCACACCATTCACTTTTACTGTAGCTTCCACTGAAGGGCCCACTATTCTCGACCAGTCTGGAGAGGCAGTAGCAAGGGCCTGGGTAGATGATCTAGCCACATAAGGATGTGAGTTAGCATTTTTGGGACCTTCACTGCGGTAATTTCGTGCACCTCTTAACCACTGTTTTGTGCTCCAAAGCTCTCCTTGTAGCCGGCTCACCACTCTCAGTCTTTCCAAGACCAGCATTCCCTCTTCATGTGCCCATCCTTCCCACAATTATGGCAAAATATGTCTGCTGAAGTTTGGAGTGACCAAGGCATCACATTGGGGGCTGCAGCATTGGTACTATCAATAGAAAACCTTGATGCCACCTCAGCCAGCAGTGGGTTGGACATTTGGAGACATCTCTTCAGTTCCCTCACTTCCATAGTCAAGACATCACGTTTCAAACTGTTGTCAACATGAGGTGCCTGGTTAGGCACCCCCACCCCCACAGCAGAAGCAGTCAGGCAAGTATCAGTGCCCGTACTAGTAGGAGCGGCCTTCATGATGAGACACTTACTTTCCTAATCTCCCTCAGCAGTTCACCCCATGGTGGCACATCGGTAGCCATCCCTCTCTGGCTGGGCCCCCCTTAGCTGACATTTGGGTCTCTGGTTCTGTCATGTGATTTTGGTGATTCCAGACCAGTGTCTGACCCCGCACCTGCAGCAGGGGATGTAGCAGCTACGACTGCACAGGGGTCTGAAAAAACCTTCCTCCTCAACTTCTCATACCTCCTTCATCAACACATGGAAAGGCAAGGGACTAGATTTCCTTTGATGCAGTTGCAATTTGAGCAACGCCCAGCTAGAGTGCGGGCAGGCAGAGTATATGATCCAGTCTTCCGGTCCACTTAGCTAGAGGTCCAACCCCTTTCGAAAATGGTTTGCAAGATTCCTCTAATCGATCCATATAAGCAGATAATTCCCTGGCTTTTGTCTAACATCTTTAAGCTTCCATTTCAAGGCCTCAACACTAGTGGTGCCTCCAAATACATTTTCAAGGCAATTAGGTACTCTTGGGCTTTGGTGTCAGGGTCAGAGACCCTCAGGAAGCGAAAATGCGTTGGGCGGTCTGAGAGCTCTCCCCAATGAGCCCTTTTTCTGCTGTGGAGCATTGCCAGTCTTGCACCACAAGGGTAGCAGAGTCTATCAGGTTTCAGATCGACCTCCCATTTGGAGTAGGGTGGATGCCAGAGAATACTTTGAGCTTGCGCTATGAGTTATGTCTAATGGCAGGTACAAACATAGGGGCTAGCACTGGCACAGAAGGAGAGGCAATAACAGGTGCTGGAGGGGGGAGGGTGTTGGGGGAGGAACGCCCCCAGGTGGCAATAATAGTTTCTTTAAATCCTCCACAGTTTTCCCCTCCTCCAGCAACAATTTAGCAAATTTCTCCTCAAAAGTTTCAGATAGTGTGGGGGGGGGGGGTCATTCCCCCCGGGTCTTTACTGTCCTTAGTTATCACTCTCCAGGCAATGAGGGCTCCGTCTGGGGTAATAGTCTGTGGCACTTTGGAGCTATCTATGGGGTCCTGATACTCTACTAGGGCCATGAAAGTGTGGGTGAGCAAATCAGCATGTGACCCACCACACAGAGTTTGTAAACCTTCCACCTTGGAATGTACTCCTGTACAGTGTCCGTATTGATATCCAGGGGATGTCCAGGATAACCATAGCATTTGAAGTCGATCTCCTCCCAGTACACCACTCCACCAACCGGTGCACAGCCACTTCTGTGGGTACCTATTTATTTTTTAACAGTGGTTCATAAATGTGGCCACTAGAGAACAAAATCCCAGTGGTGAGCCTCCAAAATGTAACCCCAGGTGGCGCTATCCCAAGGGCTACTACCCCTGCCTGTTTGACTACTGACAGGTTGAGGGGCCTAGGTTCTATGGCGGGTGCCTCCACCCAGAGGTCAGGGTTTGTAGTAGTTAGACTAGCTTGATCACAGCCCCCGGGACACTGTGACCCCCTTTGGTTCCCTCTAGTGGCTCACACATTACACCAGGGTTACAGCCCCAATACCCCACGTGTACACACTGTTCACTCATATAGATACCACTTACCCTTGAGACTGATTTAGCTGCACATCTGAGGACCCCCTGTAAAGTAAGGTTAATCAACATACACAGCAAAACACAATACTGTTTCCATAAGTACCACCACCAGACAGTATATAGTATAACAACAACAAATCTGATTTATTTAGGGAACAGTAACACGGGAGGGGGAAATCAGGTTAATTAGTGGCATTAAATTGCAGTACTGTGCACACATGCAGGGTCTGAAAAGTCACACTCTGGGTACCCAGGTTGGGGGAAGGGGGGCTAGCCAGGTCCGTTGCCCGGGGTTTGCCGGCAGGTGCAGACAGATAGGGCCCTGTGGAAGAAAATATATGCACAACACCCAATTGTAATCTGGAACCGGAGGGCTCAGTCCATGAAACAGTGAAACAACAAGAATTAGATGACACACTTGTGATTGAAGAAACAAGCTGCAGGGGAATACCCAGATTTGTACTCAACACCCAAGCTGAGGATCGGATGAAGAATGTCCCTCTGGATTGCCAGAAGAGCAGGGCATGAGGACAAGGTCCTTGTGACTGGACCCCACTGCAGTTGATAGCAAATGGATGTAGTCCGAATTAAGCTGGGGTTTACTTCCAGCTTCAGCACACAATTCACTGTACAGGGGATTTGAAATAGCGATTCCCCACAAGCACAATGAACATTTATATGTAAAAGGAAAGTACTATACCAGGCAGGCTGCGCCTCGATCCCTATCGCAATTACTGCAAAATACCCGGGAGCACACACAGCAGCTTCAGTTCCTGACAGACCGAGCACGATTCAGCAATATCTCCAGTCTTCTACAGAGTGAGCCTGGTTTCCACACTTTTAGTGCTTCTTTCTCCTCACAACTCGAATTCAGTCCAAACTGGCACTCACAAAGGCTGCAGACCGAAACTCAGGGCCTCACAGGCACTTCCCGCATGAAACTATATAGACCTCAGAAGCACAGCTCCTTCTCTCTTCACTGCCACAACTGAACTGATCTGATCTTTCCAGTCACAGAGCAGGGGATTTCCTTTAGTTCCACACTGTTTTGTTGGCTGATTCAGCTGTCACTCACAATAAGACTCCCTCTGTTGGTAGAAAAAGGCGCCAAGGTCAAAACTACATTTCCCAGAGTCACTGCCTATACAATCCTCTTGTGGCTGGCTCAAATTAAGAGTCCAAGTTCTGATTCATCCACAGGCTCCATTTTAGGGCTCCCTTTACCCAATTGGCCCAGCACAACAGTTTAGGTCCAAAATGGAGAGGTAACACACAGAGTCCCAGCTGCAATAAAGGCAGGTTAGACAAACTACAATTTTGCTAATGCTTTAAATGATTACAGGCAAACAGTTACAGCTTTCAGATGGGCTCCCTTTGCACCTTCAGCAACCACAAATTTGCAGGATTACTCCGCAGCTCGGGCGGGATTCGAGCATTAAATACACAGTCCGCCCCATACAAACTAAGTCAGCAAACAGACAGCTCTTAAAGAGACAGTATGGGGAGGCTCAAATAGCACTCACTTGCAACCACAGTTAAGCAGCTCAGACGCCGAACACCACCCAAGCTTGGAGCATTCAGGCAAGCTCCTGGAAGACTTTTGGGAACCCCCATTTGCAGGGGGGTTACATAGATAATGTAAGGTTGTGGAAATGTCTGCAGAATTAGGCACAATGCCTTTCTGAGAGCACCAAATACTGAACCTCTTCCATTTGGAACTGTAAGTTTTTCTAGTGGAAGGTTTCCTGGAGACCTTCAGAATATCCAGAACTCCCTGAGAGATGTAGTGCTGCATATTCCAACTCTTCAAGAGTCAGGCCTTGAGATTGAGAGACTAGAGATTGGGGTACCGGATCCGCCCCTGGGAAGAGGAGAGGAGATTGTATTTCCTGGGAAGAGACAGGGGACGTGACACTGTCAAGAACAGCAGTAGAGGATACCAAGGCTGTCTGGCCCAATCTGGAGCCACTAGTATCACTGTGCAGGGTTGAGTTATAATCTTGATCAGAACTCTGAACAGCAGAGGGAAGGCATAGAGAAACCTGTCCTTCCAGTCCAAAATGAGAGCATCCAGGGGTACTGTCTCCAGGACTGGAGGTCTGCAACAAAACAGGAAGTTGATGATTGTCCGGTGCTGCAAAGAAATCCATCTCTGGAGTGCCCCACCTAGAGAAGATGACCTTTAGGATGTGAGGATCCAAAGACCATTCATGATGTCCCTGTGAAATTCTGCTCAGAGCATCTGCTAGTACATTGTCCTTTCCTGGAAGGTGAACTGCCACCAGGGAAGTCTAAAGAGAATAGTCCAGAGACCACAGCTTCATGGCTTCTGTGCACAAGGCCATGGACCAAGTGCCTCCCTGCTTGTTGATGTACCACATTGTGGTGGTGTCTGTTTTGACTTGGACCACTTTGCCCTTGACTGACTGAGAAGCTCTGAAGGGCTAGGAAAACTGCCCCGAGTTCCAGAAGGTTGATATGAAGAAGAGACTCCTGTGGAGACCAGACCCCTTGAGCTCTCAGGTGGGCTCCCCAACCTAGGAGAGAAGCATCCATAGTTAGAACTACTGATAGGACTTGAGGGAGAAATGGAACCCCTTGTCTGAGGCTGTCCTGGTCCAGCCACCACTGGAGAGCTTGGACCAGGGTCTGGGTCACTGGAATCAGTTTGGTGAGAGAGTCCTTTCTCTGTGACCAAAAGGACCTGAAGTGGAACTGGATGTCCCTCATCTGAAATCTGGCTCCCTGTACCACTGCAATGGAGGCTGCCATGTGGCCCAGGAGTTGGAGGAACTGTCATGCTGGAAGAGAAACCCGAGGCTGAAAGGAGGAAGCAAGGTTTACTAGGGCCTTCACCCTTGCCAGGGGAAGGAAACCTTTACTTGGATAGTATCCAATTCCACTCCTATGAAGGTGAGAAGCTGTACTGGTTCTAGTACAGATTTTGGTAGATTAAGGAGAAACGCCAGAGAACTGAGCAAGTCCTGAGTGGTTTGCAGAGCTGACCTGACCTGGTCTGATGACTGCCCTACTAGGAGCCAATCGTCCAGATATGGAAAGATGGTGATACCGTGTCTTCTGAGGTAAGCCACCACTACTGCAAGGCACTTTGTGAACACCCTTGGAGCTGATGTTGGGCCAAAAGGCATGGCCCTGAACCGATAATGGCCTGAAGGCAACTCGAACCCGAGGTATTTTCTGTGGGAGCACCTGATAGGGATATGGAAGTAGGCATCCTTGAGGTCCAGTGATGCTAGACAATCTCCTAGCCTTAAAGAGGGAAGGATTATTCCCAGAGTTACCATTTTGAATTTGGGTTTTGATATGTGTTTGTTCAAATACCTTAAATCCAGGATGGGTTGCCACTCCTCTGTTTACTTTGGGGTAAGGAAGTACCTGGACTACAGGCCTTTACCCTGTGTTGAGTAGGAACCTTCTCTATGGCTCTGAGAGTCAGAAGAGGGGAAACGTCTGCCTCTAGGACAAGGGTTTCTGAAATTGATGCAGGTGGAAAAGACTTGGCCCTCCTTTTTGGGTACCTTTTGAAGCTGAGGGCCAGTCTCTGGCTTACTACTTCCAGGACCCACTTGTCTGAGGTAACAGACTTCCAGGCCTGAAAGTAGTAAGCCAGCCTGCCTCCTACTGGGATTGGGGACCCGGTCGACACCTCAGGGTGTCTGCTTGGCAGGAGCCTTAGACTGGTAGGAGGGAGCAGTCCTGCTCATCCCCCTCTGTGGGAAAGAAGAGGCGGCCTGGGCTTGGTAAAAAGGCCTGTAAAAAGGGCCTGCCCCCTGGACTACTGCTTCTGTGGAGTGGCCTGCCTTTCCTTGGCCTGTGCACTCCTGTAGGTGGTCCTGTATTCATCCATTTTCTTCATGTAAGCCTCTGTCTGCTCCCAAAACAGAGTTACCAACTACAGGAAAATCCATAGCCTTAGCCTGGGTATCCTGCGAAAGGATAGTACATCAGCCAAGCATGTCTCCTGAGAGAGATACAGATGTAGCCATGACTCTTGATGCCACATCACTGGAGTCCACAGTAGTGTGGAATTGTACTTTGGATGCCTCAATTCCATCTGCAGCCACCCCCTCCAGCTCTTTGGCTAGCTGGGGGGAAGCCTTTTTAGCCAGTTCCAGAACCTTATCCCACCTGGACTTCTGGTACCTTGCTGTATAGGCCATATAGTTTGCCTGCCTGTGTCCCAAAGAGAATGCCAAGTATAGCTTTTTTGGCCATGGCATCAACTTTCCTGGAGTCCTTGTCTTGGGTGTGTGAAGCAAAAGGAATATTTGCCCTGTCACAGGCTGCAGCCTGCACTACCCCAACATGGCTATGTGAATAAAGGAACTCCGCAGCCAAGCCCGATAACATGCATCTCCTGTCCATTCTTTTATCTACAGGAGGTAAAGAGTCAGGAGTCTGTAGAATCTTTTGTGTCTGTTTCCCCAAGGACTTACGAAGAGGGAAAGAAACTTTTGGACTCTGGGATGTCCATCATCTCCATGAAATCAGGCTCCTCTTCCTCCTCAGCAGCTTCAACCATGAGAAGCTGGAGGGTTTTGACCACCTTCTTGTAGAGCAAGAAGTGTGAAGGGGACTCAAAGCCTGGGAGGGGAGACAGTAGAGGGCCTGTCTGGGGAGATGTCCGGTTCAATGGGCACATCCAGACCCCCCCCTTCCAGGTCATCTTCGTCTTCATCTCCCTCCCATTCCTCTCAAAAAGCAACTGGATCATAATCCAAAGGAGACGGATACGACCGAACCGACCGCCAAACTGACGGTACTGGTTCGGATGGAACGGGGCGAAGCGATTGAACAATGTTAATCGCTAGGGCTATCTCATCTGCGGTTGGAGTATGCGTTACTAGATCTGAACCAGCAGACTTTCGTTTCTTTTTTGATGGAACCAGCCCCTCAGAGTCAGCTCTCCTTTTGCCTGAGGAGGCATCGCCTAGGTCAGTAGGCATCTCCTCAGGTTTGGCCGCAACCGAACCAGGCTGGCCATCTGGATCTATGGACTTCTCGGCCTCCCTTTCCTTCAGTCTACTCAGTCTTTTTTCTAGAATGGTTTTGGGAAAGTTTTTGCAAATTTGGCAGTCTGACTTGAGGTGGTCAAACCCCAGACAATAAACACAGATGAGGTGGGGGTCGGCCTTGGCAAAGGCCTCCCCACACTCAGTACAGTGTTGAAACCAAGTGGGACCGGTTTTCTTCTTGGGTTTCTCAGACATTGCCAACCTACTAAATTACCCTATAGAAGCTTTCAAGCCAGATAATAAATAACCAATCAGTTACAAACCATGTCATGGGTTTTGAAAAAGAACTAGAAAAGGCCCAGTTCTTTTGACATCAATCGGTACCTGAACACCACTCTAATTCCAGAAAAATTTGAATTTTAAACAAAGTTGAAATAAGGTCAGTTCCTAACCAGACCAACAAGAAACTGAAGGAGGAACAATTTCCACACTTTTACCACAATAAAACAGTCACTACCTGTACTGTAGACTGACGCTGGAAATCTGAAAATTAACAAGAACAGTTTAACTGAATGCTTTTTAAACTTTCCCAAACCGAGCACAGGAATCTCCAGAGTGACTTCACTGTTAGGCGGAGTAAAGAATCTGATGGTTACACTGGGAAGTACCACAGACAGAAGTCTGAAAACCGAGCTTGAGCTCAATGTTCTATGCCTCATAGAATTAACTATTCCTCTCTCGGGCGCAGTTCAAGTGCTGGGGCTAACTGCATTATGTCCGAATACAGCAAGACTTCATGTTTGAATGAAATGTAGGACTGATTTCCAAGCAGTATAAAACTAAGGACAACTACTTGGGAGGAGGAAAGGGAAAATCAAGGAACAGAATGTCAGGGGAAATCCCTCAGGAGATCAACCCCTGTAAAACTGCTTGGCCGAAACCAGCTCTAAGTCTGGAGGCTATATCCAGACTGTAATGCCCGATGAAGGTATGAACAGTGTGCTAAGTAGCTGCAATACAAATGCCCTCTGTCGATTCTCTCTTGAGAGTTGCAAATGATATTGCTACTGCTGTAGTAGAGTGAGCCTTTATCGGCTCTGAAGGGTCTTGCCATGTTTTTGGTAACAGTAAGTGATGCAATGCACCAACCAACACGAAATCGTCTGTTTTGTGACCAGGCAGTCTAAGGACCTGGAAGCAAAGGACAGACAACTGATTGGATTTCCTGACCTCCTTGGTTCTGGACAAATAAAATCATAGAGCTCTATGAATACCCAGGGTGTGGAGAAGAGCCTCCCCTATATTAGAATAACTCTGGTAGTACACAGGGAGTTGAACCGTCTGGTTCAATGTGAGCTCCGATACCACCTTGGGTAAGAACTTAGGATTAGTGCGCAGGTCTACCATATCTTTGTGAAAAATCAGGTAAGGCTCCTTACACATGAGCGCTTGAAGCTCGGAAATCCTCTGAGTGGAAGTAACAGCAACTAGAAAACAGCATTTTCAGAGAAAATGCAGCTTACAATCCATGGCTGGTTCAAAGGGAGGGAGCGTCAGCTTCTCCAACACAAAAAGTAGATCCCAAGGAGGAACAAGACCCTGGATCAGGGGTCTAATGTGCAGGATGCCTCTGAGAAAGGCTTCCGATACCTCCACTTGAGCCACTGATCTGCCTTGGACAGGGGCATGGTATGCAGAGAGCGCGTTCAGGTGTACCTTAATGGAGGCGTAACTTAAACTTGACTCCGATAAGGAAAGCAGGTAGTTGAGAATTTTATTGATCGGACAGACCAATGGATCCAAATGTCTCACTGTGGCCCAAAGACAAATGTTTCCATTTCATGGCGTAAGTAGCTCTCGTGGAGGGTTTCCTCGCCTCCACCAGAACTTGTGTCACCTTATCAGAGACTCAGAACCTAAGCTTAGCTAGGTCCTGAGGAGCCAGGCATGCAGGTGGAGGGAACAGGTTCGGATGAACCGGGGACCTGTTGTCCTGAAAGAGAAGATGTGTTGAGACTGGTAAGGGTACAGGAGGTTCTGCTGAAAGAGGCTATAGCAAGGGGAACCATATCTGACGAGGCCACAGTGGAGCGATCAGGATCATAGAAGTTCCCTCTGATTACGCTTTGAGAAGAACCCTCTGCAGAAGCAGGAAGGGAGGGAAGGCATAAAGGAGCCTCCCTTTCCAAGAAAGGGACAATGTGTCTTGCCAAAACACACCAGACCCTGGATGTAGCGAGCAGAAACTGGGCAGCTTTGCATTGGATTGAGATGTGAAAAGGTCCAGATCTGGGGTTTCCCACCTGGCGAACAGATAGTTTGCCATGGTTTGAAGGAGGGACCATTCATGGGCCTGTGACCTTGACCTGCTGAGAGCATCCGCTAATATGTTCTGGATCCCAGAACGTGAATGGTGGAAATGACTAAATGATGATTGGTGCCCCAATCCCAGACTCTCATGGCCTCTCAGAGGATAAGAGTGGGTGCCTCCTTCTTTGTTGATGTAAACGACCATTGAAGAGTTGTCTGTCTGGACAAGGAGATGACCCAGAAGGATAATAGAGTCCAGCGACTGCAGCACATAGAGAACTGCTCTCAACTCAAGGACATTTTTGTGTAGTCTCTCCTCTGACAGGGACCAAGAACCTCGAGTTCTGTGGTGCCCCAAATGCACGCCCCATCCCACGATTGAAGCGTCTGTAGACAGTCTGTGAAAGTGTTCCCAGTTGAAAAGGAACTCCTTCCAGGATGACATCCACCAATGAAGTTCCTGGCGGACTGGCTCCGTGACTGACCTGGGCTTTGAGGTCATCACAATTCTGGTCCCACTGAACCTTGAGGGTCCACTGAATCACTCTCATCCGCAGTCTGGCAAAGGGAACAGAGACTATGGCTACTGCCATGTGGCCTAGTAACCTGAGCTGTAGTCTGGCTGGTATTATAGAAGCTAAAAGGATGATTCTGGCTAGAGCCCAGATGCGCTCTACCCGGTCCACTGGCAAGAATACTTTCCCTTGAATAGTGTTCAATAATGCCCCTATGAACTGCAGATTTTAAGTGGGAGTCAGAAAGGATTTGTTGGGGTTTATCGTGATGCCCCGACACTGACACAGAGTGAGGGTGTCCAGAATCGTGTCTTGAAGGATGTCCCTGGAGGAAGCCAGCAGGAGCCAATCGTCCAGGTAGGGAACACAAAGTGGCCCCTCCTTCGCAGTGCTGCAGCAACTACTGCCAGGCACTTCATGAAGACTCTTGGGGCAGAGGAGAGATCAAAGGAAAGAACTCAAAACTGAAAGTGTCTTCCTTCAAATCAGAACCTCAGGAACCTTCCGTGTCCCCTGGTGATGCGGATATGCAGATCAGCATCTTGCAAGACGAGTCTCCTCCGGAAATCATGGGAAGTAGACTGAGTAGGGAGACCATCCTGAATCTTTTGTAGGAAACCCACAGATTCAGATCGCTGAGATCCAAGATGGGTCAAATCCCGTCTTCTTTGGAACCAGGAATAAGTGGTAATAAAAGCTAGAGTCTCTGCCGGAAGTATGGGTTCGATGGCTCTTTTGGCTAGCCAAGCCCGAATCTCATCTTATCTGGTCTCTGTCCCCAAGGGTGGCGGGATGGAGGGGATGGTCTGTCTGGGGGGAGCTCTTTGAACTTGATGGAATGCCCGTATTCCACGAGCTCAAGGACCCACTGGTTGGAGGTCACTTTTCTCCATGCTTCTGCATACAGAGAAAAGCAGTCTCCCACCTGCTTTCCTGATGGTGCAGTGGGAAGAGGAGGGTCACCAGAATAGTCAGGCATTTGGGGAAGGGGAAAGGTGGCTGGGGCTGGTTTTGCCTGTCAAGAGGTGGGGGCCGCAGAGCATTTGGCTCCTCCTCTTCGACAGAAGCCTCCCCGCTGAAGCTGTTGGAAGCAGGGTTGCTGAGGCTGGTGTCCCCCTCAGCCATGAAAATGGGACCTGCGAACTTGTCCCCATTTTGGGTGCTACACTGACTGCACTGTACGGACAGCCTTACCAGAGTCTTGTAATTCTGAGATCTTCTCAGACTCTTCACTATAGAGAATGGAGCCTTTAAAGTGGGGGCATGCAGAATGTTCAACTGAACATCTGGTATGAACCTGGAAACCTGGAGCCAGGATTGACGCCGGAGACAAATGTCCGTGGCAGCTGCCCTTGCAGATGTATCTGCAGTCGTACACAGATCTTAAAATGTGCGTACCAACTTCTGAGCCCGTCTGGAGCAATTTCGTAAGCTCTGCCTTTTGCGGGCAGTCAGGCATGCCTTGCAGGACATCCAGCCCTTGTTCCCAGAGGGTGTTCTGGAAGTGGGTCAGGAAGTTGAGACCCCTAATGCTACAAGTGGTAGACCTGTACACCTTTCTTCCCAATGAATCCAGCTGATTAGACTCAGTCAGGTGGCTGGGTACTCAAATGTTTGGGCCTCTGTGAATGGTCGTGAGCTGCAGAAATCACCACAGAGTCTGCGGCTGGTTGTTCAGCCAGGAAGGAATGGTCCTTAGGTGCCCAGTAAAGACTGTGCCTTCTTGGAGACCACAGAGAATGAATGGGGAACCTCCAGGTAGCTTGGGTAACGTCCTGGAAGGTGTCCACCATAGGTGAGATGATCACTGGCTTGGGGTCTTTTTGGCATAGGTATTTTGCCAACCTCAAGTGTTCTGGGTCAAGGGCCTCTGTATCCCACCCCATGTTTTCTTGGATGTGGCACATGACCTCCATAAAACTGGAGTCATCCAGCAGAGATTTTGGTTGATCCTTCGTGTCCCTAGGCAGAGATTTGACATCAGTCATAGGGGGAGAAGAGTCAGAGTCAACGTATGTGTCCGAAGAAGAGGGAGAACAGGAGTGTCATCTCCTTCATTTTTGCTTGTGTTGCTCTGGTGTAGGAGAGTGCGAGAAGCTCGAAGAGTGGGACCATCTACACCTATGCTTGTCCATATGCTTACGGGGACTACAAGGTGAACGTGACCTTCCGGTATCCTCTCCCTGTGGCTGTGGAACCTCTAACATCCGGTGGAAGTTCAGGAACTGAATCAGGTTGAGGTAGGCCTGGTTTGGGGTTCATATCCTGCTTGACAGTGTCCCATCAATGGGAAAACAGCTCTTTCACCCAAGCCATATTCAGTCTGGGAGAGCTAGGGGCTGGCTCAGGCATCTGTGCCTCAGTGCCGTCGTCAGCTGAATGGGTGACTGTGGGGCCTCTTGTAGGCAGCCTGGTTCTGAAAGCTGCCGGGCCAGTGTCTGGTCCTGGAGTGGAGGGGAGACATCGGAGCCAGTGTCAGCTCTAGCCAGAGTCGCTGGCATTGGGGTAACCTTAGGTGGTGGTGGAGTGGTAGTTGGGGGACCAGTGGTGGGTCAACGGTCCGAGGTCAGCTTTTGAGTCTTGTCCAACGGGCGCCCTTCAGAAGCCAGAGGGTGGTCGGAGTGTTTGTGAGTCTTGTCCGATGGATGCTTATCAGATGCCAGAGGACTTTGATTTAAGAGGCAAAGAGGAGACCCTGCCCAACGAATGTCCAGAGGCCTTTTTTCCTCCTTCCCAGGAGTCAGGACCGGAGACAGAGGCCGAGTGGGAGAAAGACTTACCAGGGTCCGTGGTTTTCCCTGAGGAGCCCAAGGGAGGGCGGATCTTAAATCGACCGAAGAAAACCAGAAGAGCCGGTGGACTTGACAAGAGTAGCTGACCCAGTAATGGAAGCAGAAGGCTTGAGGGTCATGAGGCAGGACTTATGGCCTGAAGAGCTAGACTTGGAGGCCGCATGCGACCCAAAGGACTGGGACCTCAAGCGGAATCTCTCCAGTTCCTTAAGTTTCTCTCAGTGCTTCTCTTTGTGGCGTTTTTTTCCTAGCGGGTGTAGAAAACCCCTTCGGATGAGTAGTGTCTCTGCATGGTAGCCAACTGTTTTTGCTGCGAGGAAGGCCTGGAGGGATTTCTGGCCCAGTATGCAGGTTCTGCTGTTGAAGGCCTGGCAGTGGGAGCAGGCCCCAGTGTCGTGGTCTGGGCCCAAGCAGTAGAGACAGGCAGAATGAAAGTCTTTGGAGGGGATCAGACGCCCGCAGGAGCACTTGTTGGTGTGCCCCAGTGGAGTGGACATACAGAACAGTAGTTATAGGAATAATGAGAACTGAATTAAACTGTAGTCGGTACTGGTGAAGGGTTAACCAAGAGCCAACTAACGCGTACGACGGCGGGAAAGAACTGGAGCACAAGGGGACCGCCGCCTCCTATATACTGGATGGGACGTCGGGGTGGAGCCAATGTGATGTGGGCAGTCCCCTAGGTACGGCTGGAAAAGTTTTGGCCGTGAGCTGCCGCCAGGTGGCGTCAGTCCTAAAATGTCATTACCTGCTGCAAGAACGTCCTCTCGAAGTAAGAAACAAAATTACTAAGGTGAGTAATTTTTTTCTAACACCATGAATTCTTTAATATTCTTAACTTTTGCAGATTACAAAGCAGTACCTTTGGAGGTGGGCACAGAACCTATTTTGGAAATAGACTCTGCAGAACTGCTATACCAAACCTGGCATCACTTCTGGACTGGGTGTCCAGTAAGTAGTGCTTAGTCAAAGTCTACACTGTTCTCCATGTAGATGCTTTGCAGATTTTCAGTAGTGGGAAGTCCCTGGCAGCTGCTACTGTAGCAGCTGTGCCCTCGTGTAATGCCGCCCCAAGGCCTACTGGGGCTCCTTGCCCACTTTTGAGTAACAAAATTGGATACATTGTACTATCTAATGTGAGTGTCCTTTTAGATGCTGGTTTTCCTTTTTCCACATCTCCATAATCAGGAACAGCTGCTGTCTGTGGTCTTTGGTGTGAGTAATGTAGTAACTCAAAGCTCTCGACATCCAAGCTATGCAGCCTACGTTCACCTGAACTGGAGTGCTCAGTGAAAGACCGGCAAAGCGATGGACTGATTCAAATGGAAGTCCGAAATTACTTTTGGAAGGAACTACTTGTTAGTTCTAAGAAACATAGAATTTGACAGCAGATAAGGACCGCTTGGCCCACCTAGTCTGCCCATTTTCCTACCCAACAGATAAGCTGCAGATCCTAGTTAACCAACAGAACCATCTTATACCTATGGAAAGAGAATTCTGCTCTATGCACAGGGCCTGGAGCTCAGATATTCTTCTGGCAGAGGTGATGGCCACCAGGAACACTGCTCCAGGTCACATATTTCAGATGTGCCGAGACTATGGGCTCAAATGTGGGTTTCATGAGCCTGCAATGCATACATTAAGGTCTCATGCTGTCACCGGTTCCCTCTGAAGGCTAAGCCTTTGAAAAACTTCTTGAAAATGGGATTGGATATTGTGGAGACACCCTTGCAGCTAAAATATAAGCTGAAACTGAAGCCAGATGAATCTTCAAGGTAGTGGGTTGCAGACCCAAGGAATGTAAATGGGTAAGGTAGTCCAGAAAGGCTTGCAGTCCTGCCTGTGAAGGTATCACATCATTAGTAGAACACCATATAGAGAACGTCTTCCATTTGGAAGCATATGTCCTCTTAGTCAAGGGCTTTCTGGATCCCCTCGGAACTTTAAGGGCATTCTCAGAGAGTTGCAGGCCTGCATACTCTTATACCTTGAGCCTAAGGTTCGGATATAGGATCTTCCCCCTGTGAAGAGGTTAGGAGGTTGTGTCTCTGAGGGAGGTGTATTGGTGGAGCTACCAACAAGGAGAGCAGCAGAGAGTACTATGGCTGCCTGGCAGAGTCTGGAGCAATCAAAATCATTGTGGCTGACTGGGACCTGAGCTTGGTCAGGACCCTGAGCAGCAGAGAAAAAAGGAAGAAATGGATACAGTTTCTTTCCTGACCAATTCAGTGCTAGAGCATCCAGGGTACTGTGTCTCTTGCTGGTGGTCTGCAACAAAACTTTGGCAATTGGTCGATGTCGTGGGATGCAGAGATATCCATCTCTGGGGTGCCCCATCTTCTGAAAACCACCTCCAACACCTGCCTGTTGAGAGACCATTCATGGTAATCCTGGTCTGTTCTGTTCGGGGCATCTGCCAGGGTATTATTCCTTGGCGGATGAATAGCTACCAATGAAGCTCGAAGTGTGTAGACCAGACTCTACTTTATTGCTTCTGTGCACAAAGGGCTGGACTTTGTCCCTGCCTGCTTGTTTATGTATAGTAGTACATGGCTGTGGTTTTGTCTGTTCTGACCTGTACTACCTTACCTTATACCAGAGATGCTAAGGCTTGCAAGGCTAGAAACACTGCTCCAGGTTCCAGCAAATTTATGTGCTGGAGAGATTCTACACTTGACCAAGTGCCGTGTATGGTATGTGCCACAACGCGAGTCCTCCAAGCTAGAAGGGAGGCATCTGTCGGATGGACTTCTGTGGGGGGGACTCCTGTTGGAAAGGGACGCCTTCCCTTACCTGCCACCATTTAAGGGCTTGCAGTAGTGTTTGTTTCTGGTACTAGTTTTGACAGAAGGTCCCTTCTTTAGCACCTATGTGCCTAAAGGTGGAATTATATGTCCCTCATTTGGAACCTATGACTGTGCCTGTTGCTGCAGCCATATGCCCGAGCAACTGCAGGAAGCATCTTGCTGGTCTCTGTTCAACTTGAAAGTTCCAGAAATCTGCACAATGTTGCTTACCCTTTCCCGAGGTAAGAAGGCCCTTCCCCTTAGGCTGTCCAACTCTGCTCCTGTGAAGTGCAGCACCTGGAACGGTTACAGGACAGATTTATTTATATTGATTAAGAACACCAGGGACTCCAGAAGATCCCGGGTTGCCTTTAGGGACTGTTACCTGTTGTGGTGACTTTCCCACCACCAACCAACCGTCCAGGGAGGGAAACACTGATCTCCTGCCTCCTTAGGTATGATACCACCACCGCCAAGAACTATGTGAATGCTCTTGGAGCTGAAGTGAGGCAGAAAGGTAGTGCTGAGAACTGACAAGAGTCTGAACCAGAGGTATTTTCTGAGAGACTCCCATATGGGGATGTGGAAGTATCCATCTTTTAGATCCAGGGATGCCAACCAGTCCCCTTTCTGAAGGGTTGGCAAAAATCATAGCTAAGGTTACCATTTTGAACTTTGGCATTGCCAAATGTCTGTTCAGTAATCTTAAGTCTAAAATTGGTCGCCACTCCCAATTTTCCTTCCAGGTTAGGAAGTACCTAGAGAAAAAACCCTTTTCCACTTTGCTGTAGAGAACTGGTTCTACTGTCTTTGACAGCAACAGTTTTGCCAGTTCCTCCTCCAATAGCATCTTTTCTGAGGTAGAAGCTGGTCTGAAGATCCTTGTTCTTAATGTTGGCAAGGATTTGAAACTGAGGGACAAGCCTCCAGGACCCACTTATCTGTGGTAATGTTCTTCCATGCCTGGAAGTAGTGAGCCAGTCTGCCCCCTATTGGTGCAGGGGAGGCGACCTTGGCAACCATGTCAGGAGTTCTGTTTAGGCTGGGGTTGAGCCTGGTTAGCCCGATTCCCACACCTACAGTCAGAGCCAAAGACATGGCCAGATATTTCCTGATATTTCTAGAGAAATCTCCTGCTTTCTGCATTTCCACAGTGGGGGCAGCAGAGAGACTTTAGAAATTTTGTGAAATATCTGGCCACGTCTGAGGCTACTACTGTAGGTCCTCTTCTGCCTCTTCCTCTAAAGTATCCTGTCTGCTGAGGATACTGTTGGTACTGCTGTACGGCCTGGGCTTGAAAGAAAGGCCTGCCATAAGTAGACCTACCTCTGCCCCCCTGTCCATAAGGCCTGTAGGAAGTCGAAGGCTTTTCCTTGTTGTTATAGGTGGTTTTGTATTCATCCACTTTTTTCATGTAGGCCTCGGTCTTTTCCCCCAATGAATTCTACTCACAGGGGAAGTCCAAAGCCTTTGAGTGTCCTGTGACAAATTAGTGGCTCTCATCCATGCAAATCTTCTTAGAGCCTAGTGAGGTCCATCCACCTGGCAGCAGTGTCATTAGCATCTACTGCCACCTGGAATTGGTACTTGGAAGCCTCCAAGCCAAACCTAAACTGTCTGTTAAGTTGGCTGCCAATCCAGCTGAGGCCTTGTCTGCCATGGCCATGCCAGACTGCCACAGGGACTTCTGATATTGGGCTGCATAGGCCATATAATTTGCCTGTCTGACAGACAAGGAAGCGGACAAGAAGCTTTTTTTTTGGTCATGCTGTCAATCTTTCTTGAGTCTTTGTCAGATGGAAGAGATGCCAAAGGCACCTTCACCTTGTCACAGGCTGCAGTCTGTACCACACCTTCATGGTCAGGATGGGAGAATAGAAATTCTGCCCCTGTCCTATCCAGCTATTTCCTATCCGCTTTCTTGTCCAAGGGTGGGACAGAGTTTGAAGTTAGAAGAATCTTCAGTATGTGCTTGAGGAGTTTATTGGTAACAGCAGCTTCTTGGTTGGAGTTAGTCCCTTGAGGTCCAGAAACTCCACTTCTTCCTCATCTTCCACCACCTCATTGGTAGTTATATCTAAAGCATCTACCATCTCCTTCACAAATGTACAATGTAAAGAGAATCTTCAGGTAGTGTGGGTGGATTCAAACTCCAGATCAGGGAGACTTCAGGCTCAATAGGCTCCCCACCCCCCCATCGTCATCATATTCTTTGTAGTCCTCAATCCTGGATATCAGGAACTGGAATCGGGTTACCAGTTGCTGAACCACAAGCTGAACAGAGAGATTCACTGGTACCTGCTGAACGAAACCTGTGTTAATCCCTTAGAGGTGGCTGCTTGTAGAACCTGAATAACTTTCAGGGCTTGAGCAACAGCCTTTGCTGTTGGCATACATCAGTGCTCCACAGAAGTCATCTTAGGCTTTCCAGCAAGGGGTTCTGTATGTTTGGTTTTCTGCTTCCTTTTTGCCAGTTCTGATTCATCAGCCATTTCACTGGTTCATTTTGTTTTTGATCTTTTTTGCAGCAGTTTTGGAACTGGAAAAAATGAGTCACTCGGGTCTTCCAGGAATAGGTAGTTAGGACATAACTGGCAACAAGAGTTGACATCCGAGTAACAGAGTTTTAACTCAAAAAAAGGGGGAGGGGCGCAATCTCAGCAGTAATGAGAGAAAAAACCCAGGTGAGTTGTACTGGAAGGGACACCTGTACCTGCTTGTTCTCCCCCATGGAGAAAGTCTACTCAAGGGAGAAGCAGAGTATCTGAGGGACCAGAATTATCCTGGAGGACTGAATTGGGGGGGGGGGAAGCAGGAAGGAGGACTATCCAGAGATTAAGGCCCTAGAGGGGAAGGAGGGCAGGAACAATGATGAATGGTAAAGATACACAAAGATCAAGAATTACAGTAGGCACGTCAATTTCATATCTTATCTGTGTCAATCTTAACCATTTATCACTGATGCGTGATTACCAAGCCCCCCAAAGGGGACCTAGTACCTCCCTAAGAGATGGAAGTCCCTCAGCCTGCTGTGGGGGAGACACTGGAGAGGGGAAACCCTCCCAGGTCTTATTAGGCCTGGGATTGGTCTGGATGAGGCGGGGTTCTCCTCTGACCGGGAGAAGGAAGTCGCCCCTGAAGTTCCCGCCTCACCCTGTGGGAAAAAAAGGTGGGTTCCCCTGGAAAGAGGAGGCAATCACGCTTCGCTGGGCTATGGGTGAGAACCAGGATAGACAAAGCCATTACATCCACCTTATGCAGATCACTGTCCCAGCTAGCCTGGATGCCACCTCACTGGTGTCATATGATGCCCTTGTTTGGTGTCTCGCAAGCTCCAGGCCACTGGCTTGTCTGGTTGCCTCCAAATCAGGCAAAGATACTAGGATTTGCCCTAAAGACTATTTGCCTGTTATAGGCAGCACAATGAGCCTGATGTTCTGAAAAAAAGAGAGAGAAAGATGTGCTGAGGAAAACACACTCCTCCCCCAAGAGAAACTCCACAGAGTGTCTATAGGGGCAGGTCATGTCTCAGGTGTCTATGCCCAAAGGGAGTATCTAGGATCATCATGCCCAAAGATGGGGTGAGATAAAGCTCCTGGAGATCCAGGTGATGCACAATACCTGTGCCAGCAGTCCCTCAGGGCTAGAGAGGGGGCTAAGAGACTCCTCCAAGCACAGTACAATGCTTCCCTGAAGGGGGGAGGGCCAGGTGGGAACCACCAGGTTGGCCGCACTGAACTATCCTAAAAACACATGCGCTGCCCGCTCAGGATTGTGACTTGTGAGTCTCGTAATGTGGAGCTTGACCAACCCCGAAAGGAAGCGCTGATAACTGGATAAGTCAGCAGCTGGGGAGAGGTGGATGGAGGGATCCTCTCCCTCAAATGATGAAGATGAGGCAGCCGTTGAGTCCGGAGAGGCAAGCACTTGCTGCCCAGGAGAATGGTGAAACACCTCTTCATCCATGGACCTAAAATAGGCAGGGAATAGGGCAGCCATGGCTCTGAACTGTTCCAAGGTTAGGGGTCTCACAGAACTAGAGTGGCCTGGGAGAGAGGAAGGGGTTGGCAAAGGGGCCAAACACCTCCACAGAGGAGGGTGACTGAACAGATGACCCTACAGCTTGAGAGGATCAGTCAATCAAAGCAGTCAATGACCATTCAACTGGGCTGGAATGGTCAGGACCTGAGCCCTAAAAGGGATTCCCCCTGTGAGGCAACTGGGGCCGCATGAGTCATGAAGGGCAGCCCCTAGCTTCTAAAGATGAGATTTCTTCCAGAGACCCCTCAGGGGAGAAGACAGGACCAGTGCCATTACTCCTACCTGAACCCTTGCAGGCTACAAGGGAGGGACGCTGCCCCCGACACTGTCCCCTCAGAATCAGAGGGACCTCTTCCTCAGAATTAACCCAGGTAGCTTGATCCCCCAACTGACTCTTGAGAGATGGCTAATGCCATAGCTGGCCCAGCAGTGGGTCCAGCCTGAGCATCCATAGCAGGGGTTTACACCCCCTACAAGATTAGGAG
This sequence comes from Neoceratodus forsteri, assembly GCA_016271365.2. NCBI lineage: Eukaryota > Metazoa > Chordata > Ceratodontiformes > Ceratodontidae > Neoceratodus > Neoceratodus forsteri. Next base: position 340,585,383 of record CM057458.1, read on the forward strand.
TACCACCAGCTCCAGAAGATCCTCCAGTGCCACCTCCAGCACCAGAACATTGGTCAGCACTGGTAGAAACTGCCAGATCCAAAGGAGGGGGTTGAATATGAGCCAACGTGCTGGGCAAAGAGGAGTCGGAGGACTCTGAAGAATCTGGAAGCCAGTCCAGGTCCGTCTCCGAATCATCCTCCCCGAAGGAGGCACAGACCCAGACTACCTCACAAACTCCTTTGCTCCTGGCACCTCGAGGTGGCACCAGCACTGCCCACGGTGCCACCACAATCCCCAGCACCACACATGGCACCAGGATCCGAGACAGTGCCATGAACTGGCTCCGCACCATGAGCGGCACTGGGATCAGAGACAACCCAGACAGGCGGTACTGAGGAAACTGCCAGGCCCAGAAGGCCCAAACTACGACACCAAGGGAGCCTTCGCCTCCAAGGAGGTGATTGCCAGGATGGTGCCTCCAGCCAGACTCCCAGAGGAATCAGACCGGGCCTCCTGAACCATAAGAGGGGCTTCCGCTGAGGCAAGGCTGGAAGAGGCAGAAGCCCCCTCCTCCACAGTTCTATAGAACTGGGAGGGGACCCAGAGAAAGGGTCAAGAGACATAGAAATTACGTACTTACCGTAATTATGATCTTTCTGTGTATCTTCACCATTCATCACAGATGGGTACTGGCCAGAGGTCAGGACCCTTGAGGCTCTTTTTTTTAAAAAAAAAAGGATGGCGAGCCGGCCTGACATAAGCGCCCGCCCTCGAGCCGGCCGTACTATGTGGCGCTCGGATTAGCGTTAGCTGTGTCGACTCCGCCTGACTACCAGTTCCGAGTCGCCGGAGAGGTAAGAGGAAGGGATGGAAGGTGGGACAAGAGAGTCCAAGGGACAGAAAAAGGAAGGAAGAACTGAACCAAAAGAAGAAATAACGACTGAGAGGACAGCAGAGGAGAGATGAGACTAAGGGGATTGGGTAGGGGCCCCAATCTCTGGAAGCGGAAGGGAGGGAGAAAATTTAGGAGAGTGTGAGAGGTAACAAGGATCCAGGACCGTTGTCCGTCACCAGACTGTATAGGAACTGCAAGGAGTAGCAAAGCTTTCTTGCCAGAATTCAAGGCACAGAATATGTGGCAATACCCCAAAAGCAGAGTCGGCTATACTGGAGAAGGACAGGGTACAGGGATTAGTACTCTCTCTGTAACGAGATTTGGTGAAAAAAAGGGGGTTCCTTTTTTTTTTTTTTGAAACAGTTGGATGACAGGAGGAGGGCAACCAACAACTCCCACCCTGATAGGGTGGAGATATGCAGTAGAGAAGGAATGCCACTCGAGCTGTACCCTTTAAAGGAGAAGAAATTACACCCCTCCGTGTGTCCCTACTTTACCCTGCTCCAAAGAGAGGGAGAGGCACAGAGGAGGGGACCCAGAGACTGAGGCCCCAGGGGGACGGTGGGCGGGATTGTGATGAATGGTGAAGATACACAGAGATCATAATTACGTTAAGTATGTAATTTCTATATCTTATCTGTGTCAATCTTCACCATTCATCACAGATGGGTGAGTACCAAGCCGCCCGAAGGGGGTTGACTAATTGCACCCTAAGGGACAGTGTCCCTTAGCTCTCAGTGGGTGACGCACTAAGGGGGGGGAACCTTCTGGGCCTGGGGAGGCCCGAGAGTGGGGAGATCAAGACAGGGTCCCCCCGGAGGGGGAAGAAAGTTGCCCCAACAAACGCAGTCTCGCCCTACGGGAAAACAGATAGGTTCCCTGGTGAGCGGAGCAACTCACCCTACGCCGGGCCAAGGGTGACAACCGGGAAAGGCGAAGCCTTGCCAATCTTCTGGTGCAGATCACTGTCCCTACCACTCTGGTAGCTACCTTGTTGGCGTCAGACGCCCTTGCTTGGTGCCTTGCTAGCTCCAGGCCACGTGCAGAGAGAGCGATGGCTTGCCTGGTCTGCTCCGTGTCAGGCAAAGCAGCTAGGAACTGACCCAGCGCTGACCACAAGAACCTGTTGTAGGCTGCATAGTGGGCCTGATAAGCGGAGATGGAGAGAAGCAACCGTGCCGAGTAGAAAGTCCTCCTCCCCCAGAAATCAAAATCCGAAGAGTCCTGATCTGGGGGCCGGTCACGGTGGAGGGCGCGAAGCCCGTCGGGAGTGTCCAGGTGCGTCAATCCGCACTGTGGATGAGGCATGGAGCCTGGAGACTCGGGGTGTGCAATACCTCTGGCTGAGGTCCCTAGGGGCAGGAACTCCGGAGAAGGGCCTCTGCCAGAAACGCATGGACGCCTCCGGAAAGGGAGCAGGCCAGGGGGGCACCACAAGGGTGGCCACCCTGAAATTGCCTAGAAAGGCATGCGCTGCATGCTCTGGATTGCTTGCGGATGGGGGGGAAGGTGAAGGTCCTCCATCATCCTCGTGAGGAAACGCTGATACTCTGCTAGATCAGCGGCAGGAGAGATGTGGACAGATGGTTCCTCACCCCCAGAAGAGGGGGATGAGGAGCTGGAGGTCACCATATGCTCAGAGGGTGGCTGCTTGGGGGGAGGTTGAAAAACCTGACTGTCCAAGGCCCTAACGTAAGCAGGGAACCGAGAAGCCGCTCTGAACTGCTCCCAGGTGAGAGGCCGGTGGGACCAAGAGGCCGGGAGCACTGGAGGACTGACAGAGGAATAGGGGCAGAGCCGAGGAAGAATCGGCTGACCTCTGCCAGGCTAGGAGGCGGACCATGGACACCCGGGGAAGGTGTCCTGGAAGACTCCGCAGCCGACAGCTGTACAACCACGTTGGTACTGCCTAGGCTGCGCCAAGAAGAATCCCCCCAGTGAGGCGACCGGGGCCATATAGGTCCAGAAGGACGGTCCCCTGCCTCCAAAGAATAGGACCCTCTCAAGGAACCGGAAGGGGAAGGGCGGAAGTCCACACTTCGGCTTCGTCCAGGGCCTGGGTGGACCCCAGAGAAAGGCCGACGCGCCGACCCCACACCCCTCGACCCCTCAGAGTCTGAGAAGGTCCTGGTCCTCGGATGGGTCAGCCTAGGTAGCTGGCAGCTCTGGAATGTCCCCGAGGGGGAAATCCAGGGCGCAGCACCCTCCCCAGCCATAGGCTTCCCAATGGGCCCCAAAGTTGGATGATCGAGACACACCACGGAAGGGGGTACCTCCACTGAAGGGTCAAGGAACCCCCCCAGACCAGGTTGCATGACTATGGTGGCACGCACCACAGCCTGCTGGTCAGTGCCACTGACCCCGATCTCGAGGGGAACCCGACGCTCCTCAGCAGGGGGCTGACTGACTAGAAGAGACCACTGGCTCACTCTCCTGTGCAGGCAACCCCGAAGGGTGTGACTGCCCATCCGACTCTGAGCTGGACTCAGACTCTGAAGAGGTGGAATCCGAGGCCCTAAGCCAGACAGTAGGAGGGCGAGGAAACGCAACCTTCACGGAGGGCCCAGAAATCGTGGCAGTGGTCAACGCTGCCCCTGCACCCTCCACGGCCCCGCGGGCGGAGCTGGCAGAAGGCGGCAGGGCAGCAGAGACCAAAGGTCCAGAGATAGGGCCAGCCGCGGCGCCGTCAAGCCCACCAGCGCCGGGAGCAGTGTCGGGAACAGAGACGGCACCGGCGGCAACCCCAACAGCGGCCCCGGAGATGCAAACACTGCCAGGCCCCCGGCGCGCGAGCGGCACAGAGAGTCCCGAGAGCAGGCTCGGCGCCGACGACACCGCTTAGTCGCATGGCACCGCGAGCGTACTCGGGAGAACTGGCAGGCGCCGAAGGCCCTGAAAACGACTCAGCACCGACAGCAGCACTGCCCGGTGTGGCGAGCGGCCGAGAGAGGCGGCGCTTGAAGGCAATGCCGACCAGTGACTCAGAGGGACCCAGCGGTGCCGTGCTCAACCTCGGCGCTGAGGCGAGACATAGCAAAAGCGATGCCGGGTCATGGTGCCGCGAGCAGAGCTGATGCCACGCGGTGCTGACATGGCCCACGGCGCTGAGAGACGAGTCGGCGCCGCCAAGGCCCTCGGCACCGTGAACGCGCCAAGGCCTCGACGACACTGTCCAATGGCGCCGAGGACGGCGCTGACCCAGGCCTTCTGGACCGTGGAGCGACACTGGAGGGCTTCACCGGCGGGTGATTGCCATGGCGGCGCTCCCGCCCGCCCCGGGGAAGGGACGGCCTCTGCATCAAGGAGGAGCCTCGACCAAGGCTAGGCTACGGAGGTCGAGGCTCCCTCCTCCACGGTCCGTATAGAACCGGAGGGACCCGGGAAAGGCCGAGAAAGCGCGGCTTGGCCCGATGAGTGCAAATCCGTCCCCCGAAAGTCGGTGGAGCTCGTCCAACTTTCCACGCGCGCTGTTAGAGGACACGGCGGTCCATGGAGAAGCAGGTGTCACACGAATCCATGTCATGAAGCGGGCCAAGACACGTGAGACACCGGTCATGCTGGTCGGTCATGGAGAAATTGCGGCTGCACGGGCACCGACGCATAGGGGGCCGCCCCGCCTTAGAGAATTTCTTACCCTCCGACCGCGGCATGACCTATGGAAAAAACACCACCAAAAAAGACTCGACATCGCCTAAATGTTAATAAAAAGGAAAGATCTTACCGGCGACGTCGAGTGGAGGCAGTACCCAGAACTAGTAGACCGCGGACTGGCGACGAAAATATCGCAGGCTTAAGGCCTAAAAACTCTGAAAACTTCTTCAGGCTTCCCATGAGGCAACCTCGATGGTGGGAGATGAAGAACTGGTAGTCAGGCGGAGTTGACACAGCTTAACGGCTAATCCTCGAGCGCCACGTAGTAAGTCGGCCTCGAGGGCGGCGCCGATGTTGCGTCGGCTCCGCCTATCCTTTTTTAAAAAAAAAGGCTCCCGCGGGGTCCTGACCTCCGGCCAGTACCCATCTGTGATGAATGGTAAAGATTGACACAGATAAGATCTGCACTTGGCATCTCTGGTGCACACCAATCCACTGAAAGTCGGCAGCATACGTCAGACTTTAAAACCTGTGGACTTCCAAAACTCAACAGTCCATGGAGAAACAGACATCACAATGGTCCATATCATGGTTTGGGTCCAAGCAAGTTAAGCACCAGTCATACTGGTCCGAGACCGAGTAAAGCCGGCCACAGGACACCTTCACATTGGAGGCCGGCCCATCTTGGAATCAATCTTTTTGTCCCCGGAACAAGACATGACCGGACAGAAAAAATAAACCAAAAACACTACTTTGAATCATTGAAAAATAAGGATAGGTCTTACCTGTCAACGGCACAGAGAACGCAGCTGCACAGAACTAGGATAGGACGGACTAGGCTACTGATGCAGAAATTAGCTCCACATGAGGTAGTGTTCACTTGACAGGAGAAGCAAAACTGGGATTGAGGAGTCATCTGTGTCTGTTGCTGGCCAACCTGCGAGTGCCATGCAGCGAGTCAGCCTCGAGGGCGGCGCTGTTATGTCTGCTCCTCCCCTCACACAAAAAAGCTCCCACGGGGTCCTGATCCTCTGGCCAGAGCCCACCAGTGATGAATGGTGAAGACTGACCGATAGGATCCACAGTTTCACCTATATCAGTCCAAGGGAGAAGGCTGGTCAGAGCCCTTATCTCCTGGATCATTCAGAGGTGCCTTCTATTTGTACCTTTCCAGCCTTTTTTCAATTGTTTTAGGCAGAAAAGTTTTACAGATTTCATACTCTGCTGTGAAATGGGATTCTCCAAGGCAGACTACACATGTTTGTCTGCCTTGGTAAAAATCTCACCACACGGAATGCAGTTTTTGAACCCTGTAGGGCCAGTTTTCTTTTTAGTTTTATTTGACATTTAATCCGAATTACAAGATTCAAACCCAAAAGGTAACCACAAATACTTTTGAAACCAGCAGTTAGTACCAAACACCAATTAAATCACAGTTGGTTTCTGAGGAAAAACACGATTAGGGCAAAAAGAACCATAAAGTATCAGTTCATACAAGAAACACTAGCAATAAACAAAACCTATATAAAAATAGATAAGACAAGTAAATAAACCCAACAAACAATGGCTCCTTGACTTTTACTGATAGCCGGGGACGGACTGCAAAAATCAGCTAACAAAACAAACCTGGCACTAATATATTAGAAAGTAAAGGCAGATGAAAATTTTAAAAGTTACTTGTTTTTTGTGACAAAAACCAAATATCATGACACTGAGGAGAGATCTCAGAGGCATTTTGACTAGCAGGCGGAGAATGAAATCTGAGCATTCTAGAATGCAACAATTGGTAAGGGCAGCAGTTTGAATGGTGGCAAAAGCCAGTGAGTGTTCCATCACTTTCATATGTTCCATTCTCCTGGCAGTTCAATACTACAGGCCGACTGCAAGAGTTAATTACCACAGTAATGTTTCTTCTAAAGGAGTCCTAATGTATTCTGACTTATGCAGTAAGACCTTGTTGTACTGCCCCAGAGATGAAATGCTTAAAGCCTACATTCTAAGTAGGCACATGCTCCATTTCAAACCCTTGTCTACTGGTACACTCTGTTCAACCGTCAGATTCTTACAAGCAACTAAAAGAAAGGCTCTTTCCAAATGATTGGGAATCAATATGAATATGTATATTAAAGCTTAAGAAACCCCACCAACCCCAGTGAGGGCTAAAAGACTCAGTCACAGAAGCCCAACAGATAACCAACTTTAAGAGTCAACAACCAAATGTAACAGCTGGAGTGCAGAGACTCCAGGTTCTGGTAGGAGAGGCAGGGTGGGAGGTCAGAATACATTAGGACTCCTTTAGAAGAAACATTACTGTGGTAAATAATTTTTTCTTCAAACTACAAGTCGTCCTAATGTATTCTGACATATGCAGACTACCAAGCAGTTCCCTTAGAGAAGGGCATAGAACTTACTTAGGAAATAGGCTCTGCAGTACTGATGCTCCAAACCTGGCATAACTTCTGGATTGCACATCGACTGTAAAGCTTGGTAACTGTGTGTACAGTTTTCCAGGTAGCTACTTTACAGATCTCCAACAGGGGAATGTCCTTTGCAACTGCTATAGTAGCAGCTGTACCCCTGGTGGAATGAGCTCTCAGACCCACAGGAGGATCCTTCCCCAGCTTTCTAAAATGAAACTGGATGCATGACACTATCCATCTCGCAATGGTCCTCTTAGTGGCAGGCTTACCCCTACCCACTTCTCCATAGGTAATAAACTGATTGTTACCACCCCTATGGTCTCTGGTATGATCCAAATAGTAGCGGATAGTCCTTTTCACATCTGGACTATGCACCCTACATTTCCCTGAACTAGAGTGTTCAGTGAAGAAGACAGACACGTTCATAGACTGGTGAAAATCAGAAGCCACTTTGGGGAGGAATTTCCTGTTTGTTCAAAGAACCACCTTGTCATTATGGAATGATATATAGTTTGATTCCACTGATAAGGCCTGTAGCTCATGGATTTGTCTTCCTGACGTGATGGCTACTAAGAAGAGTTTTCCAGGTCACATTTCAGTTCTGTTGAGAATGTACAGTTACACAAGAACTTACAGCAACAGCAGATCTTCGAGAGAGGCTCTTGCAGTAGGTATTCACATGTAGAACTGACCCGCCAGGCATCAGGACCCCATGGAAAAATTTCTAGCTAGCAGTTTCTGGCGGAGGACTGTCCCCACATCAGGTGACCGGCGTCATACGACATCAGTATAAAGGGGCGTTCCCCCACACCCGCCTTCCAGTTCTTTCTCAAGGGCCAAAACAGAAGACGAGAAGGAAGAGGATATTTGCCCCCCCCCCATGGAAATGGGGCCAAAAAAGGCTTAGGGGGATGGAGGTCAGGAAGGCAATACCTACTGCAAGAGCCTCTCTCAAAGATCTACTGTTATGGTAAGTTCTTACGTAACTGTACTATCTTACCTCGAGAGGGCTCTTGCAATAGGTACTCACATATAGGAGACACTGGTATAAGGAAAAAGCACTCGGGAGGAGGAAAGTTATCCAAAGCACGGAACCTCAGGCTGAACGGGTCTCATGAGATGAGACCTTGAAGCACAGCCAACCCAAAGCCTGCTCTACAGCGAGAGGCAATGTCCAAACTGTAGTGTTTTGTAAAGGTATGGACTAAAGTCCAAGTTGCAGCTGCACAGATGTCTGCCGCTGACACATTCTTGAAACAAGCCGCAGAGGCAGCCACACCTCTGGTTGAGTGACCTCTGACTTGACCCGGCAGGGTCTTGTTGTACTTGTTATAACAGAAAGTGATACAATGAGCCAACCATTTTGATAGGCATTGCCTAAAAATAGCATTGCCTTCTCTTGTAAGCAAAAGAGACAAAAAGCTGATCAGTTTTCCTGAGATCCTTAGTCCAAGTGGTGTAGTATCTCAGTATTCTGTGAACATGCAAAGTATGAAAGAGGTACTCCCCTTGATTGTAGTGTTGCGTAAAGAAAGTTGGTAGTGCAATGGATTGATTCACCAACCACCTTAGGGAGAAACTTAGGGTTGGTGTGTAGAGCCACACGTTCCTTGTGGAAAATCAAGTATGGGATTTTGCACATCAAGGCCTGAAGCTCAGAAATACACTGAGCAGAAGTAATGGTCACTAGGAAGAGTATCTTCCAAGAAAGGAACTTTAAATCTACTGTAGCTGCCGGCTCAAAGGGAGGCAGGGTAAGCTTCTCCAGAATGAAATTCAGGTCCCAGGGAGGGGCAGGAATGCGAATGGTGGTCTCAAATGGAGAACCTCTCTGAGGAAAATCTTGGAGACTTCCAACTGAGCAAAAGTCCTGTTCCTGAAGGAAATATGGTAGGCTGAAATAGCGGCTATGTGGACAATTAATGAGGAATGGCTGAGAACCAGATCGAAGAGGTGACGCATGTAGTCCAGGACTTTATTGGCTGGGCATGAGAAAGGTTCGAAGTCTTGAGCTAGCCCAAATAGCAAATATTTTCCACTTCATGGTGTAGGTGGACCTGGTAGAAGGCTTTCTGGCCTCTACCAAAATGTCCGCTACGAGTGGAGAAACTCCAAAGTGGGCTTTTGCTACATCTGCAGGAGCCACACATGTAAATGAAGGGATCTGAGCCCTGGATGAACAACGATCCCCTATTCCTGGGTCAACAATTGTTGGACAGAGGAAGAGGAAGTGGAGGTTCCTCTGAAAACTGTTGCAGAAGAGAACCAAACTTGCCTGGGCCAGAAGGGAGCAATAAGAATCATTAGAGCTCCCTCCGATCTGAACTTCTTCAGGACCCTTGGAATTAAGGGAATAGAGGGGAAAGCATAAACAAATCTGTGCCTCCAAGTGAGAGAGCATCCCGCCAAAAAAATGTCTCACCCTGGAGCGAGCAAGCAGAAGGCAAGAAGTTTTGCGTTTTGGGGAGAAGCGAAGAGGTCTATCGAAGGTGTTCCCCATCGCTAAAAGATGCCATTTACAACTTCTTGATCCAATTCCCATTCGTGGGACCTGGATGAGGACTGAGTTGGTCCGCCAGCATGTTTTCCACTCCCAGAACGTGAATCACAGTCAAGTGAAGGTGATGCTGGGTTGCCCAAAGCCAGACTCTCATCACTTCCCGGCACAGAGGGTAGGAACATGTTCCTCCCTGCTTGTTGAGATACCAGACTACGCACATGTCTGATTGAATGAGGTGGTGACCAGGAAGGATAAAGGAGTGTAGAGCCTGAAGGGCATGAAGGACTGCTCTCAGTTCGAGCCCATTTACGTACAGGTTTTGCTCGAACTTGGACCAGCTGCCCTGAGTCCTGCGCGACCCAAGATGGACTCCACAGCCTTCTCCTGACACTTCTGTCATCAACATCCAGGAGGGAGGGTCGTTACTGAAGTGAACTCCCAGGCATAGGTTCTCCTGCACCATCCACCATTGTCAGTCCCTGATCATGGGATTGGAAACTAGCACCTCCTGGTCTAGATTGCCCCTTGTCACACTTCTTGTGACCTTCGGGGGAAGTGGACACCTGCTTTAGCTCTTTTTCCATGGAGGCCATTCTTTTCTTTAGGGTATGGGCTTCCAGGGACTGCTGCCTTCTTTTGTGGGTAGTGGAGTTAAATTTCTGGCAGTGCTGGCACTTCTCTATGGGGTGGTCTGGGCCCAGACAGAAGAGGCACAAGGAGTGGCCATCCTTGTGTGGAAGTTGGGAACCACATGAGTTGTACTTATTTTTATGCAATTCTGAGGGCGTCTGGGACGACACACAGCGAATCAATGACAAGAACTCGAAAACAGAGAAATTAGGTTGAAAAGTTTGAAAACTAATGAACCGATGAAAGACTGACTAGCAGTGATTCTACCACGAGGAACTTTCACAAGCCAACTGGCATGGGGGACCACCCCTTTATACTGTCATAGGACGCCAGTCACCTGACATGGGGCGGTCCCCAGCCAGAGACTGCTAGCTAGAAATTTTTCCATGGGGTCTCCCACGCCTGGTGGATCAGTCCTACATGTGAATATCTACTACAAGAGCCCTCTCAAAGTAAGATCATAGGTTCAAAGTGGGGTTGCCTCAGCCTGTTTAGGTCCCAAGAGGGGGTAGGTTCCCTATGAGGGGGATGCATATGCAGCAACCCCTTGAAAAACTTTTTGAATATAGGATTAGAAGCCAGGGAATGGACCTTACCTGCTGACAAATAAGCAGAAACTGCTGCCAAATGTACCATCAGGGTAGCAGGTCGAAGGCCTGAGGAGTGTAAATGTGGGTCAATCCCTGCATGGGCACACCATATGGTGAACTTCTTCAATTTGGAGGAATAGGTTTTCCTGGTAGCTGGTTTTCTGGAAACCTTCAGAATGTCCAGAACACTGTCAGAGAGTTGCAAACCAGCATACTCCAACTCTGCAAGAACCAGGCCTTCAGTCTGAGGGACCCCAGGTTGGGGTACATGAACCTCCCCTGGGAGAAGGTCAATAGGTTGTGCCTCCTGGGAATGCAAATTGGGCTGGTCGATGACAGGGCCAGTAGCATCAAGTACCAAGGCTGTCTGGCTCAGTCTGGAGCTATCAGAATCATTTCTGCAGGTTGACAGCAGAGTTTGTTCAGCACCCTGAGCAGCAAGGGAAATGGAGGGAAGGCATATAGGAATTTCCCTGACCTGTCCAGGAGGGGTGCATCAAAAGGCACTGTGCCCAGTACTGGGGGCCTGCAACAGAACAGAGGCAACTGATTGTCTGGGGCTGCAAAGAGGTCTATCTCTGGGGTGCCCCACCTCCTGAAGATATCTTGTGGAACCTGTTTGTTCAGTGACCATTCGTGGTGGTTCTGATTGATCCTGCTGAGGGCATCTGCCAGAACATTGCCCTTCCCTAGGAGGTGGACTGCTGAGAGGCGTATCTCGAGGGAGAAGCCAGGTTCCAAATTTTCATGGCCTCTGTGCAAAGCAGAGTGGACCTTGTTCCACCCTGCTTGTTGATGTAATACATGGTGGTGGTGTCTATCCTGATCTGCAACACCTTTCCCTGAATTATGGCAGAGAATGACTTGAGAGCCAGTAAGACTGCTCTGAGTTCAAACAGGTTTATGTGCAGAAGAGACTCTTGAGGGGACTGTCACAAACCGCATTCAGCAGGTCAGGCCCTCTGCTCCCACAGTGCCAACCTCCGAGTGCAGTAATGTGAACAGATAACAGACAGGATAACCCTCCTGTCTGCTTGTGGGTCCAAATCACCTTTAGTCTCAAGTTCTGGGTGGATTCAAACTGAACCTTATGCTAGCATACCCAAATGTACAGGTGCAGATCTTCTCTTTGGGGGGATGCAAGATATCTTTCGCCTAAGGGCACCTAACCAGGTATCCAAAATGAACCCTTGAAATTCTATAAAAGACCTTTGGTATATTCTTACCTTTTCCAGGTTTGGTAACACCATCAAGCCCTTCAGAACAGCTGTCAACTTAGCCACGTATACATCACATGCAAAAAGACTTCGAAGACGCACCCAGGCAGTCTTTCAAAATAATGATTTTTACTAAATGATCAAAATATGTAAAATGTAAACACAAAACACTATCAAAAAGCATACAATCACTTAAAAGAAAACTACAGAAACTCCTACCAACATAGTCAGATACTTTTCTAATGTATTACCTAAGTGTTTAGAGAGTTGTTTCTTAAGAGCTCAAAAGATCAGACACAAGTCCTACTTAAACTGTGTCTCACACACCCCTTCCATGATATAATCTAGTTCCTCCTTTTAGAACATAAAAACTATACAAACAATGATCTTCCCGTCAGAAGATATTTTAAATACTGTGACTTCAGCAAAAACTAATTTCCCAAATTATGACAGTCTAATCAAGCCTTTCCTTTGATCCTGTTCCCAAGGCATCAAAGGATTTTTTTTACAACTTTAGCACCATGGTATTATAAAAATGTTTTTTCCTCCAAGACATCATAAAAGTTTACGAGCCCTATATCCTGGCAGCTGGGTCAGTTCTAATAAAGATAAAAACAAGAGACCCTTAATTAAATCTCTAGTCTTATTACCTCCTGGTTTCAGGTCACTGGTCACTTCACTGACCGGTGGGGCACCCATAGCACAGGATGCCTCATGTGAGACACTCACATACTACATTCTATATTACAAATATCATGAACAACCAGCTGGCCAAGCATCACAATCCTCCCCACCTAGACTAAATTTGGGGTCTCTATTCCCTGCATGGTATGAGCTTCCCAAATCAGTTCACTCATACAGACACGAAAGGCCATCAGCGTTCTGACTGCTCGCTCCAGCCCCATGTAAGATTGTCATATCATACCCTGACAAGGCAAGACTCCATCTTAATAGTCTACCATTAGTTTATCCCATTTGGGTCAGCCAAACCAGAGGGTTGTGGTCAGTTTGTACCTAAAAATGCTGCCCATATAACTATGGCTCTAACTTCTTTAGGGCCCACACTACGGCAAGACACTTTTTCCACAGTAGAGTAAACCTGCTCCCTGGGAAGAAACTTTTTACTCAGGTACACTACGGGGTGATCTTTCCCTTGGCTGGATGTCTGACTCAGTACTGCCCCAATACCCACATCTGAGGAGTCAGTCTGAACTATAACAGGTCTGCTATAGTCAGGACTTGTCAATACAGGAGCACTGCACAGTGCCTCGTTCAGTCTGGTAAAGGCTTTTTCACAGGCTGGTTCCCAGGTAATTTTCTTAGGCATCTTTTTCTTTACCAGGTCAGATAGGGGAGCAGCCAGGGTACTGCAATTGGGTACACATTTCCTACAATACCCCACTGTCCCTAAAAAAAAAAAAAACCTCCTGACCTGCTTCTGCATTTCTGGTCTGGGCCACGCCTTGATCACCTCTATTTTTACTTTGTTAGGACGGAGCTGTCCCCAGCCTACATGACCAAGGTATGCCACTTCAGCCATTGCCACTGTCACTTCTCAGCTGTGGCAGCGAGCCCGGCCCTTTGGATCCTGCCCAGCACTTCCCTAAGGTGAGACAGATGTTCCTCCCAGCTGGCACTAAAGATGACAATGACATCCAGGTACGCCACGGCGTACTCCTCAGCACCATTTAACACCTGGTTCACCAACCTTTGGAAAGAGGCTAGAGCGTTCTTCATTCCGAAAGGCATTACTTTAAATTCAAATTAGCCTATCAGAGTGATGAAGGCCTACCTCTCCCTAGCTCTGTCAGTTAGCTTTACCTGCCAATACCCCTTTGTCAGGTCAATAGTCTTAAGGTATGCCGCCCCTCCCAACTTGTCCAGGAGTTCATCCATCTGGGGCATCAGGTGGGCATCTGACTTCATGATTGCATTCAGTCCATGATAGTCCACACAAATGAGTAGAGCCATCTGGCTTGGGCACAAGGACTACAGGTGAGGCCCAGGAGCTGTGGGATCTCAGGATTACCCCTAAATCCAGCATTTCCTCCACCTCCCTCCTAATGTCCTTTTGGACAGCCTCCAAACACCCGATATGCTGTCTGCCATATAGGCATCTGTGTCTGTCTCTACATCGTGCATGGCTTTGGGGGGGGGGGGGAGAGTAGTCCAGGCTTGGCGTAAACAGTGGGGCAAAGTCTGCTAAAACCTCCCTTACTTCCGGGATCTTGTCTGGGGCCAGCTGGGGTGACAATTTAACTGCCTCCATAGAGGACTCCCACTTGCTTTCTTCCAGAAAGTCCAGAAGGGTGTCTCCTTCATCCGTCCCCTCCCCAGGACTACATACTACAAACACCATGTCAGCCCTATTAGTATATAGCTTCATCATGTTAACATGGTACATTTGTTCGGTCTTTTGTCCGGTAATTCTGATATAGTTCACGTCATTTACCTTTCTAACCAATTTGTACGGTCCTGCCCACTCAGCCTGCAACTTTTCTTTCTGGACCAGAATAAAGACCATGACTTCCTGACCCACCGTGTACAAGCGAGCTCTGGCTCTGTGATTGTACCACACTTTGTTTCTGTTGGGCAGCTGTCAGGTTGCTCTGGTCTGTGCCCATAAGCTCCTTCAGCCTTTCCCTAAACCTAAGGACATAATCCACTATGGGAGTGCCCTGGGTGGCATGCTTGCCTTCCCAGTTCTCCCGGATCAAGTCTAGGGGCCCACGAACCCGGCGTCCATACAAGAGCTCAAAGGGGGAAAATCCTGTCAACTCTTGGGGCACCTCCCTGTATGCAAACAGGTGGGGAAGGTATTTCTCTCAGTCCCTCCCATGCTGTTCAGCAAATGCTTGGAGCACAGACTTCAGTGTACTGTTGAAACTTTCCACAAGCCCATTGGCTTATGGGTGATAAGGAGTTGTGCGCACATCTGCACCAACCCACACTTCTCTCTCAAACATTTCATCAGGTTCAACATGAAGGAACCCCAGTGATCGGTGATAACCTCTTGCAGAAACCCAACACAGGAGAAAATACCAAGTAAGGCATCTGCCATGTTGTCCATCCTCAGTGAGGATAGGGCAACTGCCTCTGGATACCGAGTGACATAATCCACCACAGTCAGGATGAACCTCTTCCCGGAGGAGCTGGGGGTATTCAAAGGCCCCACAATATCCATTCCCACCCTCTGGAATGGCTCCTCCACTATGGGCAACAGAATTAGGGTGGTTTGGATCTTCATACTGGTCTTCCCTATTTCTTGGCACCAATGACAAGACCTGCAATACTCCTTCACCTGCTGGGTGAAGATGGGACAATAGAAATTCTGGGCCAACCGCTGCATAGTGCGCATGATTCCCAGATGGCCAGACAAGGGAATATCGTGTGCAATCTTGAGCAACTGCTCACAGTACCCCTGTGGAATGACAAGCTGCCTGCCTATCACCCCTCCCTCAGTCTTCACAGCCTGATTATATATCAGTCCATTTTCCCAATAAACCTTATGTTTACTATCACCTCCCTGTGCTCAGTCAGAGTCTGCCCAAGACCTCAGCTTCTCTAGACTAAGGTCACTTTTCTGAGCAGCTGAAAACTCCTTACACATTCCCAAGGCATGGGACAGGTCCCCTTCAGTCTCTAAACTAGGGGCTCTAGCACTAGAGTCAGTGCACTCAGGATCAATATCACCCCTCCTCCTTTGGAGTAACCATCCATAGCTGTGTGGTTAACTGCTACTGGGGAAATTTCTACCCCCTTTTCATTGGTCTCCATATCAGGAAACACAGGCTGGGGAATCTGCCTCCCAGTGGTTTCCACAATGGCTTCTGTGGGGTCCAAGGAACTACAATTTTCCCTTGCCGCTTGGCTATGGGTGACTGCACACACCATCCCCTGGGAGATTGTTGCTAAGGATGACATCAACTGCTTAAGTTTTGGCTACAGCCACCTGTTGCAGTTCCCCCAGTTTCACCCCAGTCTAGAACACTAGCGAGGGGCAATGTTTTCTCCTCACCAGTAAAGTCTTGTACAGTTACAAATTCATTGGGTATGAGATGACCAGGCTCTACCAGATCCCCTTTTACCAATGTCAGGGATGCCCCTGTGTCCCTTAACCTTTCTGTCTGTACACCATTCACCGTGACTGGGTGCATGTGTTCCCTCATGCTCACAGACATGCTTCCAGGGACATAAATAACCCATTTCTTTCCTAACCCCATTCTGCGTATGGCTCATCCTTTTGGGACACCATCTGGCAATATGCCCAGTTTCTTTACAAACCCAACATTCATTTCTTTTCTCAGAAAAGTATTTTCTTTGAAACCTGGTACTAACTGGTTTTGGTGGAGGCAGTGAGGGTTTTAGCGACCCTGAGGGCGTGCTTTTCCCTTTCTGTGCTGCCACGCCCGCCCCATTCGCTCTCAGAGCAGGTCTGTTCTTGGCATAGCGGTCCAAGAGTTCAGCAGCCTCTTGCACCATTTTTAGGATCTCTGTCTTCCAGCCAGGTTTTCAGCTCTGCTGGGCATGCCCAAAAAACTTCTAACAAAATAGCATTTTCAATTTTATCTACAGAGTTTGCTTCAATTCCTTCCCACCAATGTTTTAAACATGGACATTGTTTCATGGCTAGTTACTTGTAGCTCACGTCAGGGCTTCTCCTGAGCTTACGGAATTTAGCTCTATGTTTCTGCAGTTAAATCAAACTTTTTTTAAAAGTGCAGCCTTAAGGTTGCTGTAATCATTACTGTTCTCATTGTCCATTTGACCCAATGCATCCCGAGCTTTCCCAGTAAGTAGTGGGGATAGCTGGAAGCTCCAGGACCCTCTAGGAATTTGCCTGAATACAAACCTTTTCAACGGAATTTAAAAAGGCATCCATATCTTCCCCCTGTTTAAATTCAGCTATCAATTTGTAACCCAGTCCTGTAATTCCAGTTAAACCCAAGCCACTTACCTGCTCTGGTGCTAGTGGCTGGAGTCGTAGCTTCTCCAGTTCATATCGCCTCTGGTGCTCATGCTCTTCACGGTCAGCCTCTCACTGTTCTCACTCCCTTTTCTTCTCCACAGCTCATTTCTCTCGCTCCTCTTCTTGCCGTTCTTGCTCCGCCTCTCACCATTCTCGTTCAGCCTCCCTCTAGAACTCCAGCTCCATTCTGTACAACTCAGTCTGCAGCCTGATTGCTTCTGGCTCCAGAATGCTGGTGACCTTCCCCTGCTGCTGTGGCCCGTCACTGGCACTGGCCCTGCTGTCACCCTCACTGGATCTGGACACTGCATGCTCAAGGTTTGGTCCCTTACAGTCAGTGACTATGCTCTGGGAATCTGCTGCCATCAGGGCATCCATGAAGTTCTGCTTGGTGGCTCTCCCCTCATACAGGACTCCTCTGTCCTGGCACAACTGCCTCAAGTAGTCTACAGTGTGCCCACTGTAGTTGGAAGCCATCTTCTTCCCTAACTATGGCTACTCTAACTTGCACTTCAGAAAAAAAAATAAAACAGGTAGGAACTTGACTGTAAGCAAAATGATATAGTTCCGTTTCCTTTTTAAAAATAAATCACTGAATTATTTTGCAAGTGAGCTGTACAGTATTAAGCTGACACACTGAACACTTAAAGCTTGTGTTACCAAATTTATCCGCACCACTGCCAACCAAATCTGTCACAAATTGCACTCAGCAGGTCAAGCCCTTTGCTCCCATAGTGCCAACCTCAGAGCACAGTAATGTGAACAGGTAATAGACAGGGTAACCCTCCTGTCTGCTTGTTAGTACAAATCACCTTTAGTCTCGAGTTCTGGGGGGATTCAAACTGTGAACCTTATGCCAGCGTACCCAAAGAAAAAATTACTTACCTTAGTAATGTTGTTTCTTCTAATGGAGTCTTGCTGTATTCTGACAATAGCAGTGAGTCCCAACCTTCGAACTGCCCCGGAGATGAAAGAGTTAACTTTCCATGCCAGGCATGGAACGCTGAGCTCGAGCTCAGTTGAGACTGTCTGTTGCTGTTTGAACTCAAACAGTCAGATCTTTTCGAGCTAAACTCACTGAGGTCCTGTGTGGAAGCTGTAAACCTACACTAGCCAACTGGCTACTAACATAAGTTTTTTGGTCCCAAAACAAAGACTCAAGTCAGGAGACCCAAAAAATGAAATAACACAACACCCACTCACCCAAGAAAGAGTGATAAAAAAGGGTGGGGCACCTCCTGAGTGCCAACACTGCCACTGCCCACATCCCAAAAACAGAGGTTCTGAGAGGGGAAGGCGGGGGGTCAGAATACAGCAAGACTCCATTAGAAGAAACAACATTACTAAGGTGAGTATTTTTTATTCAAACAACATGAAGTCTTGCTGTATTCTGACAATAACAGACTCCCAAGCAGTACCTCCATGGAGGAGGACAGAACCTACTTAGGAAATAGGCTCTGAAGCACAGCTGTGCTTAGAGCCGAGCATCACTCTAGCCTGGATATCCAGGGAGAGTAATGCTTGGTAAAAGTGAACTTTTTCCAGGTAGCTACTTGACATACCTCTAAGATAGGACTATCCCTGGCAGCAGCCAGGGAAGCAGCTGTACCTCTGGTAAAGTGAGCCCTCAGGCCTGAGGGTGGAACCTTACCTAATTTTTCGTAGCAAAATTGGATGCAAGAGACAATCCACCTGGCAATGGATCTTTTAGTGGCAGGTTTTCCTTTACCAACCTCACCATAAGTGAGGAACAGTTGGAGGGAGTCAAACCTATGACCCTTGGTACGTTCTATATAGTAGCTAAGGGCTCTTTTCACATCTAGACTATGTAGCCTCCTCTCACCAGAGGAGGAATGGTCAGTGAAGTACACAGGAAGAGACAGACTGGTTAAGGGGGAAGTCTGAAATCACCTTAGGCAAAAACTTCCTGTTAGTCCTGAGGACCACCTTATCCCTATGGAAGGACAAAGTCAGGCTCCACTGACAGGGCTTGTAGCTCACTTATGCGCCTGGCAGAAGTGATGGCCACCAGAAACCGTTTTCCAAGTCAAGTACTTAAGCTCTGCTGAAGACAAAGGCTCAAAAGGGGGTTGCATAAACTGAGCAATGCAAACGTTAAGATCCCAAGCAGGGGCAGGATCCCTGAATGGAGGATTGGTATGAAGCAATCCCTTGAAAAACTTGGAGAAAACATGGTGAGCTGAAAGAGAAGAGGGCTTACCTTCTGAAATGAAAGCAAAAACAGCTGCCAGATGCACCCTTAGTGTAGCTGGTCTGAGTCCCAAGCTATTCAGATGGACCATATAGTCAAGGACTGTGGGCAGATCAGCAGACTCTGAGGAAATATGCTTCCCAGAGCACCATATGGAAAATCTTTTCCACTTGGAATTATAAGTGGTTCTGGTGGAAGGCTTCCTAGAAGCCTTTAGAATATCTATAACACCTTGGGAGAGGTGTAAATCAGCAAAATAACTCTTCAAGAGCCAGGCCTTGAGATTGAGAGATTTGAGATTCGGGTACCAAACCCTCCCCTGAGCACAGGTTAACAGGTTGTAATTCCTGGGAAGAGCCAGGGGAAGATGGACTGTTAAGGACAATAGGAGGGGATACCAGGGCTGTCTGGCCCAGTCTGGAGCAATCAGGATCACTTTGCAGGGTTAATACCCGATTTTGACTAGCACTTTGAACAGGAGAGGGAAGGGGGGAAGCATACAGGAACTTCCCTTCCCAATTGAGAACTAAGGCATCCAGGGGGACTGAGCCCAACACTGGGGGCCTGCAGCAAAAGAGGGGAAGTTGGTGATTGTCTGGGGCTGAAAAAAGATCCATCTTTGGGGTGCCCCATCTGGAGAATATCACCTCCAAGACCAGGGGATCCAGTGACCATTCGTGATGGCCCTGAGATATCCTGCTGAGAGCATCTGCCAGGACATTGTCCTTGCCTGGGAGGTGTACTGCTGTGAGGGAGGTGTTCAGGGAATAAGCCAGAGACCACAACTTCATTGCTTCAGTGCACAAGGCCGTAGACAGAGTGCCTCCTTGCTTGTTGATGTACCACATTGTGGTGGTAGTGTCTGTTCTGATCTGAATAACTTTGTTCTGAACAGACTTGGAAAAAACTTGAAGTGCTAGAAATACTGCTCTGAGTTCCAACAGATTGATGTGAAGCAGAGATTCCTGAGGGGACCACAACCCCTGGGTGGTCAGGTCAGCAAAGTGAGCCCCCACCCAAGAGGAGGCATCTGTAGTAAGATTAAAGAGTGAGACTGAGTGACAAAGGAACTCCTTGTCTCAGATTGTTCTGATCCTGCCACCACTGCAAGGCCTGGATCAGGGTTCGAGTCACTGGGATCAGTTTGCTCAAAGGGTCCTTTTCCCGAGACCAAAAGGCTCTCAAATGGAACTGAATGTCCCTCATCTGAAATCTTGCTCCTTGCACCACTGCTGCAGAAGCAGCCATGTGCCCCAGGAGCTGCAGAAAATGCCTCGCTGGTCGAGACACCTGTAGGGTGAATGAGGAGGCCAGAGTGATAAGGGTCCTTGCCCTGTCCAAGGGAAGGAAGGCTCTGGCCCTTTCTGTATCTAGCTCTGCACCTATGAAGGTGAGGAGCTGAACAGGCTCTAGAACTGACTTTGAAAGATTCAGAAGGAAACCCAGAAAGGTAAGCAGTTGCTGAGTTATCTGTAGGTGTAACTTGACTTGGTCTGGGGACTGGCCTACTATGAGCCAGTTGTCCAGGTATGGGAAGATGGCAATCCTTTGCCTTCTTAGAGAAGCAACTACTACTGCCAGGCATTTTGTGAACACCCTTGGAGCAGAGGTTAGACCGAAGGGCATTGCTCTGAACTGGTAATGGCCTGAGGGCAGCTCGAATTTGAGGTACTTTTGATGGGAGCTTCTGATGAGAATATGGAAGTAGGCATCCTTGAGGTCCAGGGAAACTAGCCAGTCCCCTGGTCTTAGAGAGAGTAGAATTATTGCCAGAGTCACCATGTTGAATTTTGGCTTTAAAAGGTGCTTGTTTAAATATCTGAGATCCAGGATGGGCCGCCATTCTCCTGTCTTTTTTGGGGTAAGGAAGAACCTGGAGTACAATCCTTTGCCCTGGTGTAGGGGTGGAACTCGTTCCACAGCTCTGAGAGCCAGGAGGGAAGAGACCTCTGCCTCTAGGGCAAGTGCCTCCGAGGGATTTGCAGGTGGAAAAGATCTGGTTCTCAGCTTTGGAAATTTTTTGAAGCTGAGAACCAGTCTCTGGCTTACTACTTCCAGGACCCACTTGTCTGATGTTAGAGACTTCCAGTCCTGGACAAACTAAGCCAGCCTGCCCCCTACAGGTGGTGGAGAATCGGCCCTGGCAAACCCATCAGGGTGCCTGTTTGGCAGGGGTTTTGGCTGAGGGTGGAAGCAGGTCTGCTTGTACCCCTTCTGCCTCTCCCTCTAAGACCCCCTCTGAGCATAGGCAGAGAGAGGCCTGGGCTTGGTAGAAAGGCCTATGAAAAGGCCTGCCCCTGCCCCTGGGATGCTGCCTTTGAGGAGTAGCCTGCCTTTCCTTGGCCTGGGCACTCCTGTAGGTGGTCCTATACTCGTCCATTTTCTTCATGTAATTCTCTGTTAGCTCCCCAAACAGAAAATTACCCACAACAGGAACATCCATGGCCTTAGTCTGGGTATCCTGTGACAGGCTAGTACATCTGAGCCAAGCCATTCTACGAAGTGCCACAGATGTAGCCATGACTCTAGATGACACATCATTGGAGTCCACTGCAGCATGGAATTGCACCTTGGATGCCTCAATACCATTAGCAGCCACCTGCTCCAGCTCCTTGGCAAGCTGGCCAGGGACCTGTTTTGCTAAAGCCATGACAGTGTCCCATCTGGATTTCTGCTACCTAGCAGTATAGACCATATAGTTGGCCTGTCTGAGTCCCAAGGATGCTGCCATGTACTGTCTCTTTGCCATGGCATCAATCCTCCTGGAGTCCTTGTCTAGGGGGTGTGAAGCCAAGGGAATATTTGCCTTATCACAGGCTGCAGCCTGCACTACTCCAACATGGCTGCATTGTTGTGTAAGGAACTCCGTATCTGAGCCTGACAATGTATACCTCTTGTCCATTCTTTTATCCACAGGAGGTATGGTGTTAGCAGTCTTTAAAATCTTAAATGTCTGTTTCCCATAAGATCTGAGTAAGGGAATAGACAGCCTCCTAGACTCTGGGATATCCATCATTTCCACATAGTCAGGCTCCTCCTGGTCATCCACAGCTTCTTCAATAGGAAGCTGGAGGGTTTCAGCCATTTTTTTTTTTATAAAACATGAAATGGTAGAGGGACTCAAAGCATAGGAGGAGACACTCCTGAAGGTCTGTCTGGGGAGATGTCCGGGTCAATGGGCACATTCAGACTTTCAAAACCACATTCACTTTCCTCTACTACTCCTCCTCCTCCTCCTCCTCCTCCTCCGGTTCATAATATTCCTTTAAACCATAATCTTGAACTGGTGGAACCGGCCAAACCGAGTGCCTCCCTGATAGTGCCGGTTCGGTCGGAACCGGGGAAAGCGACTGCACAATTTTTTCACTTTGGCTATTTCTTCAGCGGTTGGAGAAGAAAGTTTTGGATCCACACCAGCTGATTTTTCCTTTCTTGTTCTCTTAGCTTGAACCGACTCCTCAGAATCGGATCTCCTTTTGCCCGAAGAAGTCTCGCCCTGGTCAGAGGGCACTCCTCCTGGTTCGGTTTGAACCGAACCAGGCTGGCCATCCGGTTCAGCGGACTTTTTGGCCTCCCTTTCCCTGAGCTTACCAGCTCTTTTTTCTAGGGTAGCTGCAGGAACATTTTTACAAATCTGGCAGTCTGCACTGAAGTGGTCAAACCCCAGACAATAAACACAGGTGGTGTGGGGGTCAGCCTTAGCAAAGACTTCCCCACACACACTGCAATGTTGAAACCCAGTGGGTCCTGTTTTTCTTTTGGGTTTCTCAGACATTGTGCCAGTCCTAACCAAACTTACCCTTTTAATGGCAATCCGCCAGGCAAGACCCTCTTATCAGTTCCTGACCGTGTTACGGGTCGTGGAAAAAAAAGTAATAAAATCCGTTTTTTTTTTTAGAACTGATAACCACACTCTAAAAGTACAAATAAAGATTTTTTTTAAACAACTTGATCGGTTCAAACCGAACCGATGAACTGTTTACAAGTTCCACACAGAATAGAAAATAATATAAACCTATCTAGTACTCACAAATACCACAGACAGAGACTGAACCCACAGGTTGCGGTTTAAATTCGGTCGAAAACCGAGAAAAATGGTACTTTAACCGACAAATTGAACCGAGCAGAAGGAGAAATCTCCGGAGCGACTGTTCAGTGAGGCGGAGTAAAGAATCTGATGGTTTGAGTTCAAACAGCAACAGACAGTCTCAACCGAGCTCGAGCTCAGCGTTCCACGCCTGGCATGGAAAGTTAACTCTTTCATCTCTGGGGCAGTTCGAAGGTTGGGACTCACTGCTATTGTCAGAATACAGCAAGACTTCATGTTTGAATGTACAGGCGCAGATAATCTCTTCGTGGGGGCGTGCAAGATATCTTCCACCTAAGGCACCTAACCAAGTATCCAAAATGAACCCTTAAAACTCTATAAAAGACCTTAGATATATTCTTACCTTTTCCCAGTTTGGTAACACCATCAAGCCCTTCAGAATAGCTTTCAACTTAACCAGGTATATATCAAATGCAAAAAAAAAACCAAACTTCGAAGACACACCCAGGCAGCTTTCAAAATAATGATTTTAATAAATAAAAATATGTAAAATGTAAACACTATTTCAAAAAGCATACAATCACTTAAAAGGAAACAAAGAAAACTACAAACTCCTACCAACATACAGTTAGATACTTTTCTATCTCATGTATTACCTCTAAGTGCTTATCAGAGAGTTGTTTCTTAAGAGCCCCGAAATGATATGTCTCAAAGATCAGACACAAGTCCTAGTTAAACTGGCTGTCTAACACACCCCTTCTATGTCATCTAGCTCCTCCTTTTAGAATATAAAAAAAAGCATACAATGATCTTCCTGTCGGGAGATATTTTAAATACTGTGACTTCAGCAAAAACGAATTTCCCAAATTACGATAGTCTTTAATCAAGCCTTTCCTTTGATCTTGTGTGGTTTCCTGTTCCTAAGGCAATCAGTTTTTTTTTGTTTTTTTTTATAACTTTAGCACCATGGTGGTATAAAAATATTTTTCCTCTAAGACGTCATAAAAGTTTACAAGCCCTATATCCTGGCAGCTGGGTCAGTTCTAATTAAGAAAACAGGAGACCCTTAATTCTCTAGTCTTTTAATTACCTCCTGGTTTCAGGTCACTGGTCACTTCACTGACCCGGGGGGGCACCACAGGATGTCTCATGAGAGACACTCACATACCACATTCTATATTACAATCGTCATAGAACAATCGTAACAGCTGGCCTAGCGTCACAGGGACCATATGCTCCCCTAGATGACCATCCCAACCCAAGAGAGATGCATGTGTGGTAAGTACCTCTGTGGGATTTTGCTGCAGGAACGGGACACCAACCCAGAGGTTGTCCCTGTCCTGCCAACACTAAGGCCTGTAGCAGTGTGGAAGTTACTGGTACCAGCTTTGACAATGAGTCTTCTCTGGGACCAGAATAACCTCAGATGGAACTGAATGTCCCTCATCTGAAACCTTGTTCCTGAAACTACAGCTGTTGAGGCCGCCATATGCCCTAGTAGCTGCAGAAAATGTCTGGCTGGCTTTGGTGAGTGGAGCCTGAAGGAGTCTGTTAGTTGTACCAGTTTGTCCACTTTGTCTGGTGGTAGTCTTGCTCTTCCCATCTCTGTGTCCAGTTATGTCCCTATGAACTCCAGGTGCTGGACTGGCTCAAAGACTGACTTTTTGGTTATGTACTAAGAATCCTAGCCAGAGTAGGGTATTCCATGTGAGGACTAAGGCCTCCGCTACCTGCTGCTGAGGCTGCCCTATGACTAACCAATCGTCCAGGTAACGGAAAACAGAGACCCCCAGATGCCTTAAGTGTGCTACCACCACAGACGGGCACTTTGCAAACACCCCGGGAGCTGAGGTCAGGCCAAAGGGTAGGACGCTGAACAGATAATGGCCTGATTGCAGTCTGAACCTTAGATACTTCCTGCGAGATGGACTGATGGAAATAAGGAAATAGGAGTCCTTGAGGACTATGGATGCCAACCAGTCCCCTTGCCTGAGAGTAAGATCATAGCCAGAATGGCCATCTTTGGTTTTGTTAGTTGTTTGTTCAGGAATCTTAAAACTAGAATGGGCCTCCAGTCCCCATTTTAATTAAAGGTCAGGAAGTATCAAGTATAACCCTTTTCCCTTTTGGGAAAGAGGGGCAGGTTCCACTGCCCTGTCCTGAAGAAGAGCTGCTACCTCTGCTTCCAGTAGGATTGTTTCTGCTTGGTTGGCAGGCTAGAACAGCTTTACACTCAGCCTGGGAAAAGCCTTGAAGCTCAGAACAGGGCCTTGGCCCACTGCCTCCAAAATCCACTTATCCGTGGTTATGGACTGCCAGTTCTGTAGGTAGTGGGAAAGCCTGCCTCCTACTGGGACTGGGAAGGCAACCCACGACTCTTCAGGTAGTCTGTTTAGCTGGTGTCCTGGGCTGGAAAGAAGGGCTGGAATGAGTGGCACCTCTCCTGCCCCTTCCCCTAAAGTACCCACACTGTTGCTGGTAAGCAGGGAAGGCCTGGACCCGATAGAGAGGTCTCTGATAGGGGAGACAGGGGCAGGCCCTACCTTGTTTGAGGAGTGGCAGCCTTCTCCTTAGCTGCAACACTCCTATACTCATCCATTTTCCTCATATAGGCCTCTGATCCCAAAAAGGGAATTTAGTGCCAAAGGAAAATCCAAGGCCTCGGTCTGAGTATCCTGAGAAAGATTAGTGGTTCTGAGCCAAGAGAATCTCATCGATATAGAGGTGGCCATAACTCTTGATGCTAAATCATTGGCATCCACAGCCATGTGGAATTGTTGCTTAGAAGCCTCTATTCCATTCCTTGCCATCTCCCCCAAATTTGCAGTCAAGTCATACTAACATACTAAAATGCCAGCAGAGTAGGCCTAATGGTCTTTCATGTCTGCTCATTAGTCAGCCCCCATACTGGATGCCGACTTTGCTGTCCCAGCCCCTCGAACCCCTCCACAGTTGCTGCCTCCACCAGTCTCCTGGGCAGCCCATTCCATGGTTCCACCACCCTCTCAGTGAAGTAGCACCTCCTCCTCTCCATGAGTCCCCCCAGCTTCCACCAGTGCCCTCTAGTTGCCCCTTTCCTTCAGAACACCCCAACTGAGCCCCCTGTTCATGTATTTGAAGACCTCTATCATGTCCCCCCATCCCTCCTCTCCTCCAGAGTGTACATGTTGAGCTCCTCGAGCCTCTCCCCGTAGGTCCCTTCCCCCAAGCAGCAGATCATTTTGGTTGCCCTCCTCTGGACCCTCTCCAGAAGTGCAATGTCTCTTTTTAAGTGCAGTCTCCAAAACTACACACAGTACTTGAGGTGCTGCCTAACCAAGCAGTTGTACAGAGGGTGGATCACTTCCTTCCTTCTGGAGGCAATTCCCCTAGCGATGCATCCAAGCATCCTACTGGCTTTGGCCACTGCCCTCCTACAAGTCTCAGAGTTCTTCATTTTGACATCCTCCACCACCACCCCCAGGTCCCTCTCACCCATTGAGACTTGTAGTGTTTCTCCCCCCAGGGTATACACATGGTCCGTGTTTCTGGCATCCAGGTGCAGAACCCTGCATTGAAAGTACAGTTACGTAAGAACTTACTGTAACAGTAGATCTTCAAGAGAGGCTCTTATAGTAGGTAATTACATATAGGACTGAAGCCGGCAGGTGGCAGGACCCCACAGAAAAATTTCTAGCTAGCAGTCTGTGGCAGGGGACTGTCCCCACATCAGGTGACAGACATGAGACATCAGTATAAAGGGGCGGTCTCCCAAACCCACCTTCCAGTTCTTTCCCGCCAAGGGCCAAAAAGGCAAAATGAGAGAGAAGTGGATATTTCCCTTTCTGGAAAAGGGGCTGAAAAAGCTAAGGTGGATGGAGGGCGGGAAGGTATTACCTACTGCAAGAGCACCTCTCTAAGATCTACTGTTACGGTAAGTTCTTACATAACTGTACTATCATACTTCAAGAGGGCTCTTGCAGTAGGTAATTACATATAGGACTGAGTCCCAAGCAGTCTGGAACAAGGAGAAGCACACAGGAGGAGAAAAACTACCCAAAAGTAGACCCTCTGGCTGTGAAGGTCTCAGGAAAGAAGATCCTGCAAAACAGCCAACCCGAAGCCCTCTCTATGGCAAGAGGCAATGTCCAAACTGTAATGTTTCGTAAAGGTATGGATGGAAGTCCAAGTTGCGGCTGCGCAAATGTCAGCTGCAGACACATTCTTAAAACAAGCCGCAGAGGCAGTGACACCCGTGGTGGAGTGGCACCTGACCTGACCCGGCAGGGTCTTGTGATACTTGTCATAAAGTGATACAATGAGCCAACCATTTAGATAGGCATTGCTTGAAGACAGCATTGTCTTCTCTTTTGTGAGCAAAAGAGAAACAGTTGATCAGTCTTTCTGAGATCCTTCGTCCTGGTGGTGCAGTATCTCAGAATGCGGTGAACATCCAAAGTATGCAAGAGGTACTCCCCTTGATTGAAGCGTTGCATAAAGAAAGCAGGCAGTTTCATGGATTGATTCAGCATAGATTCCGCTGCCACCTTAGGGAGAAACTTAGAGTTGGTACGCAGAGCCACACGTTCTTTGTGAAAAATCAAATATGAGATTTTGCACATCAAGGTCTGAAGCTCAGAAATCCTTCAAGCAGAAGTAGTGGCCATGAGGAAGAGAGTCTTCCAGGAAAGGAACTTTAGGTCTGCTGAAGCTGCTGGCTCCAAAGGAGGCAGGGTAAGTTTCTCAAGAATGAAATTCAGATCCCAAGGAGGGTCAGGAATGCAAATAGGGGGTCTCAAGTGTAGAACCCCCCTCAAAAAAGTCAAAGACTTCCTACTGCGTAATGTTCTGTCCCCAAAGAGAACATGGTAAGCAGAGATGGTCGCCATGTGAACTTTCAGAGAGGAATGACAGACCGAGATTAAAGAGATGTCGCATTTAGTCCAGAAGCCTCATGACAGGTCAAGAGAATGGCTCAAAATCTTTGAAAGAGGTCCAAATAGAGAACAGTTTCCATTTCGTGGCATAGATGGATCTAGTGGAGGGCTTTTAGGCCTCCACCAGAATCAGCCACCAGCAGGGAAACCCCAAATCAGGCTTGAGCCAAGTCTGCAGGAGCCACGCATGCAACTGAAGGGATTTGAGGCCTGGATGGACCAGGGTCCCCTAATCCTGGGTCAGCAAACGTTGCAACAGAGGAAGAGGAGGTTCCTCTGAATACTGTTGCAGAAGAGAGAATCAGACTTGCCTGGGCCAGAAAGGAGCGATTAGGATCGTGCAAGCTCCTTCTGAGCAGATTTTGTAAGACCCTCGGAATCAATGGAATTGGGGAGTCTTAGGCGAATCTGCCCTTCCAATTTAGAGACAGCATCTTTCCAAAAGTGTCTCGCCCTGAAGCGAGTGAGCAGAAGGTGGGAAGTTTTGCATTGTGGGGAGACGCAAACAGGTCAACCTGAAGTGTTCCCCAGCATAGGAAGATATCATCTGCTACCCCCTGATCCAGTTACCACTCGTGTGCTTGGGCAGATGAACGACTGAGGTGGTCTGCCAATGTGTTTTTGACCCCCGGAACATGAACCGCCGTGAGGTGAAGGTTGTGTTGCATTGCCCAATCCCAAACTCACACAGTCTCCCTGTAAAGAAGGTAGGAACGAGTTCCTCCCTGTTTGTTGATGTACCCGACTACACACATCTGTCTGGACAACCAGATGAGCAGGAAGCGGATACAGATGCAGAGCTTGTACAGCATACAGCACGGCCCTGAGCTCGAGCATGTTTATGTGAAGAGTTTGTTCGAGCCTGGACCAGGAGTCCTGGGTCCTGAGATACCTGAGGTGGGCTCCCCAACACGCTCCAGAGGTGTCTGTTGTCAATGTTTGGGGAGGGGAGAAGAGGAGGCACAGGGAACTCCCCGCAGAGGTTTCCCTGAACCATCCACCATTACAAGTCCCGTACCATAGGATTGGAGACCAGGACTTCTAGATCTAGGTCGTCCGCCAGTTGATCCCACTGAGACCGCAGCATCCTCTGAGAGATCATCATTCGAAGCAGCGTGCGAGGAACTGTCAGAATAGCAGCTGCCATGAGCCCAAGGAGGCGAAGGACTGACCTGGTGCTGACTCACCTGCGACTGGACACCAGGCTCACATGGGCCTGGAGGGTGGCCACCCTGTCCAGTGCAACTTGGCCTGGTTGATGGCAATACCCAGGCTGGTAAAAGCCTGCAGGGAAAGGGAACGCAGGAGTCCCTCCCTGGACAGGGCCGCCAGGAGCCAATCATCCAGGTACGGGAAAACCTGAACTGCCTGGGTACGCAGGTGGGCTGCAACCATGGAAAGGCATTTGGTGAACACTCGGGGCACCAAGGAAAGACCAAATGGGAGGGCCTTCAACGGGTAGTGGTCCCCCTGAAATGAAAAAGTGAGGTATTTGCAGTAGGAAGGGTGAATAGGGATATGCAGGTAGGCATCCTGCATGTCCAGGGCACACAGCCACTGTCCCAGCTGAAGTAGGGACGGAAGGCTCTGCAAAGAAAGCATTCTGAACCATTTGTACTCCATGAACAGGTTTGGGGAGCTGAGGTCTAGGATAGGTCTCACGTCTCCAGATTTCTTCAGAACCAGGAAGAAATGGGAGTAGTAACCTGTCCCCTGAAGGTGGGATGGGACAGGCTCTATGGCCGCCTTCAGCAGAAGGGAGGATATTTCTTCCCTAAGTAGAAGATGATGTTCCAAGGAGTAAGAGGATCTTGGTGGGGGGGGGGGGTTCTTGGTGGTTTCTGTAGAAACTCGATTGAGTGTCCTTCTGCTATCAGCTAGAGTACCAAAATGTCAAGTGATCCTCTCCCAACCAGGTAGATGGAAGGAGACCTACTGGTTCCTCTGGAAGGTCTAGAGACTGTGGGAGAGGAGAGGAGTCAGGAGGTGTGGGGCAGCGTCGTGGCTGAGGCTCCCACCACTTTTTTGGGTGGTGGGGACTTGGCAGCCAGAGGGGCCAGAAGTTTGTTGGCCTGCTTGCCCAGAGGTTTCGCTTTGGGCCAAGAACGTCTGTGAAAGAGGTGAAGCTGACCCTGAGGAGGCCTGTACATAGAGTCCATGGACTTCAGTGCAGTACCCTTCTCTTGTAGATCGGTGATGATGTCCTCGACATCCCCACTGAACAGCACCGAACCTCTGAAGAGTGCATTCTGGATAACAGACTGCCCCTCCAGGACCAAATCTGACATACTGAGCCAGGCATGATGCTGCAGACCCACAGCGAAAGCCAAGCTCCAACCAGCAGCATCCACTGCATTCTATGTGGCATGAAGCATGTGCCAACTGGCTGAACGAGCAGACTGGACCAGATCTGCTGCTTCCTGCTTAGTCTGCGACTCAGGAAGGGAGTCCAATTTGGCTTCCACCTCACTAAGGATCACCTTCTGGTAATCCTCCATATAAGCAACATAATTAAGGGCCCTTATTCCCAGAGTGGAAGAAGCATAGGCCTTCCTCCCATACTGGTCCAGAAGACTGGATTCCTTGTCAGATGGTGACGAGCTCAGATGCTTAGGGTTAGCCATACGGCCGTGAGTGGTGCTAATCACAACTGAATCAGCTTTAAGGGTGTGCATCCAGGGAACCAACACCCTCTGGAGCCTGGTATAACCTATCTGCCTTCCTCGGAAGGGGGGCCAATGCAGACGGTTTCCAAATGGTGGAAACAAGGTCTGCACGAGGCTCAGTCCAGGGTGGAATCAGTGTTGGAGCAGTCTCAGGCAGATCCAAATGAGCAGCGATTTTTTTCCACTGTGGATCCGGCTCCAAAGATTGCCACTGGTGAACAGTCCGGATCTTACACATCAACTCTAGAAAGGAAGGATCTTCCAGAGGAGACTTCGGAGGAGTCCTAGGCCTGGGCTTGTCTGGAGCATGTGGCTCGTCGTCCGGATCGGAGCACCCGTCTGAATCGTCTGAGGTCTCTGAAGAGGAAGAAGAGGAAGACCCTTCCCAGCGCAGGGGAGGAACAGACCTCTTAGGCAGCCCTCGGGGAAGCGTATCCTCCCCTGCCCTGGAACGGAAAGGCTCGCCTCTGGTGTCAGGAGGGGGGAAGGAGCCTCTTGCCTCTGACTGGAGTCCGGAACCGGGTCCGGCATCTGAAGATGGCTCTCCACCTCCCTGGTGAGCGGAGCCTTTGCCTCAGCCCACCAGGAAGCCAGAGTCTCCTTTACGTCCACCGGCGGCTGAGGGGGCAGTGGAGGAGGAGGAGGGGGATACAGATATTGGAGATATCCGTACAGAGTATCCATAACCCGACAGCGGGAAGCCCAGCGTCGGGTACTGCAGCATCAGGTAGACCGGCGTCTGGTACTGCGGTCCTGGGTATGACGGCATCAGATACGACTGGGTCAGATACCCAGGCACCAGGTGCTCTGAAGGAGCAGAAGGCCCTGGGAATGGCCAAGTGGGCAAGTCCAGAATGGGAGGGCAACGAGCCCGTCGTTGGGATGGCGTCCAGCAAGGGGATGTCGCCTGCTGTCTGAGCCCAGTGGGGGGACTTTATGGCAGTGGACCTGCATCCTCTGTCACCCAGGGAAGGAGGACCAATGTCCCCGGGGTCCAACAAAGGAGATGCTGGAGCCTCGGAGTGCAACAGCGAATGTTGCGGCAAGCCATGGACAACATACCGATCCTTAGGGTCCAGCATCCGCTCTATTGCCATGTGGTCGGAGGGGCCAACATCCATCTTACCGGCAGGATCCGGGTGGGCATCAAAGGAGCTGGCATCTGACTTATCAGTCCCAACGCTCGATGAAGGCTGCAAAGGGGAGGCTGCCTTGGTGGATACTTTAGAGGCCATGGGCTGCCCCAAAGGGTCGGGTGTCTTATTGGCCTTGCCCATGTGGGTGTCAGAGGAGCAGATGTCTTGCTTACTGGGGCCGCTTGAACCAGAAGGATGCACAGTGGCGGGCCTACCTGGAGCGGATGCCTCCTTTGACCCAGAGGCCTGAGTGTGAGCCCAACGGGAGGGTCAATGCTGCCTTGGAAGCCTCCAAGATGGCCATCATGGAACAGTCCCCTGGAGGGGATGTTACCTTCAGTACCGTGACCCCAGCAGGAGTCGCAGCAACCATGGAAGAGGAGTCCCAGTCCTCCTCCTTACGGTGACCCTCAGGAGAAGTAGAGGCCTGCCGAAGCTTCTTCAGCTCCTTCTCCATGGAGAATGCCCTACAAGAGGCATGCAGACAGCTAGTAATGGAACCCACTCAGGAAGGAGCAATCTTAGACCTGGTACTCTCAAATGGGAATGGAGAAAGAATCTCAGATTTAGAAGTGGGTAGCCATCTGTGAACAAGCGACCACCAAACAATGTGGTTCACAATAAACAGCCATACAATCAAGCCAAGAGTATTGGACTTTAGGAGGGCTGACTTTGGGAAAATGAGTGCGTCTCAGAAAAGCAGTAGCAGACAGGCAAGGAGGAGGGATGGAGAAACAATGGGGAGCAATCAAAACGGCCATCACAGAGGCAACAAAAGCCTTTGTGTAAAGCAAATCAACAAAACACAAAGGAAAAAAATGCTATGGTTCTCAAAAGAGGTGGCAGGGAAGCTTAAGGAGAAAAGAATAGCATTCAGGAAATCTAAGGAAACACAGAAGAAGCAGTACAGAGAACTTTATCAGTTAAAGCAGAAGAAGGCAGTCAGAATAGCCAAGGCCAAACAGAGGAAAGGATAGCCAACTCTTAAGAGGGATAAGACCTTTTATAGGTACATTAGGGAGCGAAGAAAGACCAAAGGAGGGATACAGAAGCTTAATAAAGGGGACAGAATGTGGGCAGAGGGTGACAGTGAAAAAGCAAGGATACTGAACGAATATTTCTGCTCAGTATTCACAAAGGAAGAGGAGGGGGAGGTACCTAAACCAAACAAGAGAAACACACTGAAGACGGGGGTCGATAACAGTCCATTTACAGAAGAAAGGGTTCTGAAAGAACTAATAAAATTTAAGGTGGACAAAGCAATGGGGCCTGATGGGATTCACCCAAGAATTCTAAAAGAACTAAGGGTAGAACTAGTGACACCGCTGACTACTCTCTAACAAATCATGGGAGGATGGGGTGGTACCCGAGGACTGGAGGAGGGCAGATCCAATTCCTCTTCACAAAAATGGGAGCAGGATAGTTTGACCTCAGTGGTAGGGAAAATTATGGAATCACTTCTGAAGGAAACAATTGAGTACCTAGAGGCCAGTGGGGCACAGGACCCAAGGCAGCATGGATTCACGATGGGAAGGTTGTGTCAGACAAATTTAAGATTTCTTTGACTGGGTGACCAAAGTAGTAGACCAGGGAGGGGCTGTGGACATGGCCTATCTAGATTTTAGCGAGGCATTTGATACAGTCCCACACAAAACATTAATACACAAGTTAGCCAGCCTTGGAGTGGGTCCCAAGGTGGTAGCCTGGATAACAAATTGGCTAGACAACAGGATGCAAAGGGTAGTAGTAAACAGAGTCCACAGTGAAGAAAGGAGGGTTACAAGCAGGGTACCGCAGGGTTCAGTACTGGGACCAGTCCTTTTTAATGTCTTTATAAGTGACATTGCAGAGGAACTGGAAGGAAAAGTATGTCTCTTTGCAGACGATACAAAGATCTGCAACAGGGTTGATACACAAGATGGAGTGGAAAGGATGAGAAGGGACTTGGCAAGGTTGGAAGAATGGTCAAATGTATGGCAGCTCAGATTCAATGCAAAGAAGTGCAATGTAATGCACCTGGGAAACAAAAACCCAGTGGAAGAGTACACAATGGGGGATAAGATACTGACAACAGTAAAAATGGAAAGGGACCTGGGGGTAATTGTCAGATGACCTAAAGGTGTGCAAACAATGTGAGAAGGCAGAAAGGAAGTTTGGGGGGGGATACTGGGATGCACAGGGAGAGGCATCAATAGTAGAAAAGAAAAAAATACCATAGTAATCTTGTTTCTTTAAAGGGATCACTCATTATGATTAAACTTAAAGCAATCAGCCTCCTGTGTTGAACTGCCCAGAGAGATGGAATTTTATGCAAATTATTGAACTCTCAGTTGGCTCATGCCACTTTCACACTGCTGCCCTAGCAACTGCTGCACTCTGAGTGCTTCAGATTCTTAAGGAGCCTAACTGGGTAAAAGACCCACTAGTTAAAATTAACCACCTTGAAAAATAATATTTTTTGCCCTTTCAGGTCAAAACATCCTTAATCAACAAACCTAAGAAACTTAAGACCATCTGGACGCCAACTGGTTAAACAAAGTGAGTCTCTATCTTAACCTATATAGGAGAAAAGAAAAAACCCTAATGCAGGGATGCAGAGCAACTTCTATAGGTTCTAGTAGGGGAGGTAGGGAGGGTCTTTAATCATAATGAGTGATCCCTTTGAAGAAACAAGATTACAATGGTGAGTAATTTTTTCTTCTAACCCCAGGAATCACTCATTATGATTAAACTTAATGCAGGCTACCAAGCAGTACCTTTGAAGGTTGGGCAGAGAACCTATTTCGGAAACAGGCTCTGCAGCACTGCTGTACCAAACCTAGCATCACCTCTGGATTGCAAGCCCAGGCTGTAATGCTTTGTGAAGGTGTGTATGGTTTTCCATGTAGCTGCTTTACAGATTTTCAGTAGCAGAATTTCTCTTGAAGCTGCCACTGAGGCAGCTGTGCCCCTGGTGGAGTGTGCTCTCAGGCCCAGAGGTACCTGTTTACCCACCTTACTATAACAAAACTGTATACATGGCACTATCCAGCAAGCAATTGTATGTTTTGTTGCAGCTCTGCCCTTACCAACTTCACCATATGTGAGAAAGCTGTGATTGACTTGTCCTGTAAGACTTGGTTCTGTCAATGTAGTGGCTAAGAGTCCTTTTGACATCAAGGGAGTGAAGTCTCCTTTCTGGAGAACTGGAGTTGTCTGTAAAGAAGACAGGTAGAGTGATTCAAGTGAAAATCGGATACCACCTTGGGAAGGAATTTTCTTTTAGTCCCAAGGACCACCTTGTCCCTGTGGAATGAGATGTAGTCCACATCTGTGCACAGGGCTGGTAATTCACTGATCCTTCTTGCTGAAGTAATGGCCACCAGGAAAATAGTTTTCCAAGTGACATACTTCAAATCTGCAGTTGTCATAGGTTCGAGTGGTGCATCCATGAGTTTAGCAATGCAAATGTTTAGATTCCAGAATGGAACCGGTTCCCTTAGGGGAGGGTGCAGAAGATTAAGGCCTTTAAAATACTTTCTAAATACTGGATGAGAAGCCATAGATCTTTCCTTACCAACTGACAGGTAAGCAGAGACTGAAGCTAAGTGAACCTTGAGGGTGGAAGGCTTCAAGCCTAAGGAATGTAAATGTGTAAGGTAATCTAGAAGAATAGCCAAATCAGCCTGGGAAAGGCTCAAACCTTTACCTGTACACCATATTGTAAATCTTTTCCACTTAGAGGCATATGTCTTCTTAGTAGAAGGCTTCCTGGAATCCCCAATTACTATCAGCACCTGTTCTGATAGATTAAGGTTAGCAAACTAAGTCCTCAAGAGCCACATCTTGAGCCTCAGTGATTTGAGATTGGGGTACAGGATCCTGCCCTGAGAGGTTAACAGGTTGTGCCTCCTGGGCAGATGGATTGAGGAAACCACTGACAGACAGTAGGATAGTACCATTGCTTTCTCACCCAATCCGGAGCCACCAGTATAATTTTTGCTGGTTGGGACCTCAATTTCAGTAGGGTCCTGAATATCATAGGGAAAGGAAGGAATGCATACAGAAATTTCCCTGTCCAATCCATGGCCAATGCATCCAGGGGGATTGTGCCCCTTAGAGGAGGCCTGCAACAGTACATTGGAAGCTGGTGGTTTTCTGGGGAGGCAAAGAGATCCACCTCTGGAGTGCCCCATTTTCTGAAATTTATACTGAGTACCTGAGTATTCAGGCACCACTCGTGGTGGTCCCGACTTATCCTGCTTAAAGAGTCTGCCAGCACATTGTCCTTCCCTAGAAGGTGTATGGCTGACAGGGATACTCCCATGGAGTATACCAGGGACCACAGTCTCATTGCTTCTGTGCACAGTAGATGTGACCTGGTACCTCCTTGCTTGTTGATGTAATACATGGTTGTGGTGTCTGTTCTGACTTGCACCACCTTGTTTTGCAGGTAAGGAGCAAATGTTTTCAAAGCCAGGTAAACAGCACTGAGCTCCAAGAGATTTATGTGCAGAGACTCCTGGGGGGGACCATGTGCCAGTTGCTGTGTGCTCTAACATGTGTGACCCCCTGCCTAGAAGAGAGGCATCTGTGGTGAGGATTACTGAAGGTTGTTCCCTTATAAAAGGCACACCCACCCTGAGGTTGTGCTCATCCAGCCACCATTTTAAGACCCGGACTAAACTTTGTGACTGGAACCAGTTTGGACATGGGATCCGTCCGTTGAGACCAATACTGTCTGAGATGGAACTGAATCTCTCTCATTTGAAATCTGGAGGCCATTACCACTGCCGTGGCAGATGCCATGTGGCCTAGTAACCTGAGAAATTCTCTGGGTGTTCTGGGTCTCCCAGACACAAAGGATTTTGCAATCTGCAGAATGCTTGTTGCCCTGTCATGTGGCAGGAGGGTTCTGCCTGTCTGGTGTTTAGTTCTGCTCCAATAAACTCCAGCACCTGGAGTGGTACCTGTTGAGATTTGTCTTCATTTATCAGAAATCCCAGGGACTCTAGTGTGGATTTTGTGAGTGCCAGTGACTGTACTGCATGCTGCAGAGACTGTCCTACTATTAACCAGTCGTCCAAGTAGGGGAAGACTGTTATACCTTGTTTTCTCAAAAACTACCACCACCACTGATAGGCACTTTGTAAAAACTCTTGGTGTCGAAGTTAGCCCAAAAGGGAGAGTTGCAAACTGATAATGGCCTGAAGTCAGCCTGAGTCTCAAGAATTTTCTGAGATGGTCTGATGGGAATATGGAAATAAGCATCCCTTAGATCTAGGGAGGCTAGCCAGTCTCTCTTTTGCAATGAAGGAATGATTATGGCAAGAGTGACCATTTTGAACTTTGGTTTCAAAATGTGCT